>VBSM01002608.1:52239424-52275921 GCA_008086735.1 Cheirogaleus medius | reverse complement strand
TCAGGAGAGCAAAAAAAAAAACCTAGAAAATAAAAACAAACAGGCAAAAAACTCAAGTACTATATATTGCTTTAGATGCTGCCTGTGGAAGAAATCAAACATTTTTCCAAGTTTCTCCACTGTACATTTTATTTTTATGGTCATTAGCTGTAATTTTGTATATACCATGAATTATATTTAATAATATACTTCATAACTTTTTGAAGTCAATGAAATTTATATACCCATGTAGACAATCATGAAGTGCATTTTCTAAGAAATACTTTTCCCTCTAAATCATTAGATATAATGTTTTGGGGGAAGTGAAATGGAAAATATTGGGTTTTAAGAATATAGTTTAGAGGCAGCTATGTTTTAAAACCTTTGTAGGAAAAGCTAAATCAGAAACCCATTTTATTAGAAGGTTCTGAATATAAATTACAAGGCCAGGAGTGTCACAGATATCAGTATGAAGAAGAGACATTTAAAGGCCAACTAGAGTAATCAATAAATATGTGTTAAGAAGATAAAATACACATTTGACCAAATTGTCAATTGTTAGGTAGATGATGGCTATATGGGGGAAGTGACAAAAAGCTGAAAGTGGTAGTTGCCAAGCACAATTGGCCCTGTAGTAATTTCAGGGAGAATTCAAAAACCACAGATGCTAGTGTCCCTGTTCTCATATGGTTCTGATAAGCACATTTAAAATGTGTTAAAGGAGAGAGGTGGGAAGGTCCCATATTATGACCTCCTCCTTTTAGGGTCCAGAAAGTCTCCCTGGCTCTGTCTGCTGAGTTGTGTCTTTGTTCTTGGTCTCTCCAGAAGAGTAGGTCTGCAGAAATGAAAGGCTTGCAGTCCTCCCTTCCACTTCCAGGGAACTTTGCAGCATTAATCTACTCCCTCCTCATGTCTCTGCTTCCAAAGCTATAAAAATGCCCTGGCAGACACATAGATTCTTTAAAATGAAACCCCTTCCTCAACTGTCTGGCTCTCTGTGGCTTCTTCTTTCTCTTTCTCCCTTAGCTGAGCACTTCATAGAGTGGATCACCCTTGCTGGCTGGACTTGTCATCTCTGGTCCTCTTGCCACTTCTACCAGGCATGCCTTCTGTCACCAGTGCTCCCCACGCCTCCACGGCCCACCACAACCACACAAACAAAAATCACTTTGTTGGAACTGTTCTCACTAAGGTTACCAACAATTTTCTAGTTCCCCAAATCCATGAGTTGTTTTTCAGTCCCTTTTTAACCTCTGTAGGCAGTTGATGTTGTCCATCATTACGTTCTTCCTGAAACTCTGTCCCATTTTTTTAAACACATGTCTACCACTTCTCTGCCTATTTCTCTGTGACCATCTTCACCCCAACAGCAACCCTTCTTATGCTTCATCCCTTAACATTGGTGTGCTTCAAGCCTTTGTTTTGGCTCCCTTCTATCTCCATGTTCTCCCTTGGTGACCTCGTTCATTCCCAGTGCTCCGGGTTACACACACCTGCTCACTCTCCCCTGAGCTCCTGCTTCACGTATTAAAATACACATTGAACATTCCACCCCGAGTGTCTTACAGGCTTTGCACACTCTATTAATAATGAAACTCATTACCTTTACAACCAAATATCTCATCTCTTGTTTTTCTGTCTTGCTTAATGGTCCTTTTGTTCATCCAGTTTCCCAACCTAGACGAAGTGAAAATTCCAAAGTTCATCTTTCCTCCTGGCTCTCATTTCCAGTTGGTCACTAAATCCTATTGATTTTGCCTTGTTACATCTCCCAAATGCTTTCCTAACTCCCTGTCTACTACAGCCTTTGCCTTATTTCAGATTCATATAGTTTCACATATAATTATTGAAATAGTTCTGGTTTCTCTTGCTTCCAGTGGACCTTCACCAGTCAAATCCAGACTATGGTTCTTCAAATTCTTTAGCGTGACTGGTAGGTTCTTCATAGTTTTCTCTTCCTATTTCTTCCCTTCAAGTTTAACTTTCACAGCATTACCCTTTCCCTGATCCACAAACACACATCCCAGGACCAGTTACAGTGAACTGTTTTATTTATTCTCTGAACACTTTATCTCATAACTCAAATAAGTTTCATACATTTGTTATTGTTAATTGTCCCTCTGCTTGGAATACTACTTATTCCAAATTTATAGATCCAACTCTCATCATTCTTTCCAGACTGGCCTAAATGCTGCTTTCTCTGAGAAATTCTCCAGATTCTCCCATGTAGGGTTAATAGTGCCTTTCTTTGTTGACTCATAGTATGTTCACCAATCACTCATAAGAAGTCTGTTTTCTTATTAATCAAATTTACTAAAGAACACACTCTTTGCAGGCAGAGATTCTCTTCTGTGCCTTCAGTACCCGGCTTGGTTTGGCATAGATTGGGTGCTCTGGGAATGTTGGCTAAATGAGTGGGTGACCTAATCAGAATAATATTCGGTGAGAATTTGAGGTTGAGTGATCAGTGCAGGTGAAAGTTGAAACAAGCAGTTGAGATATTTTGGGTCATAATGTGTCTACCCAGCCCTAAGATCTATGAAACAGCCAGGCACACCCTTCTATTGGCCTAAGGGTGAGCTTTAAACACTTACCAGACTCCAGTGCCACTCTGAATCCACTCGCTTAACTTGGCCCTTCACCCTTCTTCAATTCTTTTTTCCCTGAATTTGAACTCCTGGTATACAATCCCACCTCTACTCTTGGGACTCAAATTTGCTCTTAATCCCACTTCATTTGATTCTTTTCATTTCCTGATTGGCTCTGCATTACCTCATACTACTAGTTCTCACTCCACTTCCTTTGTCTTGGCAGGAACTATTCTCCTCCCAAACCTGAAGAACCAACCTGCCGAATGGAATGAGTAGATCCCTAGTGGAGCCTGGTCTGGTTCTACCATGGGGCGGGGGTGGGAATTGACATGAGCAATACATTTCAGTGATTTTTCTCTCAAACTCTCATTTTCCATCATAATTAGCCATGGATGCACACAAAACTAAAATAGGAAAAATGATTTTATAGCTTTGAGGGAATAATCAGTTAGTTTGGGATATCTTAAAGATAAATCTTTTCTGTAAGAGGGTAGATGATGACATATCATTTGCAGCTGGTGTGGTTCCAGAAGGTTCTGAGATAATGGTGATTACTCAAGCAGCATCAGCCCCCGTTTGTCCTGTTGAGAACTCTTTGGAGAGTATTCTGAGGATAAGGCTTGCAAACAAAATTTAGACCTGTTGCTTTGTGATGAGTCCCATAGTATTTAACAGTATATGACTAATGTTAATGGCCATAATTACCAGTGGCTCAACAAGGGAAATCAAAGGGCCCTGTTAAGGGCAAGTGAATGACTTCCCTTTGCACAGTGAGTGTCATGTGAGAGGAAGAGAGCCCAAATTACTGCGGAAAGTTCTGTGTAAGAAGTTAAAACAGTTTCTCAACTGGTTTTGTTATGTCTTATTGCACAGGCATAAATGTCTTTCTTTTTTTTATTTGTGCTTTGATTTTACCATTAGGTACAAAGGAAAATCATTTAGAGGGAGTAATACCCTAATATTAGGAGTTTATCATGTAACAATACCACGAGGATTATCTCACTTCATAATAACACTGTAATGTAGGCAACATTACTATCTCCATTTCACAGGCAAATAAAATGAGGCTCAGAGAGGATTAGTGACTGTGTAAGTCAGGTAGACAGTAGGTGACAGAGCCCAGCATTGACTGTAGAAGCCTCAGTTTAGCAACTGAACTTTGTGCTGTTCTAACACTCCCATTTGTATCCATGTTCAAGGACTGTCTGCTGAGTTGTCTGGTCTGAGAGGTGAGGTGAACAAAACCAGCCTATTTGACTGGACTTAGCTCAGGAAGAAGAGAGGTAATCATGATAGGGAAGTGGCAGGTTGTGGAAATCTGGGCCTTTGGCTGTTTCAGTTAAGAGTGAAAACTGGGATGCAAGCAGACAGGAGACTAGAATGGATTTTCACACTGCAGAAATGATCCTGAAGCCACCAGCTTGCCCAGTGTCCTGTATCAAGGAAGACAACAAAATGAACTGTGGGCATAGATTATAATGGTGATGGGGAAGGGATTAGAAATCCAGACCAGAGAGAAACAAAGGGAGACAAAGGAAGAGCTGTAAAAGGACATGTTGTTCAGCTGAGTGGTACAGAAATTAGAAAGGCTGTGACCAAATCCAGAGAGGCTGAGAATTCCTGGCAAATGAAACTGGCATGAACAAGTCCCTGTGAGAACCTTCTATCAACAGGCCTGGTTTGTCCCAGCACACAGGAGGGAGCCACCAGAAAAGGAGTTGAAAATGTGGGAGGGAAGGAGAATTTAGAAGAGATTTATACATATCTTGTTATAAAATTTCTGGTTTTTTTTTTTTGGCTTCTAAAGTCAATCTTGCAAAAACATTTTGAAGTAGAATCATAGTCCCGAACTTCTTTCTCTACAAGAACTTTTCAATATTATTCACTTTAGGGGCTCTAATTTCCTCTGATGTCAAGAGCCTGTGGTTTTACAACTAAAGATTGGCACTAGATAGCGGGGACTTATCTAGGTCATGTTTCCTGATTAATGTATTCTACCCTCAGGACATTAGTAGCTTCTTTTCACTTATAATCAGATTTTTTTTTGTTACTGTTAATGACCTTTTAACCTATTTTCACATAAAGTAAGACTTCTCCTCTGGGAATGGCAATCCTGAATAGACTTAGGCATTAAAGATCTTAATAGAGAAAAATATTTTTTGTAGGGATTTAGGGAGAAATTATACAAAATTTCCTTGTATTTCAAAAAATGTATAATTTGGCCCATTTTCAAGTAATGAGAACTCTAAATAGAACTGTATTTTTTTTCCTAAACTTGCTCGTTAAAAAAATTAGCTTGCTCAGATTTAAAAAAAAAGTAAATGGAAATAAAAATAGGAATGAAAATGAGTCCCAGATTTAGCAAAGATGACAGCCCTCTTTAATGCCGCCATCCTAAGCCACCCTTTGCAAACTCTTCTCTGTTATATGTTTTTAATGGAAAGCAGCTGCCTTGGAAGGCATTGTTTACAATGGATCTCTGTCATAGCTTGCACTGTAGCTATAAATAATGTCAACATATTCTCCTATCCAGCAGCCTAAATGCTGATGCCACCCATCCATACCAGATGAGGTTATATTATTCTTCCTCAAACATATTCATTATCATCTCCTCCTGTCACCATCCCTGGGGGTGATGATGACCCTTTGCAACACCATTCATCACTGCCTGTGATTGTTTGCAGCTGAGGCTATTGGCCTGGGGGTCCTCTTCCAACCCAGCTTCTCTGTTCTCAGTGTATCATGTCTGCTCTGTCTTCCTTTAATCTCTTCCTTCAAACCAGTCTTATCTTTTCAGTATGGACCTGTGGCTGTAGAAGCAAAGCAAATGCAAAGTATATAAATGTTAGCATCAAACATAGCCATGCAGAAATTTTGGCAGTTTAACCAGGTAGAGAGTGAGTCACTAATGGAAAGTCGAGGATGGATCTTGAAAGGTGAGCCAGGAGGAAACTGTGCAGTGGGGATTTTAAATTTTTCTTGGAAAAGCTGAAGCCAATGACATCACTTTGTATTCATTTTCCCCAGAAGATTTGGGGAGAGTCAATGGGCCCTAAAGCCTCAGTATGTGTGGGGTTTTTCTGAGCAGGGGGTTTCTTCATTTTGTTAAATTCTCAGGTTATAAGTCACATATGTAAAAGAAAATAAATAGCAATACTAAGAAACAGAGAGACAGGTACCATCAATGGAGCAGAATTTGCAAAATACTTGAGAGAAAGAAGGCAGATGGAATTAAATTGGTAGGAAAACTAAGGTATAGGAGAAGGTGGCTGCTGCATGTGTAGATTTAGAGGTTCTCTGAAATGAGTTTTGGGGATCAGGTGCAAAAGTAGAGATTCTTAAGAATCACCAGAGGACCTAATATCTGAGGTTATGATGGATTTTAATAGAAGTATATTTAGTGTCTCCCAGTAAATATGAGAGAATATCATATTTACAAAATAAGAACAGTTACTGTTACAATAAAATCCTCAGAGACCTTGGGAATAGGAAATAAGAATATCCAAATTAAAACCCAGAAGGCTCTGATGTTAACTTGAATAATAAAACTTATACATCAAAATGATGACCCGAAATTAAGAAGAGTTTTCCTAGAACCATCTAAAGACATAGAAACAAAAATTATGGAAGAAAGTTGAAATAAAAAAAATAGACCCAGAATTTGCAAAATCTATCAAATAGGAGCACCCAAAGAAGAAAATGGGAGAAAAAAATACTCAAATAATTATGAACTAAAATAAAATCCTAAGCCCTGCTGACTGAATGGACCTCTGCTCAGCCAAGGGGACCCCAGAGAAATATTAAAACTTGAGCCCCCAGCCATGATAGGATGGGAGGTTGGACAAGCATCATTATGCCCCCTCCCTTGCTAACAGCCATCAAGCTTTTTTCCTAAGGGCAAACAGAAGCCAGTTTTGTGATGCAGACTAGCATTCTTTCTTAATAAGAGACCCCCAACCATGGAATGGTTTTTGCCCATCTATGGAGCATGTGTAGAGAGGGTTTTTGTGTCCTTGTTTCACCTTTGACACCAGAAAGCCACCATTTCTGAACATAGACCCCATAAAAGGGCATAAAGCTCGATTGTACAGGTGATAAATACAACTATAGCTTGTTAAATATATTTGGCCATCCTGCTCATCATAAACTCCTGTTCCCATTATCCCTACCTCAAAGCATGTGTTCTGGCTTCTGGCTGGGGCTGTGCTTTCCAACCTATTGGAATTGGTTCCCCATCAACTACAACCCTTTAAGAGAAATAAAGCTCTCCTTTCCAAATTTATGAACCTCATCATTTTTCATTTAACACAATATAAGGTCATTCTCCAAAACTTAGAGACTTTGTGGTTGAATGGGCACACTGAAGCCCAGCAGAAAGGAACAGAGAAAAGATCTTCTCCTAGACACACTAGGAAGAGGTTTCAGAGCACAAAGTAAAACAGACACTTCCAAAGAGTAAAACAAATACACATATAGGGAAAAGAATTGGATCAACATCAAGCTTCTCAACGACAACTTTAGATGTAGGAAAACAAAAGTTTTGAATCCATATTTCTGTGTTTAGCTAAACTCTCATCTGTGAGGACAAAATTAAATTTTTTTCAGATATATTTGAAAAAATAATTTCTACCACCTACGAACCCCAGTGAGAAGATAACCAGCATGTATTCCAGCAAAATGGGAAATATGCCTAAAGAAAAAGCCTTGAATTATAAGAAGTCAAGAGGAGGAAGAATCCAAGAAAATATTGTGGTTATGTCTAACTGTTCATTATTAAAAAAAATCAACATTCCTTCATGTGGAATTAGAAGGAAATGAAAGGGAGTATGAGCTAACATTCATCCTTTCCTCACGGGCATAAAGTGGTATTAACTACCTGGTAGGAAAATAAGTAGAAATATTTGTATACAAATATAATGTCTGGATTCCAGATCATTAAAATGGGAGAGAAAAATCTAAACTGGAAAACTATGAAAAAATACAAGGGAGGAAAAGAAATAAGAAAATATAGTAAATAGAAAAAAATAAGGGGATAGTATGACTCCAAACATAGCACTTGTCCTTGTGAATATGCATAGATTAAATTCTCCAATTCTGGATAGAAATTTTGAGATTAAGTTAAATAAATCAAGCTGTAGGCTATTTCAGAAAATTTCTAAAACAAAATGAAACTTGAAGTTTGGGAATCAAGTCACGAAAAGAGATATCCTAGCATGTGCCTTTGAACAGAAAGTAGTTAGAGCAAAATGTCAAGCAGAAATGGAAATCAAAGAGAGAAGAATTAAGAGAGACATACTGATCAGATAAATCCACTAAGAAAAGATGAATGACAAAACTTTATAAACCTAGTATCATAGATTTATGTCATATAAAATGAAATAGATCAAAACTTTAGGAGAAATGAACAAATTCATAATCAAGGTGTAAGACATTAATAAATACACAAACTCAGAAATTGATAGATACAGTAGATAAAATGCATTAGAACATACAGTGATACCTATAAATTTGGTATAAGTATCATGTATACAATTTTATAAACTACAGAGGACAGAATCTTCTGAGATATACAGAAAAACTGGGGTAAAAAAAATTTTAAATGAGAAGTTAATTAGAATTCTGATGGAAATTCATACTTTTAAATGCATTTATTAGACAACTAGACAAACTCAATTTAGAAAACAATAAGAATATTTTTAAAGGAGAAGAAAAGAATTAATGTATAAGGATAAAAGTATAAGTTAGTCAAAAAGTAAATGTAGACTTACACTTATAGTAAATAGAAAATCTTATAGAAATAGTAAATAGAAATCTTATAGTGTAAGATTTTTTCTTGAAGTAGAAAATAGAAAAGTTCTAGACAAACCTGATCAGAAATATGACAAACAGCCACAACCTTTCAAAAATTAAAAGGGAGTATATTTACAAATTCTAGGAAAATTTAAATCAAGTATAACATTTTAGTAATAAATGAAAGACTCTATAAGAAATAAGTTTCTAAACCGAAAAATACTAAAATTAACTCAAAAAGCAAACTATCTGAATAAAACAATCAACATGAAGGTGAAAATATAGTTTTTATATATATATAAAACATCTCAAAGATTTGTTTTTTAATTGACCAAAAATATGAGGGAAGACTAATCATTAAGAAATTACAGACATACTGAGTGTTATGAAAGGGGAAATAAAACATGCTTTTCTTTTCTATGGCTTTGCTAGAAATTCTTGAGATAAAAGTGAAATAGACTCATTTTTTTTTTTTTAGTTCTTTACAGAAAACTCTTCAAATTCTTACATAAATTTGACAATGAAGTTGCTTCCCACCTATGTACTCCAAGTTATTTGATTTTCCAAATCAAACAGCTAAGTCATCATAAAAAATCAACAGAAAGAAGATTTTCCCTTCTTTAGTAGTAATACTTGATCCCTGAAGGGAAGAAGAAAAGATTAAGGTAGTTGTAATCATATGAAAACAATATCCTGTTATCTTGATTCACACAAAAAATGGAAATGAAGTGTTTCTAATTTACTTTGCCACATATATCACAGAATGGAGAACATATGATAACATTTAATGAGTGAATTAATTTTTTTGCAGTGTTCAGTTGATGGAGACAATGTTGGAACACTAACGAATGCTGGTGATATAAGATGGTGCTTTAAGCATAAATGATGAGGTGTCAGGTGGAAGTTACATTAAGTTTGGCACACATCATTAGACAGTGTCTGATATGAGCAGATGTTCAATTTTTCACACTGAGGAGGTGGTTCAGGATATTCTATTGTAACATAATGTGATGGAATGGCATAATTTGCCATGAAAGTAAAATAAGCCATCCATCTTGAATGTGGCAGTTGGTATCTGTTTGTGAAGCATGTTGATAATTTTAGTGTTCCTGTCTGTGATGGAAACCAAAGAGGATTCTGAAGATCCTAAATTCCCTTGTCTATATTTGTTATTATCCATATGATACTGACATAGTGCCATAGGTAGGCAGTACCTTTAAATATCTAATACTGTCTTGAATGTATCCTTTAAGACTAGTATTTCCTCCAGTTTATTACTGTATCCTTTAATACTCTGCTCAATTCCTATCCTCTGGAAGTCATGGGAAAGCTGCTAAAATATGAGAGTGGTAGATTCCACTCGATTCCCTGAAAGATCTCTTCTTTATACTCCTATTTCAGTGGGTGCTCTAGTCAGATATTTTGGATCATCATATTCATCATTATATCTATTCCTCATTTTTGTGTCAGTGTCTCAAAAAATGGAAAGATAGCTGAGGCAAGTATAGATACGTAAATTTGACTTTCCCAACTTCTCAGAAAAATGGTAAAGAATAACATAAACAAAATTGCACAAAGCCCATTTCCTCAGCACAACTGGATGTCTGAGTTCGTCCAAACCCCAAATTAACAGTAGATGGGGCTGGACACGGTGGCTTACACCTGTAATCCCAGCACTTTGGGAGGCTGAGGCAGGAGGATCACTTGAGCTCAGGAGTTTGAGGTTGCTGTGAGCTAGGCTGACACCATGGCACTCTAGCCCAGGCTACAGAGCAAGACTCTGTCTCAAGAAAAAAACAAAACAAAACAGTAAGTGGACTAGTAGGCACTGAATCCCAGCATGCTATCGCCCATGCTTCTGGCTGTAAGCCTTTGGGAACTGCATGGGCAGTTTAGGTATAAAAAAAGCTGCATGGAGGAGAGAAAGGGGGAGATAGCATCAGGGAAAAAAGTCTAACAGAAACCATTAGCAGAAAGAAGAGGACTCTGAAAATATAGAAACAGTGTAATGGTAGGATAGAGTGCTGGCTATGGGAAAGGGAGTTAAAAGTATATGTGGCACATGAGTAAACAGTCTTGGAAAGGTAATACCCCAGGTAAAGATGAGGGTTAAAGCAATGGAGAATCATACTTTGGAAAGTGTCTGGTTAAGGGGAAAAGAAATAAGATGAATAAATTTGTACAGGAGAGAATCAAAATGTCAAAGGACACACAAACCCTCCCCCATCTTCAACTTTCCCTTAAAAAAAAAAAAAAACCTGGTAAGGAAATTACTCCTTGATGCACTAGCAGAAGAGGGCGCTCTTGAACTGGAAATCTTTCCTCAAACCAATGGCTTTGTCCACAGAAATGCAGAATCATAGTTTCTGTCTAATATATTTAAAAGACTGCTATAAAAAAGAAAAAAAAGAAAATGAAAATAATCCAATTATTCCACTGATGAAAATTTACCCTCACCAAAAGCTAATGGCAAATCAGAAGAAATGCAATGCATTTCTTTGGAGTAATGCAATACTCCAAACTGAGTTAAGTATCCTCAAGCGAGCCTTTGGGGATGTTGAAGAACACCTTAAATTAAAAGTTCAAAAACTGAGAACATAGTGGACAAAAAACTGGAAGAAACAAAACAATTAGTAAACTCAGGGGGAAAGCAGAAGAAAAAATTATATCAGAAATGTAGATTTATAAGTTGCCCAAAGAACAGATTACAAACATGATAAGGGACATTGTGGGGGAAAAGTAGGAAAATGACCAGGAGAATTAAAATGAGGTAAAGGAAAAAGTCTCGGAGAGATAGTCATTGGTTTGGAAGAAGATCAAAGAAGGAATAACATTTATATAACTGAAGTCACAAAGAACAAAAACAGAAAGTGAAACAGAACTAATATTTATAACTATAGAAAAAAACATTTCTGGATATAAAATACTTGAATCTACATATGGAAAAGGCTCATTGGTACTATTGAAAATGAACCCTTAATGATCACCTCAATGTCACATCCTCATAAAACTATTAGAGATAGAATCCTTCGGGTCATCAGGGAAAAAGATCAAATAACTTACATGGAAAGATGACTAGATTTCCATGAGACTTCTCAAAAACAACAGACAGATTAAGCCAACAATGGAGCAGCATTTTTAAGAAACTCAAGAAAACAACATGTGAACCAAAGATTTTTCATGCAGCCAAGCTGTCTATCAAGTTTCAAGGCTATAGAAAAATAATTTTAAATACAGAAGAACTCAGGAAATTCTGGATCCATGAGTCTTTTTTGAGAAATCTACTAAAAAATGTATTTTTGCCAACCAAGAGATAGCTAGGGAACATTAACAAAGAGTAGTGGTCAGCATTAATAACTTAATTATAGAAGTAAAAATAAGAGGAAGAAGAGTACAGAATAAAATGTTATGTCATAAGCTAATGTTGTATGTTCTATGTTCTGATGAAATAGCAATAATGTGACTAGAAAGATGAAAGTAGAATAAGTTCATTAGTTATTGTATAGGCAATAAATGAGGGTTAAAAGATGCCATTTAAACACTCAAGTGTTAGGACAAGTTCCAGAAAATAGAGGAATAAGGGAATAAGTATAAACACAAAAGTCACTATTACAACAAAACTACAAACCCTCTTAAGTACTAAAGCCAAAGAGAACAAGGAAAAAATCATATGGAGAAAAAATAAGTTATATAACATAGTTGAGATCAAAAGTTGCAGTCTTACAAATAAATGTTGATGGGCTTAACTCGCCTATTAAGAGGAAAAGATTTTCAATTTGGCTTATAAAGTAAGGGCCACCTATATGCTGTACATAAGAGATACATTAAAACAAAATAATTCAAAAGGCCAAGAAGAAAGAGGTAGGCAAAACTAAACAAGGCAAATGAAAACAATGAAAAAGGAAAGTTAGTAAATTAATATCACACAAAGTATAATTCTGTTCAAAAAGCATTAAACGTAAAAAAGATGCCTTTTAATGTTAAAAACCACAGTTGACAATATATAACAATTGTGAATATCTATGCTCCAAAATAACAGAACAATCACTTTTATAAAGCAAAAACTACAGGAAATGCAAAGAGACACTGAAAACATGCTAATAATTTGAGACATTAAAACATGAAAGACATTAAGTTGACTAAAAAATAGGCTACAGAAGATCTAAACCTTATAACAAATAAGGTAAACATTATAATATATTGAACTTTATACCCTGATTTAGATAACAAAAATTTCTTTCAAGCACATGTGGAAAATTAAAAACAAAAAGAAAAACCATATTAGATAACAAAGAAACATCAATAGAAATACTATTAATACAAATAACACTAATAGATTACGATGAAATAAAACTAGAAATTATTAAATTAAAAAAATAGTTTTTACACTGGGATACTTATTTTATAACCTTTTATTGTCAACTCTTAATTGAAAGAGGAAATATAATATAAAATTATACAATTTCTTAAAAAATACTAATGAAAACACCAGATATTTAAACTGGCATTTATCACTGTTTACTAATCACTGTTAAAGCAGTGATTAGAGTGAAATTTGTAGCACAAAATGCTTGCTTTTGTCAATAAAAATGAAAGAATGAAAATAAATGAAATTCCAAGCACAAATAGTTATATAAAAACAATATAAATTGGAAAAGAGCACAAGGAAAGAAATTAAAATAATGAAAGCAGAAATTAATGAAAAGTATAGTAGATAAAGAATAGATCTAATTAATAAAGAAAACTGGTAATTTGAAAACATTAACAAAATAGACAAAGCTATAGATAACATAATCAGGAAACAAAGGGAGAAATCATAAATATACAAAATAAAAAGTGACAAAAGGAAAAGAGCTTGAGTCAGACAAAATTTTAAAGCATCATGAGACTATTTTGGAGATTCTAAGAAAATGAATTTGAAACTGTAGATGAAATGGATAATTTCTGGGGAGATAAAATTTACCAAATTGACTCAAAGCAAAAACTGAGAAAGTTATCCAGGAACCATGCCACAAAAAGTGCCACATTCAGGTGGAAATTCACGGGAGAATTTTAGCAAAATTCAAAGAGCAGATGATCCCAATGCTCTATGAATTATTCCAGAGTATTGAAAATTTAGGAAAATTAGCTGATGTTTTTATGAAACAAGTATAATACTGATTTATAACTTACTAAAGACAGTACCAAAAAAAGAAATTCACAGATCAAGATCACTGATGAATATTGATACAAAAGTTTCAAGTAAAATAGAATTAGTAGAAGCTAGTACTACTATAAAAAATACACAATGACCTTGTGAGATTTATTTTAGGAGTGTGGAGTTGGTTCAGTATTTGGAAATCCATTAACATAATACATAATAAATAATGTCTAAGGAAAAAAAATCAAAGGATTGTCTCCATAGAAACTGAAAGAAACTTTCAACAAAATAGAAACTGAAAAAGCTTTCAACAAAATTCAACCCATTCCTGATAAAATACATTCAATCAAATAGGAATTGCTGGATACTCTTTTACATGATAAAATATATATATGCCATATTCCTGAAGCTGGTATCTTTCTTAATGGAGAAACAGGAGACATTTCTACTAATACAGAGAGAAAAAAACTGTAGTAGCAAATCTGGGTGAAAATATCTGGGAATTATTTTTACTAGCCTTATGAATGTTTTCTAAGTCTGAAATGACATCAAAATAAAATATGTATTTTAAAATATGGAGAATGAGGTTACTAATGCCTATTTTCTTTATCAGATATTCGTAGCTCTCTACCCAACATCTACTTCTAGAGTACTTCATAAGTACTCTAATTTTTTTAGGGAGGTATGTAATAAAATACCCTTCTTGTAACCACTTCTGTCCCCTAAGATAAAGTAGAAGTTTCTAAGTAAGGTTTCTGGGAAAATTTCAAAGAGCTATACCGTATCCACATGGAAGAAAGCCTCAAGCTGAAGATGAAGGAGCAGAGATACTGAAAGAGCATGTATTGCTGGTTAAGTCACTGAATCATCATATCAGCCCCTGGTGGACACTTTCTGGATGTTTTGCATAAAAGAAATATTCCTCTTCCTTGTCTTGACAATAGTTGGTTAGATTCATCATTGAGTCATCAGAAAATTAAAATAGTTGAGAATCACAACTCTAGATGCAAAGATCCAGGATTAAATTCCAAATTGCATCTCAAAGAAAAGTTTACAGAGTTTACATTGTATTGAAAACCACTTTAATGCCATGGAAAAATAAGCATCATGGATAAACTCAGATAATGCTTTTATCCTCTGTTGTTGTATCATTTGCCACTATTTACTGAGAAACTACTATGTGGAAAACACTGGAAAATAGAAATACGTCTCAATATTCTAGTTTACAAGGACCTAATTCTACTTGTGAGTAAATAGAGACATAAGTGCTATAAGAGATAAAACTCACTTGTGACATTCTGCTGAAAGCGTTAAAAAGCAGTATGTGGTATAAATCCAGATAGGTACTGGGTTGAATGGACGAGAATTCATGGAGGAGTTAGTATCAGAGTAAGTCAAGGCAAAAAGATAAACTTGGATCATTGGAAGGGGTAGGTGAGGAGGTATTCTTGGAAATATAAAAGGCATGTACCAGTTGGGTAGAAATTAGTAAAGTGACATTTAGGGACAGTAAGGCAGTCAGTTCTGTTAAGGTAGAATGTGTTTGACATTATGAGTTCTTCAGCAAGGTTGTAGTCTGAAGCAGAATTTTAGGAAGAATGATCTCATCTGCAGGATGAAATGAAGGAAGCTTAGAATCAAACAGGGTGATAAATTTAGTAATCTTGATCATAGGTGGAGGAGTAAGAAGGAGAAAGACATATTCAGGAGCTATTTCTTGGGGAAAATTCAAGGGCTTTTATATCTTAATAGATTTAAGGATGAATCATAAATGATTCCAAGGTTTTTAATGTAATTGCTTATAAAAATAGTGGTGTCATTGATAGAAATTGGTAATTGGAAATGAAGCTCCTTCCTTAGAGGAAGGAAAAGAGTAAGAGGAAGGAGATGAGGTTAATTTTGCAACATTTAGGTTTTGAGCAGTTGTGGAAATGTTCAGCACTTACTTTTTAATGGGATTATTTGGGGGTTTATTTTTTTTTGTTATTGAGTTATTTGAGTTTCTTGTAAATTTTGGATATTAGTTCCCTGTCAGATGCATTTTCTTCCATTCTGCAGGTTGTCAATTCACTCTGTTGGTTATCTCTTTTGCTGTGCAGAAGCTTTTTAGCTTAAGTCTAAGGGTGAAACATCAAAGCACAGATTACAAATAATCAGCCACATATAGATGTTTCTTTTTGCCCATGTTGTTAGCCATGCATGCACTGTTATTTTTAAAATCACCATCATTTAAAAGTCAGAGGATTTTATATAACATTCAGATATCTGACTTCCTTTGAAAAACTTAGAAAATCTGCTAAACCTCCATCTTTATTGCCATACAGAAATGTTTGAGTGGATCTGAGAAGTGTTCATACTCTTACAGTGGTATGTACACCCCCCATTTGACATGGGCCTATTCTGTTGTCTGAGACTGAGGACTCTGATCTTAAATGTGAGTTGCCATTTATCCTTGTTCCTGACTTACTGTATTACTTACGGTAGAGTGGAGGAAACTGAAAAAAAAAATAACCACCACAAGTGTTAAAAGAAAGGCTGTGGAGGCATTGTGCTTAAGGCAAAAAATAAAAAATCTTAAATTCATCATTCTTTATTCATTTACATTGCATATTTGACTACTGTAGGAATATAAGTTTGTAATTCCTATGACAATGTCTTTTTGTCAATTTCTTCTTATATTTTTAGTCATCTTTATTGAGGTTTTATATATATGTATGCATACACACAGAGTAAACAGATGCATGTAAAATGTATAATTTCCTGATATACACACTCATAAAGCCACCTGTGGTGTATAAACCTGTGCAAACAGGGTCACAATCAAGATACAGAACATTTTCAATATCACCAAAAGTTACCTTAGACCCCTCTGCAGGCCATCTTTCCCTCTGCCTTGCCTCAGGCACTTACCTATTTTCTGTCACTATAGATTAATTTTCATTTTTAAGAATTTTATATAAATGTGATCATATAGGATATATTCTTTTTTTGCCTAGCTTTTTTTCATGTAAGATATTGATTTTGAGATCCATCCATTTTTTTGCTGTATCTGTAATCTTTTCCTTTTTATTGTTGAGAATTATTCCCTTGCTTGGCTATATAGCAATGATCTTATACATTCACCAGTTAAAGGATATTTTTCCCATTTTTACAGATATTACAAATAAAGCTTTTATGAACATTCATGTAAAAGTTTTTGTGTGGACTCTGCTTTCATTTCTCTTGGGGTAAATACCTAGGAGTGCAATGGCTGGGGTTGTTTTGTAGATATGTGTTTAACTTCTTAGGAAACTGCAAGTTTCCCAAAGTGATTGTACAAGTTTACATTTCCATTAATAGCAAATGAGAGTTCCACATGATCTACATCTTCACAGTTGATACTGTCAGTGTTTACAATTTTAGCCATTCTGTGAGTATGTAGTGATATCTCATTGTGGTTTTAATTTCCTTGATGACAATGATGTTGAGCATCCCTTCTGTGTGTATTGGGAAATGTCTGCTCAAATCCTTTGCCCATTTTTATTGAATATTTTACTTTTTTCAATTAAGTTGTAATACTTTGTATGTAAGATACAAAACCTTTGTCAGATATATAAATAGTAAATATTTTCTCCCATTCCGTGGCTTGCTTTTTATTTCCTTGTCTTTATATTATTTTCTGCTTTATATATTTAGATGCCATGTAAGATTCTCACTTATGAATCTTATATTGCAACCATGAGGTGTATCTTTATCAGCGTAAGAGAACCCTGTTAGTATTTTATTATTCTTATAACAAATACTTATTCAGTTTCTACTGTTTGTCATTATTTTTAACTTTTATATTTTGTCTTTTAGAATTTTAATGAAATGGAATTTCTTAATGTAATATGAAAATATTTCTTTTCCAATACTAGATTAAACCATTACAATTATTTTCAAGACTAATACTGGGTCTTTTTTTATGTGATCCTTTAAAAAACTTGTTATTTCACTATTCTTTTGTTCTTTTCCTAGTGATTTGAAAACTATGAACATATTCTAAAATCTAAATTTTTGTTTTAAAAAATACACTAAATCTAATGTCTCAATTCTTTAAATATCAGGAATGGAATACTAGCTATTAAAACTATGAAAATATTTTCCATCACACTATAGATTGAAGCAACTTTTCTCCATTTTGAATTAACCCCCTTTTTCTTATTATAATTTTAGACTTAGATTATTTGTAAATTATATTATTCCAGATATCTTTCAATAATTGTTATACACATTTTTACTAATCTGATCACAAAGTAATAGCCATTTATATTAAACATTGTTTATAAAATATTTATAAGACCATTTCTTCATTGTTTTGCCTTTTTTATTCTTATTTAATGTAATTTGATATTTGTGAATATATACGTGTGTGTTTAAGAAAGTATATACTAATGTAATATTTTGAATATTTGATTATCTGAAAAAGACTATTCATTGCTTCCACACATTAATTATAGCTACCTATGCATAGAATCATTAGTTTTCAGACTTACCTTTAACTAAATGTCTTTCTTCTGTTATTCATTGTACATAAGAAAGTGCTGAGAAATTTTTTCCATTATAAATATTTTTTTCATACTTTGCTGCATTTTTTCTTACTGCATGTGGATATGCTTATATACTGGTTAATTTTAATAAACAATATTGTATGGAACTGATAAAACCTTTTCAAATAATTGTATAAGTCTGTCTTCAGCAAGAGTCCAGCAAGCAATTGTTCTTACCTTTGTTCATTACTTTTGTTCTTCCCTTCCCTCATCTCATCTGTTATTGGAAAAGAAAAAAAAAAACTCAAACAAAGACATCTACCAGAGTTGATTTATTCTACCTTTTGTATAATACCTTTCTGATTCACATCTGAGATAGCAGAGACGTTAATATTATTACATGGGCTTAACACATAGGTAAATGATATAATCAAACCGATAGATATTTCAGTGGTTGAGAGTTGCTCTCTGTAGATAGTAATAATATCTAAATTCTAGATGTTGCATAAGAATTTCTTGCAAGGAGAATTTATGATGTGGAATGACATTTTTTCTGTAGCTGCAAAAGAAAAAGATATATTTTCTTTTATGCAGATACCTTGTTCAACAGTAGTTAGTAGAACCTGTGGTTTTTAAGACTAAGTGCTAGACTTCCATTAGCAGTGGTAGGAAAAAAGACATATCTGAGGAGCTAAAAACTTGAAACTTGCAATTAAGAGGTCAAAGTAAGGTTATTAAAAATGGAATATGAGGCATGTAATGCATTGCAACTACACATTTTCAAAAATACCAGTACTATCTAGGCTTGCTCTTCACTGTCTTCATTTGTAGTTACTCTTTTTCTTTTGCAATATCACTTGATCACTTTATCTAAATTCTAAGAGTTTTGAAGTTTGTCCTCCATATCATAACCTGAGTATATTTTCAGCAATGTAAAATACGCTTTTTCTTGCTTTCACTGTCAATTCTAATGTTGCGTTTAAATTCTAGCGATTTCTAATCCTATCTAGCTTCCTTTTCATTTCTGCTTCTCTTAGTATCTTGATTCTAGTTAAGTTTTTTGTAATGTGAATTCTCTTGAAATTTTCTACCACCATTCATAGTATTAATATATATTTTCAGATGAAAACTTTTATCCCCTTTATTGAGTGCTGTTTTCTTTTTTGATGTTGTAGAATCTCTACATAAGCCATGTTGGTCATTCCTAAGAAAGGATAAGCCTGTGTATTGAGGTAGTATTTGTTAATAGACTGGATGGTGAGTTTTACCTTGTCTCTCCTGCCCTTTCTTCTGTGAATTAATGCACTCCTCCTTTCCCGTAGGACAGATTGGTGTTTGTAGCCCCATGCCAAGTTTTGCGTAATTTTCCTGGTGTGATTCTGCTTGACTAAGAAGGATCTTCTCTTATTCCTGTGCCCTGGCTGTCTGTTTCTTTTGCAGTATTCAGATGAGAACTTGGTTTGCCGTTTTCTCCTTATCAGCATCGGCACAAACAAGCCTCCCAGAGACCAATGTTTGCACAGCTCTCACTTTCTCTGCACCTTCTTATTACTAAGCTCTTACTCAAGATATAATGTTCTGCCTGCTCATTTTTCAATCAAATATGTCGTACTCCTAGGAGTTAGATTAAGCAGATAGGTGCAATAGAAGAGTCACTGGTGAGAGTGATAGGGACACGAAAGAAACACCTTTCTCTGACTCAAAAAGCCATTTTGCACAGGGATGGTGTAACTCCTTACTTTATGGTCAGACAAGTCCTGTGACTCAGAGGTAAGGGTCTGCAGTGCTGTTGGGTGGCATTTCCTCATGTGTTCTTTTTCTGCCTGTTCTATTTCAGAGACATTTTCTCCCTTTTCTTAGTTAAAATTCCTCCATGTATACTGCAAGTAGCTATTTAATATTACCTGTGCTACTCTACTTTGCATTTCTCAGGCTGTTACAAATATTTTAATAAATGTATGAAGGAAGGAAAAAACAGGTTCCTTTTGCTATCTGCCTTTTAAATCAAGAAGTCTGACAGAGGTAGGAAGTTACTGGGTCACGCCAGTAACTGGTTCATCTGTTTTTGACTCAGACACCACAACACAAGTCTGTATATTCAACCAGAGCTAAGGAAGTCTTTGGAAGCATATAAAGGCAGTGGACATTTTATTCAGAGCTTTGTCCCATGATACACCATTACACCATGTCACATGCGGAATATTGAACACAAATCCATGAGACTCTCTCATAGGTGATGATTCAAAGCAATTAAGTTTAGTTTGTTTATTCTGGAGAAAAATAGTTATCAGATAAAGAATTTTGTTTTGCTGAAAAGAGCAAGGAATGTCAAAACTGTCTTCAGGGATCAGAAATGGATCTTAATGGCATACAATAGATGAGAATTTGGCATGTAAAAAACTGGGACTGGTGTAGTATGAGGAAATAAATGCTGATAGCTATTGTTAATCTACATAAGTATATCATATAGGGCACAATCAGGAGATGCTAAAAATTTGGAGAACTTAGCACTGTCAGATGCTATGTGATACCTTTTCAGAAAACACCTAGAGCCAGTTTGTTGCCTTGTAAAGATTTGGGGTGACTTTTATTATCTTTCAGTCTCTCTCTCCTACCCAGTGTCTCCCAGGCCCCCTCTGTTGTTTATTTACGTGGTGATACATGTGCTGCTTCTCTATTCCGATTTGTCTGGAATCAGAATCTATGCTAGTTGGTAAAAAAGAAGAAATAAAAATGAGAGAAAACAAGAAGTGTCAACTTTTGCAATGATAATATTGAGACTACTTAATTACCCAAGAGTGGTTTACCCAATATAATGGTAATATATGTAAATAGTGGCTTAATCTGAGTAGTGGCCCTCAGGAAAGTTGTTGCAAATCCCAGGATATTCACTAGGTTTTTTTCTTGACTACCCTTAGCAAACACTGGCAGTAGCCTTCCAGAAAATAACAGCGGCAGAAATTCACTTCGGTCAATACAGAATGTTGGTGCTGGAAAGGATCTGAAACTTCATCTGGTTCTTTCTCCTATTTTACAAGAGGGGAATTTGGAAACTGGCAGATGAAGTGACTTCCCCAAGATTAAGTGTGAGTTTCAGGATATACTCTGGGCCAAACCTGACTCTTCCTCGTTCTAGTCTCATGCCCTTCCATTCGCCACACTTTATTTTTGCCAGGAAAATCCCCATCAGGAAAGGTAACAGAAAATTTCCTTTAATATTAAAAGGTGCCATTTTTTTTCTTTTGGAAAATAAATAAGCAGACAGTTAAGAGAAAGAGAATTTCCTTTCATGGAGATATTAGGAGCAGAAACAAAGAGGAGGCAAGAAGGAGAACCTTTGTTCGGACCTTGAGTTTTCTGATCTCTTTCTTATTTCTGATAAAGTGTCCAGAGAATTTTTTAAAGCATAATTTAACCCTAACCCTCCTGTAGTGCTTTTGTTTTTAAAGAGAGCAATGGTCTAGTCCTTGGCGTGGCAAATGTCACTTTCTGTTTTAAACAGTCGAATAGTTTCAGCCATTGATTGTCTCTTCTAACTCTTATTTAAGGCTATTATATATATTTTATAATATTGTTTAAATAATTTTTAGAAGGTGGCAGAGAACAAATAAGTGCACTGATTGAAAACGTCTATATCCTTATTTGAATTTCTTCAAGATTATTATTTTCATTTTCCTCACTGAATCAGGTCACTAATTAGCATTATGAATGGATTAAAATAACCCCATGAACTCTTGGCTTCATCAGGGTAGATGCTAAATCCTCTCAACCTGATCAAAATGTCTATGTCTTAAATTACTTATTTCCTGATTTGAAAAGTAACTAATGGGATGCAGGTGGGGAGGTGGATTTTTTTGCCTTAGTTCATGTGATAAGGAGACAGCGAAACATTATAACCATTTCCGAATGAAGAAGAAAGAGAAATTACTCCTGAACCATTAATACATTAATACTTTTGCCTGTAGTCCCAGCTATTTGGGAAGCTGGGGCAGGAGGGTCACTTGAGCCCAGGAGTTCAAGACTGTAGCGTGCTAAGATTGTGTTGTGATTGTGCCTGTGAATGGCCATTGCCTGGGCAACATAGAAAGAATCTTAAGAAAAAGGCAGAAGCTTTGAGAAAAATTGTGAATGAAGATAGTCCTATTCAAGGCTTTTCCCTGTCTCACAGTGGACTTGGAGCCTGAGCCATGGACATGTGGGCACTTCCCTGAGTCTCTGAGAAGAGCACAGATTTGAAGCTCATGCTGAGATAAAATTCAAGTCAGAGACAGTCAGAATTTCAGTCTTTGGAACTTTAGTATTTAATATCTAAAGGGAAAGATGTCTGAGTTAGGGTTATTTTTTCTATGAGCTAAGAGACCCTGGATTCCAGTTCTGTTTCTGTGTGAGCTCTGGCAAGTGAATGAACCTCTCTGATCGTGTTTTTTTTTTATCTGAGAAACAAGTTAACATTGCTGTTCTATCTGCTTTATGGAGAAAAGTAAGGTGTTTTCAAAAGTGCTTGGAAATAACTAAAAAGGCCTTTGCTACTATGCCATATCATTCTCTATTAATTCATTCTCTTAGCGCCATTCTTTTGTCAAGGGGGGTTGACTCCTCTTTCCATGGAGACCATACCTGGTGGGCTTTCTATATCTCTTTTCTATGCACATTTTGGACCCTTTTATTTTTTGCTTTTAGATGTGTGTTTTATAGTATTTGCTAATTAGACATGGCTACTAAAACTGCAAAGCAGTTGTTCTGAGTTCACAATTGAATGAATTCTCAAACTACCTCAACATTTGGAGGGAAAAGAATACTGAGTGTATTCTCAAACTCACATCCAAGAATTTGATCAGGTCCTATTTGTTGTTGTTGTTGTTGTTGTTGCTGTGATTGCTTTTGAAAGCTTTTTCACAGCCAAGGAAACAATCATTAGAGCAAATAGACAACCTATGGAATTGGAGAAAATACTTGCATGCTATACATCTGATAAAGAGCTGATAATTAGAATCTATATAGAACTCAGGAAAATCAGCAGGAAAAAATCAACCCCATCAAAAAGTAGGCAAAAGACTGAACAGAAACTTTTCAAAAGAAGATAGACTAAGGCCAACAAACATATGAAAAATGCTCAACATCTCTAATAATGAAGGAAATGCAAATCAAAACCACAATGAGGTATCACTTATATCCAATGAAATTAGCTTTTATCAAAAAGTCCCCAGCAGGGGACAAGCCAATGCACAGGGCTTGGCTTTGCTGCAGCTGCCTCCACATCACCCCTGTCAAGCTGGAAAGTGAGCAGGCAGAGCAGATGCTCTTATGTGCCCCATGACTGGGAGCCAAGTACCCCTCTCTACCAGAGGGGATTTGAGTACAGGGAGCCACAGACACCACCTGAAAAGCCCTATGGCAATTGCCTCAATGGGACCTGAGCAGGGGGAGAGCCCTGGCTACCCAGTAGCCCAGCCCATGGCTCTGCTCCCAAGGTTCACATGCTGCCACCTGGCCCATAGCTACACCTCCTTTAGTTTGGGCTCTGCTGTTGGAACTCATGGCCCTGCCCACACAGCTTCTGCACTACCTGCTGCCCCACTCCCACCTGTGGCTCCACCTTCAAGGCTTCAGCATTGCCCCTGGTGTGTCCCCCCACCCCCAAGGATCCAATGCTGCAGCAGGGCCCTGCCGCTCTGCCCCTGAGGCTCCAGTGCTGCCATCAGATCTTGCAGCCTGGCTCTAAGGCTCCCCACTGCCATTAGGCCATTCAACCTTGTCCCTGAGTCTCCGACACTGGTCCTGGCCCAGAAGCTTTGCCACTGAGGCTCCAGCACTGCTGCTGGGCCCCATGGCTTCACCCTTGAGGTTCCAGTGTGGCCATTGGGCCCTATGGCTGCTCCCCTGAGACTCCAGCACAGCTGCTTGGCCACATGGCTCTACCCCTGAGGTTCCAGTACTGCCTCTTGGCCCTATAGTTGGGCTCCAAGGCTTTCCACTGCCATAGGGACCCACAGCCCTGCCCCTGAGGTCATAGAGCTGCTGCTGGCCCCACAGTCCCACCCTTGAGGCTCCCACTGGCTGCCTGGAAGGAGCCACCCCCTTGGTCCAATGCTTTGCCAGGGACTCACTAGCCTTGAACTGCCATTGGACCTGGACCCATTGGAGAGAATGTCAGCAGCCCAGAAACCAGTGATCTCTGCCTAGATAGACTTGCCTAGCTGCTGCTGCCACTTTCACCTCTGCCACAAAAACATGGGTAGAGCAGTCTCCCACAATGCCATCCTCCATGGAGAGGGCCTTGCCCAACCCCCAACCTGAGCTTCCAACAGTGGCCTGGGAAACAACCCACTCCATATGAAGATCATCCAGCAGTAGCTTGGACTTTGACAACCACAGGGGAATGGGACAACACAGAACATTACAGATTCTCAGAGCATTGGCCTCTCCCCTGCTGGGTCAGTCTTCCAGAGTAGGTAAAAAACTGCCATCTCTGGACTTCTCTTTCTCATTAATTAGGGGAGTTTCCAGCAGAGGGGAACAGTTGTGTAGCAAACCTATCTGCTCTGGGCTGGGAGAAGAGGTTTCGGATGAGAAGAAACCAGCAAAAGAACTCTGGCAACATGAAAAAACAAGCTAGCTTGACACTCCCAAGAAATCAAAATGGATCTATAGCAATGAACTCTAACCTAAAGGAAATCATTGAAATGTCAGAAACGGAATTCAGAATATGGATGGCAAATAAGATGAAATTGAGAAGCAAGCTGAAAACCAACATAAAGAAGCCAAAAAAAAAAAAAAATACCAGGACATTAATGAAAAGAATGAAAAAGTTACTAAAGAGCTAGACAACATAAGAAAAGATATAACAGAACTTAAAGAAATGAAAAGAGTCATTTAGGGCATTTCAAAGTACAGCCAAAAGCTGCAACAGTGGGCTAAACCAAGCAGAAGGAAGAATCTTGGAGCTTTGAAGACAAGGCTCTAGAGCTAACCCAGTCATTCAAAGATACAGAAAACAGAATAAAGGAGAATGAACAATCACTCAGAGAAACACGAGACTATGTGAAACAATCCAATATACTAATTATAGGTATCCCTGAGGGAGAAGAAGAAAAAGCAAAAAGCATGGAAAACCTATGAGATGGAATGAATGAGGAATACTCCCCTGATACCACCAGAGATTCAGATGCCTTGATACAAGATGGTCATTGAATACCAGGAAGATTCATAGCAAATTGGACATCTCCAAGACACATAGTCATTAACTTGGCCAAAGTCCAAATGAAGGAGGAAATCCTAGAAGCTGTGAGACAAAAGCAACAACTAACCTATAAAGAATAGCCCATTAAGCTAAGAGCACATTTCACAGCAGAGACCTTACAAGCCAAAAGGTACTAGGGCCTCATTTTTAATCTTCTTAAACAGAACTGCCAGGCAAGAATTTTGTATCCTGCAGAGCTAAGTTTTATAAATGATGGAGAAATAAAGACTTTTCCAGGGAAGCAAACACTAAAGGAATTTGTCATTATTAGACCTGCCCTACAGGAAATGCTCAATAGTGTACTATACATGGAACAGCACAATAGATACCCACCAATGTAAAAATACCCTAAAATTAAACCTCATAACTCTTATAAAGCAATAGCACAAGAGGAAAAACAAAACAACAAAGTATCATCCAACATGATGAATAGAATAATATGCCACACATCAGTACTAACACTGAATGTGAACAATCTTAATGCTCCACTTAAAAGACATAGACTGGCTGAATGGATGACAAAACAGACCTCATTATATACTGTCTCCAGGAAACACATCTAACTCACAAGGACTTACACAGACTCAAGGAAAAGGGATGGAAAAAAATATTCCATGCAAATGAAAACCAAAAGCAAGCAGTGATAGCTATTCTCATATAAGATAAAATAGACTTTAAATCAACAATGGTTTAAAAAAAAGCAAGAATGGTCATTATATTATGGTAAAGGGAGCAATTTGACAACAAGATATAACAATCCTAAATATATATGCACCTAACACAGGAGCTCCCCAATTCATAAAGCAAATACTACTAGCTCTAAGCAAACAAATAAGTGGTAGCATAATTGCTGGGACTTCAACACCCTGTGGACAGAGCTGGACAGAGCATTGAAGCTGAAAATCATTAAAGAAACACTGGACTTAAACCGCACTCTAGAACAAATGGACCTAATAGATATTTACAGAACATTCTACTCCAAAACTGCTGCATATATATATATATTCTTCTCATTAGTGCAGGACCATTCTCTAAGGTTGATCACATCATAGGCCACAAAACATGTCTCAACAAATTTAAAAAAATAGAAATTATACCTTGTATCTTCTCAGACCACAGTGAAATAAAACTAGAAATCAATTCCAAGAGAAATACTCAAATATACACAAAGTTATGGAAGTTAAACAAACTGCTACTGAATGGTCCTTGGGTTAATGATGAAATTAAGATGGAAATCAAAATATTTATCAAACTAAATGACAAAGGGGACACACACTATCAAAATCTATGGAATACAGCAAAAGCAGTCCAGGGGAAAGTTCATGGCCTTAAATGCCTACATCAAAAAGACAGAAAGATCAGAAATTAACAACCTAATTTCACATCTCAAGGAACTAGAAAAAACAAAACAAACTCAAACCCAGAAGAAGAAAAGAAATAACAAAGCTCAGAGCTGAACTAAATGAAATGGAAACCAGAAAAACAATACAAAAGATCAATGGAACAAAAAGTTGGTTCTTTGAAAAGATAAACAGAATTGATAGACCATGAGCCAGATTAACCAGAAACAGAGGAGGAAGGGCTTGAATAAGCTCAATTAGAAATGAAAAAGCAGATGTTACAACTGATACCACAAAAACACAAAAAATCATCTGTGAAGATTATGAAAATCTCTACTCTCACATACTAGAAAATGTAGAAGAAATGGATCAATTTCCAGAAACATACAATCTCCCAAGTCTGAATCAGGAAGAAATAGAAATCCTGAACAGACCAATAACAAGCAGTGAGATTATAATAATAATAAAATATCTCCCAACAATAAAAGCCCGGGACCAGATGGGCCAAATAAGACTAGATTCTACGAGAGTCGCAGCCAAACTCTACTAGACCTACCAATAAGAAATGGTACTTATCCTACAGAAATTATTCCATAACATTGAGAAGGAGAGAATCCTCTCTAACGCATTCTATGAAGCCAGTATCACCTTAATAACAAAGACAGGAAAGGACACAACAAAAGAGAAAACTACAGACCAATATCCCTTAAGAACATAAATGCAAACATCCTCAACAAAATACTATAAAATGACATTAAACAGAACATCAAAAAGATAATTAACCATGATCATGAAGTGAGCTTCATTGTAGGGATGCAAGGATGGTTTAACATATACAAATGAAGAAACATGATTTACCACAAAACAGAAGCAAAAAACAAAATCTATGATCATCTCAGTAGATGCAGAAAAAGTATCAATAAAATCTAGCATCCTTTCATGATAAAAGCCCTCAACAAACTATACATAGAAAGAACATACCTCCAAATTATAAAAGCGGTATATGATAATCCCACAGCCAACATCATACTGAATGGGGAAAAGTTGAAAGCATTCTCCCTAAGAACTGGAACATGACAAGGGTGCCCACTGTCAGCACTTCTATTCAATGTAGTATTGGAAGTCCTAGCCAGAGTAATCAGATAAGAGAAATAGTATCCAAATCAGGAAAAAGGAGGTCAAACTATCCCTGTTTGCTGACAATATTATCTAGCACCTATAAAATCCTAAAGACTCTACCAAAAGATTCCTAGAATTGATAAATTCAACAAAGTCTCAGGTTAGAAAATTAATGTACACAAAATAGTAGCAGTTAGAAATATTGATAACAGTCAAGCTGAGAGTCAAATCAAGAACTCAATATCATTTAAAATAGCTACAAAGAAAATAAAATACTTAGTAATATACTTAACCAAGGAGATTAAAGATCTCTACAGTGAGAAATGTAAAACACTGATGAAAGAAATCATGGATGACACAAAGAAATGAAAAAACATCTCCTGCTGATGTATCAGTAGAATCAATGTTGCTAAAATGTCCATACTAGACAAAGTGATTTATAAATTCAGTGCAATCCCCATCAAATTACCAACATCATATTTCACAGATCTAGAAAAATTAATTCTATGCTTCATTTGGAACCAAAGAAGAGCCTGAACAGCCAAAGCAATCATAAGCAAAAGAACAAATCTGGAGGTATCACATTACCAGACTTAAAATTATACTACAAGCCTATAGTAACCAAAATAGCATGGTACTGGTATAAAAGTAGAGACATAGACTCATGGAACAGAACAGAGAACCCAGAAATAACACCATCTAACTAAAAGCAACTGATCTTTCACAAAGCAAACAACAACATACACTGAGGAAAGGAAGCCCTGCTTAATAAATGTTGCTAGGAATAAATGGATAGCCACATGCGGAAAAAATGAAGCAGGATCCTTATCTCGTGCCATATAGAAAAAGTAATTCAAGACAGATAAAAGCCTTTAGGGCATGAAACAACAACAATTCTAGAAGAAAATGTAGGAAAAACTATTTTAGACATTGGCCTAGGCAAAGAATTTATGACTAAGACCCCAAAGATAAATACAGCAACAACAAAAATAAGTGAGACTGGATTAAATTAAAAGCTATGCACAGCAAAGGAAATAATCAACAGAGGAAACAGACAACCTACAGAATGGGAGAAAATATAGGCAAACTGTACATCTGATAAAGGGCTATTCTCCAGAATTGACTAAGAACTCAAGCAGATCAGCAAGAAAAAATCAAACATCCCCAGTAAAAAGTGAGCAAAAGACATGAACGGAAGCTTTTCAAAACAAGATAGACAAATGGCCAACAAACATGAGAAATGCTCATCATCAATAATCATCAGGGCAATGCAAACTAAAACCACAATTAGATATTGTCTTACCCCTGTCAGAATGGCCATTAATATAAAGTCAACAAACAATAGATGCTGACATGGATGCAGAGAGAAAGGAATGCTTATACACCATTGGTAGGACTGCAAATTAGTACAACCTCCATGGAAAACAGTATAGATATTCCTCAAAGAAATAAATGTAGACATACAATTTGACCTAGCAATCCCACTACTGAGTATCTACCCAAAGGTAAAGAAGTCATTTTATTAGAAAGACACCTACACTCAAATGTTTTTTGAAGCACAATTCACAATTTTGAAGATGTGGAATCAACCCAAGTGCTCATCAATTCATGAATGGATTAAGAAAATGTGGTGTGTATATATATATATACCACACCATGGAGTACCACTCAGCCATAAAAAGAAATGAAATAATGTCTTTTGCAGCAACTTGGATGGAACTGAAGACCATTATCCTAAGTGAAGTATCTCAGGAATGGAAAAACAAACACCACATGTACTTTCTTAATTGGAAGCTAAATGATGGGCACACACAGGCACAAAGAGATGTAAAGGTTATTGGATATTAAAAAGGGGTGAAGGGGTTGAGGGGTAAAACTTACCTATTGGGTACAGCAAAAACTATTCTGGTGATGGGCACACTAAAAGCTCTGACTTAACCATTATAAATGCTATCCATGTAATAAAAATATTTGTGCTCCCTTAGTATTTTGAAATAAATTTTTTAAAAATGAGAAATGCACCATCTCTGTGTATTTTAAATAATTGTATTATTATTTATTGGTTGCTAAAAAGTTTCCTTTTTCCTGATTAAAATTTTGAAAACTAATAACTCTCATATAGTGCAGTATCTTGGTGTAATGTTCTGCTCTTAAACACATTTTGTTATTGAGTAAGCTATTTTTGAAAGCTGGCTTCTCTTGTTTTCTCTTGACTGACTTTTAAGTTGCTTAATTGCAATATGTGTTTTGTCTCGCAGTGATTCTCAACAGTATGCTTATTAAATAAGAGATGCTTTTTCTTTGTAAGAGCAAAATTTTTAAAATGTATTTGGAAATTTTCAAATGTACATGAATAAAATAAGTACAATGAATCTCCATTTGTCTGTCACTTGGTTTCATAGTTTATCATGATTTTGCCCCTTTTGCAATACTTACTCATCCTTTTTTTGCTGAACTATTTTAATGCCATATTATGGCATTTCACTCCTACATACATCAGTATCTATCTCTGAAAAATATGGACCTCAACATAACCACAATCTTGTTATACTTAGCATGGTTACTTGGTTTCATATTATATAATACCTGTTCCACAAACAGATTTCTCCAGTTGCCATTTGTCATTAAAGGTCATTTTATGTTGGTTTTGTAGAATCAGGACCCAAACAGGCTTCACATATTAATTTTGTTGTTGTTTCTCTTAAATCTCAAAAATTGAGAATAGTCCTCCTTCTCTTCCTCTTCCTCCTCCTCCTCCCTGTTTACCTTCTACAGGTGACTTGTTGCAGAAACTGAATTGTTTTTGTAAAATAATGTTTTCCCTCTGGATTTGTCTGTTTACTTCTTTGTGGTGATGTTTAACTTGCTCCTCTATTCTTCTTTCAGTTAATGGGAGATGCTTACAGGCTTGATTAGATTCTGGTTCACCTGTTTTGGCAAGAACGCTTTATAGGCAGGAATGTGTGGGTCATGTTGCATCCCCTCCTGAGACACACAGTGTCTGATTTTCTCAGTTTTAAGAATGCTAAGACAGATCATTGTTTGAGGTGATAACAGCAGGTCCCTCCATTGGAATGATCCATCTTCCTTTTATCTAATGCTTTGACCCATTGGCTACTGTTGCATGGGATTATAAATTGGTAATTTTCTAATTCTGCTTTACCTTACAAATAGCTTGAATTCTTCTGTGAAGAAAAAATTTTTCTCTATTAACAAGGTTATATGATTACCCTAAAATAGATTTCTTCCAGGGAAGGTGGAATAAATGTTTAATTCTTTATTTTCATTGCCAACAATAACACTTTCAGCCCGCTGGCCAGTTTGCTGCTAACACTTTCTCTGCAGAAAGCACGGTTGCCTGCCAGGCAAAGTGACTGACCATTACCCTTTGTCCGCCAGAATTGCCATGGGGTTCCTGAGCCTAACAGATTGGAACCAACCCTCTTTAAAGAGGTTTCTGAAATTATGCTCCAGGTCACATTGTAAAACTGGTAGGGTTTGCATATTGCTCAGAACTAACTTGAAGTTTGTTTTCTAGGTTTCTAATGGCCATGCTGTGTGAAATGTTATAGTCTGTGTCAGGTACCTTCACAGTGCAGGCACACCTTGTTTCATTGCACTTTGCAGATATTGTGCTTTTCACAAATCGAAGGTTTGTGGCAACTCTGTGACTCTGTGTCAACCAAGTCTATTGGCACCATTTTTCCAACAGTATGTGCTCCCTTCATGTCTCTGTGTCACATTTTTGGTACTTCTTGAAATGTTTCAAACTTTTTCATTATTATATCTATTATGGTGATCTGTAACCAGTGATCTTTGATGCTATGATTATAATTGTTCTGGAGCGCCATGACCTGCGTCCATATAAGACGGTGAACTTAATTGATAAATGTTGCGTGAGTTCTGACTACTCTGCAGACTGGCCATTTCCCCCTTTCTCTCCTCCTCTCCTTGGGCTTTCCTGTTTCTTGAGAGACAACAATATTGAAAGTATGCCAATTAATAACCCTACCATGGCCTCTAAGTGTTCAAGAGAAAGTAAGAGTTACACATCTCTTACTTTAACTCAAAAGCTAGAAGTGATTAAGCATAGTGAGGAAGGCATGTCAAAAGCTGGGACAGGCTGAAAATGAGGTCTCTCATATCAGTTGGTCAAGTTGTGAATGCAAAGGCGAAGTTTTTGAAGAAAACTCAAAGTGCTTCTCCAGTGAACACACAAATAATAAGAAAGCAAAACAGCCTTATTGCTGATATGGAGAACGTTTGAGTGGTCGGTAGATGATCAGATCAGCCAGAACATTCCCTTAAGCCAAAGCCTAATCCAGTCACGCCTGTAATCCTAGCACTCTGGGAGGCCAAGGCGGGTGGATAGCTCAAGGTCAGGAGTTCGAAACCAGCCTGACCAAGAGCGAGACCCCGTCTCTACTAAAAAAAAATAGAAATACATTAATTGGCCAACTAATAATATATAGAAAAAATTAGCCGGGCATGGTGGCGCATGCCTGTAGTCCCAGCTACTCGGGAGGCTGAGGCAGAAGGATTGCTTGAGCCCAGGAGCTTGAGGTTGCTGTGAGCTAGGCTGACGCCACGGCACTCACCCTAGCCTGGGCAACAAAGTAAGACTCTGTCTCAAAAAAAAAAAAAAAAAAAAAGCCTAATCCAGGGCAAAGCCTTAACTCTATTCAATTCTTTGAAGGCTGACACAGGTGAGGAAGATGCAGAAGAAAAGTAAGAAGCTAGAAGAGATTGGTTCATGAGGTTTAAATAAAGCAGCCATCTTCATAACATAAAAGAATAAAGTGAAGCAGCAATAGACTACAGTATCGTGTAATCATAACTTTTATATGTACTGGGAACCCAAAATGTCATGGAGTCATTTTATTGCAGTATTTGCTGTCATTGTGTTGGTCTGTAACGGAACCCGCATATCCCCCAGGTGTGCCTCTAGTACCACACCTTGAAACCACAGATTTACTCATCATTCAGTTGAAGTTCTTTCCGACCAGATTATAATATCAGGAGAAGACAGACTGGATCTGTTTGACATCCCAGTTAAAGTAACCAGAACTTTTCTGGTTTTAAAAGGCAGAAACTCAATTCAAACTGTGTGTTAACACAAAGTGAAAGTATTTGAAAGGCCACAGGGGTAACTCACAGGACTGAAAGGAAAGTTATAGAACATTCAGCTGCTCTCGGGATTCCAAGGACTTCAGTTGGACTTGAATGTCATCAGCATCCTCTCTTTTTTCCCTCATCCCTCATCCCTCATGACAGTTTTGTTCTCTTAAACACTTCCATGTTTTTGTGGCCATGACAAACAGCATCTCAGGGATTATGTCCTTTCATCAAGGCCCTGGCCTGACACGTGCATTCATTTCTTGACCAATTACTGTCTCCAGCAGAAGTGGGTGCTCTGGCTGCCTACTGTGTGTCATGTGTCTATTCCTGTGAATATGACAGAGAAGGGCTGTAATGGGCCCCCATCATTATGAGTAGTAATGAAGCAATTCCCCATAGAAACTGGGAGGGCTATTATCCAAAGAAGAGAAAATGTTTGCTGCATTGGCAAAATAATAGATATCTACTATACATTCGTATCTCCAGCACCCAAGAGTGTATTTGCATGTAGTAGATGCTTAACAAAATTTTGTGGACAAATCAATGGAATCAATGAATACTGCTTACTTTCATATTAATGCATTTGATTTGCAGAAGGTAATCTATTTTGACAAAACATACTCTATAAAGTCATGCTGACTTTTTTAGTTATATGGGTTTTCCAATCCTCGAAACATTTTACTTACAATTACAGTGTTTTTATTTTTCTTTTAAAAATGAACTGTGTTCGCCTTTACAAATTTTCAAAGGTAATAGTTAAACCTTTATAGTGACATAAATAATTTCTCTATCACTAAGAATGGTGAGTCATTATGACCTACAAATCTTAGCATATCTCAATGAGTATTAAAGTGCTGAATCTTTTCCTGTTGGTTATGGTGCTTGGCCACTTTTCTGTGCTCCCGCATGAAGGAAGACTAAGCCAAAAAATACTTTTTTCTTTTCAACTTTGTTCATAAAGTGATTTTTAAAATTTAAACTAATAGATATTTTTTTCCCCTGGGGCAATACACTGAGCACTACACAAAGTTTTAATCATTGTTTTCTGAGCTTGTATATAACTCAATGTAGACTAATAATTATAACTGCCTGCTAAATGATACTTCAGGGTTGGCCTAAGTTATCTGATAAGAAATTGTGACACTAAATTCATTTTATATGTGTGTATTTATTGAGATAACTTAAAATCATGCAACTCTTTAAGAAGAAACAGTGCTTTCCATCAATGACAGAAACGTGCAATATTTTTCTTTTGTATCCTAAACTCATCTGTCCACAACCAAATGGAATCTTCTATGTATCTTAAAAGATTTCATATAAAGTTTGGGGCCTGTTAGCTTTGAATAATGGTTCTTGAGTTTTAAATTTTTACTTGGAATCCTTACATTCTCTGTAAAAAAAAAATACAGAATTATCTAAAAAAATTTAAGGATATACTGGGATGTCTTTAACATTTCATTCTCTTAACTATTTTTGATGTGTGTCATCAAAGGGAATTTCACGTTTAGAAGATAACAAAGTGTTGAATTTAGTGTCCCTTTTTCTTCCATGACGGTAAAACAACTTGATAATGAAATCTGCAGCAACATCACGTTGTTTCGATGGCATTAGATGCAGGAGAATTTGGAAGCCAATATGCAGTTCATTTAACTTGTGCCCAAGCCATCTGTTTATCTGCATTACTCAGCCAGCCAGCCTGTTTCTTTCTCCTAGTCTACAGAGATGATTAACCTGGAGGAAGATTCCTGGCAGCCTCAATTCACTTCCTGAATCTTCCACACCATCCAGAATTCTCTGATGGAGCTTGGCAGAATATTTGGAAAGGCAAAGAGGCTCTTTTGGCCTGGGAGAGATTGACATGAATGTCAGCTACTGAATCACCTCCAGGGACAATGAGTTCAGGGTTCTAGGCTCATAAGAAATACATTTCATGTCAGCAGCTAATTATAATATAGAGTGACCAAGAAGGGACTATTTTGGTCTTGATCATCTCATTTCTGTATTCTGCAATTATAGAAGTAGTGTAGATCAACTAAATTTAATGTGCCAACAAATTCTTTGTTATCAAAGTCTCTTGGAGCATAAGACAGGTGACTTTTTTTTCCTTCCTTCCTGACTCACATCAGAGACATCCTGGCACCAGAAGTCTTATTCTTTTGGAAGGTAGGGGCTATGCTCATTAATATGCCCTGGGATATCATTGTATCAAGATCTATTATACAGGGTCAGCCCAGGCAGCAGTTACAATTTGGTTTGAATGACATGGAATCTTCTCTGAGTGAACCACAATGTGTCTGGTCCTCAATTTGTACCATGAATATGAGTCAGAGACCTGCCCTGTCATTCACCTCCATGATTGGTGTCTTAGTCATTGTGTCCATTTGACCTTTGGACTGTGCAACTGCCAGGAGCTGTCCAGTTGTCCGAGTCAGAAGCGAGGAGCAGCGTGTAAAATCCGATGATAGAATGCAGGCCTGCGAATCAGAGAGGAAAAGTCCCTTTCTCACTGCCAACGGCACTGAGGTGGTGGAAGCTTCCCTTGCCATGTCTTTGTGCTGGTGCTGAACACTCTACCGCAGCGCACACCAATCCATCACTGGGACATCAATCAATAATTCATGGCAGTCATATGTTGCTTAGTGTACATGCCGACATTTTTGGACATTGCACGGTCTGGTTCCTTCTTTATCGGCAACTGTGGAGAAAATATTTTTCTCATGAAAGTTTCCAGTATAAGTAAGAAAAAAGAAAAAAATGGAAAATAAGAAAGGCAGATCTAAGATTATTGTGTAGCACAGCACAGGGGGTGATTTTAGGATAAAAGCTGGCACACTTAGCCTGGATGAAGGCATTCTGTCCTGCGTGGTTTGGCACCTACCTCAGACCTCATTGTGTAGAGTTAAATGACTTTCTTTGGTCCCACTGCCCTGAGCTGGACCTTCTCAAAACTACGGAGTCAGCAATGCTTGTTTTAGGTGCCTCTCAGCTTCCCTTTTTGGGCACCACGTCTCTTCTCCTGATGTCTCTCACAGGGACTCGGAGACCCCACAGAATGTCGCTCCTTTTGCCAAAGCCCTGACCCCCCTCAGTCTCTCCTCAGTCCTCTGCCTTGTTCTAAAAGCACTACTATGACTGTACGACCACCGAATCACCACTAAAGTGTTCGAGGTAAAGGTTTCTTGATTTATTTGCCTCTTCTCAGAGGACTCCACGATGTCAGTGGCACCAACGCACTGAAAGGGTACATAGTGATGGGGTGTCACGATTTTCACCCCTCCTCAATCCAAGACATTTAGCCCCAATTTTGATACCAGTCAAGGGTAATTAACCCACAGCAGCAATATTGACATCACCTGTGAGCTTACTAGAAATGCAGAATCCCAGGCCCCAGCCAAGTCCTACTGAATCAGAATCTGGTTTTTATTTAATAAGATTCCTAAGTGATTATTATTCACATTAAAGTTTGAGAGACATTAGCTCATTCCTAAGTTTCAATAAAAATAAATGCTTCCTTGTGTCAGGCTTGTGGTGAAAATAGTTAGGAAAAAAGGGCTCTTACATAGGAAAGGGTGTGAAAAGCTTCATCAGGATCAGGAGCTCTTAAAATTGGGTGTGCCTCCGTTTATGCTATCCTGGATTAAGCTTAAACCTGTTATCCAAAGTGAGGCAACA
>VBSM01002608.1:52210859-52239324 GCA_008086735.1 Cheirogaleus medius | reverse complement strand
AGGGGCAATATATGTAACACTAACAATATCTGTACCCCCATAATATAATGAAATAAAAGAAAAAAAATCGGGTGTGCCTGTCATCTGGAAAACTTATTAACACAGGGATTGCTGGTTCCACCCTCAGAATTTCTGATTTATTAGCTCTGGGTGGAGCCTGAGAATTTGCATTTCTGACAAGTTCCCAGGTGATTGATGTTGATCCTGCTGTTGGAAACTTTGAAACACACTTTGAGACCCACTAATGTGATGTGAATAATCTGAGGCCCCTTTGTGCCAGGAGCTCTGTTAGGTCCTTGCACATACATCTAGAATACTCCACGTAGAATCTGACTTCGGGGTTCAGGACGACCTTTACCACTGCTCCTCTCAGTGACCTAGCACAGGTCACATGGTCTCTCTGGTCTTCAGCTTCTGTAGCTGCCAAAATAAAAAAAAAGTGGGCAAGATGCTCCTGTATTCTATCTGTCATTTCTAAAATTCTGTGCTATGTCTTTTTAGTGACTTTTTGAGACCTAAGTCCAAGAATTATTAATGATTCCAATCGGAAGATTTTACCCAGGGGAGTGGGAAGGTACATGTACCATGATGTAAGTGAGTTGGGAAATACTTGGGGAAATCAAGAACTTACTTGTTTCTCTAAGAGTTGATCACCATAGTGTCTGCAGATGGACCAGCACTACCCTGTTCCTGACAATTGGAAAATTTCAAAGTCTAACTTTTTAGCAGTGTGAAATATCTTGGAACTAAAGTATAATGAGGACCCGGTGTGTTTGGAACCCAACCCCACAGTTTCAATCCTTGGATTTCTACCCCATGGGAGAAACATACGTATCTCAGTGCACACACAGTTCTAATGAACAAGTTACTACATTGTTCTCATAGATTAGGTGTTAATGTCTAGGAACAAATACACTCAGGAATGTGGTCTTTCTGTAGCTGTGTTTGGCAGTGTTAAAAGATGAATCTGTGATCTAATGAAATTTTACTTCTGTCTTGTGAGTAAATGGATCAGGTGTCAGGCATGGTGGTAGAATCTGATTTTTGGTGTCAAGGCTCATATATATTTAAGTATCCTCACCATGTCAACCTGAAATATTACCAGTTCTCTCGTTAAGGAGATATTCCTTCAGAGAAAGGCTACCTGAAGGGTCAGGTTAAAACTTCCCTGGTCAGGGGTGAGAGTAGAGGTGGGCAGTGTTATATCCAAATATGCTGAGAAGTTAAGGCAGAACTGTGGGTTTGTGATGATGACAATTAAGATTTGCCTCAGTGTACAAGGAACAGTAATGAGAAACAGTAGTGTTCAAGGAATAAAATGCGGAGTCTGTGGTTGTTTCATGGTTTCAGGGATATGATGTCATTTGGTTTTCTGACCACTGCCTCTCAGTTTATATGTGCTTTGAATTCTCTTCTTCCTTCTGTTAGTTTAATAGGTGAAAGAAGTTTTCTGGAAGGCTTTGAAAAAATAAATAAAAATATTCTAGATTTATTTTATATCTTAAAACATAAATTAAAAATTGGTGGGCCCTGATCTAACCCAGAGACAAGACCACCTTCTGAAGCATGTAGGAAGGTAGGAGCTTGGAATCAAATGGAATAAGTAACTGTGATGATCCTACACAGTCCAGGCTGCCAACACATTGCCTCGCTGCTAGGCCCTCTGGCCCAAACCCTGTTGCTTTACTTCCCATCTAAAAATAACGATCCTCTGTCCTACTTTTTTGTTACTAATATTTCTTAATTTATACAGACTTTTCTCATTTCATGGCATCTTCTAAAAGCTTTAATATCCTGCTACTGTGTTTCTAAGTGAATTATAGTAAAAGCTGCCTCATCTAATGCCTGGCAAGCCTGTGGAAATCAGCATTTTGAATGTTCATTTTATATAAAGCTTTGGTCTATTAACTCAAATTCATTGGGAGAAAAGGATTTAGACTATGATGGATTTGGTGGTGTGAAGTTTAGAGGAAGAAGGATGTTTTATTTTGTCACAAAACTCTGCAGATAATGTTGGTGTCATTGGGGTTCTTGTCCATTTAATGTCGAGAAACAAATAGTGGGAAATCAAGGTCAGTGTGTGACACAGCATAAATAAGACTGTTACTTTTCCACTAATTGGACAAGCATGCCAAATACATGAAGATTTTATCCAAGTAATATGTGTACATTTTTAAAAAACTTGAAACATATAGAATAATATAAAAAAGGAAGAAAAAGAATTAATTATGACTTCACAACTCAGAGAGTACCACTGTTAATGTTCCGGCATATGTTTTTCAAATCTCTTTTTTCCTTTACATTTTTGTTGCCCACGCTGTAAAGTCTATTTTACATTTTTAAAGTTTTGCGACAAGAATGGATCCAGTAGCTTTGTGGTTAGGTGTGTGCTCCAGCAGCCAAAGGTGGTAATTTATTATCTGTGGTCTGTTACCAGGTGAATAACAATTATTGCAAGATACACTTTTAAAAACATTAATTTGTTCAATGTAAAACATTTAAAATGTATTACAAAATTATGTAACTTTCTTTTGTTATTTCTTCATGCATTTACTTAGTTATTACAGTGCAAATAGAATGACACGGTGGCAGTCCTGCCCCTGTTGACCTTGAAAAGCACTGAATGTAGCCAATGCTTCATACCAAGGAAAGGAAAGGAGGTGGCAGGTTTCAGAGCAGAGAGCTATATGCTTTGGTCTTCCAGACAAGCAAACCTTATTCTTTACAGACAAGATATGAGTTGTCAAAACCAGTAACTTTTCTTGACCTCAATCGTTAGCATTGCCATAGGTAAGGTATAACTCCCTTCTGAAATCCTCTCTACCCTTGGCCCCCATGATACCAGCCTGGACCTCTTTTTCTCTCTCCATCCTTGCTTCTCCGTCTTCTCCACTGACTCTTCTTCTTCCTCTTTGCACTTTGAATGGCTTCCTTAAAGGCTCAGTGTTTAGCCCTCTACTCCCTACATTACTCTCTTAGATGATGACATTCATTCTTCTGGTTTCAACCATCACTTCTATGTCAAGAGTCCTAAAATTATGTATCCAGTGAAGATAAACTCATGCATCTTTGCATAAGACACTCACCAGATACCTCTCCTGTGTGAGGCCCTGTGTCAAGCACTGGGGTCGGGTGAATAAGAGATAGGCAAAGTCCCTACTCTCATGGAGCTTATATTCCAGAAGGAGTAGACAGGCAATAGGCAAGTGAACAACTAAATCATGTAATTTAGGATGGGCATCAATGTTTGTGAAGACTAATAGTGCAGACTACTCTGAGGAAGAGTGATGGTGGCAGAAAATAGTACTTTGATTGGGTGGTTAGTGAAATATCTCTTTTAAAAGGTGACATTTGGGCTAAAGCCTACAATGAGAAGAGGCTGACCATGTAAAAATCTGGGAGCTGAAGATCCAGACAAATTTTTTAAAAGTGCAAAGGTTCTAAATGAAAAACACCTTCACATGTTCAAAGAACCAAAAGGAGATCAGTTAAAGAGTGAAGAGCAAAAATACTTAATTCCAATTTTAGCAATTCCTGTAACAGTAGGGAATTGTATGAAAGCATTCAACAAGGGAACCTTATGTTAATGTACGTAAAACTTTCAATATCACTATATATTATTTTACAGTATCATTTTTTAAATGTTTACAACTGTATTCTATTTTATGATTGTACCATAATGTGTTTAACCAATAGTCTTTTTAAAATTGAATTCCACAGAATCATTCTTTTTAATTACAGAAATTCCCAGTGTCTCAAAAGAAAATTATAACCACCAGGCAAGCATAAATAAGGAAACAGCGTAATGATGCTGGCGGCAAACCTAATGTGGGCAGGAAATCACCAACAAGGGGGACTCTGCTCCTCCTCTAATGGTTCTGTAATTGTTTAGGGGGTGTTATTCCTGTTCTTTCTGCCATAATGTAAGTTTATTTCTTTAAATAAACTTTTAATTTTGGAATAATTTTACATATACAGAAAAGTTGCAAAGATGGTACAGAGAGTCCCCATAGATTCCTCACTCAGCTTCCTGTATTGTTAACAGCTTATAAGACCATGGTACATTTGTGGAAACTAAGAACCCTACACTGTTATGTTATTATTATATCAACTCCAGACTTTATTAGGATTTCATTAGTGTTTCCACTAATATCCTTTTCTCTATTCCTGGATCCAATCCAGGATACCACATTGTATTTAATCATCTCCTTAGTCTCATTTGTTGTTTTTTATGACCTTGACAGTTTTGAGAAGTAGTAGTCAGATATTTTGTAGGATGTCTCTTAATTTAGGTTTGTCTGATATTTTTTCCCCATGGTTAGGCTGGTGGAATTATGGGTTCTGGACAACAATACCACATGAATGAAGTGCCCTTATTCTCATATAATATTGAAAATGCATAGTGTCAACATGCCTTATCACTGGTGATTATAACTTTTATAACCCAACCAAGGTAGGGCTTACCAGGTTCTCTGCTCTAAAGTCACCTTTCCTCTTTTTTTTATGTTCTGTTTCTCAGAAGCAAGTTACTTAACCAAGAGAGTAAGGGTAGAGGTGGAGAAGGGAGTTAGGAACATTTAGCTCCATCTCTTGAAGTAGGGTAATGCTATCTACATGAACTATTTGGAATTTTCCTGTAAGGAAGATTTGTCTCTTCTCCCCTCTTTATTTATTCAATTACATATTTATGTCAGTGTGGATTCACACATATTTATTTTATACTTTGGGTTATAATGCAGTAATATGTAGATTTGATTGCTGGGAGCTCCTTCAGATTGGCTCTTGTGTTTCTTCATCTTTTTGTTTTTGGAATACTTCCTTTCTGTTCCATGCTCATCTTGTATTTTCACTGCTTCAGAACCAGAATTAGCCATTTCTCCAAGGAGCCCTAGTTCTTTAATTGGGAAATCTTATTTAGCAATCAAGATCTAGAAAACAACAATTTTTTTGTCTGACATTTAGATAATATCCAATCTTAGTTATAACATTTTTGTTCAAAATATCCCTGGAGCTAACTCTGCATGGATCTATGATTACTCCTTATGATAACTGCCTAGGAGTGGCAGTTATCCATCAGAATTGATGGTTTAAAGGGAATGGGACATTTTAAGACTTTTAATAAATTGCCAACTTGAGGGGAAAAAAGTGGTGGATTAGTGGTAGCCTCCTGACTCACTACTCCCAGAGAGGGAGGTGAAGAACTCAGATTGCTACACATGACTGGATCACTCCCTACCAAGAACAGCATTGTCAATCTGCAGAGAAGCAGTGTGGGACACACAGTGCAGAAAAAAATAAGGTGAAAGGGAGATATGTTCACAAAGACTGGAGAGTGCAAGATATACAATAGGGAATAGAGTGTGAGAGGGCCACGTACACCTGGCCAGCCAGACCAGTGCGATCTGACCCACAGGAGGATGCCTGGCTCCCCCACAGACCTCCACACGCACTCAGACAGAGACACGCCTGAAGTCAGTGCAAAGTTGTGGCATGAGACAATAGGCTCTGTGGAGAGGAGACAATAGCGGTAAACATTTTGAACTCTCTGGTGCTCTGTGCTGGGTCCACACTGGGCAGGGCAGGGACTGGTCTGAGTGTTTACTTCTTATAACCACAACCAGCATAAGGGAGTTTGGAGATAGGCACCTTGCCTCTGGTGGTCAGTGGGACCACAGCATAGGAGATGAATGCTGAAAAAGGGGATGGAAACCACTGACAATTCTGTTGGCTCAGGGTGGGACAAAAAAAGCAGGATCCTCTGTTAAGCAGACTCGAGACTGAGGGACTGTGATGCAGAGGTAACAGCTAGTGGCCTGTTGATTCAGCCTGCTGGATAGGCATCTGCCAACTCCTAAGTAGTCGCCCTCAACACTAGTTCTCCAGGGTCGGGCAGCCGCCATCATTGGGGTCCCTAGCCTGGAGATGCCGTGGTGTGTGGCAGTTTTAGGTGACACTCCTCCCCAAGCCTGGGGACTTTCATACTGGGAGCAGTGGGTTCCACCCTTGGAGGTCGGGAGAAGTGAGAAAAGCTGCTTTTTCTGTGTGACCGGTATAAATCTGCAGGGCTTTGGTGCTGAAAACCAGTTGGCTGCCTATTGATTCGGCCTGCTGGACCAGCTAAGGTCATCTAATAAGAACATAACTCCAGGGCATGCTCTACAGGTCCAGGTGGCTGCCAGCATTGGGGTTTGTGGACAGGGAAGGAAAAAGCCAGCCAGAGACCTCAGCAATTGCACCCATTGACCCCTCCCACCAGAAGCAGCCCTCCAAGTGTGGCAAAAGAGCCCTGAATAACATATTAGCATCTCCCCCTAGCAGCACACACACCCAGGCTTGTGTGCACCAGCAGCAATCTATCATGCCCTTACACCCACCTTAAGGGGGAACAGGGTCCAAGTAACCCTTGAGAGTGGCAAGGCCCCTCCCAAATATTGGGACATTAGTATACCCCATCCATGGGACCAGAGCCTACCACAGAGACATCATATTACCTCAGTAACTGGCTCCTCCATGCAAACTATAATCAAGAACAGAGAGGTTAACCCCACAGCTTAACATAGTGCCTTCTACCTCAAGTTACTGGAGGGCAGTGGAGTCATACCATAAGTGCAGTCCATAAAGTGGGAGCTTAAGCTGGTGGACCAAACTCACTAGTCTCCACTGGGAAGAGGTGAAGACAACAGGTCAGAGGTAAGCTGACTTGTTAAAAAACCCCTAAGGCAATAAAGGTCCAGCATGCCTCTGACAAGCAGTCAAGGAACGACCCTTGGGGACTTGGATATAGGGCCATAAACCAGTCCTAACATCCCCAGTTCTTGACCAAGTAGCCTGCTGAGAAGGAATCAGCAAAAGAAGGCAGGACACATGAAAAATCAGAGGGAAAAGTCACCCACACTGCTGGTGGGACTGAAAATTAGTACAACCCCTGTGGAAAGTAATTTGGAGATATTTCAAAGAGCTAAAAATAGAAATACCATTTAATCCAGCAATCTCACAATTAGGCATGTATCCAAAGGAAAAAAGATTCTGTAATAAAGACATCTTCATTTGAATGTTTATGGCAGCACAATTCACAATTGCAAAGATATGGAAACAACGCAAGTGTCCACCAATACATGTGTGGTTCATGAAATGTGGTATAAGCATACCATGGAATACCACTCAACTACAAAAAACAATGGTGACCTTGTACCTCATATTATCCTGGATAAAGCTTGAGCCCATCCTTCGAAGTGAGGTATCACAAGAATGGAAAGACAAGCACCACATGTACTTGCCACCAAATTGGTACTAACAGATCAACACTAAGGTGCTCACATGGAAGTAATATTCACTGGGTGCTGGTCAGGTGGGAGGGCGGTGGTGGATGTGAATAAATTCACAACTAATGGATGCAGAGCACACCAAATGGGGGAAGGGCATACTTGTAGCCCTGGTTTGGGCAAGGCAAAGACATTATATGTAACCAAAATGTTTGTACTCCCATAATATTCTGAAATAAAAACAAAATAAAAAACAAAAAAATGCCAAGTTATTTTCTAGAAAGATTATACCTATTTGTATGGCTACCAGTGGCCTAGCAACTTGTAGGTTTGGGGTTTGAAACTGAATAAACTTCATTTCTCTGCCAAATATACCTCTTAAGTCATCCCCTCTGCCAACATGCTGGACTGAATGTTTATGGCAGCACAATTCAGCACATACACTCCCCTCCCACCTGGATTACTTCATGGGCTCATAACTAGTCTACTCTTCCTCTACTCCCGCCATCTGCACCCTTTAGAAAAAAGTCAAAACAGTGTTTTCAAAATACAAATTAATATGACCATGTTGTGCCTCAGCTTCAAAACCTTCCAAGAATGCTATATTTTTATAAAAATATAAAATCTTCAATATGGACATAAGGCCTTGGGTTGTCTGGGTCCTGTCTGCAGCTTGTCTCTTTTTTACTGTGTTCCCCTCCCTTAGCACCCCAGGCAAGTGTTGGCTTTCTTTCTGTTTGTCCAATATGCCATCCTGCTTCTTGCTTCATGGCTTTTACGAGAATTCTCCCACTGCCTGGAATATCTCTCCATCCCCCAAATAGCAAATTTGTGGTCATTCTTCAGGTCTCAATTTAAATATCAATTCCTTGATTCCTCATATAAGTCAATTTCACCTGCAAATCCTCTCATAGTTTCCTGTACATTATTTTAAAGCAGTTCTCACAGGATCTAATTAAATTATATAATTATTTCTTAATATCTATCTCTCCAGTAGAATTTTAACTCATAGGAACAAGGATCAGTTTGATCACCCTTTAGTAGAACTCCTGGCACTTAGCAGGGACGCTGTAATTATTTATTAGATGAATGTGTAAGTGGTATCTTGAATTCACTCAGTAAAACATATTCTGGGAGAAAATCTACAGTATAAATAAGGTGCTATAAAATCCCCATTCTTTATGTTTAGAATATTATGGTTGGCATATTTGGGAAGTGAAATGAATCTATCCATTCCCTAGTTAGAATATGATTTGGGGAAAAAACTTATTTTGCAAATAAGGGTTAGAATATATTTAACAACTTTAGTTTACATTGGCAGTTTAGCTGTCAAAAAGATACTAACTTACATTGGGCTGTCTATCAGAGACTTCCTACAGGTTTTCTGCAGCAGATTGTGTCTTCTAAGGATAACTGCAACAATATCCCCCATCCCATGTGGTCTTCATACACTGTAACTTTGGCACTGATCCCATCAAGAGACAGGGTCTGTTCCCTCCACTAGAATCTGGGCGGGCTTGTGACTTCCCCGGACTTGATGCTATGTGACTCCCGAATCTAGGTCATAATAGGTGATACAAGTTCTACCTGCTTTTATTGGGACCGTTGTCTTTGGAGGGCTGGGCCACCATGTAAACAGAGGGAGGCCTCACTGCCAGGCCACATGCAGAGGACAAGGTGGGTGTTCTGGGTTGACAGCTGGCATCAGTCACCAAACGTGTGGGTGAAGACACCTTCAGGTGAATCCTGCCCCCAGCTTTTGAGTCACCTCCATGTTTTGTTTTGCCAGCAGAAGCCCCAGATGTCATGGAGCAGAAACCCGCTGCTCCCCTGTGCCTTTTCAGAATTCTTGACCTATGGACTCTGTGAGCAGAATAAAATAGTTGCCTTAGGCTGCTAAATTTTGGAGTAATTTCTTATGCAGCGATAGGAACTGAAAAAAATGTCAACATTCTGATTTTCAATTTTTTCTTACCTTTCCAGTCTGAGAATTAAAACCTATCATTTAAATTTGTATTTCTTTGATTATGAGTAAGGTTGAACCCTTTTTTATATTAACATTAACCAATTGTATCTCTTTTTGTCTCATCACTATCCTTTTCTTATTTTTTATAGACTTTTTCCCTTTTGGTTTTATAAGATTTCTTGATGTATCAAGGATAGTAAATGTTTATTTCTTGTTATATATTTCACATATTTTGTTGTTGTCCTTTGTTGTTTATGGTGTTGTATACGTGTACTACTCTTGAAAGTCAGAACCTGAATGTTTCTAGTTGGTCTTTATAGGGCTCTCATGACTCTGTATAATTCTCTCTCATTCCAGGCAATTAAATTCACTCTCTGCTTCTGTGTTTGAGAACATAGTGTTCCCTCACCTGAGAAAATGGTCCTTCATAACTTCTCATTTTTCTTAAAACTTTATCATACTTTGATTAAGTGTATGTGCAAAAAGTTGTATTTCAGTAAAGTTTATTTATTTGTAATATTGAGTCTCTTAACATAAAAGTCATTTAGTCTAATCTTACAATATAGTGAAAGAGACTCTGTTATATACAGATGTAAGACACAGACTAACAGCGGTGGTGAGGGGATGAAAGACCTTGCAAGTGAAAGTGAAAAGAATTTTTAAAAATTTAGAAACAAGCTATGAGAAAATTATTAGTAAGAAAACAACAGTTATGAAATATGTTTTAGCAAAAATCCAGGTGAGGCATGGCTTATGTATTGCTTTCAAATGATGAGATGGGAAAAATCTAGGAACAGGGCAGATAAAATAAACATAGTAGAAATTTGGAAAACAGGAAAGGCCAAATATAAAAGGCTATCCCTATATATGATAATAATTAACATTTCAAGAAAGCCATTGGGTAATTAAAGCCATTGTCAGATGTGAAAAGGTGTACCTACTTTTGATATCAATCCTGTAGGTCTGAATTGTCAGAAGTAAAGCCATGGATGGAACCATAGGTATTTTTATCCAGAAAAGATTATATATCTAAAAGCATAATAATTTAGGGTAGGTAGAATGACACATGTGGTTCAATTCTGGTTTTGAAATTTGAGAATATATTCTGTATGAATATTGGTAGTTGAAGATTAGCAAAATGCCATTTTAAATACCCTGTGAGTTTCTATTTCTTTAAATCATGATCAAGTGAATGTTTAAGTTTCATAGAGAGTTATAATTGAGAAGAAAACATAGTCTCTGCCTTCAGATAATGTGACAGGAAACCTAGATAGTTAGATCTACAGGCTGTAACAGTTAAAGATCTACCTATTCACCTGCTGTATGTTTATCCTCACTGCAAGTTAAATTCTGAGAGCTAGCTATGCAAACAAGCCCATAAAGTGACAGCAAGTAGCACACTCTGAGATAAGCAGCTGCATCAACTGCTACTCAGGAGAAATCCTTCCAAAGTGAAGGAGTGATAATTCATTACATCATTCTTCATCTGTGTGATTAGAAATGTGATTGGCAGTGACCTTTTATGTAATCCTAAAATCTCTTTACACATAATGCAATACTTGTTGACTTAAGAATGTTTTAGAAAACAATGAGCTATTAATAGAATAATTTCTGTTACATTTAAGTATTTTAAACATGTAGTAGTTTAAGAAACAATGGCCAGCCAAATTCTCAATGCTTCTCACTTAATAAAGGAGCTACGTCTATCAGGCATACTGTTCCGGCAAGTGCTAACAGCTCTTGTAACAGCTCTTGACCAGGGAAATAGCCGAGCGACAAATGGAGAGTGGAGAACAGCCTATATTCCGTCAGCATGCTCTGCTGACTTCTGATCTTCTGACCCCCCTTCCCCGGTCTCCTCCAGCTTTTATACCTTGGTAGGACTCAAAAAGCGTCCAATCAGCAACAAACTTCAACATCCAATCAGTAACAAGCTGTAACATCCAATCAGGAACAAATTTTAACATCCAATCAGGATCGTGCAAGCAGCGAGGCCGTGGAGGGGCCTGGAGCTCTGTAGCGGGACCCAGAGCAGGAGCGACAGGGAGGCGGCAAGTGGCCGCCTCCCATTTTCCCTGTCAATACTTGCTTTTATATAAAAATGTTTTCTCAGTACTGATACTGGCTCCTAGTGGGTGTGAAGTGATATTTCTTTGCCTGTTGTTTTGCATTATCCTGATGGCTAATGATGTAAACATCTTTTCATATGTTTATTGACCATTTGTATGTTTTCTTTGGAGGAATGTCTATTCAGATCATTGCTTCATTTAAAAAATTTAGGTTATTTATTCTTGAGTTGTGAGGGTTCTTTATATAACCTACATACAAGTCCTTTATCAGATAGATGATTTGCAAATATTTTCTCCTATTCCATGGGTTGTCTTTTTACTTTCTTGATGGTATCTTTTGAAGCACAAACATTTCTAATTTTGATGAAGCCCAATTTATCCTTTTTTCTTATTGCTTGTGCTTTTGGTTTTATATTTAAGAAAACTTTGACTAACCCAAGATCATGAAGATTTAGTCCTCCTATATTTTCTTTATAACCTGGCAGTAAAGGTATTAGTGAATAGCTAACCCTCACCCACCTCAAACTTTTGAGAAATTACCCTTATGTGCCAAAAATAATCTAAAAGTTATGCCTAATCAAATTGTCTAAGGTCATTGAAACACCCCCTTGGACCTTAGGAGGCTTAATGAATAGGTAGATTGAAACTTGGGTTCCAGATGAAATCAGCAACGTGGTTTTAAAAGAAAATAAAAAACTTAGAACTTCCAGCTCACTTCCTAGGTTGCTACCAAGTCACAAAGAAATACAGTAATTACATGAACCCTGTTGCCATATTCCCAGCACAAACTCCCACAGTCCCTTTCTGCATATCCAGGTGAGCTGAAACTGAAAAAAAAAGAAAAAAAAAGGAAAATACCAATGATTACCTAGGGCATAACTTGAAAAGGTCCTTGGTAACCCAGCCCTCTTGTTTTCAAAAATACCTTGGCTTTAACAAGTCACAACACAGGTTTTCAAATGTGTCAGAGTCATTTTCCTATGTAAGCCTAAGAGGTTTATGTGATGAAGTTACTCCCCTGAATAATTGATTAAAATCAATGCATTTCTGTGGTGACATTCTAATTTCCTTGATCTTAATCCTCCCCCATGTGTCATATATGGGAGAGTTGTTATGAATATTAACTACTATTAAATATATTTTGCCTGGTGGGCACCACAAAATGAACACGGGAGAAGACATGCCAGTAACCTCAACAGGTATGAACTCTAGAACCTTGCCTAGCTGCCTTCCCTAGCTGCCCTACTGGGACCATACTGCAGGGCTTCCTACAAAGCTAGACTGAGGTCAAAGCCACCCACTCAGTTTCTGCATTAGAGACCATTTAGCTGGATCCACCAACTCTATAGATGGGAAGATAAATAATCCAGCGGGGCAAGGAAGGACAACACAGTCATGGAACAATATACTCTAACATTATTACCTAGTAGCAGATTCCTTACCTTATAAAAATCAGCTGTCTTTATGATTCCCAAGTATCAATCTGGCTAAGCATATCCTAAACAGGTAGATTGAAATGGAGATAGATTGACCATCAACAAGAAAAGAGTAAGATGTACTAGAGGTTTTAACAAAGGAAATTAAGCAATAAAATGAAATTAAAGGAATCCAGATTGGAAAGGAAGAAATAAACTGTACCTATTTTGCAGATGACATGATCTTACGTGTGAAAATAATCTTAATCCACTAAAAATTATTAGAATTAATAAAAAGAAACTCAGCAAGTTTATAGGGTATAAAATCAATATACAAATAATAATTGTTTTCTATGCACTAGCAATGAACAACTCAAAAGTAAAATTAAGAAAACAATTTCATTTACAATAGTGTCAAAAAGAATAAAACACACAGACATAAATTTAACAAAAGAAATACAAAACTTATACTCTGAAAACCCCAAAACATCATGGAAATTAAAGATCATCTAAATGAAAAACAACTTTTGTTCATGGATTGGAAGACTTAATATTAAGATGGCAATACTCCTCAAATTGATTTATCTACAGACTCAGTAAAATCCCTATCAAAATCCTAGTTGATCTTTATTCAGAAATTGACAAGCTGGATCTAAAATTCATATGAAAATGTAAAGGATCCAGAATATCCAGGACAGCTTTGAAAATAACAAAGGTAGAGGACTCACACTTCCTAATTTCAAAACATACTGCAAAGCTACTACAGTAATCAAGACAATGTGGTACTAGCGTAAAGCCGACTATAGATAGTGGGATAGAATCGAGAGTCCAGGAACAAGTCCTCCCATTTGTTACAATTTATTTTTGACAAAGGTACCAAGATAATTCAATAGAGAAAAATAGTCTTTCTAATAAATGATGCTGAGATAACTGAATATTCACATGCAAAAGAATAAAGTTGGACACAATATATAAAAATTAACTTGAAATTGATCATGGCCTTAAAAGTAAGAGGTAAAACTACAAAACTCTTAGGAAAAAGTAGGTATAAATAATTATTTAGGGGTAGGCAATGGTTTTGTAGCTATAACACCTAAAGCACTATCAACCAAAGAAAAATATATTGTTTTTGGCAGATAATGGTTATCTGCTAAAAGTTTGAGGTGGGTGAGGGTTAGTTATTTAGCAACAACTTGGCTACCAGGTTATAAAACAGAAAAATCTCAGATCAAATTTTACTACACACTTATTTAATAAACATTTACAAGCAAGGAGATAAAATATTCCATACAATATTTTATATACTTGATGAAGTTCCAGGTCTCTATCCTTTTAGGTGTTTGACCACCACCATACGTAGAAGTTTCACTAAAGGAAGAAGTAGCAATATTCTAGAGACATCAATCTATTTCTCTTGTAGTTAATTTTAAGGACACAGATTTTTTTTAACCCCAGTGGCTAGATACTAAACAATTTTGGAATTAAACTTTGGGTACTACCTATTCCTAAGGACACAGGCTACACTCACTAGGTTCTTATGCTCTATTTTGCAAAGGTGAGGACTGTCCCTAAAATACACAATCCACAAGTCTTAATATCACTGCATTCAGCTATATAAATATAGTTTGGGGATGGGTTATGCTAATTAGGAAAACCTTTGGTGTTGACCAAGCTATGGATAGAAAGCTACGCGACTTGTACTGCCTGTGAGATGTGGCCTCTCAGATTAAATGTAGTTGTCCTCGCAGGAGTATACATTTGTGATTAGAGCAGCTGTGTGCCATCAGAGTGTGGCTTTAACTCACATATCTTATATAATGCTATAGTAATTTAAAAGTGATTTACAAATATTGTAACTGGGTGGGTAGAGAGCTGCAAAAGGTTGAAAATGATGTTCTTAAATAGTTCACGAAGATGAGAGAAACATAATCAGTTAACTCTTATCAGACGCTTTCCGAGGATGAGGCTCTGTTAAGCATTGGGCATGTGAAGATGAATTAGATGCTACCCATGCTTTCAAATATATCACCCTCTAGCAGAGGAGATAGACATGTGGGCAAACAATTACCCATAATTATATAGCCATAATTATATAGCACAAAGCCAGAATTATATAGCACAAAGCCAGAAAAAATATACATAGGTAGTTAGAGGAGTCAAAAACATCACAGAGGGCATTTGGATCAGGGAAGCCTTCTCAGGGAAAGACAAGTGATTTCTGTTTTGGAGTCTGGGCAGGAGGAAAGGACAGTCCAGGTAGAGCTCTGCCCAGAGAAGGCAGGGAGACCTGAAACTCGCATGGTGTTTGGGAGGTAAATGTTGGTGCAGGGCTGCCGGTCATGAAGCACTCTAGCATTGTGGCTGGAAGTTGTGTAGGGGTTAGGTCATAAATGGCTTGTGGCTCCCCTAAGTGGACAAGTGAACAAAAAATAGTGAATACAAGTAATTTAAAAAAAACTTTTATTTCATGTAGATGCTAAGAATAACTTTAAATGAATTGATTATTAGAGTTTTCTCTTCTAAAAAGCCAGGGTACAAAACTGACAAGATGATATTTAAGAAAATTCAAGGACTCTAATGAGATTATACAATGGTAAAACTGAGAATCAGGTGAGATTTGGCCTCAGGTGACTTCCCACCAGGATTCTCAGGCCCTATCCCAACTTCCTCAGGCTCTGGGTGGGTGGCTTCACATGGCTTTCTCTTCCATGAAAGCTGGTGTTCCCATTCCCCTAAACCCTCATCTTGTTTACTGATTTGTATCAACCAACGTGTCAGTGTCAGTGGTTTACTTTATTACATTAGGCTGTGGAGGTGAAAAGGTGAACGAAATATTCACCAGAATTCCTGCTAGAGAAAGCTCTGATTTTGGAAGAAATATTTTGAGATCCCACTTGGAAAAAGGGTATGTAACCACAAGGGTATGTTCAAACAACAAGGAGTACTCAGCAAACAGCTATGAGTAAGAAAAGAGCAAATACTTGTTTTGTTCTGGGGTGTGGAGAGAGAGAGGGGAAAAAAGTGGTGGGAGGAAAGAGTGGGGTTGGAGAGAAGCTAATGGAAGACTCTGTGCTCCATGCCATGATGTTACCCAAATCTTAAGTGGAAGTTGACTCAACTCCCAAAGGGCTTTGTAAATGAATTGCGTTTGGGCCTATGAGTAAACCACAACCACTGAAGAGGTTGAGGGTCACTCAGGAGCCAGGGCTGGAGGAGAGGAAGGTTCAGCCAATCACCATGAGTTCAGATGAGGCCAGAAGGACCCAAACTCTTTGAATATTAGCAGAAATCTTTAGGAAAATATTACCCTTCTTCTGGCTACATTAAAGCCAATTCCACCCAGGTTTAAGGTGAGCTGTGATGGGGGTGGAGGAGGGATTCTCATCTAACATCTGGGTTTCAGTTGCATTTTTATATGGACTTCCTAGAAGTAATATATCAAACAAAAGGATGACTATAACTTTGAAAATTTCAGGTTATTATCTAAGGAGATGTGTTTCAGGGGGATCTAAATAGTCTTTCAAAACTTTTTAGTTAAAAACTCGGCTCACACTAGCAGACTAAACATTTCCACACATGAAGACCAACCCTAAGCAAAATACTTGAACTCTTCCTTCAGGTTAACTTTGCTCCTGGGGGATTTTATGTCTTTTGGTAACATTATCTCTAACCTGCTAAGACAGCCCTCTCCTCTTCCTGTGTTGCCTTGAATGGTGTGACCTTAAACCTCTGCCTTCCCTGGGCGGATACTTCACAAGTCAGAGGAAAACTATCTGATCGGGTATCCCCTTCTCTGCCCCCTCTCTCCTGCTACAGGGGAAGTGATCCACCAGCAGCAGGTACCAGCCACAGTTACCTGTGCCTGCTAGAAGCTCTGAAAGGCTATTTCTTCAAGAATCAAGAAATTTTCATTTCACTCTCCTCCACACTGGACTCACTGAAGAAGGAGGTAGGGAAGCTAATATGCAATCCTTTTGGATTCCCCCTGTTGTCCCCAACTGCTTTGAAATGGTGAATTTTGAAACTAGAGAGTAAAAGAAGGAAAAGAACTGAGATTCTCAGGTTCCGTAATATATATATATATATGCACACATTATATATACACACACACATATATATACATAAATACATATACATACATATACACTTCTGTTCTTGCCTTCTGGTTGGGGAATCCTGCTGGCTGACTTGTAATTTGCAGACGAGATTTCTTTTAGGTTTTTCCCAGGCTTTCTTGTACTTATGTATGTTATGTTAACTTACGTTATGGTAAGTAGAAGTGTTTAAATTCAAACTATGTGGGAGTGAAGGAATACAAGAATCATTATTATAAGGATGATAGTTGTTATAAATACAGTTCATAAACTGGCATCGTTTCTGACAAGGTTACTTTAATATTATAAGTAAGTGAGCCATTAATCAGGCTTCGATGAGTTTGTCAAAAACATTCCCATTGCAATTTTTTTGTCATCATGGGATTTGGCCTGCACAATAACAGAAACCAGGACAATAAATTGCCAGAATTTATTAAGAACTTAGTAAGAACTCAACATTATGCCAGGAATTTTTCTTTATGAAGAAATAGAAGATATTGGATCCTGTGTTCACAGAGTTTGCATTTTAGTTATGGAGAAGATGAGAAGTGTAAACCGAAGAATGTGGTGCCTGATCTGAAAGGGATCCCGTTATGGAAACAGCAGTAAGGCCGGGATTATCAGAGAAAGAGAGGATTTGAGCTGATGTAAAGGATTTGGAGAGGATGTTTTGTTTTTAAAAAAAGCATGGGTTGAGAAAATAATATTGGAGAGTTTGTGGGACAAGAGCAGACAGCCACCCTCAAGTTGAAGGGGTGCGTGTCTCTTGGAGCAAGGGTGATAGACTGAATGGTAGGGAGGCCAGGTTCAGAAGGATCTTGAAAGACAGATTTGACGATGGTAGGATACTGGTTTCCCTGACAGTTTTTGAACAGAAACAGCTTAATCAAAATGATGGGGAAATCCTTTTCCTTTGACATGCTCAGCGAACTCTATTGATGTTATTTAATAATTCTAGTGATAGGTTATCACACATTCAGATAACCCAGTCTCTGCTGCTACTTAAAACTTACGTGCATTCGTGGAGTCAGGAAATCGCAGGGTTTCTGTGATCCCTTACCTGAAACTCTTTCCCTCTCATACACACTTTCAAATTAACTTTACCCAGCCCAGGATGTTTCTCTCTTTCCATGTGGAATTATCAGATAACAAGGAGTAGGTTTCAGTTTGCTGAGGAAGAACCTGGCAGACAGAGTAGTTAACAGACCAAGTCCAGCATGCTTGGTGTACATTTTTGTCTCGTGCTGGGACTAGAGGACTTTGTTTTTCTTAAAATAAAATACTTAGAATTAGAAACTGGGTGCAGAGGTGGATGCCTGTAATACTAGAACTTTGAGAGGCTGAGGCAGGAAGATCACCTGAGGTCAGGAGCTCAAGACCAGCCTGAAAAACATAGCGAGATCCCCGTCTCTACAAAAAATACCAAAAAAAAAAAATTTATATTTTTTGGTGCATGCCTGTAGTCCCAGCTACTCAGGAGGTCTAAGGCAGGAGGATCGCTTAAGCCCAGAAGTATGAGATTACAGTGAGCTATGATGATGCCACTGCACTCTAGCTTGGGCAACAAACAGAGCAAGAGCCTGTCTCAAAAACTTTTTTTAGCATTAGAAATATCAGAGCGGTTTACTCAGGCTGACAACCTCATTGACTTTGTTGGTTTATAGTCCAAAAAGAGAAGACTTTTTAAGTTTGAAAGATTGTGGTGTTCCCTGATTCCAAACCAGAAATACAGAGTGATGTTCTTCAATGTTTATTTTTCAAATGTTGCCTTGACTTCATAGCTTCTGCCTCTGCCGTGTTGACTCCCTATAGAGTAGCTTCATTGAGTGTTCTGGCTTCAGAGGGACACCCCATCCTGACTCTTCTGTGTAGGCAAGCACTTCCTTAAATCCAGCTGCTCTTCTTCACTTGCCACCTGAACTGAAGACAGAAAATGCAGATTTGGGTTTAGTTTAATGGGGTTGAAATTTTAGCTGGGCACAAAGAACCACTTGTATACTGTAAAGGTTATTGCTTAACCAACATCCTTTCTGAGCTCCGTTGTATTTGAAGCATGGGATGGGGAGGGCTGACTGCTGTCTTCCCAGGGGCCTGCTCTGTGTCATGAGTCAAAAAGACCCCAATTTTTCTACTTAAGTTTGAGATTGCAATCCTCTTTCCAAACCCTTAGGTCTTTATTTAACCTGTGTCTTTGTTCTGGGAATGAATATTGTCCCAGACTAGATGCATCCCCCATTATTATTGTTATTATTATTATTATTGAGATTGGTGTTCCTGGAGGTGGTAACAGTTTCTTTTTTAGCATAATCTTTGTAGGTCTTGTGAGATGAAAATTTCATATTTGCTTCACTGAGAGAACCTATTTTTTAAAAATTTACTTTATTTGGTTGTTCTTTTCCCTGTATACTGGTGAGCTACCACACCATAGTTCTCAGCTTTGGATACAGCTGTGAGATGTTGTCAAAGGGAAGATTCATATCACCAGCTTACAGGGATTCATCTGGCCCTGGAGTCATTCAGGAGTAATTTACTCAATTAGCAACCCTAGTAGTTAATTGCTTATTTGTTGGAGCCTGAGAAATAAAACTTGAACTCACTAGCAATTTGACTTCTTAGGAGAACAAATAAATTATATAAATTTAACTTTAATGGCATTATTATCACCATATTTTGAATTTTCTTACTATATTTAGTTGAAGAATTATGTAGAATGCTAAATAATAGCATTGCATGTCATTTCCTTGGACATAAATATTGCTACTACAAACAGCTAAGAAATAATTGCATTTAGTTATAATGATATATTAAATATGTACTAAAATTGAATGACTATCTGTTGATTAGATAACGCCTAAATAATTCTTACTAAATTTAATTAGATCAGTGGGTAGCTTTTAGAATCTATTTAGAGAGTGCTTTGACTTTGAAAACGCTTTATCACCAACTATGAATATATACATATATATTTTGATGTGGTATAGTCTTACAAAATAAGATTGACAAAATATAATAACATTTGTCCCACAATATCCATCTTCACCTTTTCATTATATTCTAGTCATTTCTAGTAGGATTTCCCTTTTATTGAACTAAAGGATCATCAAGAGGGTTCTGGATTGATTTTAGGAGCCGTGAGTCACATGATCATCTCTGCCTCTGATGAGGTAGAGGACTTTGTATGGACCATTTTCTCTAAGTTCCATTTTTGTCATCTATAAAATTCAGTCATTCAGCCAGTGAGCTGGGGGATATAACAGTGCAGAGGAAAGACGTGGTCTCTGTTTTCAATAATATTGATAGAGGGTGGGACAAGTAAATGAGCAAGAAGATTTTAAATGGTAATGAGCGCTATGAAAAACATAAAAAAGAGTACTACATCGGATAGTCATTAAAGGACACTTTATATCAGACAAAAAGGGAAGGCTTCTATGGCACAGTGACACTTGAGCTGAGACCTAAATGACAACAGGAGCTGGCCTGTGAAGAGCTGGGGGAGAGGCATGACGGGACATCAAGTGAGAAGGGCCCACAGCCAGAGCCAAGGCGGCTTGTTCAGGAACAGGAAGGAGGTCGGTGTGTCTGGTGTGTAGTGAAGAAGGGGACTAACGTGGGAGAAGACTCAGAAGTCAGAGGGCAGGGGCTGATTCTGTAGGACCCGGTGATGCTATGGAGTTTAGAGCTTATTTTAAGACTAGAGTAAAGCCATTGGAAGGTTCTGGACACATGCACCTGTTTTACAAAGAACCCCCTGCCTACACTGTGGGGGAATGGACTGCAGAGGCAAGAATGGAGGCAGGGCCACTGCTGAGGAAACTTGTACCTTAATCCCAGTGGAAAGTGACAGAGTTGAACTCTGAGCAGTATTCCTTTTTCTTTTCTTTTTTGTTAGGGTACAGATCCTCTCCCAAGAAAAATGCTCAGATCCACTTGCATAGCATCACAAATTCTCAGGGGATTCTCATACATCCTGAAATCTATCCATGCATTATCTCCAAGAGGAGTGGCTACTCTCTGTAAGTTCCTTCACCTTTGATACTTTGTTTAAATGTTTTTCTAAGTAGAAGCTATTACTTATTTTTGTGTGTGTGTAATGTTATAGCAACATCATTTAGGGGGCTTAAAGTATTTTATCAATAATTTCATAATTTCTGATATGCAAATATTTTGTAATCTGTTTTAATGATTGCTCAGAGTTGAAATAGAAAATATCAAAAAGTCAGATAAGGAAGACTTCAAGTTTTGATGATGAAATAAAAACATTTTTACTAGTTTCTTCTCCTTTTAAATACATCAAATAACAAAAGGAATAACAAATACTAAAGGTGATTCCAAAAAATTAAAATAACAAAAAATAGAGAAGAAAACCTTCCTTGAGGGAAAAGAAAAAAATAAAGCACAACCCCAAACCGCAAACATAAACTATGAAAACCATCTGCCAAGCAGACTGAAATGTGGACTCAGGGAAAGATTATTAGAGCAGTACCACGTAGGACCCCTAAAATCAGGGGCCAGGACCAGCACACACTCACAGGGGCTGAATTTAAGGTAGTGTGGAATAGGAAAGGGGGAAGCAAGTGGCAAGCCCATCTAAAGCAGACAGCCATAGCTCAGATCCAGCCAATTTTTGCCATGCAGAAAAATTGCCAAATCATCTGAATTTTTAAAAAGAAGCTGGAAAGATGGATTTTCATATGAAGTGCTCCTATCTTTCAAAAACTGTGTGGGCCAAACGTAATTGTATCTGCCAGCTGGATTCCATTTGTGGGCTGCCAGTCCACGATCCCTGCTCACAAAGTAAGTGTCATCATTCTTAAAGGCCCATCTAATGATTCTTTGATTAGATGGATGAGATCTGGGAGTGGAAGAGAAGTGTCCCTGGAGATGCCTAATTCCACATTACAACAAAGTGGGGGAGGTAGAACTGTTTATGGCTAGCCGCCTAGGCAAGGGATTGCATTAATGAGGAGGGAAAGAGGGAGCATAGCATTGAATGGCAGAGTTTCTGGGCCTTAAGGGGCTTCAGTGTGGTCTCCCTGATACCCCAAAGTCTGAACACAGGGTGGGGTGGGGATGTGGCTTGTGGCAGAAGACGCATCAATTTAGTTGAGTCTTGAAGACAAACCCAGATGGATGCTGGAACTGCTCCGGCTCTTCCTCCTCACCCTTCCCCTCCTTGTTCTTGAGCAGTAGTTGGCCTGGATGCAGCTGCTGCAGAGATGATTAATAACCACCAGGGAAGCAGCACAGCGTCTATGCACAGACATAGCAAATGTGAGCAAGTAAACCATTTATGACTACCATAAATAAGGGAATAGAAGCAAAAGGAAGGACTAACATATCTTAGGTTGAGAATCCTCCTAGAAAGTAAAAAAGAATTCAGACAAATTCCTCTCTGTAGTTTCAAAGAAATTAAAGACAGCACATAGTCTTCAAAACAAAGCTTGAAGAAAAAATATAGAACAGCTAAGAAAAATGTTATAATAGGAAAGATAAGAGGTTGTATCTTTTCTTCAAAAAAAATCGCTAAATCAGAGATTCACCTCTGAGTGTAAAGCTTTCTCCTCTTAGCTAACTTGTTTATTCTTTCCCATAATGAATATTCTTCAGAATCACAAAAACCTCAGTCCTTTGACACAGTTACTTTCTTCCCATTATCTCCCCATTCTTTCCTTCTCCTTAGTTGGCTTTGATTTTACAGGTCATTGTATCAATGACACTAGACACTATCTATTTGGGTGTTAAGTTTACTTTCCTTATTTGTGAGTTGCATACCAACCCCACCCACTTTCTCAGAAAAAAATAGCTATTTATTATATTTTCTCTACCTTCAGTGTTCAGCATCTTCCTCTCAACAGGGTTTATCATCTTTAAAAAATGCTCAAATTTCTCTCATTAAAATAAGAACACAGTGACCATCACCAAAAAACACTTGTGTCCACATCCACTTCTAGCTACCATATTTCTTCCTTTTTAAGCTCTTTTGTCTTCTTTTTTCACCTTCATCACTGGTTAACTCTTTCCTGATTGCCCCTACCTCTCCACCAAATTGCTCTGCGAAACCCAGGAATGGCGTCTTCCTGGAAGGCTCATCTTTCTCCAAAAGCCATTAGTTACTGAAGCTCTTCAAGGCTGGGTCCTTGGCCTCCTCTTTTGCTCAGATTCCACCTACTCTCCCTAGTTGCAACAGTAACCACCACCTCAGGCATCACGTGTAAGCCGATGCCCTCAGAATCCACGTGCCAGCCTCACCTCATTTCCACTGTGTGTCTCATTCTGGGGTGACCATGGCTATTCCCAACACAGGCTCTTTATACGTGTTTTCCCTGTGCCTGGGGGCAGTGCTTCTCAGACTGTCTGTGATGAAAGAATGGTGGTTTTTAAAAATATCTTATCTACCACAGACTGATACTTTTATAAATACAATAAAAATGAAATACTAGAAAAATAAAATGAGCAAAAAAAGACACACAAAACATAAGCCTGGCTTTTTATTAGATTCAAGAGATATATGATTACTCTATCAAATTGCTCTAATGGTTTCTAGATGCTTACTCTCAATTATCGTACTTACATTGCTATGGAATGATAACGAACGGTCCAAGGATTGGAATGGGTATGAGGACGCCAGTTTGAGTAGAGCTCCTGTCCCCTTTTGCCTAGTTTTCCCATCAGATCTCAAATAAAAAATCTCTAATTTAGAAAAGCCTTCACTGACCTCCCAAAGTCAATCACACCTACTATATCCACAAATCCCATATGCCACTCTACCGTAGTACTTTCAACGATGTTTACACTCATGACCTTTGCATCATCCGTGTAAGCTCCATGAGGCTGGGAATTGGGCTTCTCGTTTTCTACTCACTTTTCTCAGCATCTAGGACGATGCTAGAACATTATGGACGTTCAAACTTACCTATTCATTGTGTAAAGAGTACAGGCATGCACAAAGAGTTTGGCAAGCACAGAGGCAATCTGTAATTCTGCCCAAAGATTTTGTACAAATTGGCATTCGAAGAGGGGTTCCAGGTGCAGATGGTGGAAAAGAGTATTTGGGGAAAAGGTATTGGTATACATAAAAGCACAGAAGCTCAGAACTCATCTGGGGAAGGGTTAATATTTTGGGGTGCCTGGAGCATGAAGTGTGCTGGGATAGGGAAAGCACCATGATATTGAAGTGTGGAGATAAAGATAAAAACATAGGCTGAGTGCGTTGTCACAGTCCTCAGATGCAAAACTAAGAGTTGAGATTTTACCACTTCTAGATAGAAAGTCGTTTTTTCTGTCTAGTGATAGCAAGTCAATGAATAAGTTTTTGCAATAGAATGGCATGATTAAATTTGATTTTCTCAAAGATAACTGGTGGGGATGTAAAGTTGGGATTGAAAGGGTCAGCATGACAGGTCCTTGGAGCAGTCTACTTGGTGAGCATTTGAGTAGCCACGGGGATGGACAAGAGCAGCTGGACGGGGAGCTTTTTAGAAGGTTGAAACTCCAGGATGAGGTTCCCATGTCTCAGAGATTTGACCACAAGGAGGCTGCACTGATCTATATCCCCTGGGGTGGCCACATTGTGAGCTGCTGCCTCATTGCTCCAGCTCTCTGACCATGGCGGTCTTTGCCTCACCAGAGTGTAGAAGTGAGTTATTAGAATGTACCTTTCTTAAGCTCCCATGTCATAATACTAACACAATTGGCCTTACATCAGCTGCTGGGAAATGTTGATAATAACAGCTATGCTTCATCCTGAGAATATGACACACATCTTTACGAAAGATCATCTCCAGATAACAATAGGCAATGACAAAATCAGTCTCTTATGCCTGGACAATAATCAGATATTTTTGCATTAATCTGTGGTTTCATGGCCTCTAAAGTGTCAGCATCAGAGTGCAATATTATACCTCCCAGATTTGGGGAAGTTGTCCTTTGTCCCCCCCAAATCTCACTTCCACCTGTCAGTCATTCTGTGCTGCCCCAGGAGAGCTGATGGTGACTTTCCCCAGGCAGCAGAAGCTGCCCTTTCACTGAGCGGGGAGACAAGAGCCAGCATGTTATGCCGAAGGGCAGACTGAGAGGAAGCCAGGGTGAAAGTCGCTAATCACTGAGTGCTGCATCCTTGATGTCTAACATGTGGTTAATAATACCACCTTGAGCCTCGCTTTCCAAGATAAGTTATCACCACCTTTGATTTCCTGTTTCAGTGTTGTTATTTTGTATGCACCCTTTATTAAAAGCTGCTTCATGCTCTGTTCAAATGTTTGTGGGGTATGCTTTTTACATAAATATCTTCGCCATCATCATAATCTTCATGGATATTGTATGTTAATAACACTAAATCCTTTGGCATAATCTCCTGTACTGGTTTGTTAAAGAAAAAAATAACTGGTATCATACTAACTTCCATGTTTGACATCTTTCGTGAGAGCTAGAAGAAATGGGCTAAAACTAAGAGGCATTTTCAGCTTAAAAGGAAATTGTTGTGGGAAAATGTGACAGAAGCAGATGAGCTGTTTCAGCTTGGTGTGGCAGCTAGAAGTTGACTGTGCCTTGCCTAAGTGGTGCTCACTGCTACCTTATGTAGTTCACTGTCCAGGTGGAACTGAACCTCAGTTTGCCTCTCTAAACAGGAGCAGCCAGATATTATAATAAAACAATGAGCTGAAGGTGGGAGAAAGAAGGGACAAAGGCTGGGAGTCCCTAGGGAAAAGTCAGGTCTCTCACCGTTTCTTATTTTCACCACTTGGATTTCTGTTTTCTGGGGAGGGAGCTTACACTTTGGGATTCATTATGCTCTTGCTCCAATGGACCCTTCAGTTCTTTTTCAGATTTCCCCCACAGCCAAATGAGGCCTTTGCTTTGACTTCATAAAGCTTCTGGCTGGAGACCAATCCTGAAAAGTGAACAGAGGAGCTTTTCTAGGCTTGGGAGACAGCAGAACTTTGCCTTAGTGTGACCTCAAAGAAGAGAACTGGCAGATTGAGTACTGGTTGCTCGGCTGTGTATGTGTACTAAGTCATGCCTGGCCAAAGTCAGGGTGAAGGGACTGCAGTGTGTTCTTCTTCTCCCCAACCCCCTACCTATTTCTCTGTAGCAGCAGCTACACTGAGCAATGGATGAGTCTGTGTCAGCAGGAGTGGAGGATTCTTGGAGTGGAGGCAGTGTCCATGAGGTATGTAAAGAGAAGGTCCCAGTCACCTTCACATATAATACATGCAGAGAATTCTCCTGACTCCTCTTTCAGCTAATCGAGTTTAGCCATCTTACTATTAAAGTAGCACTTCACACTCAGGTTTGGACAAGAAACATCATGGATAATCAAGACTCAACAAAAAAGTAAGACTTTTTAGTCTTGGGATAGTCTATCCCTAGTCTAAGCAAACAACATGAAATACATCTATCAGGAAAGGCTGAAAGTTAAGTTCTCCATCTCTAATCGTTCCCCTCTAGAACCAGACTTAGAAAACACTGCAGGAGTAAATATCCCCACGTCCACAGTCCCATGACACTTGGCCATCACATGTTTATATCACATCATATAATTTATGATGTGATATCATAAATATCACAGCATGTTTATACCACATCATATAATTACATTTTCTTCTTCAGCCTAAGCCCCTTGAAGGCAGGGGCTACTTCTTACTCATCTGTTTGTCCTTGAGCCTTTACTTGGAACCAGGGCTAGAATTTGCATTCTGTAAGCATTTTGTGGAATTGGTTCAATGATAAGGACTGCTTTTGACAGTCCCACAAGGGATCTCAAGACCACTTGTGTTGTTAATAGCTGTGTGGCCTGTCTGTGAGAAGGGGTCACTTAGACTTTATCTGTAAGTAGGGTCACTCATCCCTGATGACTCATATGACTCATCCTGAGCTAAAATGAGTCATGTTTAAGTTGTTCTGACTGTTCTGAAAAATCTACAATCTTCTCTCCTAGCTACTTAGCATCTACATTGCTATCCAAAGCAACGTGTATTTGCATGCCTAGGAAAAAATGAGTCTATAGCAATTGTATTGGTAATGGAACCCAGGCATTATAAGGTACAAGTGATACTCGTCTGGTGCTCTTTGCATCTAGGGGTAACATGACTGGCATGCATGGATGATCACATTGCTCCTTGTTCATCAGCTTACTTGTGCAATTCTTTTATTAAGGTTAGTTTCCTCCAATAGGATGCATAATCCATGAGGGTAAAAACTATGTCACTTATTGCTCACCATTGTTTCACAGTGCCTCACACAAGCCTGAGTGGTCACGGAATAACTATTTGCAGAGAAAGGGAAGAAGGAAAGGAGGAATGTATGATACGTACTTTTGCTGAAATCTTTGTTTCCATTCATCTGCTACTTCTTTCCCAAATCCAACCACTTGATGTCCCCTTGTGTCACAGAATTCCACAGGACTTGTATTTAATGAGTGATTTTCTCCTATTATTCTCTAGTCACCAGATATGCATATCACTTAAGTATTGTCTTTGACCCCTTTCAAGAGGACAGGATATAGTTGAATTACAGCCTTTCCTCTTAATTAAAAAATGAGAAGGAGACCATGTCTTTCTAGCAAAGAGAGTTGATTAGTCACTCTAGGTAAATAGACAGTAGGTTTGGAGATTGGAGGCTCAGGGAGATGGTGCTTCAGCTATCTAAGGTAGTATTATACAGTAGGGATGCTCCAGGTGCTATTGCAAATTAGTAAAATTCTCCATTGTGCAGGAACCTTCTATGGCACAGTGTAGGACATTTAAAATCACTGGTTGCCATTTATTAAATGCTAGTAGTGCCTCTCAGTCATTGTGACCATTAAAGACAATTTCTCATGTATTTCCAGTGGCCTCTAAGTGGGAGGGGCATGGTACTGAGCCGGGCTGAAACCTCTAGAGGGAGTAGGAATATACAGGAGATGGAGATGCTTTGCTTCCTCTGGATAAATTGCATCCTTAGTATTACCTTTTGAAAACTCCATTTCTCATCCCTAAGGTGTGACTCACTTCCATTAATGCAAAACCATGCTGTAGGGCAGGCAGACAGTTATCTCACTGGATTTAAATACTGGAAATAAGTTTCCTCTCTATAAGCAAGCCTCCTAATATTTCTGACTTAGTGGTTGAAACCATTAACTGATAGAAATTTATGATGGTATATTTGCCATACCTGCCTTTCTGACTACAACTTTCTTTCTCTTTCTTTTTTTAAATTTTTTACTGCAAACCTATGGAAGGTATACTTATTTATTTTTTCATGTTAAAATATTTGTTTACTTTTTTAATTTCAAAATATTATGGGGGTACAAATGGTTTTAGTTACATGTATTGATTTTGTTCTGTTTGAGTCAGGCTTATAAGTGTGCACATCACACAGATAGTGTTCACTGTACCAGTTAGGTACGTTTTCACTCACACCGTTCTTCCTGCCCCCTGCTTGATTTCTGCCGAGTTTTACTTCTTCTCTATGCACATGTGTGCTCCTTGGTTAGTTACAATTTAATAGCGATGATATGTGGTGTTTGTTTTTCCATTCTTTAGATACTTCACTTAGGATAATAGTCTCCAGTTCCATCTAAATTGTTGCAAAAGGCCTTAATTCATTATTCTTCATGGCTGTATAATATTCCATAGTATACATATACCACATTTTGTTAATCCACTCATGAATTGATGGG
>VBSM01002608.1:52162480-52210759 GCA_008086735.1 Cheirogaleus medius | reverse complement strand
TAGGTCTACTTTTAGTTCTTTGAGGAATCTCCATACTGTTTTCCTTAGAGGTTGACTAATTTGCAGTCCCATCAACAGTGTATAAGTGTTCCTTTCTCTCTGCATCCATGCCAGCGTCTATTGTTTTTGGACTTCTTAATAAAAGCCATCCTAACTGGGGTAAGGTGATATTTCATTGTGATTTTAATTTGCATTTCTCTGTTGATTAATGATGTTGAGAATTTTTTCGTGTTTATTGGCCACTTGTGTATCTTTTGAAAAGCTTCTGTTCATGTCTTTTGCCTACTGTTTAATGGGGTTGTTTGATTTTTCTTGCTGATTTGCTTGAGTTCTTTGTAGACTCTGGTTATGAGCCCTTTATTGGATATAGATCATACAAATGTTTTCTCCCATTCTGTAGGTTGCCTCTTTGCTCTCTTGATTATTTCCTTAGCTGTGCAGAAGCCTTTTAATTTAATGAAGTCCCATTTATTTATTTTTGTTGTTGTTTTGATTGCTATTGGGGTCTTCTTCATAAATTATTTGTCAAGGTCAATATCAAAAAGAGTTTTTCGAACATTTTCTTCTAGAATTCTTATGGTTTCATGCATTACATTTAATTCTTTCATACATCTTCAGTTAATTTTTATGTGAGATATGGATCCTGTTTCATTCTTCTGCATGTGGCTGTCCAATTTTTCCAGCACCATTTATTGAATAGGGCTTCTTTTCCACAGTGTATATTGTTGTCTGCTTTGTCAGAGATCAGTTGGCTGCATGTGGATGGTTTTATATCTGCGTTCTCTGTTCCATTGGTCTATGTCTCTGTTTTTGTGGCAATACTATGCTGTTTTGGTTACTATAGCCTATAGTTTGAAGTCTGGTAGGGTGATGCCTCCAGATTTGTTCTTTTTGCTTAAGATTGCTTTGGCTATTTGGGCTCTTTTCTGTTTCAATTTCTATTAGTCTATGTGGCTTGATGTGATGGTGGTAATCTGTGAAAGTGGTTTCATTTGCAGTGTTGAGTTCTCTCACTTGAGCAAAATGATACCCTCAACCCCTTCACCATCCAGAGAAGAGAATGTGTGTGCTGATGATGATTGCTGGGGGAGGAAAGGAAAAAGAGTAGTAGAAAGCATGGATAGGTGAAAATTAATGACTGTATCTGGCATTTATAATTGCCCAAATATCTCACCAACAAGAATTACAGAGAGGTATGTTTTCAGACCTGGCTCTTGGATTCTGCAATGGTGTATTACACTGGACCTTGCAGAGAGGCCAGCTGATCTGCTGGATGTAGTAACACTGGTCAGAATCCCACCTCCTGAGGTTCTCTGATGTGTCTTAAGTATGCCCAGCATCAGGTAGCTCAACTTTGTGACACAAAATTTCCCTCCTCAGAGGCCAGTGTCTTATACGTTTAGCATGTTCACTGCATATAGAAGCACTTGTGTCTGTAATGGTCTCTGGCAAGCATCACAGTGTAGTGATCAAGAGTAAAGGCTCTGAGTTCCAGCTGTCAGACTGCCTGGATTCAAATCCTGGGGGATTCACTGTGGGACCGTAAACAAGTCAGTCTACCTTCCTAGCCTCAGTTTCCCCATCTCTAAGTAGGAATAAGAGCACTTGCATTATGGGCCTTTTTTGTGATGATCAGTGAACTACTACATATAAAGTTCTCAGAACCTAATCTGACTCATAGGAAGTATAATATAAATATTAACTATTTTTGGTTTACAGTCTTCTCAGCACCTTTCATGGGTAGTTAAGACTTAATTCAGAAGTTCCTCTTTTAACTCCCTTTACTATGCAAGCTGCTTCCTTGGATGTCTTTTCACTATGGTCTTAATCATGATGATACAATGTTAATTTTAAAACTCTTAAAAAGGTAACACGTTGGGAGGATGTACCCAGGATGTGTCCTTTTGCCCTTTTCTCACTCCCTCTCCCGTTGTCCCTTCAGTTTCCCTTCTACCTATGCCCTCGAGAACATTGTGAACTTGGAGGGGTGCTTTGTTTCTGTCTCCCTCTCTACCCTTGAGGTGTCCCCACCTCCAAGAACACACAGCCAACTACAGGACACACCCACCTTTCTGGCCCTCAGGAATACACTGAGCCACAGACCCGCAACCCTGCCCCATTGTCCAAAAGCCCTAGCTTAACCACCCACCCTGGGCTGGGAAGCTAAGGTATGATGATGACCTCATGTGTTCCCATATCCTGGAGTCTTTGCATTCTGTCCTCGAACTCCAGGAAAGTCAGAGAGTCAGTACCAGAAGAGCATAAGGTGAAACTCCGTGGTGGAATCTCAGGCATCATGTCATGGCAGCTGTAAAAATTATTTTTGGGCAAGGCCCCTCTTAGCATCTCACAAAATGTACTAGGTAGGCAGCTGCTAGACCACTAATCTTTCTCCTATGCTTCAAATGGTGTATGAGGAAAAAAGAAGACTGGCTCCTTTTAGGGAAAGTGATAATTTTGTTAAATAAATATTTAACTTCTATCCCCTGGATATGGCTAAATCTAGCCTCAGAGGTCAGTTGGACTGTTGATAAGGAGGATGCTTGCTTACTCCTTGGGATGGAGTATAAGTGAGGAATAAAAACATGAACAGAATTAGAAGCTTGATTTGTAATTTATTGAGTAGCCAGGGAACCCAGTTTGTCTATAAACTTAATGTTAATCCAGGACAAATTATTCCAGCTACCTCCTAAAAAGAAATTGGGAGAATAGAATGAGTTATATGCTCATTTAATTTGTTCTAACTGGAGCCCAGTAGAGATTTATAATTTGTGTGTGGGTGTGTGTGTGTGTAAAGAATCACATTGGTCTAGGTAAAAAGGATTGAGTTTTGAATTGGCTTAGATAGGGTCTTCTCTGTCAGGCATGGTGTTGAGTCTTATCTGTTTGCCATCAAGGGAAGCTGTAGAATGTAAATCATTGGATCTTGTAATAGATGGTCTCCAAATATAGCCATCAGCAACATTCCCATCTCTTTAGAAGCATGAGACTTCTTATATCAAGAGGTGAAGTCTGGGCCCTTGAATCTGGGCTGGTCTGGTAACTTGCCTTGACAAGTAGAATATAACACAACTGATATTCTGGGATTTCTGAGCAGAGCCCTTAAGAGAACTGGATGCTCTTACCTTCTCTTAGAGCTTGGTTGCCATGCTGTGAAGAAGTATGACTAGATCATTGAATGATGAGAGGCCATGTGGTATGAGGGACCCTTGTGGGGATACGTGGCTACCTTAAATGTTCCAGTCTCAGTTGTGCCCCGAGTTGAATATATCCACATGGATGACTTCAGCTACATAACATGAAGCAGAAAGAATTGTACAACTGAGACCCACAAAGATATGAGCAATACTAAATCAGTGTTTTACACATTTAAACTCTGGAGTGATTTTTAATGCAGTAGTAGCTAACTACAGTTAAGTGTTGCTTTTCCATGAATTTGTGCAGTTTTCCTGCTTCTCTTGAACTTCATCCCAGGGACTTAAGGCGCTGGGGTGGGAAGGGTCCAGATGAAAGGTAACTTGAAAAGGTGGCAATGGGCCAAGTGATCCTCCGGGAAAGGGCTGCCACCGAGGTGAGCTTCAAGCAAGCCACAGCAGAGTCTTTCCAATGTATCTGAGAGATGTGGAAAATGATTTGTTTTCTTGCATGTGTGGAATTCACACTACAAATGGCCTGACTGTAATCAGTCAGCTAGGTATAATAGTGCTTCAGCCTACTATTTCTGCTACGTTTGGCTACTCACTCATAAATATAGTAATTCATACATGTTGGCAATAAATCGAACCATTCAACTGTGTCTGTAGAAGGGGTATTTCCTTTTCCTTTTTCTTTTTTCCCTGTCATCGGCATTTGGGATAGGAAGTGAGTGTCAAGTCATCCTCACATTCTTCCATTCTGTTTGTGTCTGTAAAGCTACAGGATAGGGTTTCCCAAAATACGCCCCTCTGAATATAAATTCTGTGATATGGACAAAATATTTATGGGCATTCAGGTTTCAGAAAATACTAAGTTTAAGAGAATGCTAATGAGAGGGATTTTTTTGTTTTTTGAAGTTTTTTTTTTTTTTTGCCTTGGATTTTTTTTAGAGCCTTTGCTATATTAACATGCCTTGTGAATCTCCAGGAGAGGTTTGTTATTTTGCTTTTAAAAATTATATTTGACCATTGCAAGCTCCCTCTCCTCACCCCCACCCCTCCCAAAAAAGAAAAAAGTATCTCTAGTGACTAGAATTTCATGGAAGAGTCTTTAGGCACTGCCCATTTTTATCATGAGAATATTGATGGAGTGTGGGGACCAACTGTTGGAAACTCAATCACAAATTTGCATGAAGGGAGTGCAGATGTTATGATCAATTATTTTTTAAACTAAGACAACAGTATAACTGATATCCTGCCAGAATATCAGAGGAACACCTTTTATGGAAATCAGTTCTTTTTCCATATGGAGAGGAGGAGAGCAAAAGATCCTTAAACACATGATTGTTCCTCATTCCCTTTTTTGAATATCCTGCTGTATAGCAAAATGTCAAGAAAATGTTTTCACAATCTGTCTTCCGCCTAGAATATTTGAGTGTCACTTGACAACGGTAATCATACTGACCTTAAGCTTGGGATTTTCCTTTCAGATTTCTTTCCAGTATAAGAGGCAGAGAAATTTCTAATAATTGTCTTCATTTCTATCCTCAGTGCTCACCGAGTGTTTGTTCCTGTCATTCTAAAACGTGTAACGTTAACTAAACCCCTGTGATCTTCTGATGGTGAGGCAGAGGTTATTCCTCAGCTGGTTGATCATGCTTGTTGCCTGACTGCTGACCCTCACCTGTAATCTGATATTGAATTCTGTCTTGTGGCAATTCTAGACTCTGACCCAAACTAATAACAATCTCATTCATTCTGAGATTTTTCTTAGAATGGGATACTGTGGGGCTGCTAGGGAAGACCGACCATCCCCAGTTACAGGCGGTAGCACCTGGAAGGAGCGTACTCGCTAAATTTGATGAAACCCCAATATTGCATCATCCAAGGACATTACCCAGGGCAAGGTGGGAGTGGTCTGCAAGTGCAGGCTGCCTGAGCCTTCCTCTTTGTTTCATAATTACAGGGCGTGACTTCAAGCTCATGACCCTAACTTGAGGCTGTAATGTGTCAACATTGTTAGGACTTCAGGGAGGCAGAATCCCACTATTCAGCCTCCGTCTTAGAAGTCTCTGTGATGAGCACATAAGCAGCATCTCTAGTCTAATGGAAAAGAAGTACCCTAAAACTCAAATGCCAGGATGTTTGGTAAAACCAGTTTGGGGAACAGGACTAAAAACAGAGGCTAAACAGTGGCTATCTTCCACTGAATTGAAGACAGCCAGGCCTCCAATGTTGGTCGAAAATTAGTAATTCATCCTTGATTAGGACCTTGGGTTTCCTTGATTAGGACCATGACCCTGCTTCATGAAGGAGGGCAGAAGGAGATGACATAGCCAAATTGATGACCATGTCCACTAGTAAAATGTAATGCCTGAAAAAATCAAATCAGTGACTCCCTTCCCTTGGTAAAGATCAAGTACAAGAAGAAAGGAATGGGTACCCCAATATGCCTACCTTGTGGAGAGAGGGAACTCAAGCTGAAAATCAGTAGAAATATGAGCTGGGGGAAAGTAAAAATCTCATTTCAACACAAATACTTTAAAAAAAAAAATACAGGCCCCTCCAAACTGGATGAAACATGAAACATCAACCTGTCATTTGCAAATACTGTGTTGCCATGTAAGGAAAGACTAATACAAAGTTTAGCAATTTTACCTCAATGATGTTCCAAAGCATGCAGTTTAACTAAAGTTGTAGGGATCCTTAAGGGCCAGGAAAGATTTCCTTCCTCATGGCTCATAATCACTTCCATTCAAAACCTTGATCCTTCTTGATCCCACTCCAGTGAAAAACAAGGCTTAATAATGTCTAGTTAACTCGTGTTTTGAGAGGTGCCTATCTGGTGATCTGCTTATGAATAGTATATTATTCATTTCAACCAAAGGATAGTACTTCAGACAGATCAAAGATAATCCAAGAAGTGCAAGGACTCAAACACTTTGACAATTTATAGTGTGTTATGAGAATAACAAATGGCTTGTTGAGCAGTTGTGGAACAGGTAGAAGAAACGAAACCAGTATGTAATGACTAATGGGTGTGCAGGGAAAAGAATGAAACCTGACAAAGACAGATTGGTTAGTACTTTTGAGGTTTTAGAATAGTAGGCAAGACAGTGACAGGAATTTTCTCATAATGCCTTATACTTATGTAATATTCTCAACATTTCACAGCATGTAAACCACAACAAATTTCACAAATAGAGCGATATTACCTTGCTCATTTTGCCAAAAGGATCTCAGGTTAAACCATACTCAGGTTAAAATCACTTGTTCATGGTCAGTCAGCCCAGCAAGTGAGAATTCTAATGCAGAATATCTGACTCTTAAGTCTATTGCTCTTTGTACTATATCACACCTTCCTTGGTCTTTCTGTATGGCCCCTTGGATTCATCCCTGATGTCCTCCTCCTCCTCCCTCTCACTTTTAACTGAGCCCAGAACTAGGAGAGAACTGGAATCAGTTGAGGTCAGGTTTGCAAAGAGCCTGTGCCACAGGTTGGATGCAGAACCTCAAGCAGGTTTCTATCCATGTAAAAGCAGTTCAGTGGGTTCTGTCCTGACCCCAATAATGACAAAGGGGGTCTTCTACTCTCAGTGATGACATAGGGTGTGGCAGAGTATTTTCAGCTAATTTATTTCTAGTAAATGAGAGGAAGCCATTTCTGAAATTGAAGTGAGCAGAAGTCTAACTGAAAAATGGTGAACACTCCCAACATTTCTGATAGTTTCTTATAAAAAGATGCTTAAAAGCTGAAAGGAAGATCGCAAATACCTGCAGTTGAAAGACTGTCACACAGAAGTCCTCCCAAGTGTAAAGTTAATCATTTATTACCTTTTCTATGGTTTGGCATCAGTGAGAGGTGAACAGACAGACCACTTGTACTGTTTTTCAAGGAATATCAGACTTTAACAGAGACACGGAAGGGCAGGATATTGTTTCTGAAACCATAACTTCCAATCCTGTAATAAAGTAAAGCTAAAACAAGCTATCCTCATTTCTCATGATTTTTTTCAATAAAATTGAACAGCTTGTTGCAAGTATCATATTTTGCCCTGGCAGGGAGCAGAATGAGAAGTCTACTGGGGAAGGCAGAGCTTTATAGCATTTTGCAAGAGGGGTTAATAATTATGTGGGTTGCACTGTCCCCTCAGTGGATCAGATCCCAGCTTCAGATAACCCGTGTTGGTTTTCTAAAAGTATGAAACATTTGAAACAGAAATGCACAGAGAAAAACAGTGAACTGTATGCCCATTACTTACCTCTATCAAATTCAATTTTGCCATATTTGTTTCAGTATAATTTAAAATAAATGAAACATTAAAGATACAGAGGAAGCCCCTGGTACCCCTCACCCATTTTGGTCCCCACCCTCTTTTTCCTCCACACATCACTATCCAGAATTTTATGTTCATTCTCCAGTGCTTTTTTTTTTTTTTAGTAAGCTTTTTAGTTGAATCTCACACAGAGAAGCAAGTCATAAGTGACATATATTTCTATAGTATATAGAATGATCATATTCCTTTCAATGGATGTCTACAAAGCGTACATAACCCATGTAACTACCACCCTGATCAAGATGCAGACTTTTGCCAGGACTCCCAGCAGCCTTCCTTGGGCACCCTCATAATCATCATCCCTTCTAAAACTAATAACTATCCTGACCTCTATCACAATTTCACAATTGATTAGTTTTACCTATTTTTGAACCCTTCTATGAATGGAATCATATGCTATTTTGTGACAGGCCTCTTACAATTCGACATCATATAGATGGATGCATGTTGTTGCTTACTAGTAGTTCATTCTTTTCACTGCTGTATAGAGAATTTTATAAATATTACACAGTTAATGTATCTATTCTCCAGTTAATGGACATTTGGGTGTTTGGGCTGTTATTGATACTGCTACCAGGAACAGGGCTGAAACTAGGGTGAGTCAAGAGGAGGTGCCTGAGGTGCAAAAGTTAAGGAAGCACTCCCTCTCAGGATGATGCTAGCACAAGCATGACCCTGAGAGGGAGGAGTGCCTCCTTAAATATTGAGCCCTAAGCACCTCTCTACTTCAGCCTAGTCTTGCTACTGGCCAGAAGCACCCCTGCCTATGTCTTTGTATTTCTGTTAGTATATACCTTAAAGTGGACAGATGATAGGATCTGTGAATATTCAGCTTTTAAAGGTACTGTCAAATAATTTTCGAAAGCTAGTAAACCAATTTTACATTTAACAGTATATGAGAGTTTCAGGTGCTCTACATCTTTACAATACTTGATATCATCTGAGATTTTTGTTACTTATTGGTCATTTGGATATTATCTTTTTTTGAAGTGCCTGTTTAAGTCCTTTTCTTCATTTTTTCCTTGTTGACTTGTATGAATTCTTTATACATTTTAGACACTACTCCAAAATATACATTTTAACACTTCTCTTCCTCTATGGCTTGATTTTTTATTTCTTAATGGCTTATTTTGATGAACAGAAATTGTATATTTTTAATGATGCCAGTTTATCAATCTTCCATTTATGGTTACTGTCTTTTAGTTCTGTTTAAGAAATCTTCGCCTAACTCAAGGTCATGAGGATGTTGTCCTATGTTACATTCTAAAAACTTTGTTCTTTTATCCTTAGTATTTATATTTAAAAATCATGTGAAATTGACTTTTGTATATAATGTGGGAAAGAGGGTCAAGGCCAACATTTTTCATATATCCAATTGATTTAGCATAATTTATTGAAAAGATTATCCTTTCCCCACCATGAAGCAATACTAGCATTGTTATAAATTAGGATCTGTTCCTAGATGCTACATTCAGTCCAATTGGTCTATTTGTATTTGCATCAATTAAGGAAATTTTACTTTTTTCTGTCCAATTGTTATGTCTTTTAAAATTTCTTTTTCTTGACTAATTGCATTAGCTAGGCCCTCTAGTACAATGCTGAGTAGAAGTGGTAAGAATAGGCATCCTCTCATTATCCTGACCTTAGGAAGAAAGTGTTCCATATTTCAAAATTAGATATTGTATTAGTTGTAGGTCTTCCTTAGATGCTTGAGAAATTTGCTTCTTAGTTTGTATTTTTGACATAAATAGGTGGTAAATTGTGCCTATATATTTTCTATATCTATTAAGATGATCCTATAATTAATCTTTAATCTGTTAGTGTTTGATTTTTTATGTTGTTTTTCATAAATTAAGTCAATCTTGCATTCTTGAGATAAGCCCCACTTTTTTAGGGCACATATTTTTATATACTTCTATATTCTTTGTGCTATTATATTATTGAGTCTATGTTCATGAAGGATACTGACCTCTAATATACTATTTTTGTAATGTCCTTTTGTGATCTTGATATCAGCATTATACAGGCCTCATAAAATGAGAGTATTGTCTCCTCTTTGTTAAAAGAGGGAATATAAAATTGATATTATTTATTTCTCAAATGTTTGATGGAATTCACCTGTGAAACAGTCTTGGAGTAGAGTTTCTTTTGTGGGGATTTTTGTGTTACTGATTTAATATCTTTAATGGATATAGGGTTACTTATATTATCTATTTCTTGTGCCTATTTTGGCAAGTTGTTTCAAGGAATTTATATAATTAATATATATTGGCAAATTTATTGACATAAAATTGTTCATAGTATTTACTTTTTTCCTTTTAATATCTATAGTATATGTAGTGCTATCCCTTCTTTATTCCTGATACTCAGAATTTATGTTTACTCTATTTATTTATTTTTTTTAACCAATCTTGGTAGGAGTTTTTCAATTTTATTACTTTTCCAAAAATGAAAAACTTTTGCCTTTATTGGTTTTTAAATTTTTTTTATTGATCTTCACTGCCATATTATTTTCTCTTTACTACTTCTGAGTTCAATCTTCTCTTCTTTCTAAAGCTCCTTAGGGTAAAAGTATAGATCATTGTGCCCTTTCTTCTTCACTAACATAGACCTATAAGTTACAAATTTTTTCTTAGGTACTGCTTTAGTTGCATTTCACAAATTTGGACATGTTGTTTTCTTTATATTATTTAATTCAAAATATCTTTTAAAGTTTTTGTTGTGATATCCCCTTTAACTCCTATAAGCATTTTGTTTAATTTCTAAACATGTGGGGATTTTCTAGCCTTCTTATAGTTATTGATTTCTCAATTAACACTGTCATGATCAAATTATATACTCTCTCTGTTTATAAAATTTTTTTAAAATTTATTGAGATTTGTCTTGTAGCCCAGCATATGATCTGTTTTGGTGAATTTCCCATGTGAATTTGAGAAGAATGTGTCTTCTAGAGTTATTAGATGTTGTAATCTACAAATGTTAATTAGGTCAATTTGATGGATAGTGTTCAAATCTTCAAAACCTTTCTGTTTTTTTTTAAATTTATTAATCCTGAGAGAAGGATCTTAAACTCACCAGCTCTTCTTATAGATTCATTAAATTCCTTATGTCACTTTTTATTTGGGTGCTTTTTTGTTAGTTACATGTGCATTTAATAATTTTTACATGTATGGTCATATATATTTATGAACATTCTAACTTTTTCTGGTGTTCTTTATTCATTCTTATATAGTGAAGTTTCTATCTGGTATCACTTCCTTTCAGACTAAAGAACTGCTAGCATTTCTTGTAGTAGATCTTTTGGAGAATATTTCTTTCAACTTCTTATGTTTTACTCCATTGTTTTATTTTTTAAAACACTTTCCTATTTGTGATTCACATGGAATAATTTCTACTTACTTATCTTCAAGTTTATTGATTCTTCCCTGTACTGTATCCACTCTGCATATAAGTAAGCCCTTCAAAATGATACTTCATTTAAGAATTTCCATTTGGCTCTTTAAGTTTCCATATTTCTGTTGAAATTATCTTTATATTTATGCATGTTATCTACATTGTCCATTAGATTCTATAACATCCATAGTTACTTTAAAGTCTGTTGGGTTATTCTAACATGTAGGATATTCTAGATCTAGTTCTATTCACTATTTTTCCTCTTGAAAATTGACCAGACCACATTTTCTTTTTTCTCTACATCTCATAATTTTTGAATGAATGCAAAACATTGTTCGTAAAAGAAGAGCAGAGACTTAAGTGAATAATATCTATACCCTGTTGTTGGTTAAATTGTATCACCTCCCCCTAAAAAAGATATGTTGAAATCCTAATTTCTGGTATTTGTGAATACAATTTTAATTGGAAATAGGGTCTTTACAGATGTATTCAAGTTAAGACGAGGTCATAATGGATTAAGGTGGTCCTTAATTCCGATGACTGGTGTCATTCTAAGGAGAGAGAGCGATTCAGAGACAGACACTCACAGAGAAGAAAGCTATGTGAAGACAGAGACAGAGATTGGAGTTACACTGTCACAAGCTAAGGAATATCAAGGTTTGCCAGCAACCACCAGAAGCTAAAAGGGGCAAGAAAGTCTTCTCTGGAGACTTCAAGGGGAACATGGCCCTGCCAACACCTTGATTTCAGACTTCTATTTCTCTAGGACTGTGAGAGAATACATTTATCTTGTTTAAATCACCTAGTTTGTGGTAACTTGTTACAGAAGCCCTATCAAACTACTACACACCAAGAAAAGGGCATGCCTCCTCTTCAGTCTCTTGTATAGTGTTAAGCCAATTTTGTCTATAGTTAAACTGGGTCTAGTTATTGCTTTGTTTTGTTTTAATTAGATTAAATTCATCACAGAATTCTAATTAATTGAGTTTGTGATCAGATCTTCCCTTTTATCAGGACTTGAGATCTGAGTGCCTGCAAGGTTTATCTCATTTCTCCTCCCTCATTCCCAGTCATAGATTATTGTTGTTTGGTACTCACTGGAAGGCTTAGAGTGCCTGTGGGGTTTCTCTCGCTTTTCCTTCTCTGCCCGCATATGTCAGTAGATCCTTTATGCTTGTGCTTCAGGGAGAGTATGTCTCAGTGCTCCTGTCCTGCCCCAATCATTCTCGCGAGCAACTGATAAAGAATTACAGATGAGAGTTAGAGTTACAGATGGATGTAGACTAAAACGTCATACCAATCCATATTTGTGTTGTAAAAACGTGTTAAAATGTATCTGCTTTCTTTAACCATGCCAATAGTAGCTTTCTCATGTTCTGGCAAAGATAAAAGCAGCTATCAATCTATTCCTTCCAAGAAAGTACTTGATGTTTGTTGGATTTTAAGTCATTAGGTTGCTTTGTGGCCTCAGCTTTTTAATGGGTGTTTAAAAACTGATTGTACAGATTGTATAGCTTATTTTTATTGTTTAGGTCTGTATCAGAGGTCCCCCAACAGCCACCTCAGGTTTGCCGATTCACTATAAAGAAGTTGATATACTCATAGTTACAGTTTATTACAGCAAAAATATATTTAATATAAAGCAAATCAGCAAATGTAATTTGTATGTAATTTATACATTATCATATGTAATTTATACATTTTTAAAAAGATAATGTTTTTTCTTCTTCATTTTGTTAATGTAGTAACATCGATATTGATTAATTTTGCTTATGGATTCAGTTTTTCTAATGTTTTGTTTAGGATTTTTGTGCCATTGTTTATAAGCAATGTTAGCTTATAACTTTCCTTTCTTATAGTGTCTTTGTAAGGCTTGGTATCACATTTATAATAGCCTGAGAGAAAAAATTGGAAAAGATTTCTTTCTTCTATACTCTGAAAGAATTTGAGTAAGATTGTTACACTTCCTTCCATAAATATACAGTTGACCCTTGAACAGCATGGGTTTGAACTGTGTAGGTTTACTTATATGCAAATTTTTTTCGCCTCTGCCACGGCTGAGACAGCAAGACTAACCCTTCCTCAGCCTACTCAATGTGAAGACAATGAGGATGAAGACATTTATGATGATCTACTTTCACTTAGTGCATAATAAATATATTTTCTCTTCCTTAGGATTTTCTTAACATTGTCTTTACTCTAGCTTACTTTGTTGTGAGAATATAGTATATAATGCATGCAATATACAAAATATATGTTAATGGATTGTTTATGTTTTCAGTAATGCTTCTGGTCAACAGTAGGCTATTGGTAGTTAAGTTTTTGGGGAATCAAAAGTTATACATGTATTTTCAATTGCACAGGGGGTTGGCACTCCTAAACCCCTTGTTGTTGAAAGATCAACAGTATTAGTTTCTAAGGGCTGCCATAACAAATTACTGTAAGCTGAGTGACTTAAAATAACAGAATTTTACTTTCATACTTTTGGAGGCTAGAAATTCAAAATGAAGGTGTTGGCAGAGCCATATTCTCTCTGAAGGCTCTAGGGAAGGACCCTTCCTTGTTTCTTCTTGTTTTCTGGTAGATGATGGCAATCTTTGGCATTCCTTGCCGTGTAGATGCATCACTCTGGTCTCTACCATCATTCATTGTCTCATGACCTTTTTCCTGTGTGTCCAGGTCTCCTTTCCTCTTCTTATGAAGACACCAGTCACATTTAATCTAGGGCCTACTCTAATCCAGTATGACTTCATCTTAACTAATTATATCTGCAAAGACCCTATTTCCAAATAAGGTCATATTCTGAGGTTCTTGGTGGACACAAATTTTTGAAGGATCCTATTCACCCAGTATAGTAAATATTTTGAGGAATTCACACTTAAACCAACTGGGACTAAAGTTTCTCTGTAGGAAGGTTTTTATTATGGGTTAACATTATTTAATATATAAAGTTATTCCGATTTTCTGTTTCCTTCTTTTTAAATTTTTTTTTTCAGAATATTATGGGAGTACAAACATTTTGGTTACATAAATTGCTTTTGTACCATTTGAGTCAGTTATAAATGTGCCCATCCCCCAGATAGTGTGCATTGTACCCATCAGGTGTGAGTTTACCTATTCCCTTCTGCCCCTCCTACCTTCTTGATTTCCAAAACATGTTATTTCCATATGTGCACATAAGTGTTGCTCGATTAGTTCCAATTTAATGATGAGTACATGTGGTGTTTGTTTTTCCATTCTTGTGATACTTCACTTAGAATAATGGGCTCCAGTTCTATCCAGGTTAATATAAGAGGTATTAGTTCACCATTTTTCTGTGGCTATGTAGTATGCCAGGGTATACATATACCACATTTTATTGAGGTACATTTGGGTTGAGGGACATGTATTGAGGGACATTTGGGTTGTTTCCACATCTTTGCAATTGTGAATTTTGTGGCTATAAACATTTGAGCACAGGTGTCTTTTTTATAAAATATCTTTTTTTCCTTTGGGTAAAGAAATTCCCCTGTAGTGGGATTACTGGATCAAATGGTAGGTCTACTTTTAGTTCTTTGAGGTATCTCCATACTACTTTCCATAGAGGTTGCACTAGTCTGCAGTCCCACCAGCAGTGTATGAGTGTTCCTATATCTCCGTATCCATGCTAGCATCTGTTGTTTGGAGACTTTTTGATAAAAACCATTCTCACTGGAGTTAAGTGATAGCTAATTGTGGTTTTGATTGGCATTTCCCTGATGATTAGAGATGTTGACCATTTTTTCTTATGCTTGTTGGACATTAGTCTATCTTCTTTTGAAAAGATTTTTTTCATGTCTTTTGTCCACTTTTTAATGGGGTTGTTTGATTATTTCTTTCTGATTTGCTTGAATTCTTTCTTGTCTTAGTTTTAGTAAGTACCATTTCCTTAAGGTTTTTCTATTTTATCTACATTTTTTGGTCGTAAGCTAATGTTGCTTATTATAGTCTTCTACTATCTTTATAATATCTATGTAGCATCTGTGGTGATGTTCCACTTTTTGGTTCTCACATTGGTAATTTGTGTTGTCTCTCTTTTTTCTTAATTAGTCTTGTTAGGAGTTTATCTGTTTTACTGGGAAAAAAACAACTTTTAATTTTGTCACATTTTTACAATGTCTATTTGTTTTCAATTTATTGATTTCCACTCTTTATTATTTCTTCCCTTCTATTTTGTTTGGGTTTAATTTGCTTTTCCTTTCTAGTTTCTTGAGATAACTGATTTTCAGTCCTTTTCTGACATATACATTTAAGGCTTCATATTTCCCTCCTAAGCAGACCCACAAATTTTGATGTTTTATTTTTTATTATCATTCAGTTAAAATATTTTATAACTTTTATTGTCATTTAATTTTTGATTTATTTGTTATTTAGGAGTATATTGAATAGTTTTAAATATTTGGGAATTTTCTACTTTATGTTTCTGGTTGCTAGCTTGATTGTCAGAGAACATGCTCAAGATAATTTTAATGCTTTGAAATTTGCTGAGATTTGCTTTATGGCCCAGCTTATGGTCTATTTTAGTAAATGATCCACATGGGCTTTAAAGCTGTGTATATTATATAGCAGTTAGGCATAGAATTTTATGTACTTCAATTAGGTCAAATTTGCTAATCATATTTTTAAGTCTTCTATATATTTACTGATTTTATTTATTTTTAAATGTTCTGAGGGAAGTGTTTTAAAATCAATATGATTAAAATTATATCTTTTTTGGATTGACCCTTTTATAATTATGAAATATCCTTTTTAATCGCAACTAAAACTTTCACTTTAAAGTCTACTTTGTCTGGTATTTGCATTACTTCACTGGCCTTCTTTACATTAGTGTTTTCTTTATATAACTTTTAATTATTTTAGCTTTTTGTTTTTTGCTTGTTTTTACCTTTAAGATATATCTCTTGGAAGCAACACATAGTTGGTTTTGGCTTTTTATCCAATCTGACAATCTTTTTCTTGTAATTGGAGTATTTTTTAAATCTATGCTTAATATAATTACATATATTTAGATTTATTCTATTTGTCCTATCAGTTCTTTTGCATTACTTTGAAATATTTTTAGGACCAGTTATGTCATGCAATTATTCCATTTTCATTATTCATTTTTAACTCATTTAAAAATGTTTCATTATTTGATTATAAATACTGTTACAATGAGCATCTTACAAAAACTTATGAGAATTTTTCTGGAGAATAATCTTAGTGAAAGTTAAAATTTCTTGAAAAAATATTCTGGGATTCAGGTTGAACTTTCATTGAGTTTATAGATTATTTTGAAAGCACTGGCATTTTAAAGATACTGAATTTAATCAACCATGGGAATTTTATGTGCTTCTGAATATTTTGCAATTTTCCCTGTAATGATCGTGTATATTCTTTGTTCATCAAATTCTCAGATACTTTATATCTTTGGGTAGGGTTGTAAATAGGATATTTCATTACATATGATTTTTCTAATTGTAATTACTCAATAAGATTATTTTTGTGTGTTAGTCGTATTTGACCTTGTGTGCAGTGACCTTGATAAACTCTTATAAACACATCTACCATTTCACTGCCTTGATAGAATAAGACAAAGTATCAATAAATTGATATCTGCCTTTTATAACACTGTAGTTATTATACATGTAATTATATATTTTGATTTTTTATGCTTAAAATACATCCATTTTCTAGGGTAGCTGAAAAAGCATACATATTTTATAGTCTTATAATGGTTATGTGATATTCCATTATTTAGCCAGAGTACAATTCACCCATTTTTGGCATTTATGTTCTATATTCTCTCCCCTCTTCTTTGTTATATATAAAAATAGGATTAACATGTTTATGCATATAGCTTTTCTATATTTTGGATTATATCCTTAGGATAGTTTTCCAGAAGTGTGATAACTAAGTTAAAGGATATGAATGAATTTTTTATGGCTTTTGATTTCCAAATTATCTTCCAAAAGAACAAAATCTTAAAATTTTAAGATTGTAAGTGTCTCCAACTGGTGTTGTGGTGACTAGTGCCATCACCCTTTCCTGGCCCTTAAGTCTGTAGTCTGTGTGCACTCCGGGTTGCTCTCTGGCCACTGCTTCAGTTACTCATCTCAATGAACTTCATTATCCTTCAAAACAAACACGAGACTCTCAGTGGTGACCAGCCTAATGACACATGAGGTGAATAGAATTTGGGGTCATACAGACCTGGGTTCAATTTCAGTTCCATCACTTACCTGCTGTGTGACCATGGGCATATTCTTTAACTTCTCTGATACTTGGTTTTCTCATCTATAAAACAGGGGTAATAATTTCTACTTCACAGTATTGCTGTGCATTATTTGGTCAATGTATGCTAAGGCTCGAAAGTGTCCATGTTGTTGTTTTAATGCCAGCAGAAGTTTAAAGCTTAAGGGAGATGTTCTGTTTTCTTTTTTCTGTCACTCATTTCTTCTTATTGGCTTAGTCACACACATTGCAGAAAAAGAAAACATGTACATGTTCATTATTGAAAAAGCACTTTGGCAGAGGTCTGGCCCTTTTCTGTGGGGTCTGAGCAGAGGGTTTTGCCGGGTGGATGGTATTGGTGCATGTTGTCATCGGTTGAGCCAAATTGCCAAATGCATATTCCTATTGGGATAAAAATTCTAATCTCTTATTTTCCCACAGTTATTGGCCCAGTATCCTTTTAGTGTTAATATTAGATCCAAATAACACAAAGTAGTTGCTTTTCATATTAAACATCCTTTGATCAGATGTGACTTCCCACTCAGGCCTCTGTTTGTTTTCTCAGTCCACAAAAAATAAAAGTTAACATGAAATATCACTTGGCAAGTATCAGACTCTCACTTTCTCCTTCCCTACAAGAGCCAAATCTGTCATCCTGGACGTAGACCACACATAAACTACTAGTCCTGAATGTCGAAATGCCACTCTTCCTGGGGACTTAGTGTGAACGATGAATGAGGGAAGGTGTTTTGTGTCATCTGAAACCAACCTCACAAATCTACTGATTTTGGCAGATTTCTCAGAATTTGTAGAAAATGGGAAATTTATGGTAATTTTAAAAAGGCATGTACTTTTATAAAGTTATATTTAACAGAAACAAAATTGAGTGGCTTGTGGGTAATGGTGCTGGTGATAACAAAAAGAAAAGAAGGTCCCCATCTCAGAATAGCTGCTGTCTTGTGAGGGAGACTAACCTGTAAACAAAGTATTTTAACCCAGTGTAGTAAATGCTATGACAGAGGAATATATGATTTTGTATGAGATCAGAGAGGGCCACTAAGTTAGCTTGGTGAGAGTGGGGATTAGTCATGCAAGGTTTGCTTTTAGAGCCATTGGCAGTTCACCAAGATAAAGCCAGATACTGAGAAGAAATTTTTGAGCCTGTCATCAGTAAGCCAGTCAGTCAACCAAGCAACCCGAAAGATCTAATATTAGTACACAAAACATTTTTCAAGTGAAATGGTTTTAAGAGGCAGGTTTCTGTGTCTTTTCTAGCTGTGATCAATATATGAGAAGGAGGCAGGGCACGGTGGCTCACGCCTGTAATCCTAGCACTCTGGGAGGCCGAGGTGGGAGGATCGCTCAAGGTCAGGGTTCAAAACCAGCCTGAGCAAGAGCAAGACCCCATCTCTACTAAAAAATAGAAAGAAATTAATTGGCCAACTAAAAATATATAGAAAAGAGTAGCTGGGCATGGGGCGCATGCCTGTAGTCCCAGCTACTTGGGAGGCTGAGGCAGAATGATCGCTTGAGCCCAGGAGTTTGAGGTTGCTGTGAGCTAGGCTAATGCACTCTAGCCCGGGCAACAGAGTGAGACTCTGTCTCAATAATAATAATAATAATAAATGAATGAATGAATGAGAAGGGACCACATCTGCGAACACCCATAACGAAAGATAAAGTACCAGAGGGCAGAAAACCCTTCCTAAGCAGAGGTTTTCTACGTTTGCTCAGGGCAGCTGCTTCTGTTGGCTTTGGGCCTTTCTGAGTTGGAGCATCCCTCCACATGGCCTGCAAGACCTGCATCGTTTGCTTCATCTTTGCTGACTTGAGCATGACCTGTCTGGCTATTGCACGGTGCCTGTCCTGAGTCCATAGCCTCTCCTTTGCCGTCTCCGCCCATATCTAGGTTTGGCGTGTGTTCTGCTGTACTTACTTGTAGCCCATCTTTCACAAACACATTCTGATGTCTTCTCATGGTTGTGTGTTGATGCGTGCATGGATATGAAATAAAGGACTTTGGAGTATGCAAACACTGGCAGAGTGATTATAAAGATATTTCCCTGAAATATCTTCAGGATGTCTGTTGTCACAGGTATCCTCCTTGGCAGGTCACAGTAACACAGCTTTCCCTCACTTGTGGACCAGTGGCAATGAAGCCATGACCCTTTTGGGTGTGATTTTTCCTTTCAGTAAAGTTCTGCAAAAAGTTTATTTGAACTGCTAAGGATGAGGTGTTTCTCCTTTATTCTTCTAAATGCACTGACCTTTCAATTAGCTCAAGGATCATTGAGTTTCCACTTTTGTGGTTTAAGGTTAATATAAACCCCAAGTTTGTTTCCACTATCAGCCTTTACCCAGTATTTCTTTTCATGGTCTCTTTCAGGGCCTGATCAGTAAGATCCATGGCGAAGTTACCAGCATAAAAACCCCTTGAATCGATTAGCAAGAGTTGTTACTAATTACATCAATTAATCCCCCAGCAGAGGAGAATGCCACAGCGTTAATAGGGAGTTGTAGACTTCTGAGAATCACCCAGACAAAATTATTAGCCAACAAATATTCTTTTTCAAGTCTATAAATATCACTGATTTGGGTGGGGGTGAGTTGTTGAATAGTAACAGCTAAAAATGATAACTGAATTAGCTAACGTGATTAAGATGGTGTATTCTGTGCCTAAAGGAGAGTGTAACATTAGGAAATGTGAAGTGCCTCAATACATTTTTCTCCAGTAAGAGATTTGCTGAGACTTTCTGCACAAGAAGTTTCAGCATTCGTGAATCTGGCTGTATCAGTAATGCCTACTCCGTGCTGGGCAATGGGCCAAGTACTGAGGATAGAGCAGTGAACAAGAGCATAATAATCCCAGAGTTCATGAAGTTTCCAGTTTATAGGGGATAGATACATCACAAACAATTACATATTTAATTATAATTTTGATACAATTTTAAAAAAGCATAGGGAACTTTTTAAAAAGAGATAAGATCTTGCTATGTTGCCAGCTTGGCCTCAAACTCCTGGGCTCAAGCAATCCTTCTGCCTCAGCCACCTGAGTAGCTGGGACTACAGGCATGCACCACTGAGACCAGTCAAACATAGGAAACTTTGAAAGCATGAAGCAGATTCCTCTGTTGAGTTTGAGGAAGGAAATAATGATTGAAGGTTAATACAAGGTAGTTTGGTGAGAAAGGCAGGAAGAGTTTCAGGCTGAAACAGCATGAGGGAAGGACATAAGGTGGAAATAGGCTTGGTATATGGAAGAAACTGAACAATAACAGTATGTTATGGGGTAAGGAAAGAGGGGACACAAGATGATTGGGGGAGAATGTTCAGGGTCCAGTCATGTCCATGGCATTAGACATGCCACTACTGACATTAATAACAGCGAACTGAGACTTTCTGGAGCTGGCTGTGCTGGGGGAAGGGTATGTTTGGTATAGCCATGGAAGTTATTTAGTTTTTCTGAAGTATCATGTGCTTTGCTTCATAAAAGATAGAAAATAACAGGTTTGAATTCTGCATTGTTAATATAACAGACATATTGTCTGTTAGCATTCTTGACTATTAAGGTTACTTTTTGCTGGGGCTAAGATAGGCCTCTCTTGAGAAAACAAACAAGAAATAGACGCCTTTTGTTGATATAGTTTTGTCTTGACATTAGCTTCTAGGAAAAAGTGACCTGACAGATTTCAAACATGCTCCCTGGCCTGGCAAGATACTCACCTTAAACAACCAGGGAGGAAAAGCCTTTCAGAATGGGCCTACAAGGCAGTCATTTATTTTGACACACATACCATATACATTTTAGTGGTTTTCACATACAGAAATGTTTGTTTCAACATAGCAGGTTAAGCTCTGATCTTTATTACAAGAATTTATAATTTTTTGGAACATAACATAGGCTAAGACTTTCCACTGGAGAACAGACTCTGACCCCAGCCTCATCTATTTGTTCAGGCCAAACAATTATGTCAAGAGAGACCAATGAACCAGTTGGAAAATGCTTAAATTGTTGTGCCCAGCAATGCTATCAACTCCAACTTGGACTTGAAGGAGCAGTTATAATACCTCTCAAAATAGACGAAGGAGGCTGCTTATTCTACCTTTGAAGTGTTCTAATCCTTTGGATGTCCTCTTAATGCGTTTCAGGTTGCTAGAAAGGTATCTCACAATGAGGAAAGGTAAAAATGATCGCTCAGGCTCTGTGTGAGACAGATGCATGCTGGGAATGCACATAAACATCCTTCAGACTCTCCACTCCTATCCAACAGGCATCAGAGTCAGCATCTTTTTAATGGTTCTTCTGCTTTTTGTTTTTTGTTGTTGTCATTTGTTTTTGTTTGCTGTCTGAAATACTACAAATTGCAGAGGGCTTGCAGAAAAGTGCTTTCTAAAACTCCATCTGCTTTCATATTTGCCTGGATAGCTATTTCAATAAGTACTTCCCATTAAGAAGGTGGGGAGAGGGCAGATAATTAATAAAGTAGTATCCAGGAAGAGGCAAGCTGGGATGTGAGCTAGTATATGAACAGAGAAATTTGCATTAGTGAGTGTGTTTGTTTCAAAAGCAAATAACTGGACAGGGCTTGGTGGCTCATTCCTGTAATCCCAGCACTATGGGAGGCTGAGGCGGGAGGATTACTTGAGGAGTTTGAGACCAGCCTAAGCAAGAGCAAGACCCTTGTGTCTACTAAAAACAAAAAAATTAGCCAGGCATGGTGGCGTAGGCCTGTAGTCCCAGCTACTCAGGAGGCTGAGGCAGGAGGATTGCTTGAACCCAGGAGCTGGAGGTTGCTGTGAGCTAGGCTGATGCCATAGCACTCTAGCCCAGGCGATAGAACAAGACTCTGTGAAAGAAAGAAAGAAAGAAAGAAAGAAAGAAAGAAAGAAAGAGGGAGGAGAGGAGAGGAGAGGAGAGGAGGGGAGGGGAGGGGAGGGGAGGGGAGGGGAGGGGAGGGGAGGGGAGGGGAGGGGAGGGGAGGAGGGGAAAGGGAAGGGAAGGAAAGGAGAAAGAAGGAAGGAAGGAAGGAAGAAAGGAAGAAAGAAAGAAAAGAAAGACAAATAATTGGGCCAGTAGTAGAGAACAGAGCAGTGTTTTTTTCACTGAAATGTATGGTTAGATCATCTAAGTATGAAGTAAGTTTTCGAAATGATCAAGAATCTTGAAGAAAGTAGATATTTACAAGATGCTTTGGTTAAAAGTTGTTATGGTTTATTTGTTTTTGAGAATGTAAGTATTCTATATTGCCAGAAGATGTTAGCTGACTTAAATTGCAATTTAGATACCTTTTTTGCTTGATTGCATTCTAGTGAAATAGCTCTTCATTATTACCATAGAAAAATGTATGTGTAAATTGGAAATTTTACACTGAATCTTTTCTTACGCTACCTTATAATTTCTGAATGCATTTTATCTGATTGATCTCCAGTTGACTGTGACTCCTAACACTAGCTTTAGTTTTGCTGTTCATGACCCTCACCCAGTATTTCCATCAAGTGTTTTTCTGTAACTCAACACTAAAGTAGATGAGGAGAATTCCCCACATGCTTAGTGGCATACTGGTTTTACAAGTTTCACTGTTGCATATTATATTTTTCAAGTGGACATATCTAGAGCTTGATCCCCAGAACTACTTTGCTCATTAATGAAACATATGCTCATATGCTGGGTCCCAATGGGAAACACACATTGAAAACTTGTATTTAAAAATAATACCAAGGTGTGTCTGAAGAGGAAGAAAAAGAAGGAGAAAATAAGTTTTTGCTAGTCTTCTGTAAAGAATTTTTCTTTTTAAATCTGGTGAGTAGAAGCCAATGAAACACACCAGGGATATGGTTTTTGTTTTGTTTTAACATGTTCTTCAAGGAACTTAACTCTGGACCTTATCCTTCTCCATTAGGTTTGAAACACTGCAACATGGTTTTGGTAAAAAAGAAGGGTTCATTTGTCTCATAAAATTAAAATGAAACTTTCACAACTAAAGGGATGCAGAGTAGAATAATGTCCAATCATGGCTGGGTTGCACATTTCCCAAATTCAGAAGGAAGTTCCGTGGTCCCATTCGCACACTAGGCATAGACAGGCTCTCACACACACTTGGCCTCCAGCCTTCCCTCTCCCAGTGATATGTTTTCTCAACCAAGAAACTGACAAACCAAATTATTGAGAGTTAACTGAATTAGATATCCACCCCAAAGTTACTTGAGCTCTTAAAACATTTAAATCTGTTAATATTTACTGATTAGTTCCCAGTAACTATAGAATGCTTGTCTCCTTTTTTTGCTGCCAATAACATTTAATTCTACAAACCTGTTGTTAATAAGCTGTTAAAAAAAGAATTCCAAATCATAAGGATGTTGTACATTCCAATGACAATTTATTTCTGTGTATTTGTGATCCAGGGATATTCTTGGAGCAAGGCAAAAGCACATACTTCTGAGCTACATATGAATTGTTTGCCATAAATTATGACCCATAATGGACTCTGAAAGCACAAGATGTTCAGTTCACTTCTTATTTTGGGCATCCTAAAAATGGTCTTTTAGAAAAAGCTATTGTTAAATAGACCAGTATGAAAAACTTGCACGTTGATCATTGAATTCATTTTTCAATTTTGTCAATTATGCAGCAAAATTTAAAATATTCTGCATAAGCCATTTATATATCTTTTGGTTTCTAAGATGCATACTTGTTATAATAATTATCTAATATTTCTGGCTAACTTCTTCACGGTTGTGTTATGCTATATGTGTTCTATGCAGGTGGTAAAAAGGTCTTTACATTCTTTTTCTCAGTTCATTTTATTTTTTATTTTTTAATAGATACGTTATAATTGTACATATTTATGAGGTTCAGTTTGATATATATGGTGTGTAAGGATCAAATCAGGGTAGTTAGTGTATCTATCACTTGATGCATTTATCATTCCTTTGTCGTAAGGACTTTCAAAAGCCTCTCTTCTAGTTATTTTGGAATATACAGTACCTTACTATTAATTGTAGTCACCCTACTGTGCAATGAAACACTGGAATTTATTCCTCCTATCTAATAGTAACTTTTACCCATTGACCAAACTCTCCCCTTCCTTCCATTACCCCTTTCCTCCCCAGTCTCTAGTAACTACTATTCTACTCCCACTGCTATGATATCAACATTTTTTTGGTCTTTTAGATTGCACATGTGGTGAGATCATGCAATATTTGTATATATTTATACACACCACCTTTTCTTTATCCATTCATCCCTTGTTAGGCACTCAGGTTGCATCTATATCATTGTAGTTTTGATTTGCATTTCCCTGATGATTAGTGATGTTGAGCATTTTTTAAATATATGTTTTGTCCATTTCTATACCTTTTTTCAAGAAATATCTATTAAGGTCTTTTGTCCATTTTTAAGTTAATAATTGTTAAAATTTGAGGGTCTTTTGACTAAGTTTCTCATATAGTCTGAGTATTAGCCTCTTGTCTAATGTATAGTTTGTGAATATTTTTGCCCCTCTGTAGGTTGTCTCTTTACTTTGTTGTTTCCTTTTCCTTTACTTTGCAAAAGCCTTTTAGTTTGATGTAATCCCATCTGTCTATTTTTACTTTTTTTTTTTTGAGACAGTCTCATTCTGTCATCCCAGCTAGAGTGCAGTGGTGTCATAATAGCTCACTGCAACCTCACATTCCTGGGCTCCAGCGATCCTCCTGCCTCAGCCTCCTGAGGACCTGGGATTATAGGTGCATGCCACCACACCTGGCTAATTTTTCTATTTTTGTAGAGACGGGGTCTCTCTCTCGCTTAGGCTGGTCTCAGACACCTGACCTCAAGCAATCCTCCCACCTTGACCTCCCAGAGTGCTAGGATTACAGGCATGAGCTACTGCGCCCAGCCTAGTTTTACTTTTATTGCCTGTAAAGGTCTTATTTTAAAAATATTTGCCCATCCCAGTGTCGTGAAGTGTTTTCCCTATGTTTTCTTCTAGTAGTTTCATAGTTTTGGGTTTTACTTTTAAGTCTTTAATCTATTTAGAGTTGATTTTTGTATATGGTGAGAGGTAGGGGTCTAGAGTCATTCTTCTGCCTGTGGATAACCAGTTTTCCCATAACCATTTATTATTGAAAAGACCGTCTTTTTCCCAGTGTGTGTTCTTGCCACATTTGTCAAAATTGGTTGGCTATAGGTGTATGAATTTATTTCTGGGCTCTTTGTTCTATTTTATTAGCCTATGTGTCTTTTTCTATGCCAGTACTATGCTGTTTTAGTTCCTATAGCTTTGTAATATATTTTGAAGCCAGGTAATGTGACGTCTCCAGCTTTGTACTTTTTGCTCAGTATTGCTTTGGCTATTTAGAGTCTTGTGGTTCCGTATGAATTTTAAAATTGTTTTTTCTTTCTTTTTTTATTTCAAAGTATTATGAAGGTACATATGTTTCTGGTTACATGGATAGCTTTTGTAATGCTTGAGTCAGAGGTAAAAGTGTGCCTGTTACCCAGATAGCATTTGTTGTACCCGTTAGGAAGATCTTTGCCCATCCCATCCCATCCCCCTCCTCCACCCTGCTTGACTTCCATTGAGATTCACTTCCCTCTGTTTCTATGAAGACTGTCATTGGTATTTTCATAGCAATTTCATAGAATCTGTAGATTTATTGGGGTAGTATTTGCCATTTTAATAATAATAATTCTTCCAATCTATAAGCATGGGATATCTTTACATTTATTTGTGTTATCTTCAGTTTCTTTCATCTAAGTATTATAGATTTTAGTATAGAGTTATTTCACCTCTTTGGTTTAAATTTATTCCTAGGTATCTTATTTGTATTTTGTCTACTGTGAATGGAATGGTTTTACTGATTTCTTTCTCAAAAAAGTTCAATATTAGTATATAGAAACACCACTAATTTTTATATATTGATTTTTTTATCCTGTAATTTTACTGAATTTGTTTATTAGATATAACAGATTTTTTTTGGTGGAGTCTTTAGCCTTTCCTATGAATAAGATCATTTCATCTGCAAACAGGAACAATTTGACTTCTTCCTTTTCAACTTGGATGCCTCTTATTTCTTTCTCTTGCCTAATTGCTCTGGCTAGGTCTTCCAGTACTGTCTTGAATAGAAGTGGTTAAAGTGGGCATCCTTGTCTAACTCCTGACCTTACTTTCAGCTTTTCCCCATTAAATATGATGTTAGCTATGGCTTGTCATATAGGACCTTTATTGGGTTAAGGTACATACTTTCTATACCTAATTTGTTGAGAGGTTTTTTCTTTTAATCATGAAGTGATGCTGAATTTTGTCAAATGCTTTTTCTGCATCTGTTGAAATGATCATATGGTTTTTATCTTTTTTCTGTGTGTATCGCATTCATTAATTTGTGTATGTTGAACCATCCTTGCTTCCCTGGTATGAATATCACTTGATCATACTGAATGATCTTTTTAATGTGCTATTGAATTCAGTTGGTTAGTAATTTTTGAGGATTTTTTCATCTGGATTCATCAGAATTATTGGTCTGTAGTTTTTTGTTGCTATTGTTTGTCCTTGTTTGGTTTTGAAATAAGGGTAATGCTATCATCACAAAATGAGTTTGGGTGTATTCCGTCCTTTTCAGTTTTCTGGAATAGTTTGAGGAGAATTTGTATTAGTTTCTTCTTTAAGTATTTGATAGAACTGAGCAGTGAAGCTATCAGGTCCTTGTTTTTTTTTTTTTGACAAAAGAAGTTTTATTACTGATTCAATCTTGTTACTCGTTATTGGTCTGTTTAAATTTTCTATTTTTTCTTGGTTCAGTCTTGGTAGCTTGTATGCATCCTTGAATTTTTCCATTTCCTCCAGGTTTTCAAATTTATTGGCATATGGTTCTTTATAGTAGTCTCTAATGATCCTTTGTATTTCTGTAGGACTCATTGTGATGTGTGTCCTTTTTCATTGCTGGTTTTATTTATTTGGTTCTTATCACTTTTGCTGTTTAGTATGTAGTTCTTCTCTCTTTTGCTAGTTAGTATGGCTAATGGTTTGTCAACCCAAGTGCTCATCAATTCATGAGTGGATTATTAAAATTTGGTATATGTTTACAATGGAATATTACTCAATTCTAAGAAATAACAGCAAGCTAGCACTGCTTATATTATCCTGGATTGAGCTTAAGCCCATTATCCAAAGTGAGGTGACACAAGATCAGAATAATGGGCTCTACATGTATTCGCCATCAAATTGGTACTGACTGATTAACCCTATGGTGCTCAAAGGGTGGTGGTGTTCACCAGGGATTTGGGGGTTGGGCGGTATGTGGTGAGCATTGTGGAGGGGAAGGGCATACTTCTAACCCTTGCTAGGGAGAGGGAAAGATATAAAATGTAACCAAAATGTTTAAAAAAAATTATCTGGTGTCAGGCAGGTGGGAGGGGGGAAGAGGGGGTGGGTAATATACATACATATTGAGTTCGATGATGTGCACCGTCTGGGGGATGGACACACTTGAAGCTCTGACTCCAGGGGGGAGGGGAGGCAAGGGCAATGTTTGTAACCTTAATGTTTGTATCCCCATAATATGCTGAAATGAAAAAAAAAATTCTTTATTTTGTTGATCGGTCTTTTGAATTTTTTTGTCTCTTATTTATTTCCATTCTGAGCTTTATGATTTCCTTCTACCAATTTTAGGTTTAATTTGTCTTTATTTTTCTAGTTTCTTGGGTTGTATCATTAGGTTGTCTATTAGAATTTTTTGGATGTAGGTGTTTATTGCTATAAGCTCTCTTAGAACAGCTTTTGCTTTGTCTCACAGATTTTGATACAATGTGTTTCCATTCTTGTTTGTCTCAAAGAATTTTTAAATTTTCTTTTTAGTTTCTTCATTGACCCACTGGTTATTTAGGAGCATGTTGTTTGATTTCCATATATTTGTAAGGTTTCTAAAGTTTTTCATGTTGATTCCTAGTTTTATATCATTGTGGTCAGAAAAGATAGTTAATACAATTACTGTATTGTCTCTATATTCTTAAATTTGTTAATACTTGTTTTGTGGCTTTAACATATAATCTGTGCTACAGTATGTTCCATATGCAGTTGAAAGAATGTGTAAAATGAAGGTGTTTCATATTTCATAAATATCTGTTAGGTCCATTTGGTCTATTGTGTAGTATAAGTTTGATGTTTCTTTGTTGGTTTTCTAGATAGAAGATGATCTGTCTATTGTTGAGAGTGGGGTGTTGAACTCTCCTGCTATTACTGTATTACAGTATATCTCTCCCTTTAGATCTAATAATATTTGTTTTCTATTTGGGTGCTCTGGTGTTGGGTGTGGGTATATTGACAATTGTTATATCCTCTTCTTGAACTGATCCCTTTGTCATTTTATAATGACTTTCATTGTCTCTGTTTACAGTGTTTGTCTTAAAGTCTATTTTATCTAAGTATGGCTATTCCTATTCACTTTTGGTTTTAATTTGCATGGAATATCTTTTTCCATCCCTTCACTATCATTCTATGTTTGTCTTTTAGGGTGAGATGAGCCTCTTGTAGGCAGCATATAATTGAGTCTTGTGTTTTTTGTGTTTTTTTAAATCAATTCAACCACTCTGTATCTTTTAATTAGAGAATTTAATCCATTTACATTCAAAGTTATTGATAAGAACTTACTCCTGCCATTTTGTTAATTGTTTTCTGGTTGTTTTGTACATCCTTTGTGTCTGTCTTCTCTCTTGTTCACCACTGTGCTTTGGTGGTTTTCTGTGCTACTTAGCTTTGTTTTTTTTCTCTTTCTGGTTTTCTATATTTGCTGTAAATTCTTTCTTTGTGGTTACCACAGGGCTAACATAAAGACTATTCTAGTTATAATAGACTATTTTAAGCTGAAAGCAATTAAACCTCGGTCATAAAAAATACTTGACATTTTCCCTCCCCCTCACAATTTATACTTTTGTTGCTTTAATTTATATCTTTATATATTTTGTATTACCTAGGCACTAATTATAGCTATTAATGTTTTGACCATGTTGACTTTAAGCCTTCAAAGGACAGGACTTAGCATTATTATATCACTGGAGAATTCTGAGTTTGATTTATGAATTTACCTCTGCTGGTGAGTTTTATGTCTTCACATGTTTCAGTGGTAATAATTATCATCCTTTTATTCCCAGAGCACTCCCTTAAGCATTTCTTGTAAGGTCAGTTGAGTGCTTATGAATTATCTCAGCTTTTGCTTATCTGGGAAAGTCTTTATTTCTTCTTCATTTCTGAAGGATAGCTTTGCTGGATATATTCTTGAATGACACTTTTTTTCTTTTAGCATTTTGGATGTATCATTTCATTCTTTCCTGGCCTGTGAGTTTTCTGCTGAGAAATCTGCTTATAATCTAACAGGGATTCCCTTATATGTGACTTGCTTTTCTCTTACAACTCTTAGAATTCTCACTTTGTGTTTTGACAGTTTGATTATGTTTTTTGATGAGGATCAAATTGAATCTAATTGAATGCATTTCATTTTCCTGGAGCTGGATATTCATGTCTCTCCCAAAACCTGGGAAGTTTTCAGCTATTATTTTGTTAAATGGGCTTTCTGTTCCTTTCTCCATCTCTTCTCACTCTTTACGTTCTTATATGTTTTTTAAATGGGAAATTTATCATGACTTTTTATCAAAAAGGCAATGTGATCACTCATACATACAAATGTAAATGATAGTTATTTCCCCCTGTCCTTTATTCAAGGCTTTCATTCCCTTTGGGAATAGGAAGAACTGTACAACCTCCAAAGCAGGAGGGTCCTATTCATTTTGTAATCTGTGATGTCTGCTGATTCAGTATGAATGAAGTATGTCCAAGAACTCAGGTCTAAAACTTTTCAAGCTCTATAGGAAGGAAATCTAGAATATCAGTGTAAGAAGATATATATGGTAGGGAAGATTCCAGGATAGCTTCCAAGATTCCTGCCCACTGATGTTTACTCCTGTATAAATCTGTCCCTTTGTGAGTATGGGCAGAATTATGAATATAATGAATTTCACTCTAATTCGGTTACATTATATGACAGAGGTGAAGAGATTTTGCAGATATGCAAAACTTTGAGTAAATCAAAAAGAAGATTTTAGGGTTGGAGATAAGGGGGACTTTAACCTAATCAAGCAGATGCTTAAAAGGAATTAGGACATTTTGTTTCGAACTCCTGACCCTTGAGTGATCCGCCCTCCTCGGCCTCCCAGAGAGCTAGGATTACAGGCGTGAGCCACCGCGCCCGGCCTGAATTAGGACATTTTGGAAGAAAAAGATGTAAGGCATGAGTAGAACTTTCTTGATGGCCTAGAAGGAAGCAAACAGTCATATTGTGAACTGTCTACATGGACCACATGGTGAAGAACTATGGGTAGCCACTAGGAGGTGACAGCAGCCCCTGGCCAGCACCTAGCAAGCAAATGGGAACCTTAGTCTCCTAAATATATGAGGACTTGAATCCTGCCTGTAGAGGATATTAGAGAAGACATAAAGGCCTGGGTAAAGGGACTGTGAGAAAGGTGGAAATCTGGCAGTCCTGCAAACAGGACTTTGGATAGGATTGTTATCAGCTGGCTGCACACAGCAGGCTTTGGAACATATGGAAGCGTGACTGGTGTTGGGTCCCTGCCCTTTTTATGGCCTTAAGGAAAAACAAGGAAATAACAAAATAATTATAAGTTTAATGTATATCACTAAATAGACTTGTTTATAACAATATGCTTACTATATGACACCAAAGATTTTATCTATATGTTCTTTACTGTAAACACATATACCTTTCCCTACAATAAATATGGAGATTTGGAGAGGTTCAAGAGCTCTTTGAAAGCAAAAGAATCTCTCCTCCTCCTTCAGCCTGAGATTGTGGTCTGCAGCATTCTTCATTGCACCATGACACTGGTAGAGATACTGGATGATGTCTATACTGCCTGCAATTTAAATGACCTTGGAAGAAGATCCCAAGTCTCAGATACAATTATAGCCTTATTTCAGGCTGGTGAGACCTTAAGCAGAAAACTGAGCTAAACTATACTTGGTTTTCTGATCTAAAGAATCTATTATATAATAAACAGGTGCTGTTTTAAGCCTTCAAGTTTGTGGTAATTATTATGCATACTGCTAATGCAGTACAGAAAGCCCAAGCCACTTATTTCATATTTCAGTTATATCAGTATGGAATAGGATCTTAGGAAATTCTGTTTCATTCTGCATGAATCCACAGATGAAATATAAAATATTAAGTTAAAACGGGGTCTTCTGTGGGTAGGCTTATATTTTGGCAGAGTAGAAAGAGCTTATAAGGTAGAGTGTTAGGCAGCTCAGAGTAGGCAGGAGTGAAAGAAGAAATAGGGGTAGGATAAGGAATTGGAGAAAATCTTGATTAGCTATGCAGCTTGACATATGTCTGTCCTATTTGTAGTTAAATATATGAAAAACCAGTTTACAACTGCAGGCTGACTAACCAAACTCTAACAAAGTTTGTGTTCCTAACAAAGATAGTAGTTAGTTCCAGATTGTATACAGCATATGCATATCCAAGGAAAACATGGTATCTTGATGCTGATTTTGGTCTTTAGATAAAGTGGTCATATCACGCTTAAGAGTTCCCATTCTATAGAGTATCACTCCGAATTTAAGACAGAAATGTTTGAAGATGCCAGTGTATTTTTCATATGCTTTCTTCTTATTCTCCGTTCCTCAAAATTACTTTATAAACCAAAGGTGTGTATGAATCACATCTCACTGGAGACTAATTCCTTGCAACCAAAATTATTTAGGATACTTTCAGACAACACATTTCATTTAATTATGACCATGATTCAGCCAGCTCTGACCTTGACAAAATTTTTTATATTGTAAAATATACATAACACTATAGAATTTCTCCTGTATTGTTAGATTACCTCAGCAGGAATTGGCAGATCCCAGTTTCTGATCTTAGTCTGACTCCTTTGTTGTAGCACTTCTTTTTTATTCAAAGAACACATTGTATAATACCGTTCCTCAAGAATCTATATAAAATTATGGAAGGACTTTTTTTAATTTTCAATTTTTTTATTAAAGATGCTATTTTGATAGTGATATGTCCTTCAAGTAGAGTTAAAAGATGCACATCCAGATAGGCGATCATGGGGATGGAATGTCCTCTATTATTAAAGGATAGCTACCCAGAGTGGTCTTCCCAGTTTAGATCACAAGCAGGATCAAAGCAGTTGTTATCTGACTTTTCTTGACAGTAGCCCTTCGGACCATTCAAAACCCCACCTATTATGTCTATTCTCTCTATCAAGTAAAATAACAAAATTAAGGATTGAATTTTTAAATATATTTTGAGCCCATCAGAAGGAGGACAGACCACACTTTGAGAGAATCACTGCTATAAGAGAAATCACTTATCCTTGCTAAAAATATGGCATAGATAATATAGCCAGTAGCATGCTAAGTCAGTGCTGAATCAAGGGTCATGCAAAAGGTGGTCCATAATGCCACAGAAATGCATTGACAAGATGAAGAAAACCAAATAGACCAAAAAATGAGGATCCTGTGTAATCTCAGAACATCTTAACATCCTGAGAAACTCCTATAAAATTAGGACTTGAAATCTAAAGATTTATTTAGCCAGTTTTGAAGTTGACCAAGATATCTAACTTTCTCGTGTACCTTTGGGAAATGGGTGTTGATCTAAAAAAAAAGTCTTGTATTAATTTGAGAGGTGAAGGGGCCTGAATGTTGGTAAACACAGTTCCTTATGCCCTTGCTCTTCCTGCATCTTCTGTGTCATTTCTAAGCTATGGGATCCATCTAGAACTCACAACAAAGTGGCTCACAGACCATGATGGCCCTCCCACGTGGTTTTGTCATACATCAAAGGCCAGCTAGAAAACCTAGCCCCTCTCTGCCCTTTCTGAATGTCAGCTAGTTTTGAGCCGTTAGACTGAAATTGTTACTTTTAATTGTTAGCATTTTTTGACCAATTACCATCAGCTAGGCATTATGTTTTAAGTACATTTTGTTTGATCTCATTTCACCACAACCCTATGAAGGAGATACTATAATTATACTCTCTTGACACATTAAAAACTGAGGCCAAGGAAGATGAGGACATCTGCTGAAAATGACATAGCCAAAAAGAAGTGGAGTCGGGCTTTTAAACTTAGCCTGATCCGTTGCCCTAGACCTTACCAAGCATGCATTATTGCTTCCCATTCTGCTATAATGTAGTGCTTCTCTACCTTGTGTTATTCATGGACCCTTTTTAAAAGGAAAAAAATTATCCTGAACTCCCAAAATAGACTTATTTTTAGAATACTATTACTTTAAAAAAAACATACAAACATGGAACTTAGAAATGAAATAATATTTTATACCAGTATCATCATTATTGTTGGTATTTTTTTCCTAAATTATTAAACTTTAGCCATTGATTCATTACTTTGAAATGGCAATCAATTGCAGAATATACTCTCTTTGCTGAATATTTTCCATTATATCTGTACCACTATAATTTCTGATAATGAGCTGTAGCAGTTGTAGGAACAGAGATGATACCCATGTATCATGTCCCCTTAGAAGTATGAGTATTATATTGACTATTAGAGGAGAGTTTCTTCCAAGTTCTGCATGCCCTTGCTTTTTGATGAGGACTTAATTTCCCAGTCATTTTTTTTTCTTTCAGAACTTCATGATCCCTGTTTAGTGTGGCTTGCTGTGAGGTCACTGTCCTTTACTGTGCTAGCTTGTTAGTGAACCCAGATGCAAATGGGGGAACCGAAGCTGAACATTTGAAATCAGTTTTGTTGTTGGAATTATATTTGTTCTCCCTGATCATTACAAAGCAACACATTATAGACCAGCTTATCATTCAGTACTGCTGCACAGTTTGTTCCCCCATGAACAAAAGTTTGTTTTGGTTTGATAAATCATTACAATGTGCTTAGAGACTGCTCATTTGGCAGTGATACTGAATAGTCAGAAACTATGTACGGGGATATTGCTATACCTCTAGGTACAATGGAATTTTGTTTTCTAAATCACAAACATCAAGATCAGCTTTACCTAGAAGTAGAGTAAGTGGGTTACTTTGTCTAATTTGAGAGGTAAATAGTTCTCTTCCTCATTGCCTTACAGATTTATCTTCTGTAAGGTCAGAATCTTTTCTTTCTGTTAAATCTACCTTCTTGAGCCTGGTAGATTTTATTTTAAGTGCAAATGCCCATGGGAAGAGGCAAGGTATTCAGCCATAGTACCACAGCACAAAGCGTTTTATGTTACCATCTGCCTCTGGGGATGGAATCACAGAAAACTAGAAAACTTTAGTTTTCTAGCTTAAAAAGTCCAAAAAAAAGAAGAAGGAGAAGGAGAAGGAGAGGAGGAGGAGGAGGAGGAAGGAGGAAGGAGGAAGGAAGAAGGAGGAAGGACCCATAAAGGCAAATTTTGAAAATTTTGCCTGGAACTAGCCCATGCTGCAATCATATGTGATCTTCGAGTGCCTGGCCATCTTTGTTATATTGTAATTCTAGTTAATCCCAGCAGCACTGTGAAATGTGAAGGAAGGAAAAACTGTAGTTTGAATCAGATTATATGACTATCCAACATTTTCATAGGTGCCTTCTGGAAATCATGACCACAGTTACTCAGGGCTGTTCTTTGTTCCTGTGCGTTTCCAGAGCGGTAGAAGGAGCCCTGGAAGTCTCAGTGCCTGCTTCCTGGGGTTTCAGAGAAGGTGAGGTTGAAGTACACCAATTGCTACTCGGCTCCTCCTGTGAGCTCAGGCGTGGATCTTTTCTCCGCCATCCACTACATGGGCAGAAACTGAACCTTCCTACCAGGAGACTTACCCTGTATCCTGAGGATGAGTCCCGGGTACTCCTGAAGGCTCCAAGTCACAGTTGTCCCTGCTCTCCCTTCTGTCCTCATCACTGTCTTCACTATCATGTCAGTCCTAATCCCTACATGAGTGAAATGATACAACAGAAATTATTAAGATTAATTCACCCTGATCGTGGCATCCTACAGGCTCTGCCCGTGAGTTCCTGCCCCCACACGTGGTCTCTGCCTCCAAGGTGGTCAGTCCAGCATCACTCTGCCCATTGTCCGTTGGCCTTTCCTACCTGCCAGTCTAGCTTCCTGTTAGCACTGGGCCTCACTGATCCCATGTGAGAGAAAGATACAGGGAAAAAATGGGGTCTTCATTATGCTGATAGGAGGGTAAAATGAAGAGGATGATAGAAGTTTAGAGCAGGGTAAATTATTCAACGCAAAAGGGGATGAGAGGAGAAGAAAAATAATCATGCAAGGAAACTCAAGGCAGGAGGAGAGACAGAAAGAAAGACAGTATGAAAAGTAGGACAGAGGGGAGAAAGATTTATACCTAAGAACTTTTAGAAGACTTGCTTCATGACTTTTCCCCATGTTGCTTCAATAAAGCAGTCCTTGCTTTTCAAGGTTTGAGGAGTGAAATTTATTTTTCTTCTGAAAGTGTTTCTGTACTAGGATGAACTTTAAGGTGGGGGCAGGTGGGACTAGTTTAATTTGGAATGCATTTCTTACCGTGTGTTCTTCTCTCCACTATCACAAGGGTGGTTGGGGGAAGAATACCTGGTAGAGGTTGGAATGGAGAGGATTCCTTTATTATATGCTGTTACTTCTGCCCAGGACACTGCATGCTGCTGAGAGTTATAAAAAGACTCCTACCTTATCCCAAATTATATTTGGTCTTAGGAGGATTTTATTTTTATTCATATACATATGCTCAGGACCAGCCACCAACATAGGCCTGAGGACTGTGCCTTCAGTGCTGTGGGCTTCGGGACTCTCTTATCTTCAGGTCACCTGGGGAACTCTAAGGACACCAACACCCCTGGGAGGAAGACATGGCTGCTCTTATCAACACTGCATTTCACTGTGACTTAGTGTATCAGGTTAATGGTCTTCATCACAGCTCTCTGAGAACCAAGCAGCATATTAGGGCTCAGAGAGGACAGTTTTTTGGAATTTGGAGTATGTGGGGGCAGCTGAGGCCCCTGAGCATCTGGAGACAAGAAGAGTATGGTGTTAAGAAGTCCCAGAAACTCTGCCAAGAGAACCAGTCCTCTGCAAGATTTTTTATATCATTATCCCTGTATAGCGAAGGGCCACAAAAGTGTTACATTTCTTTTAGGAAGTCTGCAAAGGACAACCAGTCCTTTCCAGAGATGGTTTTCAGAAAGGTATATCTTACGGTGATTAGGGCATGAAATGCTCAGACTCATTCTTGTGGTGCTAAACTTAGAAACGGAAAAAGGAAACATACTCTTTAAAATTTTTAAGATTCAGAAAGGCTTCCTGAGAAGCCCATTTTCCATTTTAGTGAGAGAAAAAGAAGAATACCAGTTAAAAAATTCATAAAGGCTGCATTATGCTCAGTAGAAACATTCTTACAAAAAAGAGAAGAGGTTTTTACTTAAAGGTACAGTCAAATGAGACCAAGCCTCTCCCAAAATGGTAAGAGTTTTGAAGAAACAGAAAGTTATTGATCTTATGATATTTATGTGAGATTAGTGGGTACTATTAGGGCTTCTGTGATCAAAGCAGGGATTTTTTAGATAAATGCATGTGTTTTGCCATTTACTCATATTGATGATTTTTTAGAGCTTTCTCCAGACATGAAGAATCATTTGGTCTATTTGGGCAGTCAAATCAGAATTTCCTGGCTTCTGCTTCTCAAGAGTTATACAAAAATGCAGCATTTTTGTCATACATGCTACTATATGAACAAAAAGCTACATGTACGGCCGCCACAATTTTGTGTCACCAACCCACGATGAAAGCGGGGTAACAATGCCCAATGCAAACAAGACTGAGGCAGGCAGGACTGAGATATCAGCTTTCTTTTATTCCATGTCTTTCATTGGAAAACAACCATAGTGCTTCCTAACAATCCCCCCTCAACCAAATTTATCCCAATGTCAATAGATAAGCCTTTCTCAAACCAGGACTCTGCTCGAGATCCTGTCTCTCAGATCTTGCTTGCATTGTTATTTATCACAGCATGGTCTTGGCTATTGAATGTAAGCAAATCACCAAATCCAGGAGCTGGACATATTCTTAGGAGTAATTTTGACATTACCCTCTTTGTGAAGATGAGAGATTTGAGACCCAGGGAGGGAAAATGACATATTCAAAGTCACATAACAGTAAGTGGCAGAATTGGTGACTTGGGCTAGGTATTTATACATTTTTTTCCATTTTATCCTATGTATTAAATCTTAAACTCTCAAGATGTAATGCCACTTTCTACTTAAAATTAATAACAACCTTGTTGTTATAAATCAATCTAAAGAATGATACAGGATTAGAATTCAAGGCTGGTCTGAAATGGTATTTTCGACTCCTTATATTAACATTATCATCGATTTAGGAAAAAGAGCTATCTAATAGCTAATGATTTTGCCTTTGAAGAACTTTGTCCCTTGGAATATCACCGGCAACATCATGATTTCGTGTTCAGAAGTAACACCCTGCTTTTTTACGATGTACATCTTAAGGGAACTTTCTAGAAAGTAATTTTGAAGGAACTTCCTTTTTATAGATAGCATTTAAAAATATTAATAATAAAGCAAGACCAACACTATTTTCCTATCCTTTTATCCTAGGTCAAATATACTGATGGAGAAGTTAATTGCATTATCTTTAGAATGCATTTAACATTTCTCTCTTGAGAACATAAGCTTTTATCTACCTTGAAGATATTTTTTCCTTATAGAAAGTATAACAATGTTGACATGTGTCTATAAACTAGGAATATCTTTTCATTCTTAACTTTCATTTCTTTTGATAAACGACCCCACCTAATCCTGACACAAGCAGTGGCCCCCCAACCTTCTTGGCACCAGGAACCTGTTTCATGGAAGACAATTTTTCCACGGGGGTGAGGTGCAGAGCTCAGGTGGTGATGCAAATGATGGGGAGTGGCTGTAAATACAGATGAAGCTTTGTTTCCCCAACATGCACCCTCTCCTTCCATTTCATGGAAGACAATTTTTCCATGGACAAGGGTGGGAGGGGGCAGGGCAGGGGAGGAGCTGGAGCTCTGCAGCCTTGTCCCTAACAGGCCACAGACCAGTACTGGTCCACAGCCCAGGGGTTGGGAACCGCAGGACTAAGCCACACCTCTATGCTTTTACATGAATGGCATTCCCTTTCTTAGGGTTTTCTTTAGAGATATTTTTTTTCCTTTTATTTTATCATATTATGGGGGTACAGATATTGTTAGGGTTACATATATTGCCCCTGCCACCCCTTTCCCCCCACACTGTGCCAGAGCATCAGGCGTGTCCAACCCCCAGGTGGTGCGCACGGCACCCATTCTGTAAGTATACATCCTTCCCCTCCTCCCCCCTCCCACCTGCTCACCACCCAATAAAAGTTTTGTATTTTTTTTGACATTTTGGTTACATTGTATATCTTTAGAGATATTTTTGTAAGGTTTTCTATAGTGCTAACCTCCAATTCTTCCCTTTGTATATATAACCTATTGATTTATTTATCAAACTTTTATTGAAAGCTTTGTATGCTTATATTGCTTCTCATTCTGATGTGGCTCACTTTTGTCACATCCTGAGAGAATGGATTCTGTGTCAAGCATTGGGATATATTAGCGAACAAAGACTAATGTTCCTGATGCAAGAGAGCTTATATTCGATTAAGACTCATGAAAAATAAGCAAGCAAATCAATAAACAACATAATTTTATTGTCTTATTTTTATTTTGGAAAGGAGAGCTTTATTTCTCATAAGGGGTTGCTAGCTGTAGGCTGGCCATCTTACAGGCTGGGAAGGATAGACCTGGACAGAAGCCGAGAGCAAGCACTTTGCGGGCAGGGTAAAGGGAATACAGATTTAAACTGTGCAGGGTGATGAGACATGTGTATACACACACACCCCTACACACACAGACACACACACACATATAATTTCAAAATATTAAGAGGATACAAATGTTTTTGTTACATGGATACCTTTCATAATGTTTAAATCTGACTTTTAGCATGCCCATCACCCGAATAGTGTTCACTGTAACTGATAAGTATGTTTTTACTCCTCCGTTTCTCCCCTTCCCCTTCTTTATTTCCACCAATCTTTACATCTCTTTGTGCCCATGTGTGCTCATTAGTTATCTCCCAATTATTAGAAAGTACATGTGGCATTTGTTTTTCCATTCCTGAGATACTTCACTTAGGATAATGGTCTCCAATTCCACCCAAGTTGCTGTAAAAGAGAATATTTCATTCCTTTTTATGGCTGAGTAGTACTCCGTCGTGTGTGTGTGTGTGTGTGTGCGCGCCACATTTGCTTAATCCCCTCACGAATTAATAGGCACTTGGGTTGATTCCACATCTTTGTAATTGTTAACTGTGCTGCAATAAACATTTGAGTGCAGGTGTCTTTTTAAAAATAAAACGACTTCTTTTCCTTTGAGTAAATACCCAGTAGTGGGATTGCTGGGTTAATGGTAAGTCTACATTTATTTCTTTAAGGAATCTCCTTGCTTTTTTTCACAGAGGTTGTACTGATTTGCAATACCATCAACAGTGTATAAGTGTTTCTTTCTCTCTGCATCCACGCCAGCATCAAATGCTTTTTAACTTATTAATAATGGCAGTTTTGACAGGTGTAAAGTGATATCTAACTGTGGTTTTAATTTCCCTGATGATTAGTGACGTTGAGCATTTTTTCACGTTTTTTGACCATTTGTCTATCTTCTTTTGAAAAACTTCTGTTCATGTCTTTCACCCAATTTTTAATGGGATTGTTTGGTTTTTTCTTGATGATTTGTTTGAGTTCTTTGTAGATTCTGGATATTAGCCCTTTATTGAATGCATAGTTTGAAAATATTTTCTCCCATTCTATAGGTTGTCTATTTACTTTGTTGATAATTTCTTTCATTTTGCAGAAGCTTTTTAATTTAATAAATTTCCATTTATTTATTTTTGTCATTGTTATATTTGTCTTTGGGGTCTTATTTATAAATTCTTTGCGTAGGATGATGTCTAGAAATATTTTTTCCTATATTTTCTAGAATTTCCTATATTTTCTAGAATACTTACATTTAAGTATTTTATCTATATTGAATTAATTTTTAAACAGTATAATTTTAGATAGTTGTAAGAAATAAAAGAGAATGAAACAGCAGAAGCTCTGTGAGGAGATGATTTTGAAAAGAAGGAGATGACAGAACAAATTGAGCAAGAGAATTATGGGCAGAGGAGGCAGCAAGTGCAGAGACCCCTAGGTGGGAAGTACTTCCTAAATTCTATTTACTGAGAGAGGTGCTGAGCACAGGGCAGCGTAGTATAAGGTGAGACCTGAGAAGCAAGGAGCAGCCAGGTCATGCTGGGTTTAAGGTCATGGTAAGGATTTTAAACTTTATTCTAAGGGCAATGACAATCTGTCGGGAGGGTTCAGGGAAATGGGCATTTTGGCATATTAGAAATAGAGGTGTGTATTCCTTAGGTGTTGGCTCTGCTTGCTCCCCTGGTGTAGGAGTTTTACCTTGCTGATGCAGTTTGCTTCAAGAACTGGGAAAACCTGACGTCTGTTTATGTTACCTTAAATGGAAACCTCTAGATGGTTCATTGAGCTAGGGTGAAAAAGAACATCTCTAAAGATGTCAAGTCCTATTTCCTGGAACTTGTATATATTACCTTATTTGGAAAAAGGATCTTCGAGTATGTGATTAAGCTAAGAATATTAAAATGGAGAGATTATCCTGGATTACCTGGGTGGGGCCTGAATGCCATCACAAATGTCATTTTAAGTGAGAGGCAGAGGGAGGTTTGAAATGCACAGAGGAAAAGGTAATGTGAAGATGGAGCAGAGAGAGAGTTGAAGGTGCTGGCCTTGAGGATCAAATCAAATTATTAGAGATAAGAGACGAACTGAATATACCAGGTTCTTGGGATCTGCTCTAATTAGCCTGTGGGACAATGAGCAAATTGCCACTATATCAGAGCTTTGGGTTGTTCTAGGATCTCTACAGTGGGATTAATAGGAAGTCAGACTTCCTATTAATTGTTAATTAAACCCATTGTTAATTCCTAATCCATTGTTAATTCCTAACCAAACAAGTATTTATTTAAACATGTACTATGCATTAAACAGGAAATATAGGGAGTTAGAGTAGATAAAATATCCAGGGAACCATAAGCTCACTGGTCAAAATAGCCAGATACCTGAGGAATGCAAGTGCTCAATACAGAAGTCAAAAAACAACAGTCTGTGGGTAAAATCCAGCTATTCACTGCTTACATATGGTTCCTGAGCTAAAAGTGATTTTTACTTGTTAAATGATTGAAAGAAATAGAAATATACTATTTGTGACACATTTAAATTATATGAAATTCAAATTTCAGTGTCTACAATTTAAGTTTCATTGAAATGTATCCACACTCTTTCATTTACGTATTGTCTATGGCTGCTTTCACACCACAATGGCAGGATTGAGCAGTTGTGATAGAGACCATCTGGCCCACAAAACCAAAAATACTGACTATCTGGTCCTTTACCGAAAATAATTCTGCTGACCTTAGCTCTGAAAGGAAGCCAATAGATTGAAAAACACATACACACTGAAGCAGAATGATTGGAACATACAGAACACAAATTTAAAATAGCTATAATAAATGTATTTAAGAGATAAGGGAAGCTATAAGCAATATGCAAAAGAACAATGAGGTATATTTTAAAACAATTGGAAACATTTGGTATGGAATATATGATAGATGAAATAAAGAGCACAATACATGGGATAATTAACAGGGTGGATAGAGCTAAAGAACGAATCAGTAAGTGATGCTCACTATTATTTGATTAACCAAAGTAGATATTTGATCCTTTCCTTTTATTTATTAATTTTCAAAATAATGAATTGATTTCCTAACATCACCTGAAGTGACTAATTAGTTTATTTTAACGTCATTTTGAACTTGTGAATTTAAACATACTTCATGAGTTTTAAGCCATCACAATTATTATCCTTATTGAAGCTCAAATTTCTCCATATTTGGCCAGTGGTAGCTTCTTCAAGTTGGCTCCTGAGTCTTTTGACATGATCTGAATTGTCTTTGAGAGCTTTCTCACTATCTGATACGGCAAGATATTCCAGGATCATATTGTCCATTCTTGTCCTAGACCTGGAAGCAGCAATTCTCCAAGAAGTTCTAGTTTCTTATGGGAACTAGGATATGCATGAGGGATGTTCAATACTACTGAGTTGATCATTATTTTTAGGCTTTTCCAGTGGATAGAACTACAGTGTATATGTACGTACATGTGTAAAATAGTTCATGAAATTATACTGATTTTCCCAATTCAAATTCAAGGCTACAGGTTTTTTATTTAACAGTGTCTATGTTACAGATATATCTCTTTGTTTCACACTGGGAATATCCCGGAAGTGCTCAAATGTTTTATCTCCTGTTACATAAACAATAGTCTCAGAATGACAATGCAAATGTTACAGTGGTTGATAATGATTAATGAAGACATTCCTATATGTTCCCCTTGTTCTTCCTCTATTTTATGTAATTGTACTATGTCTGCACTCAAAGAATATAGGCATTACATATCATATTTTCATATCTTTAAGACCATATTTTTCAGAGCAGTTTTAGGTTTACAGCAAAATTGAGAGGAAGATACAGATATTTTCCAGATACCTCCTACACCCACATGCATATCCTATTTTATTATCAGCATCCCCCACCACAGTGAGACATTTTTTACAATCGATAAACCTACACTGACACATCATAATCACCCAAAGTTCATAATTTACCTTACAGTTTACTTGTGGTATTGTACATTCAATGCGTTTGAATAAATGTATAATGACATGCATGTATCCATCTTTATAGCACCATACAGAGTAGTTTCACTGCCCTAAAATTCTCTGCATTCTGCCTGTTCCGCCCTTCCCCCACCCTCAACCCTGACAACCACTGATCTTTTCACTGTCTCAATAGTTTTGGCTTTTCCAGAATGTCATATAAGCAGAATGATTGGAACATACAGTATGTAGCCTTTTATGATTGGTTTCTTTTACTTAGTAATATGCCTTGAAGGTTCCTGTATATCTTTTGATGGCTTAATAGCTCATTTATTTTTAGTATTGAATAATATTTCATTGTCTTGGTATACCACAGTTTATCCATTCACCTACTGAGGACATCTTGGTTGCTTCCAAGTTTGGGCATTTATGAATAAACCTGCTATAAACATCCATGTGCAGGCTTTTGTGTGGACTTAAGTTTTCAACTCATTTGGTAAATACCAAGGAGCACAATTGCTGGACTGTAGCATAACAGTATGTTTCCTTTTGTAAGAAATCACTAAACTATCTTCCGAAGTAGCTGTACCATTTTCCATTCCTATCAGCAATGAATGAGAATTTCTTCTATTGCTTCCCATCTTTGCCAGGATTTGGTGCTGTCAGTGTTCCAGATTTTGGCCATTCTAATTGCTGTGCAGTGATATTTCATTGTTCCTTTAGTTTGTAATTCTGACGAATTGCAAACATTTTTGAAAAGACTATCTTTGATCTTTTGTATTGTCTTTGTTCCTTCGTCAAAGATCAGTTTGCTATATTTATAGGGTTCTATTTCTATGCTTTATATTCTGTTCCACTGATCTACTTGTTTATTCTTTTGCCAATATCATACTGTCCCGATTATGGTAGTTTTATAGTAAGTCTTGATGTTTAGTAGTATGAATCCTCCAACTTAATTTTTGTCCTTCAATATTGTGTTGGTTCTTCTGGGTATTTTGCCTCTCCATATAAACTTTAAAATCAAATTGTCAATATCCACAACATTACTTGCCAAGATTTTGATTGGGATGGCATGAAGTCTATAATTGGGAAAAACTGACAGCTAGGCAATATTGAGTCTTCCTATCCATGAACATAGACTATCTCTTTATTTATTTAGCTCTTTGATTTTGTTCATCAGAGTTTTGTGGTTTTCCTCATATTGATCATACACATATTTTGTTAGATTTATACTATGCTTTCATTTATAACTGTCATATAGAATTAGTAATATATTTAATGCTTACCACCAACTTTAATATGTCTCTAGATACTTTGGCTGTCTGAATTTCTTTCTCTGGTTGATTACTCAGGAAGTATTAATGAGGATGATTATTCTTGGGAATAATATTACCTTGGTGCTTGATGTTGATAAAGAATTACTATCAAAGTCTGATGATCCACTTTCATTTTCATTTTCCTATAAGTTTCTTGCTGTTTTAGCCTAGTTAATAAAAGGGTTTACATTTATTTTTCTTTAAATTCCAATAGTTTTGTCAAGGTGAAATGTTATTGGTAATTTTGGTGTTTTCTACTACACAGTGTGGTCTTTTAATATGAGTACCAAATATATATATATATATATGTATGTATGTACGTGTGTGTGTGTATTTCTATGCGAACATACACATTTCAGGAAGGTTTTCTTGAGTTAAACTTTTTAATAATCTGTTTCCTTGCTTTCATTTTATGGATTCTTGTTATACAGATATGTTGAATCTTCTTTACCTGTATTGTTATTTTCACTTTCTCTCAAGTTATTTTTGTCTCTTTATTTCCTTATTTTAAAAAACTTTAAAAAGTTTCTTCCTCTTTACCTATCTTAAGCTCATCTACTGTTTTTATTTTCTCTTCTGTTCCCTCTAATTTATGCTTCATTTCTAAAGTAATTTTGCTTATATTTAGTACTGTGCTCTGTCATCTCATTTCTAAGTTTTACTAATTCAGATTTATACTTGGTTTCACATTTTGAATCATTTTCTTAATGTCTTTTATCTCATTTTAAAATAGTATGCTACAGTTTTATTTTTGCAAGTATGTCTTTTAGATGTGTTTCAATTGTAGGCATGCTATTTTGCTTTTTATATGCATTTTCTGTTCCCTACCTTGAAATATATCTGGAGGTTCTCTTCCTGTGTCTCTGTTTTTTTTCCTTTATTTCTTCCCACACAATTACTGATCTCTTGGAACTCTTGTGACTGTTGGTAGTTTGTCCTCAACTAATTCTGCTTAGGGATTCCTAGGGATACCTTATTACTTAGTATTTTTGTAAAAGTTGTTTACTTCTTTTACATTTTCATAGTTATTTGAATTTAGTTTTTAACTGTAGGAGATCAAAAAAATAGCAAAATAAAACACTATAGAAATTAGTAAAGACAAAAACATAAACAGCAGTTAAAAAGATTAAGTTTTATATATATAAAAAAGGTCTTGTTCTTTGGAAAGACTAACAATAAACTTTACACAGGACTGATTTTTTTTTTAAATGACACATGCACAGATGCGATTTGATGGGCAACAATATAACATTTAATTTGAAAACCTAACCAAAGAAGAACATTTTATGGGTAAATATAAAATATGAAAATATGACAAAATTATAGGAATAGAAAACAGAATAAGAACAAGAATATGGTTATTCTTGTTTATAAGCGAACTCTTTTGACTAAATAATACTACACCTTTTTTAAAGCCAGTTTCATCCTTTGAAATTTCATTATTTTGTTCTCTTTTTAAGAGAAAATAACTAGAGCATAAATAAATTGTGTGGGTGAAATTTTTTCCAGACATACAAAAATTTTAAATCTTAGACCTTGAGGGAGTACCTGCTAGTAATTTTTCTTTTCTTCCTTTGTATATTTGAAAGTCTTTATTTTGCCCTCAAACTGGATAATACTTTACTTAGTATAAAATGCTAGGCTTAAAATCATTATTCTTCAGAATTGGACAAGTTCTTGCTTTTAATGTAGCTTATGGAAATTCCGTTAATCTATTTGAAATTTCTTTATTTAAAGAGACTTTTTTTTTCTACACTAGAAGCTATTAGAGTTTTTCTTTAACTGCTGGTAACCACTAATCTGTTCTCTATTCTTATAATTTTGTCATTTTATGAATATTATATAAATGGAATAATACAGTAAGAAAGTTTTTGAGATTGGCCTTTTTCCAGTTACTCGGCATAATTCCCTTGAGATTCATCTAAGTTGTGTTTATCAATAATTTGTTCATTTTTATTGAGTAGTAGTTCATGGTGTGGATGTACCATGTTTAACCATTCACATACTGAAAGACATCTGATGCCCCTCAAGACCCCAGGTAAAGGTGCATACTGCCTCCCAAGAAAATGGTGCCTTGATAAAGTCACTGCATTTACCCATCCCAGTCACTGCTGCACTCTGCACCCCTGTGCATGAACGGACGTAGAGCCCTGCCTCCTGGGAAACCATTACCTTGACCATCCAGAGAGGTCATGCTCCCCAGTGCCTAAGCTGAAGCAGCAACCGGCATCCCAGGAAATGGTACCTTCGCTGCCCAGAACAGTATGCACCCTGAGTCTGAGCTAAAGCAGCTCATCATCTCCCAGGGAGACAGTGCCATGGCTGAGTTCAGCCATCACATCCCAGGGCTGAGCTAAGAGATGGTACCTCACGTCCCAGGGAAATGGAGCATCGGATGAGCTGAGACAGCCTGCCCTACAAGCCAAACAATTGTAGTACTGTCCCCCAACTGGACTAGCCCCTTAAAGTCTGAGCTGCTAAGATAGCCTTGTCCCTGGAGAATGGAGTCATTAGTATGCCTCCAGGGCCCAAGCAATAGCTGTGCTCTGCCATTCTAGGGTCCTTCTGCCACTGCACTTGATGTCACAGGGTCTGAGATAGTGCCAAGTCCCACCATCCCAGGGTCCAGAGTCATCACTACATGGTGCCTCATCCCCTGGGACCTGAATTACCACTGTGCCCTACTGGCTATGGTTCATGAATTGCAGCTGTACTTTGCTCCCTGAGACTAAACCTCTGAAGCACCCCCTTTTCTGTGGTCCAGGCCAGTGTTATGCCGTGCCAGAGTCACAGCTACAACCTGGCCCTCTGGATCCAAGCTGCTGAGGATGCCTGCGGGTCATAGAAACTGGCTCTCTGGGGAATGTACATCCAACCCTTTCTCACAGAATGAAACTGCACCCCAAAGTCAAGGTGCCACAATAGGTTTGTGAGAGCTTAAGCCTAGGACCCAGGCTCCACAGCTGCTCTGAGCACCCGTGCCCTGGAACCCAGTACCACTGTAGCTCTGTAGGCCGTGTCAGACCTAACACCAAGAGGGATTCCCTCCTGTAAGTCTCCCCATTGTGGTGAAAACAAGAACAGGAGTACCCCAAAAGCCCTTGCCACCAAGGATCCTAACAACTTGTGCTGCCATCACCACTCCTATAGCCTAGGCCACTGTGGCCCCCACAGTCATCACTGACCTTAGTCACAGCTAAAGAAGCCGCATGGAGGTAATACCACTGCATCCTTCCTAACCATTTGCAAGAGGAAAGCTTTCTCTACAAAATCCACCTTGTAAAGTTTGGAAGAAGTGATTTTTGTACCAAAAGTGCAGATGTCAATGCAGGAACACAAGGAACATGAAAAGCCAGGAAATATGACACCATTAAAGATCATTAGAACTCTCTAGTAACTGACCCCTAAAAAAACAAACAAACAAAAAAAAACAACATCTACAAATTGCTTGAAAAGGAATTCAAAATAGTCTTAAGGAAACTCAGTGACATACAAGAGAATACAGACAATTCAATAAAATCAGGAAAACAATTCATGATTTGAATGTAAAATTAACAAAGAGATAGATATCATTAAAAAAGAACTAAACAGAAATCTTGGAGCTGAAGAATTCAATGAATAAAATAATACAAGAAAGAGCTTCAACAGCAGACTAGATCAAACAGAAGAAAGAATTTCTAAGCTTGAAGATGGGTCTTTTGAAATTACCTGGTCAGAGGAAATAAAAAAAAAGAAGAATGAAGACAGTATATAGGACTTATGGAACATCATTAGTATTAGCAGTTTCAGAAGGAGAAATGACAAAGGGACAGAAAGTTTATTTAATGAAATAATTGCTAAAAGCTATGCACATCTTAGAAGAGATATGGACATCCAAATATATGAAACTCAAAGGTTCCCAGACAGATTCAACCTAAAGAGGTCCTTACTAAGGCAGATTGTAATTAAATTGTCAAAAATCAAAGAAAAGAGAGAATTTTAAAAGCAGCAAAAGTGTTAAGTCATATAAAGGAATCACCATTATATTATCAGGATTTCTTAGGGGAAATTCTGCAGGCCAGGAGAAAATGTTATGATGTATTA
>VBSM01002608.1:52131851-52150529 GCA_008086735.1 Cheirogaleus medius | reverse complement strand
GCATAAACAGTGCTAATTCACTGTCATTTCTTAGAATTGAGTAATATTCCATTGAAGAATTTCAAATATGGATTGTCGGATCCACTATATCCTTTATGGAGATTTGTGATCAGTGATCTCTGATGCTATGATTGCAATTGTTTTGAAGCACCACGAGCTGCACCCACATAAGATGGAAAACATAAATAATAAATATTGTGTATGTGCTGACTGTTCCACCAACTGGCCTTTCCCCCATCTCTCTTCCTCTCCTCCAGCCTCCCTTTTCTCTGAGACACAATATTATATTGAACTTAGGCCAATTAGCAACTCCACAATGGCCTTTAAGTGTTCCAGTGAAAGGAAGAGTCACAGTCACAGGTCTTTCATTTTAAATGAAAAGCTAGAAATGATTAAGCTTAGTGAGGAAGGCATATCAGAAGTCTAGATAAACTGAATGCTAGGCCTCTTGTGCCAAATGGTTAGCCAAGCTGTGAATGTAAAGGAAAAGTTCTTAAAGGAAATTAAAAGCACTTCTCCGATGAACTCACGAATGATTAAAAAAAAAGCAAAACAGCCTTATTGTTGATATGGAAAAAGTTTGAGTGGTCTGGATAGAAGATCAAGCTAGCCACGACACACCCTTAATCCAAAATCTAATGCAGAGCAAAGTCCTAACTCTCAATTCTATTAATGCAGAGGGGGGTGAGAAAGCTGCGGAGGAAAAGTGTGAAGCTAGCAGAAGTTGTTTCATAAAGTTTAAGGAAAGTAATTGTCTTCATAGCACAAAAGTGCAAGGTGAAGAAGCAAGTGTTGATGGAGAAGCTGCAGCAAGTTATCCAGAAGATCTAGCCTAGAGAATCGATGAAGGCAGCTACAGTAAACAATAGATTTTCAATGTAGATGAAATAGCTATATATTGGAAAAAGATGCCATCTAGGAATTTTATAGCTAGAAAGGAGAAGTCAATGCCTGGCTTCAAAGTTTCACAGGGCAGATGGACTTTCTTATTAGGGGCTAATGAAGGTGGAGACTTTAAGTTGAAGCCATTGCTCATCGACCATCCCTTAAATCCTAGGGCCCTTAAGAATGATGCTAAATTGGCTCTGCCTGTTCTCTCTAAATGGAGCAATGAAATGTGGATAACAGCACATCTGTGCACAGCATGGGTTACTGAATATTTTAACTCCACTGTTCAGACCTAGTGCTCAAAAAAAAAAAAATCCTTTCAAAATATTACTGTTCACTGACAATGTAACTGGTCACCCAAGAGCTCTGATTGAGATATATGAGGAGATTAATGTTGTTTTCAGGCTTCCTAATACAGCATCCATTCTTTTCATGCCTGCTAACATACCATCCATTTTTCAGACCATGGATCAAGGAGTAATTTTGACTTTCAAGTCTTATTATTTAAGAAATACATTTATTAAGTCTATAGTTGCTGTAGTTGGTAACTTCTCTGATGGATCTGGGCAAAGTAAATTGAAAATTTTCTGGAAAGGAGTCATCATTCTAGATGCCTTGAGAACATTCCTGATTCAAGGGAGGAGGCCAAAATAGCAGCATTAGCAGAAGTTTGGAAGAAGTTGATTCCAACTCTTTGACTTTGACTTTGAGGAAGTCAGGACTGTAGTGGAGGAAATAACTGGTGAAAGTACCAAGAGAATGAGAATTAGAAGTGGAACATGAAGATATGACTGAATTGCTACAATCTCATGATAAAACTTGAGTAGATAAGGGCTTGCTTCTAATGGATGAGCAAAGAAAGTAGTTTCCTGAGATGGGATTTCCTCCTAATGAAGATGTTGTAAACATTGTTGAAATGGCAACAAGGATTTAGAAGATTATGTAAACTTAATTGATAAAGCAGCAACCAAGTTTGAGAAGATTGACTCCAATTTTGCAAGTTGTACTGTGAACATAATGCCATCAAACAGCATCATGCTGCAGAGAAATCATCCAAAGAAGAGTCCATCAATGCAGCAAATTTCATTGCTGTCTTATTTGAAGAAATTGCCACAGCCATCCCAATCTTCAGCAACCACCACCCTGATCTGTCAGCAGCCATAGACATGGAGGCAAGACCCTCCACCAGCAGAAAGATTATGACTCACTGAAGGCTCAGATGATCATAACCATTTTTTAGCAATAACATATTTTTAATTAAGGTATGTTATTGGTTTGTTGGCCATGAATCTATTGTGCACTTAATAGACTACAGTATAGTGCAAACTTAACCTTTATATGCACTGGGAAATCAAAATATTCACATGACTCACTTTATTGCAATATTAGCTTCATTGCAGTGATCTAAAACCAAACCTGCAATATCTCCAAGGTATGCCTCTATTCAAAACATCCACGTGAACACATTTTGCATTCTGGGTCTTTCTCCAGTGAGACAATACCCAACTTTCCCACATTTTCCTAGGAAAATCCACAATTTGTAGAACTATAAATAAAAGATATGTAATACCAGTTTCTTATTTAAATTGAGTGTCTGTGATGTTTTACTAGAAAATTATCGTTTATCTGTTTATTTCTTTGTAAATCACCAGTGCTAGTATGATAGGCACTCAAAAAGAATTTGTTGAATTAATATGCTAAATGTGGCTTTAAAAAAAAAGTTGACTTATTAAATGTGATAATTACCCCTTCTTTTGGTAGTGGTGACCTATTTCTCTCTAAAGTGTCCTTCTGTTCAGGCTGTACACATGCTAGGGTCTTTCCACTCTCAGAAAAAAATGCCCCCCTTGAATTCTTCCTCCTTTCTGCTACTCCAATAACCCTAGTTCTTACTCCCTTCTCTCCTGTGCCCACTGCAATCCTCCATATTTATAACAGTAGATCTTGTTAAATATACTGTTTTCATTTTTAAAACCAACTGATGACTTTGGAGGCTTGTATTACTTAGTATATATTATTTTTCTTTAAATCTTATTTCCTTAATGTTTATGGCATTTTTCTTGTCTAGTTTCCATATATCTCTCATATTTTTCTTCCTGTGTTCACTCCTTAAATGTTGGTCTTCCTCAAAATGTTATCCTCAGCCATTCTTCTCTGCTCTTGCTCTGCGTTCGTCCTGTAGGAAGCTGGTTAGCCTAGGGAGGCACATGATGTGAGCTACAGACAGACTCCCACAGGCACCTCAAATTTAACTGTCCACGAACTTGAATTCATTGCTCTCTCATTCCTATCTGAAAATTTTCTTTTTCTTTTTTTTCTGTTCTCTTTCTCGTCCTCTATCATCGTAAACTCCTCTCTCTCCTTTGCCACAAACACCCAGCTAGTCACTAGAAGCTGCCAATTCTACCTGCTGTCTGTGTCCTGAACCACCTTCCCCCCATGCTTCCCTCTGCATCTGCCTTGCCTCAGAACCCCATCACCTCTAGTCTGTATTATTTATTTAACCTCCTGACAGGTGACTCTCTCTTTTGTTCTCCTCATACTGGTATTTCAGCAAGATGCAAGAGGGTTGTGTAGGAAAAGTCAAGTTGGTGTCTACTATATTATTATTATTAAAATTTTCCTGCCAATCCATCAGAAACTGTAAAGAGCCATCAATACCCCTTAGTGTTATACTTAATTTGCTAAGCACGCCCTTCTCCTGTGAGTGGCAAATTGAACAGTATCTAGTTTTATAATAATGGACTTTATCTAGTTTTATAATAATTCCTTTACAACAGTATACTTATGATGGCCTCCCCTGTGTAGCAAATTTGTTTCCCCTTCAAAAGCCATTCTTCCACTTCTTTCCTAATTGTACCCGTTTTCCACACAGCCATGTACTTGAGGAAAATCCAGCCACATTTACAAAACCATGGTATGAATCTATAATTGAACTAAGCCAATTCTGGTCATTCTTTTTTTTTTATTTTCAAATGGTTGGTATAGGACAAACATAGGTCGAATTATGGTCAACCTATGATTAGAGATCTGCTGGGAACTTCTGAGAAATGGTTTTTGGTTTTTGTGTGTTTGTTTTTTTCCGGATACAAAGAGACACATAGAACAGGGAAGACATGGCTCCTGTTTCTCCACTGGACAGTGTTGAGAAGATGTGATTACTGGAGCTGCTGCAGCCATGTTGTAAGCATGAAAAGAGCTGGTTGTAGGAAAAGGCCCACTTGCTGGAGGTGACAGTGTTGAAAAAATGTAAAAAACTTGAGTCTTGGATAACATTTTTCAGTTGCTTAACTTTTGAAAATCTTCTAATGAGAGAGAGGGAGGAAAAAAATCCCCTCTTATTCAGTTGTGTTGAGAGTGTCTCTTTCTTGAGACCAAACTCATCCTAACTGATATCCCAAGACACTTCACTATGGTAGGATTGCTTGGTGACTGAGAATCTCACTTCTCATCATATAAATCTATGTCAACAACTATTTTCCTCATTTAATTTGATTTTTTTTTAAAAAAAGATTAAATCATTAAGAAGATAAAAGAGCTAAAAGTAAATTTAGAAGTCCAGCTTCTAATAATATACATTTTTTTGAAAAGCTAGTGAGGCATACAACATTAACTAAATCAGTACTAATAGTTCAGCTTCTTTATTTTTATACATTAAGAAACGTGAGCCCAAAGAGTTTAAGTGAGCCAAGCATGGTGGCTCACACCTGTAATCCTAGCTTTCTGGGAGGCCGAGGTGGAAGGGTCACTTGAAGTCAGGAGTTTGAGACCAGCCTGAGCGAGAGCAAGACTTCATCGCTACAAAATACAGAAAAAATTAGCCAGGGATGGTAGTGTGAGCCTGTAGTCTCAGCTACTCGGGAGGCTGAGGCAGGATTGTTTGAGCCCAGGAGTTTGAGGTTGCAGTGAGCTATGATCATACCACTGCACTGTAGGCCCGATGACAGAGCCAGACTTTGTCTCAAAATAAATAAATAAATAAAAACATTTAAGTGACTTGTTAATGGTCTCACCACAGTAGCAAACCTAGGGTCAAAAATCCAGGTTTCTTCTTCAGTCTCTCTTTTCATGTCCATTTTGTTTCATCCATACTTGTAAATATTGAGTCATCCTGTGGTTAACCCTGTTTTAAATCAGGAAGGGTCCACTCATCTGGTCACCCAAGTTCTGCTTTTCTTTAGCTGCCTACAGATGGCCAGTGTCAGTCTACGTGACACTGAGAATGCAGACATGTAAATGTATTTGACCTCCCACAAGACCTTTTGCATTTTTGAAAAGTGACAGCTGAATCACTCTGAGTGAAGGTAAAGTACTGACATGTCAGAGTTGAAGAAAATTGCTACATTTAATTTTGACTGGTCTGTGCTGGTAAGTGAAGTAGCAAATCCAGGCAACTATCCAAATAATTTAAGCCAAAAAGATGTACTTGGCTCTCATAATTTTTATATTAGATATTTAGGGTCTTTGTTTGTTTTTGCCTTTAATATCCTGTGTTTGTAATAGGGAGTCGTGGATCTAGCAGCATGCTTGAATCTCCCTGGAAGAACCATTTGTGAGGTCCTTCTGAAATGGATAGAGAAGTCTGATGACAATGACACGAGCCAGGTTAGGCTCAGTGTATGATGCAGAAAGCAGGGTCCAACGGTATGATTCCTGAGCTTCAGGCACAACTCCTGAGTTTGGGCTACTCAGTTTCAATATGATCCTCCACTAGTTCAAGTTTCATGGAGGTCCCAGTCAGCCCTTAGAAGCAGCTGCTGCGCTCAAAACGGAAAGAGGTTTTACTTCTGACCTTCTGTGATTTCTCCCTCTGATCTGCTGATTAATTGCTCCATCTAAAAACCCATGTAACATTCCACCATTACCTCATTTGCTTAGGGTTCCGTTTTTCCAGAAGGGAGTGAAGTGAAAAAAGGTTATGGGGGAACAATACTAGTGTGAGTTAATTGAATTGTATACATATTTAACATTGAGATCCCAGAGCAACCTAATTTAAGCTTTCATTTGTTCAAATGGATAAGATGTTCATTAAGTTTAAAGAGGTGCTTTGAATTTCATCAGAGGTTCAATTTCCTTGTCTAGAGATATCTGTGTTGAGTCCCATCTTGCCATCTGTTGTGACAGCTTGATGTCCAAAACGAATGCGTGTGGAGGTTTGTGGGGAGAGTCACGGCACAGAGTAGTGGTTCTGGCCTCAGAGATGTTGCCCCCTTTGAAGTGTTTATAGCCTAGAACTGCAATTTTCCTCCACAAAATAACCTTTCAATAGTCTGTAATGGAACACATCACCAAGCATTATTTGGTCAGAGTAGACCTTAATAATTTGAATTTATTTTGATGTAAGGTAAAAATTGCCCTTTGGCTTTTAATGCTGACAGTATTTCCCCTTCCTTTCTTAGTCACATGGCAGAGATATTTGTAGAACGGAAGAAGACAAAAAGCTGTCGTGTTTTAGCGTTTCTGTCCTATTCCCTAAATGAGAGTGAGTGGTTTGTCTGTGAGAATTAAATCTTAAAATTTTTTTCCTTCCTGTGCTTTCCTGTGCATGTTACGCCAGTGATTTTCTGCAATTATGCTAATATTTATTTAGAGAAATAGAAGAGCTTTTTGCTTTGTTTTTATTTCAGTTTTATCTTTTGCAGGTTCTGTTACCAAGGGATGTGGTGGGAGGGGAGGTGATAAGCTTTCATCAAGCCCAAAGCTTGTCCTGTTCTGGTTAAACACTATCTTTGAGGAGGAATGATGGGAGATGATTGCTAGTTGAGAGGAAAGAATGAGAAATATTTATCTGTGATATTCATGACTGGGGTCTGTGGGGAATGTCATTCTAGCACCTTAACACATTAACTGCCACGAGAGTTGTATTCAACTCACTCTAGTTTTGCCCCTGGGGCTGTGTGAAGCATATATAAAGTCTTACTTGTTGATGTTCTTCTTATAATTAATATTGATATTTTAATTCTAAAAATGTGAATTAAATGACTAGAAGTCAAAAAAATTTGTTTTTCTACTTATGTTTACCTTTAAATTACACTTGACGTTTTTATTCTATTTTCGTAATAAAACACTGTGGCCCCAAGGAAAAGTTTCTGATGTTTTTTGCGTGGCAGTCAATGTGTTTAATGAAGCTGGTTGGGCTCAATAGGTTTTTTATTACCCTCTGATCGTGTGCCTGATCATTTCTTCTCCAAAGAGAAAAATCAAGCTTTATCTTCTTAATCACCTGAGTATCCTATTGGGTCCATTTCTCCTCACCTTATGTATCATTTCTATACTTAGGGGTCATTAGCACTGTTAGGGAACTACATGACATCAGGTACCCATAGGCATTCATGTGTTTCTCATCTCCTCCCACCCTCCCTTCCCCCTTCCCACTTATTCCTCCTTCATTTGTGTTGAGTGCCTGTTTGCAAGTCACCAGGCTATGTGCCACCAGGGATAGATAAGAAGCTTAAGAAGCCCAAGGTCTGCTAAGGAAGATAACATTTGTATTTGTATCATTGTAATGCTGTGTGCAAAGTGGCAGGGGCCATGGGAGAGGTGTGAGGGCCAGCAGGGATTGCGAGGATGGAGAGGTCTCATCCTGTGAAGAGAAGCCATCAAGGAAGGCTTTATGTCATTGCTTAGAAGTCTAAAAGTTTGTGGCTGAGAAAAATGGAATTGGTTTGAATGAGAAACACATCAGGGGCTAGACTTCAGTATCCTGATGGCCTGACAACAGCCTGTTCTCCCTTTCCTACTTATATTCATAAAGGAGTTTTTGACTTTTTATTCTCTTATTCACACCAAACCATCCTGATTGCAGTTCATTTATATATGCAGAAATGCATTTTATTGCTTTCTTTTCTACCATAGATATTTGCTTGATAGCCATAGAGAAATTCTAGTAGAGAAGCACTTTTTGAGAATTTTCTCATAACCACTTGGATTTCGGTTAACTAGAACTGAGAATCTTGGAGCCACAGGGGACTTAAGAGGTACCTATCTGGGCTAACTACCCTACTTCACAGATGAAGAAACTGAAGCCCGAAGAGGCAAAGTGACCTGAGTCTCTTGCAAATGGTTGTTAGTGGTAGAGCTTAGATTAGAACCAAGGGTCCTTGTCTACCCTTTCTCCTCTACCATGTTTACTCTCTTTGGTTAGGTTTATATAACTTAGGTCACTTTAGCATAAGCAGTATGCTAATGATGGAGAACCAGGAGAAAAGCTAGCAGCTGGAAGATCATTTAGAACTGCTGTTACTGCAGGGAGAGAGTAGACGATTTCTGTGGAAGTAGCTTTTCTGTCTCTTTCTTTCCGTATGTTCATCCTCCCTTAACATTGCCAGAACTTGGGAAGTGGAGGCCACTCTTGTCATCTTAATGACAACCAACTAGACGAACTTACCTCTCAGTAAAGGTGGCTATTATCCGCACTCACACTTCTCATTTTACTCAGGGTCTAAATGTAGATATTGAACGTTTCTTCTTCAGGGCTCATTTATTTTGCTAAGTTCCTGGTTAGACTCAGAACAGGCATAATCAATTTTTCTCTCTGGTGCTCTCTCTTTATGTATGGGTGTGAGTGTGAGTGAGGGTGTGTATGCACACAGTTACATATAAATATATAATGTGCATTTGTTTTTTAATTAGAAGTTCAGAGCGCATAGTTGCTTCAACTCATACAGAATTTATTGAGCAACTATTTTCACTAAAATAATAGCATCATTTGGAAATGTGTTTTCATTCACAGTACACATTGAAATAGGATGCATGATAGAGCTTGGTGATACAGCTGTAAAATATCTAGACAGAACAAAGAATGGGGATGAAACAAATGGAGAATTTGGAATATTTTTGTGTGAGAAATATTTTTTGTTTATGCTGATATAAAAAGTCTCTGATGTGGGTTTAAGAACACGTAGAGCAATTGGATCCAATTTCATGATGCTTAAAGAGGCCTTGGACTGGGGAAAGTATTCCGTATTTAGCTCAGAAAATTTACATTAGCAAAATGTTAAAAATTCATTCCGGAACTAAAACAGCACCAACTGAGTATCTAATATATGCATGGCACTGTTAGTAGGCACTACGGTAATTTTGCCAACTACAAAGAAAGTCTTCCTCAAGGATTCAACTGTCTATATATAATAGTGACAAAATATCAAACCAATATCTGACTTTTGGAAAACATAAGATACAGTGGTTCTCCGTACCTAGTACCTAAAAAAAAGTACTTAGTAAGCACTTAGTAAGTACTTTTTTTTTTTCTTGCTTTTTACTGACTATAATGTTTTCTTTACTGGACTGTTGGGTCTTGTATTAATTATACTCAGCAATCTGTACTTTAGCCCAAATTGTCCAATTATTTCTAAAGATTCTCAAATACTGACCCTTCTCTTTTGTCTGTGGTCTGTGGTGCCTACTTGAGTCTAAATTTTCTATTTATTGACCTTTTTGCCCTCTCTTAGTCCCCAGAGTAGCTTGTCTGCTATTTCTAGCTTAATCTATTAACCTTGTCTCAATTTACTTAACCTATTACTCTTCCAAAGACACTTCTGCTCTGCCTCTAACTTAGAACACCATCACACGCAGCCTACCAAGCCCTGTCTCTTCCATTATTTGTGAGTTTCTTTAAGGCCTACTTCCTCCACAAAGTTTTTTTTTTTCTTTTTCATACATATCTTCCTCTATTTGCTGATAAGTCTGTGATATCTTCCCATAATGTGAAATGGAAGTCCCATTTACTTATTTCTTTTCATAGCTGATTGTCACTAGAGCTGTTCCTCTATATTTTTATGTGTTTGCTTATGGTAGAATGGGTAGGGATAAGATTTAATACTTCAAAGGTTTCATTTGTGTGAACAAGTGGAGGGAACTGAATTCTGTGCAAAGCAATGGGCATGAATCACATCAAACAGTTACTAAGAATCATGATAACATGGGAAGGACATTTGTCTAACAAACATCTTGAGTATTAAGGCCTAGATCAAATCCCATTCTCAGAAGGGTACAAGTGTTTCTAAGGCCAATACTCATTCTCATAATAATTAGTGACCCTGTTTATAACCAAACTCAATCAAAGGAGCCGAACACAATCCCTGTCTTACTGTACTCTAGTTTATAAAATGTTCGTACTATTAATATAATTTATAAATGACTAGAGAAGCAACAACTTTAGATGTTAAAATGCGTCCATGTTAACTATTTTAATAATCTTGGGATAGGAAGCCTTTTTAAAGGCAGAACCCATAATAAAAAAATATTGATAAATTTCTCCGGTAGTAAATTTAACTTGCTGTAAATTCTCCTTACGGGACATTACATGGAGACAAAATCCTGCCACAGTTAAGAAAAAAGAAAAACCCTCATTAGGCCAATGTCCTTTATACTCAGGCTTATATCACCTTTATCAAAATAATTTAAACTAAAAATTAGGCAGTCCTGTTCAAGGGAATGTTTAATGTATGGGGCTTTTCTTGTTTTGGAACCATACTGAGACATGAGGGCCACATGCTCATTGCTGGAGGGGTGAAGGAAAGGGGTGGAGCAAAAGCCAGCATCATTGCCCAGGTTTCCTTTGATCATGTCCTTGTCTGCAGCTCTCCAGATTTCTAGAAACACCATCTCTCCAGAGTATTCTACCTCTGATTTGGTTTTCTGTAAAATTAATTCTTTATCACCACAAATATAGATTTTATTTCTATTATTGTTTTGTTTTGCTTCAATCTTTTATCTTTTTCTTTCTCAATCTTTCTCTCCTTTTTCCTTCTTTCCCACTCCCCTCCCTCCCTTTCTCTTGCTGCTTTGGTTGCAGAAGGTTGAGTCTACTAAATGTCTCAGATCGTTGCTTATCACCCTCATTGGTCTGTAAAGATCCATCTTCTTTATTCTCCACTCTCATTTGTGACCAATTCTGTAGAGCCAACATCTTTCAGTGTTTTGTGTATATCTTTTACTTGCATAAATTATTGCAAAATATGTACTGTTTTTATGTTTGCATGTGTGAGGACTTAGAGCCTTCAATCTGCTTTACTTTTTCAATGCAGTTTTGAGTGTTTATGATCCATCCATTTTACTATATGTCCATTGAGTTTGTTGCTTCTAATTGCTGCATAGCATTTCATAGAGTGCCTCCACATAGTTTATTTATCCATTCCCCCATGATAAATACCTAAATTGCCTCTAACTCCATGATTCCACAGTTAATGCTGACATGAACATCTTTGTACTACTGGCATGAATCACAGCAAATTGTTACTTGCAATCACAGTGCATGAAGAAAGACCTCTGTCTTAGTATAAAATACCTAAGTAACAAGGCCTGGATTAAATTTCATTCTTAGAAGGGAACAAGTAATTCCAAGGTCAGAACTCATTCTATAAAGTCTGTATTCCTTGTAGTGTATGGCCACTGAAGTCTTTGGTCTGTTAATGATTGAATAGATTTTTTAAGTACCTTGAACCAATAAGTCTTTTAGTATTTAAAAATTTTAATTGTTTTATATTTTTAAAGTTTTCTAAATTGATATATAATAGTTGTACATATATTTGGGGTATGTGTAGTATTTCAATACATGTATACAATGTGTAGTGATCAAATTAGAGTAATTGAGATATCTATCACCCCAAACATTTATCTTTCCTTTGTGTTGGGAACATGAGAACTCTCTTCTAGCTATTTTGAAATATACAATAAATTATTGTTAACTACAATTTCCCTAATATACTATCGAATACTAGAATTTATTTTTACTACCTGTCTTTGTGTACCCAGTAAGTAACTTCATTTCCTCCTCCCTTCTTTCCTTTCCAGCCTCTGGTAACCACCATTCTACTCTCTACCTCCATAAGATCCACTTTTTTAGCTGCCACATATGAATGAGAACATTTCATATTTATTTTTCGGCACCCAGGTTATTAATTGACTTAATGGCCTCTAGTTCCATCCATGTTGCTGCAAGTGACAGAATTTTATTCTTTTTCATGGCCGAATAATATTATATTGTGTGTGTGTATATGTATGTGTATGTATGTTTTTATATATATATATACATATACACACATCACATTTTCTTTATCCATTCAGAATAACTAAAAAGAAAGAGAGAGAGAGAGAGAGAGAGAGAGAGAGAGAAAAGACCTAAATAAACAAAATCAGAGACAGAAAAGGAAACATTACAACTGATACCACAGAAGTACAAAGGACTATTAGAGAGTATTATGAACAACTATATGCCAACAGATTGGAAATCCTAGAAGAAATTAATAAATCCCTGGATACTACAATCTGTCAAGATTGTATCAAGAATAAATAGAAAACCTGAACAGACCAATAACAATTAACAAGATTGAAGGAGTAATAAAAAGTCTCCCATCAAAGAAAAGCCCAGAACCTGATAGCTTCACTGCTAAATTCTACCAAACATTTAAGGAAATCTAATACCAATCCTACTCAAACTATTTTAAAAAGTTGAAGTGGAGGGAATTCTTCCAAACTCATTCTAAAAGGCTAGCATTACCCTGATACTAAGACCACATAAGGATACAACAACATTAACAAAAAATTGCAGGCCAATATCCCTGGTGAACATAGATACAAAAGTTCTCAACAAAATACTAACAAACCAAATTCAACAACGCATTAAGAAGATCATTCACCATGATCAAGTGGAATTCATCCCAGGGATACAAGGATGGTTCAACATATACAATCAACTAACATGATACAGCACTCAAGAAAATCAAGGACAAAACCTACATGATCATTTAAATAGGTGCTGAAAAAGCATTTGATAAAATTCAACATATCTTCATGATAAAATGCTTAACAAATTGAGTATGGAAGGAAAATACCTCAACACCATGAAGGCCACAATTGGCAAACCCACAGATAATATCATACTGAATGGGGAAAAATTAAATTCCTTTCCACCAAGATCTGGAACAAGACAAGGATGCCACTTTCACCACTTTTATTCAACATAGTACTGGAAGTCCTCCCAGAGCAATTAGGCAGGTGAAAGAAATAAAGGGCATCCAAATCGGAAAGGAAGAAGTCAATCATCCTTGTTTGCAGACAACATGATTTTATATTTAGAAAAACATAAAGGCTCCACCCAAAAGCTCTTAGACTTGATAAATGAATTCAGTAAAGTTTCAGAATACAAAATCAACATACAAAAATCAGTAGCATCTCTATATGCTAACAGTGATCAATACGAAAAATCAAGATTCTGTGAGTCTTCATCAGCAAAAAGTTAACATGATGTAAGTCTGGAAGGGGTCAGCAAATGAAAGAAGATCTGATTCTGAAGAATTCTTGAGTATGAGGTTTTGGTAGTTCTCTGTCATCATGAGGCAAAGTTCTCCCTGTGGAAATAGTCTTCAACTGCAGCCATAACCAAGGACCACACCTCTTGCAAAAACAAACAAACAAACAAACAAACAACAAAAAAACCTGCAATTGGCAGGGAGAATCAGATTTCTTTATCTTCAAGCAGGACTTTATTTAAACTATCTCAGTCCCGATAGGGGATAGGAATGTTTCCTAGGCCTTCTCAGTTGCTCGTTGTAGGGAATGATAAACACTGTGTTTTGTTTGCCTGGCCCTGAAATATTGTGAGTATTCTGCAAAGATAAGCACTTGATTTAGGCAAACCAACATGAGGTTGTACTGAGCCTACCTTGCCTAGGCTAGGGAATCCCTGTGTATTAATCTTTCTGTATTAATTGTGTTGTTCCTTCCTGTGGCCCATACCATTGCTCTTTGTCAAATCTCCTCTAATATTCTAATGAGGTATTGGAATATAGGAATTACTCCCAGCTCTTCTTCCCACGGGAGAATTATGCTTTTCTCTCTAGAATGCATAGCTTTAATGCTACAGTAATATTTCTTTGTGGCTGGCCCAGAATTATGCCTTAAAAAGGTATACTGTCAGAAAGTCAAATATAGCCGGACAGCCTGGAGTAATATGCACCCTTTCTGAGAGAGTAAACAGAAATTCCTTTTTCAACTTAGTTCTCTCCTGGTCCTCACTGGCAAAGATGAATTTACTGCTGATCTCTGGCAAAGATTAGTTGGATGTTAAAAGCTATTGATTTTGAAATTGTTAGGAAAAGAGAAAATTAAATGAGGAATAAAAGAGTTTGTGGAACAAAAAAAATCTATTTAATTTGTGAACAAGATAATTATAAGTTAGATGAAATATCTGCCTTCTGAATGTGGGAGGAGCCAGAAAATATTCCTTACTTCTAGAATTATAAATTGGATATCTGCAGCATAACTTCAAGAAACAGACTGCCAAAGAAATATCCCATTCTCCCAAATAAGCACCATTTTCTATGAGAAATAAAACTCAATGTGTCAAGAAAGTAAGAAGATGAGCCACAGACTGGGAGAAAATATGTGTAAATGACATATCTCATAAACAACTATTATCCAAAATATTCAAAGAACTCTTAAAACTCAATAAGAGCATAAACAACCTGGTTTTAAAATGGGCAAAAGATCTGGAGAGAAATCTCACCAAAGAAATTATACAGATGGGCAAATAAGCATATATAAAAATATGCACAAAATCCTACATCATTAGGGAATTACAAGTTAAAACAACAATTTCAATACCACTTCATACCTATTGGGATGGCAAAATCTGAAACGCTGACATTACCAAATGCTGGCAAGAGTGTGGAACAACAGGAACCCTCATTCATTGCTGCTAGGAATGCAAAATGGTGCTTTGAAAGATGGTTTGGCAGTTTTTTAAGAAAACTATACTCTTACCATGTAATCCAACAGTCATGCTTCTTGGTATTTACTCAAAGGAGTTAAAAACTTACACACACACACAAATCTGTACATGAATGTGTATAGTAGCTTTATTTATAATTGCCAAAACTTGGAGGCAACCAAGATGACCTTCAGCAGATGAATTGACAAACTGTGGTGCATCTAGGCAATGCATTCAGCATTAAAAATGAGTGAGCTATCCACCCATGAAAAGATATAGAGGAATCTTAAATGTATCTTACTAAGTGATTGAAGCCAATCTGAAAAGACGACATATTGTGTGATTACAACTATACGACATTCAAGAAAAGGCAAAACTATGAAGACAGTCAAAAGATCATTGGTTGCTGGGGAAGAGAGGGAAAGAGGGATGAATAGGACATGCATAGAGAACGGTTAGGTCAGTGAAATTACTCTGTATGATATTGTTGTAGATACATGTCATTATAAGTTTTTCCAAACCTGTATAATATACAATACCAAGCGTGAACCTAATGTAAACTATGGACTTGGGGGATAATGGTGTGTCAGTCAGTATAGGTTCCTTAGCAATAACATATGTGCCTATCTGGTGGGGAATGTTGATACTGAGGAGGCTGTGAGGGGATAGGCAGGGGGTATGTGGGAACTCTGCACTTTCTGATCAATTTTGCTGTAAACTTAAAACTGCTCTGAAAAATAAAATCAATTTTTTGAAAATAAAGTTCAACGTGTAGCACTAGACCATATTGTTATGTGAGTTTTTAAAAGTAAGGAAAACAATGATTGAGATTACAACAATTAGCAGAAAGCTTGTTTGTATCTTTATCCCAAATTGATTTGTGTTATGGCTCAGTGAAAACCAAAATAGTAAACATAGTTGAGCAAATGGACAGGAAATACGATGAGCACATTCTGAACGGGAAAGATACAAAGTTCTTCTCCCATGTGGTATTTGAAAAGGTTCTTCTTCTCTCCTTTCCATCTTTAAATGTGAATACATTCATCATTCTCTTTTATTTCTTCACATTTTCCACCCATGTATTTTTTATAAAGGTAGTGGAGCCAAGAACAAAAGCATTAATCTATTGGTAGCCTGACGTGGGACAATTAATTAAAGCTTTTAAGTTAGGATCAATTTCTCAAAACTCCACACTCAGTGATGGGCTCTTTATTTCACTGACGTTTCCAAGGTCTAGATCTACCTATTAAAAAAAAAAAACTTTTAAAAAAAGGTCTAGTTTCTGGTTAAAAATTGGTGCTATCACAATGGGGGAATAATAATTCTAGATGAGAGTATAAAACCTCCTCTGTGAATGCCTCATTTTCCTCATTTGGTTGATCAGAAACCTGCTAGTAAATGTATTCTTTTTAAACTCAGAGGCAGTAGTGTTGTATGAATTTTGCAAGACCCCCTGACCTGATTATTCTCAACGTTAGAATTATACCAGTGTGTTCCCCTCTGACGCCAGGATTAAATGTATTTACTGCTTCTTACAGGGACTTTCTACCTGTCACTGTAGTTATACTTGAGGCAGGGGGTCTAGGAGTTAGATTCAGAGTCCGCCAGACTGTAACAAAAGATAAGATCTATTCCAGGGGCGAGATACCCAGGAGAGGATTTAGATTGCTTCGTGTATTTCCTTCTCCAGCATAAAACAGATGAAACAGGCTTGGGGAAGTTCTAGCAACTAGGGTTTTATAGACTGAAACCAGACTGGGAAGAGAGTACCCTTTTCATGAAAATTCCAGTCTGGATCACTTGTGTGTGATTCAAAATCAGATATTTAAAGACAACTTTATAAAATTTAAATTCTGAGTATAAATTTGCTTCGAGTGTAGGCAAGCCTTTTTGTTCACTTATAGTTGAGGTCTTGGTTGTATTTGTCCCCCTGTGGGGCAGTTCCTCTCTACTTCTCGGTGGAGTTTCAGTAGTACAAGTCCCCAGTGGTCACCACCCAGATACTGCTGCTTCCATGACAGTATTTTAGCTTACTCCCTGGAATGCTAAAAGATTTTATACTTAGTAAAAGTACAGCTAAAATATGCTTATCAAAATAACTGTACTGAAAATCTTGGATAAATGCCTGCCTTAATATGTTGTGTGTCTTTGTTCATCTCTGACTTGACATATACAATTGCTGATGATCATGCATGGAATAAATGAGAGCATAGAAAAATATATGAAAATATTTACCTAGCTTACAAAAGGGAAAGATGGCTAAATATTTACTAGATATAAAGTACATTAGGCCTCCCACTTTCCTAGCATATCAGTCCTGCATCACTATTCAAAGGTACTATTAATAAGTGATTAATACCTTAACATAGAAAAATTTTAAAATGGTATCCTCCAGATGGAGATGGGATGTGAGGATTTTAAGGGGAGGAGGAAAAATTCCTATTAGTGCCTCATTCTGTGAATAAATTATATTCTTTTTTAATATTTCATTTTCAGCATCTGAAAAATCCTATCTTTTACCTACTTCACCAGATCACCCTTTATTTTGAATCAAACACTTTGAGTACCTTGAAGAAAAGTGATAACCCTAGCTCCTTCTCCAACTCTCAGTATTTTTTTTTTTTTTTTTTTGGGTACCTGGTAAGATTCTTGCTCACTGTAGGAAAAATCCTGGCAAACATCCACACACTTTCTGCTCAGTCGTGTTTCCCATTGGCCAAGTTACGTATAGGTGAGCCAACCCAAGGCAATTGTTCTTCTTTCTGCTTCTGGGTGATATGTGTGTTGCCAAACAGAAGAAAAAAATAAATTTTGTATTAGGATTTGAACCATATTTTTAAAAATGCTTCTAAGTGGGAAAAGATAGGCCTACATAATTTTATTATGCTTCCTTTTATTACACTTCATGGATATTGCATATTTTACAAATCGAAGGTTTGTGGCAACCCTGTGTTGAGGAAGTCTTTTGGCACCATTTTTCCAACATCATGTGCTCACTTCATGTCTCTGTGTCACATTTTGGTAATCCCCACAATATTTCAAACTTTTACACTATTACTGTATTTGTCACTGTGACCTATGATCAGTGATCTTTGACGTTAGTGTTGCAGTTTTGGGGGGCATCACAAACCGTGCTCATATAAGATGGTGAACTTAATAAATGCTGTGTGTGTGTGTTAATGGCTCTAACAACCAGCCATTCCCACATCCCTCTCCTCCTCAAGCCTCCCTATTAGCTGAGACAAACTAATATTGAAATTAGATCAGTAAATAGCCCGACAATAACCTCTAAGTGTTCAAGTGAAAGGAAGAGTCCCAGGTGTGTCACTTTAAAGGAAAAGCTAGAAATGATGAAGCCTAATGAGGAAGGCATGTCAAAAGCCTAGATAGGTTGAAAGCTAGGCCTCTTGTGCCAGGTAACCAAGTTGTGAATGCAAAGGAAAAGTTCTGGAAGGAAATGAAAAGTGTTACACCAGTACACACACAAATGATAAGAAAGCAAAACAGCCTTATTGCTGATATGGAGAAAGTTTGAGCAGTCTGGATAGAAGACCAAACAAGCCACAACACACCAGAAGCCAAAGTCTAATTTAGAAAAGGCCCTAACTCTCTCAGCTCTATGAAGTCTGAGAGAGGTGAGGAAGCTGCAGAAGAAAAGTGTGAAGCTGGCAGAGGTTGATACATGAGGTTTAAGAAAAGCAGCCATCTCCATACCATAAAAGTGCAAGGGGAAGAAGCAAGTGTTGATGGAGAAGCTGCAGCAAGTTATACCGAAGATCTAGCTAAGATGATTGATGAAGGTAGGACCCTAAACAACAGATTTTCACTGTAGATGAAATAGCTTTATATTGGAATAGGGTGCCATCCAGGAATTTTATAGCTAGAGAGGAGAAGTCAATGCCTGGCTTCAAAGTTTCAAAGGACAGACTGACTCTCTTGTTAGGGGTTAATGAAGGTGGAGACTTCAAGTTGAAGCCAATGCTCAGTGACCATTCCTTAAATCCTAGGGCCCTTAAGAATGATGCTAAATTGGCCGGGTGCGGTGGCTCACGCCTGTAATCCTAGCACTCTGGGAGGCC
>VBSM01002608.1:52047192-52130161 GCA_008086735.1 Cheirogaleus medius | reverse complement strand
TGTGCAGATACGCTGCGTAGCCACGCCCATCACTAGGTCTTATTTTCGGGTAGGACTCATGTTGCGCAAATGCTTAGAAATCCTGCTAGGGCTTATTTTATGGGTAGGTCTTATTTTCGGGGAAACACAGTAGTGATGGGATGGTACCTCCCTGGCACATCGATCCATCTTTTTCTTAATTCCCTCTTCAAGAATCTTTCACTGCCTTGGTCTGGATCTATCAGAGACTCACCTTTCCTTCACATTCAGATAAAAGAATATTAAAACTGAAAATGCTGGCCCAAACACAGCTCAGTTGTCATCTCTTCAAGAAAACATTTCCCAAACTTTCAGACTGGATCCTCCTTGGAGCACCCTAGCCCCTGGTATACACTTCTGACCTAGACACTCATCATTGCATTGGAAGGATCTAATATGTCTTGTTACCTTTGTATAATATCTCTGTCCTCCCAGTCCCTAGGACTTTGTGATCTTTGGGCATTCACAGCTCCAGGATAGTCATTCATATTTGTAGTCATCTCAGAATTGTATATATCTCACAACACTTTTCAGGTATGTGGCAATAAAACATCTTGAGGAAGGGATGGCACTTTTATGTTTCTTAAAATGACGGCATTAGGGCTGGTGACAGGACCAGACTTTTTCATTGCTTCATCCTTAGAGACAGTACAGAGCTTGACAATGTAATACGAAATTTAAACAAAATGTTTGTAGGATAAATAGATGAATGAATATATTATATGCTTTCAATAAGTGTTTCTCAAATCAAATTAAGTAACTAGTTTTTTGCAGAATTCCAAATCTATGTTCTCCTTCCAGATACTTCTTTCTCCAAGTGGCTATATGTGTATGTATTCATTTATAGTTTTCTGTACTCCTAAGTGTGGCTAAATAGAGTGAACTGTCTCAAGCTTTGCTTCATTTTTACCATATTAATCGATCACATTCCCAGATCAACCAGCATTACAACAAAAGGCCATACATAAGAGGAACTGGCTTCTGGCATTGTTGAAAACGGATCAGTTTGGCCTTGAGTTTCCCTTTTAAAATACTGGTTTGTTAGAACATCAATTAAGATTCCCTTGGACCCATTAAAGCTACTACTCCTTTAATTAGTTTCAGTCATCGGGATTGATTAGGAGTAAACAGGAGAAGCTTTGGTGAAGTGAACTCAGGGGCAGTACATTTTGTTGCCTTTCTAAGTTGTGTTATCAATTTGAATATAAACTTACATCTATTTGAAAGTTCTGTCACCTTTCATTGTGTGCCTGTAAATTGTGGCATTTAATAAAAATATGTGTTTAAAAAGTACATACTAAATATTAAATAGATGTATATATAGATCAGCAGAAAATAAACTTTCCCCATTACTTAAAAATTATTATTATTATTTTTTTTTTTTTTTTTTTTTTAGAGACGGGGTCTCGCTCTTGGTCAGGCTGGTTTCGAACTCCTGACCTTGAGCTATCCACCCGCCTCGGCCTCCCAGAGTGCTAGGATTACTAAAAATTATTTTTAATAGCAAAAAGGTAATGTGGCAAACTCTATAATATCTATGCCATTTCTTGCTATTAGAAATAAAATTATTTTTAATGTCAATTTTAATTAAAAAGAAATACGTTGTTATTATGACAAGTAAAAGAAAAATGTATTAAGAATTAAATAACCTTCTTCCTCTGGGCCTTCCTGAGATAATCCAGTGTGTACCTCACACCATTATTCCTACTCATTCAAGCTTAAATCTAGATATAGGATTGTTTATAAAAATGAGTTCCTACTGTATATGTGTTTTTCATTTATCCATATAACAGAGAGCCCTCTGGAGAGTGGATAAATATCTAACTTGTTCTTTTCTATGCCTGTATTACATTCTGTAGAATGGATATATCATAATTTATATAACCATTTTCTTACTATTGAATATTCAGATTGTTTGCCACTATGAACAATGATGCTATAAATATCCTTTATCTTAATATATTGATACTTTTATTTCCCTTCTAAAAAGCTCTAAAGTAAAATGTCTGGGTAAAAACAATGTACATTAAAAACATTAAATAGTCTGCAGAAATAATTTCTATAAAAGTTATAAAAGTAGGCAGTTTTCAGACTAATCCTTTTCTTAAATTCTGCAGATAATCCTAGATTTATAGAAGAGACCACCCTTTTAAAAAGTTGTTTTTCAAATCACCATAAAATGTACACCTTAACCTCCATGATATTATTCTCTACAAATCTGTATTTATTGTTGTTTTTATAAGAAACTGAATTATCTAGGAATAAAAAAACCTCTAAGTTCTAAAGTGGTGATTTAGGATATACAATTTTACTTCAAACCATGTAAAAAATAAGGTTTGGGTTCATAAAATAACAATTTCATTTTACAAATAGTAAAATGGAATTGTAAATTTGTAATTGTAAAACAAAATAGTAATTACAAAATAGTAAATGCTGCACCTGATTCCAAAACATTATTATGTATCACATCCACATTCATAATTAGCAAGTAGGAGGTGTCGTGCTAAGGAAATCCTTGGGCATACTGCTGATGGTTCATTTCTCTGGAAGTGAACTCTCACACCTCACTGGGGTGGCTGTACTCCATGGCATCAAACAGCATTCACTTACTTATCATGCATTGGTGGATTGCATAATAAGTCAGTGAATTATATTAGTGTTTCTGAAAGTACAGTGCATTCACCTCTGGTCGTATGCAAATTATTTTGACAGTAAAAACAGATTCTTAATTTTAATTGCATTGGAATTTTATTTATTTTAATATGAACTAGAAAAAACATAACTAGAATATCAAACCCATGATTTCATATATATAGTCATGCATCACTTAACAACAGGGATATGTTCAGAGAAAATGTGTTAGGCAATTTTGTCACTATGCAAATATCATAAAGTGTACTTACACAAAGCTAGATGGTATATACTAAGATATACCTAGGCTATATGGTATAGCCCATTGCTCCTAGGCTAAAAACATACATACATATACATACATACATATAAAAAAGTAGGAGTATACTCTAAAATAGCAATAAAGTTTAGTAAATACATAAACCAATAATATAGTCATTTATTATTATCAGATATTATGTATTGGACACAATTGTATGTGCTATACTTTTATATGACTGGCAGCAGAGTAGATTTGTTTACACTAGCATCACCATAATGTAATGTGTTGCATTATAATGTTACAATGACTATGAGACCATTAGGCCATAGGAATTTTCAGATTCATTATAATAATATGGGACCACTGTCACATACGTGGTTCGTCATTGACCAAAATGTCATTATGTGGTGCACAGCTGTATATTTTTTCTTTTTGTGTTTATTGCTTGGTAACTTTTTTTTAAAAAAAAGAGTATATTCTAGACATCTTTCTTTGTCAATAAATATACTTCAGTACAATCATTTAAAGGTTGGCTGCATTGTATCCTACTATCTAGATAAACTAATTTATTTTGTCAGTCCCTATTGTTGAGCAAGAAAATGGTTCCCGGTTTTCCCATATACCGTATAACATCATTATAGTTACATGTTTATGCACATCTTGGAATATTTCACATAACTTCCTTAAATTGGAACTGGAATTTTGTGACAAATTGTCGTGTAGCACATAACTACTGGCATACTCATAACAACCCTGTATAGGCCTACGCTAATGTGTGTTTGTGGCTGAGTTTTTAACAAAAAGTTTAAAAAGTAAAACAAATAAAGATCCTAGGGCAATTGGAGCTTTGTTGTTTCCGATTCCCTTCTTCATCTGCTTCTTGAAATGCTCTCTTGCCTTCTGACCTTTGAGAGTTTTTCTTCTTTTGCCTCATTTGCCAGCCTGTCCTCCCTACCTTGGTCTTCTGTGTCTCTGGTAGATTTTCTCTCTCCTAGGCTCCTTTTCTTTGTTCTGTCTCCTTCCTTCCCTGATTCTTCTTCTCTAATTAACACTTCCTCCTGTTTGAGCTTCCCAAAGAATTACAACTTGACCTCTTGGGTCTATAGCATGTGATAAGCATAGTTGCTCAGCTCATGCTTCCTATAAAGATTTTTTTATGGGGGAAATAAAAACCCTACCAAGTTCCCTGTGATAGAAGTCTACATTCCCCTGGCCTGGCAGAGTGGAGTCTAAGGAAATAGAATTCCCTACAAAAGTGACAACAGCAAAGGGAAACATATGATGGGAAGATAGTACTGTTTGTGAACCCAATTCAGAAGAAAAGAGTGAGTGGGCAGAATCAGGGAAAGAACAAGCCTTTGTAGTTTGAATACGGGCTCTGTGACCTGGTAAACTTACTTCACATCTTCAAGTCTCAGTTTCCTGATTTGTAAAATAGGATGATATTAATTGCCTGCCAGGATGGTTGAAAGAATAAAAGTAATAGATTTAGTATCATTATATATAAGGATATTCAATAAAAATAGTCCATTTTCCTTACCTTTGGGCCTATTTCCAAAAAAGTAATTTATGTCCAAATACTTTAGATTATGGTTAGAGGAAGGTGCAATGTTCTTTATATGTATAGTCATATCTTAGAAAAAAATAAGTTTTGTGCAGAATTATCACTAACACCCAGTATCTCTGTAAGCAGAATCAAATCACTTTCCTAGAGATGTGTGTCTTTGCTTGCCACAGAGCATTACCAGAGAGTTTCCTAAATGCTATCCATTATGTCACTTATGGTTTTTCACAGAGGTAAACTATCAAAAGTTGAGGAAGTTGTTAATAACCCTTTTTAAAAATCCATCACTGTCAAAGTGGTTCCAGACTGGGGAAGCCGTGGCCACATTAGCCCCAAGAAAGAGGCTGTCAGAGTTAAATGGGCCACCGGTGCTTAATCATGTGCCCATTTGTTGCTTCCCTTACTCTGACAATGGGCATTATATTTAATGGCTAAATAAAAGATTGTTATTCCTCCCAGTATGACTGGAGAAAGAGAAAAGCATGGAGTTAATACTGTGTTATGCCAAAGGGGGACATGCATCAGGGAAACTGACACATTGAACTTTTAAAACTCTGATTTTCAAGCTTTTAATACCAACTGGTGAATATAATTCTCCAGTCTGGAAATTTGGGAGTAATTTGCTTACTCAGAAGTCAATATATTATTTCTTAAAACTGAAAAAGTACTGGAATTGTGTTTTCTCAGTGTGGTCCCACTGAAACTGGTCAAATTCTCTCGCTAATCCATGATGGTGGTAATTTATTTTGTCATTGTTCTTGCACATTTTGGGCCCTTTTGAGCATGAGGTAGCAGTTTTAGAAAGTCTTGAATGCTTACTAGTATTCCAACAGTAGGGTCATAATATAATTCTTGCACTACCGGCCTGCATCTTCGGGACCAATCATGAAAGAATACTTACTGAGCACTTACCATGTGCCATCTATCTGCTCAATGATGGAAACATAATGGCAAGTACAGTATCCTTGTCCCTATGAATCTTCAAAAGTAGAAAGGTAACATGTTAATTAAATAATCACACAAATCTAAAAGTATGGCCTCTGATAGGAGGAATAAAGGAAAAGCATATACAGACACACACATATACTTATATACAAAACAGGTACACAGAAGTGTTTTAGAGCATGGTGGAAATGACAGACTACTCAGAATTAGGTCTGGCTTGAAATCCTCATTCTGCCTCTTATTGGCTATGTAATCCTGGGCACATCAATTAACTTGTGATTATTTCCTCTTCTGTTACAGTGAGAATTCTGCAAATTAAAATTAAATAAGATGATACATAAAGTGCTTCGTAGTATGCATGGCATAAAATAAGCACTCAACTAACATTAATAATGTGGAATTACTGCAGACATATACAGTAATACTGAAAAATTTACAAAGTTGTGATTCATTTCATGTAATATAAGAGTTGAAAATTTGGGATAAAGCAATTTCTTTCTGTGTTTATTTATGAATTGAGTACTATTTTCTGATTTACTTATACTGTAATGTGAGGGAATATTTATCTTTTTTACTAATTGACTAATATATGGCTTTTATCTTACCACACTCTAATTTTTTACCTCCCTTTTTTTGTCTAATACTTAATCACCTACCACTATTACTGCTACCACCCCTTCAGTGCAGTTAAATGGAGAATCTTTTGGAATGCAAATTATCATCTTATATCCACCAGATTTACTTAAATCACGGCACACTACTACATATTACAAAGTAGTGTTTTGATATTGTGACATTCAACGTGAATGTATTTAAAGTATTTCTTACAGTTTTTCTTAGCATGGTATCATTTATGTGAGGGAGATAATGTTTTCTTCTCTTCAAATGTGATTTTTCTCTCAAAGATTTACAAGTTATTATTAAAATCTAGAGTAGGGAGAGTAAACCAGAAGGAACAGTTTTTTTTTTTTTTAACGGATAAAGATCAATAATCAAACATATTGCTCCTCATGTGAATTATCTAGAAAGTAGGTTTCCAGGGATCTGAAAAAATAACCTACATAAAACAAGTTCAGAAAAATATATATGCAGGTTGGAAAACAGTTTTATCTAAAATATTATCTTTTGATTATAAATTAAGTATAAGTGATTAAATTGGCTGTTAGGGAAAACAGATTTTTGATTAATATATTTTTATGTTTATTTTTATGAGCACAGTAATTTATTAATGACAAGAAATCCTTCCTATGTTTATCTTTGTTGGAAAATATTTTTAATATACATAATCTATCTTTTTTGGGGAGTAAAGGGAGTATATTATATATTAACATAATTGAGATAATTGAGTCTATGTTTTTAAACACTCCAGGGTATTTCCATGCTCATGTGTCATCAGTTTGATCATTTTCACAATTTCACTCTAATGTATAAGAATTTGAACTAAGGATATACTTGATCTATAATATTATATCTTATACTCAGGGGGTCAGATAGGCTAAATTCTTAGGAGTAAGATTGCTGGTTTAAAGGTTAAGAGAATCTTTGTAGAATTTTTTATAGTGTGGTATGTGTATAATCCAAATAATACATATCTAAAAGCAAGATATTGTCCCGCAGCCTTTGTTTTTCTAAAAAAGGAGGAGGGTGGTAATGAAAGCATGCATAACTCCATCACAGGACTTTGGGGAATCAAATAATTGACATCAATGACTTTCTAAAGCATCGCTCAACATAGGAGTGTTAATCACTGTTTGAAAAGTTTTTTCTAGTTAGGTCTTTCATTCCCCAGGCCTCCAAGACCTCTGTATGAATCTTTATTATAACATGTATTACATCGTTAGAGTTGAATGGTCATTATCTGTGAATTGATCTGCCTATTAGATTCAGAACTCTTTGAAAGAAATACTTTTTTCTTTTTTTAAAATTCATCTTTGCATTATCAACCCTTACTCAATGCCTAGCTTCATAAACGTCTGAATGAATGAATAATAAAGCAGAGGATGGAGGATTTATGGTGCACTGTTCTTGTTTCCGCCATAACACCAAGATGTCGTTGCTCCTTCACTCATTTATTCTTTTACGTTCTCCACACCCCAACAAAGAATGATGTGATATGGACTAGTATTTTGGCCTTAGTAACAGGAAACAAGTTCGTAATCAGGGAGTTGTAAGATTTCTTTAGGAAATTAATGGGAAGAGGATAAGAAGGAAGAAAATATTCTAAGAAATATTAACACCTCTCTCCTTGTCCAGGATTCCATGGCAGCTGGGTGTTTATTTCCCATTGAAATTAAAGCATCAACATTTGGCAATGCTTCATGAGTTCATCATTATTGAGTTTATAAAATTCAGGGATTGTTGGAAAGAGTCATGAAGACTATTTAGTACAGTCTAGCACAGATGAGGAAATGGAGGCATGGCCCAGTGAGCTCATGCCTCAATCGATCTAATGGTAGAACCTAACTTGATTACTTGTCCGCTGAGCTCCCGTTATTCCATCTAATTTGACCTGGTGGTTTCTGGCTGTTTCTGGCTGTTAAGCTAGAGTGATCACTATGAGGACCAGTAGGTACTTGTTTAGGATACCAGAGCCTTGAAAGTTGACACCTTCTTAGATATACACACCTCCTTTCACCTTCACCATGAATGAGAAAGCAGGAAGAGGAACGAGAGATGGTAGCCATTGCTAGAGAGGCTCTCTCCACCAGATACTTGCTCCCTTGGAAGGCTGAGTAAGAGTCACACAGCCTGTGGGAATGGGGACACCGTGTAAATCCAGCTGCTTAAATCTGAAATGGAGAGTATAGGGTTCTGAAGGAATGTTGCTGATATCTGGCACAATTCAGTGAAGTGAACATGGGATTTTGCTCAGAGTGTTGTCCAAAAAACACGGAACACAATTCATAGAGCTTGGGGAAAAGTCTGCTAACTGTCTCCTTCTGTTTTGTTTAGTTTTTAAGAAGGAGTGTTTCTGTACCTCAGGCTGTGCTCTGTGGCTTCTGCCTCTGTTTCCGTTGCCTGTCCACCGAGAGGCAGGGTGGAAAGTGCATGTTCTGTAAGGAAACTAGGAAAACTAGGGAAAACTAGGAAGGAAAACTAGGCTTGCACTTAGTTCCAGGACTTCTCAGCCGTACTCGTGTCCCATCAGGGGACAGCATTAGACACAGAATTCTCAGAGGAAAATATCACACAGCCTACCACTGTCACTCTTGTCTATTGGGCTAAAATGCTTTGTAAAAGCCAGATAGCTTCAGCTTGGGATAAGGTTCCTCTCACATGGTTCTATAGAAGACACGAGAATGAAGAGACAAGTAAAATCATTTTGCCAACTTAGAGTGAGGAAGGTCTCATTTGTAGACATCTCAGACATGGTGGTAATTATTTGCAGTTACAAAGCACTGTAGTAGATTCAGTTCTCCCTCAGTTCAAGTCCCTTGCCATATGACTTTGTAGTTCCTTCCACAAAAGAAGTGTATTTTTCTGTTTCTTAACTTGGAATTTCCATGTGGTCTGCTTTAGTCAGCAGAATGTTAGCAAGCATGACACGATCAAAATCTTGGGAAGTGTTATACATTTGGTCTTGTTCTCTGTCATCTCATCACCATATAAAGATGCAGCCCATGTTAGACCACTGAGTCTGAGGAGGAGGATGAGAGAGATGAAATTGAATCACCCAGGTTAAATTAGTTAGCTGCCAACCAATACTCATTCTTATGAGCTAAACAAATATGTGTTGTATGCCACTGACATGTTATGGTTGTTTATTACACAGTATTATTATAGCTACAGTTAACTGATAAAAAGAATTTCTTTAAATAGAAAAACCAACTAAACTTCTGTCTAATCTGGAAAATTTTGAAAGTAAGAGATACATTAATAATTACATGGGATAACACTTGTAAACTGGGACTGCCCTGTGTAAGCCGGAACATACGATCACAATACATCTCAGGACCATTTAAGTCTTTGTTAATTGTGGCAGAATTCTTGATGTGTCATAATTAAATAGGTTAAAAATAAATAAACATACTCCATTTTCATTCATTTTATTTATTTTGTAACAATTTATTCAATGCTTGCTAGACACAATGCTGAACTTAGGTGGCTTCTACTTGATTAGGGAAGATAAGAAATGGGTAAAACTGGCATAATTGTCTAGACTATTGGCATTTGTGGATTTTACAATCGTTGTTGTGATTTGTTATGGCAACCATATCCATGGCATGAAGAAATTTGAAATTCTGCAAGGGCATGGCTTGGCTTTGCTTATACCTTTAGGCTCATGTGCCTTCTTTTAATAACTTAGTGAGTAGGCCTAGCCAACTGCCTTGTATCTCCTACTCAACTCAGCCTGCATGATCTTTTCTCTTGGAATTTCTTATAACTCTTGTGAATGGAGGAAAATGCTTCATTGTAGAAAACAGGCAACCTCTGTAATGAAAATCTGCAAAGAAGGCTAACTTGTAGTGTGGGCATGGATGCAGGAAACATAACACTCTTAAAGGAAGTAGAAATTTGGAGAAAGCCAGAAATTGTAAAAATCTTTAATTATAAATTTGGGGATTAATCTCTTAGGAACAACAAACATCTACTATTTTAAGCAATAGAGATACCTACAAACACACTTACACACACACACACATACATCTATGTATGTACGTATCTTGTATTGTAAACTCTCACCCCTCTACCCTTGGTTCCATAGTGGTAATCAGAGAGCAGTACCACCTGTGTACAACTCCTAATCTACAAGGCCACTGGAAGAGGTTTTAGGTCCTAATTGCTAAACATTCAAAGCACAATTAGGCTTATGCAGCACCAAATGTAGTTAGCTTTTAAAAACGATGCAGATACATCAAGGACTAAGTACAACTTTATCACAGAAACCTCAGACACTCACTCAGATGCAGCATCTGCTGCCCCGAATTACCACACACAGTTGCATTTTGGTCACAAGTTTGACAAAAGGCTGACACAAGTGGATCACGTCAGCATAGGGCAAAAACCAAGCCTGGGGACCTTCAACTTAAACACCTTGCTAGGCACGTATCCCCATTCTTTTGCTTTTAAATTATAAGTTGTACAATGAACAGTTCTAATAGCCATACACAGTAGTGCAAAAACCATTCATGGATCAGTATTCAACATATACCTGGCCCTGAGAACCTTCTTCTTAGGTAATATGTTATAAGAAATAGAATGAATAATCGAAATATTATAAGAAATAGAATATTAATAGTCCTCAGAAGCCCTCCTTCATGCCCCTTCTTATTAATATTAATATAAATTTCCTCTGGGAAGCACTACCATGATTTTTACTACCATAGATTATTTTTGAGGTTTATGTAAAACATTAACACACTGCTTATTATTTGGGGGCTGCCATCTTTTGCTTATGTTTTTAAGATTCATCAGTCTTTTTTATACAGCTATGGTTTTTTATTTTGATCGTATCTCATTGTATGATTATATCCATACTGTTGAGTGACATTGGGATTGTTTCTGTCTTAAAACTAGAATAAATAATTTTGTTACGTATATTTTTACGAATGTCTTTTGGTATACAAGTGCATGCATTTCTGTTGGCTATCTGCCTTGGAATGCAATTGCTTGGTCCTAGGATAACATCATGTTTAACTTAAGTAGATTCTGACAACATCTTTGCTAAATTAGTTGTACGTGATATTTTCTCAACAGTAGTGAATAAGCGTTCTACTGACCTACATGTTCTATTAATACAACATGTGGTATTGTCAGTAATTTTTATTATTACCAATATTGTGGAAATATAGTGGTAACATTATTGTACTTTTAATTTTCAGTTCCTTATTGAATCATAAGGTTTAGGACCTTTTCAAATATGTACTATCCACTTGAATGTCCTCTTTCATGAAGTGCCTATTTCCATGTCTTCTTTCTTTTTCGATTGCAGTGTCAGTGTTTTTCTTATTGGTAAGAAGTCTGTAAATTCAGAAAATGAACACTTTGTTGTTTATGGGCACAGCAAATGTTCTTTCTCCATTCTTTCTTGCCTTTTCATCATAATGATATCTTTTTTTTTTTCCTGTGACTTGTCAGGAAGGTATTAATGGTTTCTTTTAATGAATAAAATGTCTTAATTTTAATATAGGTCATTTTAGCAATCTTTTTCTTTATGGATAGTGCTTTAAGTTATTCTTTTTGTATTTTTTTGTAATTCAGATGATAAAAATGTTCTCCAATATAATCTTCTATGTGCCCCATTGTTTTATTATTTTTTTTAAAATAAAACCTGATAAGATATATAATTCTTTCTTGTTCTTCTTCAGGAATGTCTTGAATATCCCTGGCCTTTTTCATTTTCATGTAAACTTTAGAATTAGCTTTTTACTTTCCCACCCAAATGCCTGCTTGCATTTTAACTGAGATTGCATTGAATCTATAGATCATTTTAAGGAAAAAAATGACTGTATCCTCATGGGAATAAGTTTTCTAATTCATGAACAGGAATAGCTCTCCACTTGTGTAAGTCCTTTAAAAATTGTTTTCAACAATGTTTTGTGATTTTATGGTTAGAGATCTTACATATATTTTTATAGATTTATTTTAGGTATTTGATGTTTTTGGTACTATTATAAATAGTACCTATTTTTAAATCTCATTTTCTAATTGTTACTCATATAGAAATAAAATTAATTTTGGATTTATTGACCTTATAACCAGAAATTCTCCTCAATACACCAATTAATTTAATCATGTACCAGCATTAAAAATTTTTATATATGTAATTATGTCATTTACAAATAATAGTATTATTTTCTCCACTCTGATTCTTTTACCTTTTTCCTCTTTTCTTGTTATTGCACTGAGCAGGACCTCCAGTGCAATATTGAATACAAGTAGGTTAATGGGCATTTCTATATCATTCCCGATCTTTCAAGGAAATTTTTCAACATTTTTCTATTAAGAATGACTTTGCTATAGGATTGTATATGTATGCATTCTCAGTTTTCAAATTAAAAATTTTCCCTTTTGTTTCTAGCTTGTTAATAGTTTTTTAAATTAATGTGAATGGATGTTGAATTTTATCACATGCTTTGTCTATATCAATTGAGATGATCCAGTTTTTTCTCCTATATTCTGTTAATGAGGTGAATTACATTGATTAATTTCAAATGTTGAACCATGTTTTCTAGAATAAGCCCAAGCTCTTCATGAGTGCAAAAAACTCTTATATATTTCTGAATTTGATAGTAAAAGTTTTTTTACCTGTGATTATTAAATAGGCCTATATTTTTCTTCCTTTTTAATATGCTTGACATGTTTTGGTATTCAGGTTATGCCAATCTCATAAAATGAGCTGGAAAGTTTTCCCTCTTTTACTAGCATCTGGAAAAGTTTAAGATTGGGGATACTTTTTCCTTAAATATTTAGTGAATTAGCTGATAAAACCATCTATCTTCACTTGGATTTTTCTTCATGGATATGTTTTTAATTATAAGTTAAATTCCCTAATAGTTAATGGCACTCAGTATTTCTATGTCTTCTCATGTCAGTTTTGATAAAATATTTTTTATAGCAGAATTTGGAGATACCTCAAACAGCTAGAAATAGAAATACCATTCGACCCAGCAATAGCATTGTTGGGCATCTACCCCAAAGAGCATAAGTCATTCTATTATAAAGGCATCTGTACCCGAATGTTTATGGCAGCACAATTCACTATTGCAAGGTCATGGAAACAACCCAAGTGCCCATCAATTCAGGAGTGGATAATTAAAATTTGGTATATGCTCACAATGGAATATTACTCAATTCTAAGAAACGACAGTGAGCTAGCACCGTTTATACTATCCTGGATTAAGCTTAAGCCCGTTATCCAAAGTGAGGCGACACAAGATCAGGAAAATGGGCTCCGCATCTACTTGCCATCAAATTGGTACTGACTGATTAAAACTATGGTGCTCAAATGGTGGTAGTGTTCACCAGGGATTCGGGGCTGGGGGAGACCCACATCCTAGGGATGTGGCGAGCATTGTGGGGTGGGGAAGGGATTACCTCCAACCCTTCTTAGGGAGAGGCAAAGATATACAATGTAACCAAAATGTCCAAAAAAACCCCCAAACTTTTATCTTGTGGTAGGCAGGTGGGAGTGGGGAGGAAGGGAAGGGTGTATACTTACATAATGGGTGCGGTGCGCACCACCTGGGGGTTGGACACTCTTGAAGCCCTGGGGGGGGGGTTGGTGGTGGCAGGGGCAATATATGTAAACCGTAACAATATTTGTACCCCCATAATATAATGAAATAAAAGGGAAAAAATATTTTTTTTTCTTGGAATTTTCATTTCATCTGAATTTTGATATGTTTTGGCATAAAAAATCCTCATAATATTCTCTTATTATCTTTTTAGCGTTTGTAGTATCTGACCTGTCACTTCATTGTGGATATTGCTTGTTTTTCCTTTCTTCCATATTTCTTAAATCGTTTTTACCATGGGTTTATCAATTTTATTAGTTTTTTCAAATAATTATCTTTTAACTTTTATTTTCTTCATTGCAATTTTGGTTCCTATTTCATTTTTCTCTGCTCCTATCTATATTACTTCCAGCTTTTTATTATCCTTAAATTTGATTTTCATTTCTTTGTCTAACTTCTGAAAATAGACACTGGCAGTGTTGATTTTACAGCTTTTGTCTTTTTTAATAAAAGCTATTAATATATGAAAACAATGTAAGGCTATAAATGATATTATAATTTCTTTTCTAAGAAACCTTTAGCTATATTCTACAAATTTTGTTCATTTTCTAATCTTAATTCATTTCACATGTTTTGTTTCCATTTTTATTTGTTTTTGAATTCATGGTTTGTTTAGTTGTGTTTTGGTTAACCTCTAAAGATTTTGGAGATTTTTAAGTTACATTTTTAAAATGTTATTTCTAGCTTAATTCCACTGATCAGAGAGCAAATTCCGTATGATTTGAATCCTATACAAATTTTAGAGACTCTATTTGTGAACAGCATAAGGTCAATTTTTGTAAGTATTCTGTGTGTCCTTGCAAATAATTCATATTTTTCAGTGGTTTAGACACTCCAATGTGTCTAGCTTGTTTGTTGTGTTGGTCAAATCTTTAAAGTCCTGTTGAATTATTATTGTTTTTTGTCTGCTTGGTCTTTGTAACTACTAAGAGAAGTGTGTTAAAATTTCTATGATTGTGATTTTGTCTTTTCTTCCTTTTAATTCTGCTCATTTTTATTTTATATATTTAGATACTCTGTTAATAAAGGCATACATATTTAAAATTATTAAATTTACCTGGTGATTGTCTCTTTCATCATTATGAAATGGTGTCCTTTTTCTTTATTATCTCTGTTAATGTTTTTTGTTTTGCAGTGTGCTTTGCCTGTTTAACATGGGTACACTAGCTTCCTTTAGTTTAGTATTCTTCATGATATTTCTTTTCACCTTTTTACCTTCTGGTGTTCCATATCTATATATTTTTGATTTGTCTCTTGAAGCAGCATATAGTTGAGTTTAATATTTTTAAACATTCTGCTGATCTTTTTAAAATTTGGATATTTAGCCCATTCAAGTATGATGTAACTACTGATATGTGTGCTTTTAATCCCACTTTCTCATTTTATATTTGATGATGTTCAGTTTTTTCCCCTCTTACCTTCTTCTAGATTAATTTTTCACTACACCATTTTATCCTCTATTAGCTTATTTGTATATGGTTTTACATTTTTTTTAATAGCTATCCTCTTTATTATCGTATGTGCCCTTAACTCCTCAATGTTTATTATGTTTGTACCTTTATCTCTTCCCTGAGAATATAAGGATCTTAAAATTCAACTTTTTGCCCACTTGGTGATTTACACTATTGTTTAGCAGTGTACAGTAATTAAAGCTCTATGTTTCTACCCCATAATACATTATTAATATTTTCTGCTTTCAATATTTATTGAAATTTCCCATGCATTTGTCCTTTAGGTTGCTCTTCATTTCTTGTATTGCTGAGCTTCTCCCTGGGATAATTTTTTCTTCTGCCTAAGAAAATCCCTGTACCATTTTTTTGCTAACAAGGTTTCCATTTTTATTTTTCTAGAAAATGTCTTCTTTTACATTCAATTTTGAGGGAAAATATTTGCTGGTTATGGAATATTAGGTTGACCATTATACCTTATATGATTTCTTCTGTTGAAGTCAGCTCTCAATTCCATTTTTGCTTCTTTGAAGGTAATTTGTCTTTTATTCCTCCAGCTTTTAAAAATAATCACTTTGATTTTTATTTTGATGGCTTTCCATAATGTGTTTTTTTTCCTTGTATTAATCATGTTTGGAGTTCATAGTCTTTTTGAATCTGTAACTTGATGTGATTTTTCAGTTTTGAAGAATTCTCAGCCATTATATTTTAAAATATTGCCTCAATTCCATTTTCTTTTCTCTCTTTATCTGGGATTATAATTACATGTATATTATATTTTTTTTGCTGCATCCTTTTTACTCTCCTTTGTCTCCTACTCCTTTTGTCTGTTATATTCTTTTCTGTGTTTTTGTGTTTTTTAAATCGTGATCCTCTGTTATTGATATTTTATCTGACTTTTCTTGAAGTCCACTAAATCTCCCTTTCATAATATCTACTCCACTTTTAATTTTACTTTTTAATTCTCAATATCAGTTATTTTATTTTCCATTTTTAGGATTTTCAATGGGTTCTTTTCTTTTTTCCTATTTTCTGAAAAAAATCTCAATCTTCTATTTTTTGAACATATATAATTAATTTAAAATCTATGTCTAATGACTCTATTATGAAGGTCTCTTACAGGTTTATTTCTATCCTCTGTCATTTTTCTTGGCTTTATAGAATGTTGTTCTTTTTTCTCCATAGCTGGTGATTTTTTAAATTGGGTTCAGGATATAATATATGAAACGATTCAGAGACAATATGGACCCTAAAACTTTGTTTTCTATTTCATCATCCTTTTCAGATGATTTACTTTTGTTTCTTACAAGCAATGGATCATCTTAATCCAATTAGGACTAAAAATGATCAGCCTGGGCTTTAGGTTCTGAAACAAGGTTGTTTTCTAGTCCACCATTTTGCTAAAATGTTTCCCTCTCTGTCTTCGTTTGTATCCCCTGAACTCAAATTCATATTTCTCTTTTGCTGTGACTGTCAAAAGCTCTGCTCATCCTCTTAATGTCTCAGAAGGTTCTTGCAGAATTGGCAGATAATATCTGCAAAAGCAAGCTCAGTTATCTGTGTTTTCCTTTGTCTCACAGATATTGACCTATAATTCTTCACTCTTTTTTTTTAAGTTCTGTCATACCTTCAAAAGGATGCTTTCTTATATTTTTTTCTAGCTATATTTTCATCAGAGAGGTTGAGCATATTTCCTGTCTACCATTACTGGAACTAGAACTCTGTGTTTGGTAGGATTTTGATTGAGAGAAAGTCCAGTGGCCTAAGCATGACGTGGAAGGAGTCAATTTGGGAGATGTTGGCAGGACTTGGCTGACTATCTTGTCTCGAACAGATTGCTCAGTTTGGGGAAGAATAGGGAAAATCGATGTCCATTGAGGCCAGATGGTAGGTTGGCCTTATGGACACAGACAGAAGCTTAGATTTTATTCTGTTGGTGAGGAGGGAAACACTTAGAATTTTGGAGTAGAGAACAAAATGATTTAAATGCATTTTAGAAAGATGAATCTAATAGAAAGACTGCCCTGCATATGTTAAGAAGAGACTTCAGTCTCTCAGGAAAAAGAACTTTAGAACTGATGGTGGCATTTAAAATATAATGTCTATTCTTGCCCAAACCTTATTTCTGTCAGCATCCTTTATTTTAGACTTGGGAATTGGAAGTAATTTGGGGTGATGGGCTATTCCCAATAGTTAGCTTATACTGAAAGTCAAACAGCCCATGGGGAGTGAGGCCATTTGCTTCCTTACACATTGGGAGGTTGGAGGGTCCTGAAAATTGGTATATGTCTAAGCTATAGGTCTGATTCTTGGACTCCTGCAGATATCTGCAAAGAGTTTACTTAAATCATATTTTTAAACCATTAAATCTGATGCTTAGTGCCTCCCCCTCATGGCAGATTGTAAAGTCATTATTTACATTTCACATATTCGTTTCTTCACCAGGGAAGCTCCAATGCTTTGGAACTGAGAATTTCAGAGCCATAAGGAACTTTGGAAATCATTTTAGTTCAATCTCCTTAATTTACAGGTCTGGAACTGAAGCCCAGATTACTTATGGGACTTATCCAAAGTCACACAGCTGGCTGGTAGCAGAGCTGGCAGTATAATCAGTGTAATTTGGATGGTAGTCTTCTAGACCATTTTTCATTCCTAAAGAAATTTTAGGAGATATAACAGGTAAGTACAACTATGAATATACAAATTAGAAAACTAAATAGCAGATTATTAGTTTACAGACAGGAAAATCCTTACTGATTTTTTAAAATTCTGTGTAAAATCCTCAATATATAGATCAGAGATGGGATTCTGTGTGTTCCCTGAAATAACTTGCATAATACTGTATTATGTGAATTTGTGTCTGGTAAAGATACAATTTTCTTCCAATTTGCAAAGGAGTCCATGAATCAGAAAAGATTAAGAGTCACAATTTACCACTTCTTAGATGGTTAGAATTAAAATCCACCATTCATTGATTCAACAATGTGACTTTAATGTGTACTTATTTTTTTTTTTTACAATTTCAACTTATAAATCTTTATTAATGCCTACCTATTGACAGATGCTTTGTTAGAGGTCATGGATACAGAGATAAATTATGCAGTTTCTACCACAAAGGGTCCCACATTTTAGTTGGGGAATTAGATATGTGATGTGAAAAGCAAGTGATACAAACTACTGGTTAGATTATTTGATTCTCAGTTCAGTTGTTACTCCATTACATCAATATCACTGTGAGAGCCTGAATAAAAAACTGGAGTAATTATAGAATTAATCAAATTCTAAGATTCCTGTACAGACTTCAAGTCATATGGATATATCCAACATTATCCACATAAATTTTACCTGAACTATGCGGAGACCCACGTCTGGCTCCTACATATGGGGCCATAGCTTATCCATTTCTGGACCTGACATTCAATAGAATGTCAGAAACAGAGGAGGTGCCCAATAAGTGGTTAACTTTTGCCAATATTATCTTAAATCATTTACTCGTTGACTCCATCTCACTGCCTTACATAGAAATAAATAAATCAGTTGATTTTTCCTTAGAGATAGTTAAAGAACTTTTCTTTTCTCTGGATGGACTATAACAATAAAGAAGCTAATGACTTGAACAGTTAATCACAACATCAGAATGGTTATTCAGCAAAAATAACTTGTTTGGACAATTGTAACTACAGCAAATATAACATTTCTTAAATCAAGTTCAGGATGCCAGTAGCTGTCAACTTGTTTGGGTGGCAAAGTATCCTAAATTGCCAGTTTTATGAAGGTAACAAAAGTAACAATAAAACCCAAACACTTGTAAGGCTCTTTACTGTTGCTGAAAAATACAATAAAGTGATATATAGATAGCAAATGTGGGCTTAATAATCAGAGTCCGTGAAATTGCAAAGGATTTCCTCTGAATAAAAGTGACATTTTCCCTTATCCTTCAGGGTAAAAAGTATGTAACATAAAAAGTAATATTCTCCACTGATGCTTTTAGTGAAAATAGCTTCTCTAAGGATGGCATTGTACTCATGATAGTGTTACTTCACTTTGGACAGAATTGTCTGACCTGGAGACCCATCAGAGAACATGTATAACATATGAAGACAAAAATCTTTGGACTATCAAACCCCACAGAATTTTGGAAAACTAAAAACCAGAACCCTCGATCCCTTGATATCATTTAACACCATAGAAGTAAAGAGCAGCTGCTCCAATATGCCTTTAAGTTCAGCATGAGTCTGACTCATGCAAACATCCATTGAGTAGTACTAACTGTGAATTTGAAGATGAGTAAGACACAGTCCAGTCGCTTTTAAGACTGAAATTCTAGTAGTGATACATTTATTTCCTCTGAAGTTTATTTCACTGGATTTAAATGCAATGTGGTTATATTTTTAAATGTAAAATTTAATACAGTACAATTCATATATAGTAAAACAAACATACCAATATTATGTGTATGTATAGTTCTATAGTTGACACATGTATAGACTCGTGTAACCACCACCCCAACAGGGAACAGAAAATTTCCATCACCCAAGGAGGTTCCTTCAGACCTCTTTGCAGTCAATTCCTCTACTTCCTCCCTGCCCCAGGCAACCACAGATCTAATTTTATCACAGTGGCTTAATTTTGCGTCTTATAAATGGAGCCATAATATGGACTATTTTGTGGCTGGATTCATCCATGATATTGTGTGTGTGGTTCATTTGTTTAGATCATTTGTTTTTCTTGCTGAGTAATATTTCATTTGTGAATATACTAAACTGACCAATGTATTTATTGATGGATTTTTTTTTTCCAGTTTTTGGCTTCTGTGTATATTCATGTAAAGGTATTTTGTGGACATATGCTTTTGCTTTTCTTGTGTAAATACTTAACAGTGGAACTTCTGGATTATTTAATAAGTATATGTTTAACTTTTTAACCACTTCAGTACGGCGCTCACCGGCCGCGAAACCTTGCCCACAGCCGGCACTCACAGTCCGCACGGTAGTTTGTGCTGTGCATTGACGACGCATCCGTTTTGCTCTTGTGTGATGAGGAAAGCTTTAAAGCACTGAAAGCTTGTTTTACTTTACAGGCAGCTTTAGGAAAATAACTAGAATAACTCCTACTAAGGACTTGTTAAAAGGTCACAGATTTGTAGTAACTTATTAGCTGAACGTACACACTGCAACTGCAGAGATAAAAGCTATAAAAGTAAAAGCTTTTGGCTGTTGACTATAGTAGATGATCGGCTGTGCACGTTCATCTGTGGCTGTCGACTATAGTTGACGTTTGTACCGAAGTGGTTAATGAAGCATCAAGATGTTTTCCAAGATGATAGGTTATATACATACATATAAACATATATATACACACACATATACATACACACACACATATATATATATGCATGTTTATTTTTCCCTCCTAATCTCTGACTTGTCTTTTTATTTTATTAATAGTGTCATTTAATGCCAGAAAATTTGATAAAGTCTGGTTTATCAGTTTTTTAAAATTTGATGGTTCATGCTTTTCATGTCCTATCTGTGAAATCTTTGCCTAATCAAAGATCAGAAAGATTTTATATTATGTTTTCTTTTAGCAACTTTATAGTTTTATTTCTTATGCTTGGGTATATGATCAATATCTAGTTAATTATTGTATATGGTGTGAGGCAATGGTCAGTTTTACTTTTTTAAAAAACATGAATATCCAATTGTTAACCCCATTTGTTGAAAAATTATCCTTTATTTAATTGTCTAGGTGCATGTACGCATCTGTGCACACGCATATATGGCATATATTCTATCTGAATATATACTTATTATATAATATTTATTTATGAACTATGTTCTGTTTTTGTTTGTTTAATATATAGTTATGCCAAAATTACACCAATTTCAAGTAAGCCTTGGAATCAGGCAGTTTAATTCTTCTGGCTCTTCTTTTTCAAGGTGGTTTTGGTTATACTAGGTCCTTTGCACCTTCATATACATTTTTAATCAACTTGTCAATTTCTACAAAGATACCTGCTGGGATTTTAATGGGATAGCATTAAATCTATAGATTACTTCAGAAAGAATTAAAATCTTAAGACAATATCGAGTCTTCTAATGCATAAACATAGTATATTTACAAAGTTAGGGACTGGGAAAGATGAAATGCTCTGAGCAGTCACACAGTCAGTTGATGGCAGAAAGGAGGGAAGTCAAGCATAGATATCAGCCAATACACTGCTGAATCATTTAGCCCCGCATCCTGAAATGTGTACTTACTATGACATGCCTCCAACTAGTTCATGTCTGATTTGAATGTGTGGTCATCTCCTGTCTTTCAGAGGGTGTTTGTCTTCCTCAGAGTATTTCTCCTGACTTCCATGAACCACTTATAAAAACATTATTTCAATTACAATGGAAAAATATTTCCTCTTTATACAGCTACACTGAGCTGTCTGATGTTTAAAGGAAGAAAAAGAGTTAACAAATGAAAGGTTTCAGAAACCACTGGTATCAGAGTGTCTTGGCTATGATCTTAGTCCAAAAATGGATGGACTGCAGAAAGCTGGGAGAAGAAATAATAATGAATGGCTGTGTGCATTAGGGAAGAGTTGTATTGTCCATGTTGGACTTCCAGGCATTGTTTCATCTGCTATTCCTTCTGATGATGGGGCAGGGGTTACAAATCCTGTAATACAGAAGAGCAACTATCTGCCTTCTTCATGGCTGAAATCTATAGTTTTCACTCAAGATTGTTTCTCTTTAATTCACATTGCTTATAATTTATTTCTTAGCATTGTGGAGGATTCTACCGCTTCCCTTTTATTTTTAGGTGGCTCTAGTTTAGCACCTGAAAAAAAAAATGTGTAACTTCTCCTCTGATTTTGGAAAAAACTTAATAAATCCAGTAGTTTCTCTGGGCCTCTGCTTTAATATCTGATAAGATAATTCTTAAGTTTGATTGAACATGAAAAATCAGTGGATATGCTACCAAATGGCCCTGAGCCTTCATGCCATTGCTTCCCGTAACAAAACAATGTGACATATCAGCACAATATAAATCAACACCAACCTGACTCCTAAGGCTTGGAGGATTCATGGAGTCCTCTACAATAAGGACTTCTTCAGCAGAAGGGTGAGGCAGAAAATTAAACAGCTCCACATGCAGCAAAATTCCTTAAAAATTCTCTTGAGCCATGCTACTCCCCAAGCCCTGTATGACACAGTGGCTTCTCTTCCCCTTTTCCCTTCTCGTCTTTTCACTTATTTGCTCTTGAATCCTTTCTTCTCCAGGTGCTTCCAGTTCTCTTCTTAGAACAATCCAAGAACCTTGGAAATACAACAGTGGGCCCACAGCCCAACTGTTCATGGGATCCTCCTTAGAGTGTGAGGGGGGAGATACTCGTATTTTATGCTGCTGTCTCCACCACAAATGTCACATGGAGTTCATTGACGTTTTAGCTGAGATAGCTCCATGCTGTAATGACTGAGCTGCACACAGTGGAGAAGTTTGACTAGGACAAAGGAATGATGCCCCTTTTGCTTCGGAGGCTCTGGTAGTGCAGGGACCTGTGAAAAGCCTGGTCTTAGAGTTAGAAGACCAGGATTCAACTTGTGGGGTTGATTCAATCTTATAAGGCTATTGAATAAGATTAACCAACTTGAAACTTGTTTTTTTACCTGTAAAATGGTGAACATTTAATAAATTTTTGCCTAGCACTCAGTGTGCTTACAGAAATTTTTAAGATTGACTTCTGAGGAAGCTGGCAATATGGTTGAGTAGAGGGACATATTATAAACATAATTATTAATATAATAGTTTTATCAACACTATTGTAGGTGAAAGAACAGAGCGTGAGAGAGACTAGCAAATGGAGCAACACCTTCTGGGTATGCCATGACGTGTTTTGAATTGGTGGTGATGTTTGTTCTAGATCATGAAAGGTGCTGATATAATCACCAGGAAGGAAGTGCAGCTCCTGTTCAAGAGGCATAAATTCCAATGCCTTCAGGGGTAGACAAGTGATATAGATATGCAAAGTGGAGGGGGTCAGCAGAATTGTAAAGTAGCCTGTGGCAAATTGGAGAGTAGCTGCCTGTTTAAAGCCATTCAAGCTCAAAATAATTTTTTAAAAGCTCTTCTGACCTAACATAAATCTGCAGGTAGAATAGGCTTTTACTTTCCATCTCTGGTAGTGGTAATTCCATGCTTAGTGTTGAGGAAGAGAGAAATCCAAGGTAGGATTCTTGTAGGCAGAATGTCCTGGCAGCCAGCACAGTTAGTATAAAACAAAGGGAGAAACGACTTTTGGAATTAAATGTGAAAGGCCTTCTGTGTTGGTCTAAGGAGTTTGGTGTTTATCTTATAGACAGTAGGGAGGCAGTTGAGTTCTTCAATTAGGTGGAATGACATAATAAGGATTGGTTTATAGGGTAATTTATCACCCTTGGGAGAGCAATGAGTGGGTTGGATGCTGAGACCTCAGACACAATGCACAGATACACACAAGCACGAATGAGGCAGAAACCAAGAAAGTAACAGTGAGGATTAAGAGAGAAGTTGACAAAAGGAGAGAATTCTGATATAGAAGGAAGCCAGTCTTCTCGGAGTTCTTTCAGAGGGATAATGTGGGCTAAAGCAATTTGTAGCCAGTGCAAGGTGGGTAGACGTGAGGTGACATTGACCCCTTAGATGGAGCAGAGAGCATGGCACTCCCGTCTTGTGTTGTTGCAGCCCCATGACCAGGGTCTGGGTGAGTAGGCATGTGGCAGGGTCCCTCTGAGGCTCACCTCTCTTCTGTAGGACAGGCCCTGGCCCATGCCTAAACTCAGTCATCTCATCTGAGTCTGGGTACTCAGGACTTCCTGCTGCCACCATGGATGGCTTCTTGGGTAAGCATCCAATTTTCTTCACTAAGAGAAAAGACAAAAAAGAGCAGACACTTATAGCTCCAGAAATATTAGTCCATGAAAAAAAAAGGAAAACAACGCTAATACATTTTACAACTTCTAGCCAAAATCTGTTAGGCTGCTGCAACCCCAAAAGAAAGTATTCAACCAGCCCCTACCTAATCCCCTCTCAAATCCATATACCTGACAGTCACCCTCCTCGTGAGGCTGTCTCTCTTACATTACACCCACCAAGTGAAGATCCAAAGCAAAGAGACAGAAAATAACATCTTCTAACAATCTGCTTGTCATTTAGAAAAAGCTCACTGTATAAATGTCATGGAAACAAGCTGTTCTTGCAGAAAGAAAAGAAGAAAGCCCTGCCTCACTTGCTTCCCTTTCAATTTTAATCTTCCTAATAAAAGGGTAACACAAAGCAAATGTTAAGTGTTTGAAAGCAAATATCTCTGGAGCTTGGCCACGGTGTGGTTCAGCCTGCTGGTAGGCTCCCAGCAGCAGGAGCTCTAGATCAAGCTAAGTGAAGATCAACTGACTGTTTGGGATGTCACCTAGAGAACACTAAGACCTCAAAACAAGGGCTGGTATGAGAGTGTTTTTCTTCTAATCAGCATGGAGGATCACTTGCTAGGGTACTCACTTCAAGGCCAACAAATTTCTGTCCAATTAACATTCATGGGCACATAACATATATACTCCAATGTGCTTTGAATTTTTGAGGGATGCCTGGACAAATACAACTCTGTTCTGTGTTTGCGAGGTCACGTATATTCCCAGGGGAAGCAGCAGACAGGGTGTGTTAAGCACTGAAGGGGTCTGAGAGCCCAGAGGAAGGAGCCTTCATTTTCAGCTGGGATTAGCAGGGAAGGCTACTGGGGAAGTGGGATTTGTACTGAGCCCAGGAGGAGAGGTAGGATTCTAATAGCAGGATTCGGGCAGAAGAAGGGAATTTCGGGGAATACATTAAAGCAAGGCAAAGAACACGAAGGGGAATGTTCAAGGTAAAATTATGGAAGGCCTTGAGTAACATATAAGTACAGTTCTTTCTGGACTAGGATGGAGATTTAATATATGTAGGATGTGTTTGGTTAGCCAATATCCACACCTGGGAAAGGAACTGGGTGTTGTCTGTGCTGAGGGTTGAGCTATTTAAATGCACCTAGCAAAGGGGTTGAAGAGGCCATAAAGAAACTAAATTGTAAAAATAAACTGCAGAGCCTCTAGAAAAGAAACTTTCAGAAAGTAAGAAATTAGGCATTATGAGTTATACTCAGCATAAGGGCCTGGGTGTCAGAAAGGAATGATGTAGCTGAGACTTCAGGGCTCTGTGTCTGTTGTAGGGAAGGGATTGCCACACTTTTATAGTTTTCAACCCAAGAAACTCTACTAAATGACTCCTCTAAAAGAATAGAGAGTAGAGGTTTTCATTTTCTATTCACTTCAAAGGAAATAGCCTCTGATAGTGGTCAAGAGAGGAGCTATTACTAAACAACTGGTGAAAATTTAAGAAGAGCTCAGTGACACTTGCCGTGGCCGAGGAGCAATGTAACGGTGGCATCAGAGCAAACAGCAGCCAGAACAAGACTCGCACATATGCTCGTCCCCCTGAGAGGGCTGGGAAACTGAGAAGGATTCCTGAACGGAAGTGGCTCAGGATCTGAAGTCATCTAATGGAAAAATGCTCTAAAACCGGGGAATTATAGGTTTAACGTTTGGACACACAAACTGATGAAGTGCCAGGAATATTTTGAGCCCTGCAAAGAATTTGTGGTTGATTCTAGGGGCAGGATTTCAAAGCGTGTTCTACAGCGTGATCAGTCTGGGGCTTGAGCAGAGTATCTGGAATGGGAGGACATTGGCATGTGCAAACTAGGGAGGAGACCTTTGTAGTAGACAAGGAAAAATGTTAAGGCCCTGAGTTAAGCAGGTTGGAGGCTGTGGGGAAGGGAAGGAGGGGCCGACAGGAACCATTTCACTGAAGAAGTATCAAACACAGGTAAAGACTAGTTGTTTATTTGGCTGGTGCATTGGGCGTGGGTGAGAGAAGAAGAATGAGCAAAAAATTTATCGGAAAGTTTGAGTCAAGAACGTACAGCATGGCTGTTGAATGAAAGGGTTTAAATCAACCGGATTTGATCCTGCCTGGGTCACTTAGCAGTGAGGGATGCTGGGCATCACTTAACCCTCCTAAAGGTGTTTCCTAATCTATAAAAGGAAGAGAGTAATGCCCATATTTTAGGTTTGGCTCTTGGAATAAGTCATGTATGTTATACAAAATAGTTAAAAAGATACTTGCCATGAATAAGAACCAATTTGTGGATAAAACTGAAGTATTTTAAATAATAAAAATAAATTATTTTTGGTGTTCTAATAACTACACTTCCTTGTGATACAGGAAAGGAGTGCTCTAGGATAAGATTTGTGCTATACTAATGGTCTACTACAGTATTTCTCAAATTTGAGTAAGGACTGAACTTTTAAACTGCTGTCAGTACTGAAGTGATGGGGAAGACCGTCGGAGTTGGGACGTGCCCGCTTGCCTCCTCCCCGCCGCTCCGCATCCCTGCGGGCCGGTGCTGTGTGGAGCCGGCTGGAGGCAGCGGCGGACGGGTGCGCGGGTGCACGCTGCTGGAGCCGGGCCTCGTGTGCCGGTCAGGGCGCCGGCTCTATACTCGGCCACTTGCTCCGGTCTTCCGGTCGCGCTGCTTGCGCGATCCTGATTGGGTACTTTTTGAATCCCACTGTTCCTGATTGGATGTTATAGGTTGTTCCTGATTGGATGTTATAGCTCGTTGCTGATTGGATGTTAACACCTGTTGCTGATTGGCTGTTAATGCTTGTTGCTGATTGGACGCTTTTTGAGTCCTACCAAAGGTATAAAAGCAGGAGGAGACCGGGGAAGGGGGCGTCAGAAGACGGCAGAGACTGTTCTCCGACTCTCCGTGTGCTGACCGGTTATTTCCTGGGTCAAGAGCTGTTAACACTTGCTGGAACAGAAGTAATTATTTTCCTTTTAATGTTATATCTAAACATATACAAAAATGAAATTAGAAATTCTTTATGGTATGGTTCTTTTACAAATATAAAGCTAAACTAAATTTATAAATTAAACAATTAAAATTATAAAGCTAGGAAAACTCATAAACATCAAAGAAACATAATAAATGATGCTAAAATTGCACCACTGGTGTTAGATTTAATAGTAAAAGTTTTGGGCTACACATTTACGTTTATGTTTATTCTGCTTCTCGTTTTTACTTTGGACCAATTAATATGGAGATAATAATTCAGTTATACTTAGGCCTATTCATAAAATTTTGTTGAATAAAATAATATTAAAAATCTCAATTAGTTGGCTAGTTCAGTAAAATTGTAACTTACACCATAACATACTCTGCAAAAGAGCAAACTTTATATACCAATTTTATTAAAGTGTCATGAATAACAGCAGAACAATTTCGTTCATTGACCATCAGGTTAACATTGCAGTGATATTGAAGTTGATATTTACATCTAATCCAATCATTGCTGGAATGAGAAAGAACAAAATTCTTCATTGCTAATTTACTATTACTACTCCTAATGAACTAGTACTCAGGAAAGATAAAATTTGCAAATAATTGCATTCAACATGAGTAGAGTATTCATATCTTTTAAAAAAATTTGCTGTATTTATACTTTTGATGGCCATGTGATGGATCATTTCTCCTACTATTCTACTCTATTACAAAACTTCTTTTATATAGCTTGCTGAGATATTTTTTTGGACAAGAACATAATTCCAAATTCAAATGTAAATGTGAGCCCTAAAATCATTTAGCACTTCTCATTTTTAGGGTTGTTTTTTAGTTGATCCAGAAGAACTCATGTGATGCATACAAATTTCAGTAGGTAGAAATATACTCTCAGTCAATTTAAAGTTCCCTCAGATTTAACCCGAGTCACGTCTTCGTTTCAGGGCCCTCCTGTAGGGCTAAGGCAACAGACGTGTGCATTTGTTTCTCCAGGTGGTAATCCAAACCGGAACCTCCTGAGCTGGCTACGTTTTGGTCTGGCTTTTGATTGTTGCTCCATGCAAGGTGCTCTGTGTTCTCCCTAATTTATAACCTCAGGACCCCAAACATTCCGTACCATGTCATTGTCTTTCTCGCGTGGGAAATGTTCTATGTGTCTATGTGAATCTGGCTTTGGAAAGCTTTGCTTGCGTCTGGCACATAGATCATTGTGCTCCTCCATTGCCAAAGGATGGTGTGAAGAACACTGTGAGTTTGTGTCAGTCTATATGCTTAGACGCAGAATGCAAGCATTGTGTCTGCTTCTACACTATGACAGATGTGGGTAATTCTGGGGACTTGCCATCTCCCTGAGTTCTTACTAGGCTTGAGATACAAATCTATTCTATCTCCAAATCTATCTGGGGGTACAGTTATCCTCTCCCTGAGTCTTGGCCCAGGGCAGCCACAGATTACGGGGCCCTGTAGGCCCTTCTGTAGTAACTATATATGTCTGACCTCTCTTTGTTTCCATCTAATTTTTCTCCCACAAATTTTGCAGAGGACTTTAAAAATCTTATTTTAATTGGTGCAAGTGAATGTGAAAAATGAACTTAAATACAGCTCAATAAAGCTAGGATTGATTTTTTCCTTTTCTGCATGTGTAATGTAGGGAGCCCTTCCCCGCCCCATATGGAAATTCAACTGACCATTGATTGACACAATACCATTTATTGAAAAAACTTCATTTTCCCTACTTCTTAGTGCTACGTGTGTTATAAACCAAATGTGCACAAATGAGTGTCTGTTTGTAGTCTCTTTTCTGTTCCATGCTATCTTTGTCCCTTTGTCAGTGCCACACTGTCTTTATTTACTTTGCCTTTCTCCTAAGTGATGTATCTCAAGAATGGAAAAACAAACACCACATGCACTCACTATTAAATTGGAACTAACTGATGAGCACACATGTGCACAGAGGGAAGTGAAACTGAGTGGAAATCAACAAAGGGGGAGGGGATAGGCGAGGAGGGGCACCAACCTACCTAATGGGTGCAATGAGCACTATTTGGGTGATGGGCACACCTATAGCTGGGAGTCATGCATTACAAATGTGATCCATGTAACCTAAAATATTTGTAACACCTTAATATTTTGAAATTAAAAAAACCCTCTACCTTTATAATAAGTTCTGTGATCTGGAAGTTAAAGTCCTCAAATTTTTTCCTGTAAAGTTGACCTAGCATTTTTGGCCTGTTGCAGTTCATAGAAATGTTTAAATTATCCTTTCCATATCCCCAGAAGATCTGCTGGGATATTGGAAGGGATCATATTGACTGTATAGACCAATTAGATGAGAAATAACATCTTTACAATATTAAATCATTCAGCCTATGAGCATGGTATGTCCCTCTCTTTTTTTTAAGAGATGGGGTCTCTCTCTGTCACCCAGGTTGGAGTGCAGTGGTGTGCTCATAGCTCACAGCAGCCTCTAACTATTGAGCTAGAATGATCCTCTGACCTTAGCCTCCCAAGTTGGTGGGACTACAGGCGTGCACCACCACATCCAGCTAATTTTTAATTTTTTTATAGAGACAGTGTCACTGTGTTGTCCAGGCTGATCTCAAACTCCTGGCTTCAAGTGATCCTCCTGCGTTGGCCTCCCAAAGTGCTGGAATTACAGGTGTGTGCCACCTCACTGAAACTTAGAGTTTTAAAAAAAAATCTTTATAATGAATAGCTTTCTGTGTCTTTTACATCTTCCTTTAAATTTATTCCTACATATTTGGTATTTTTTATGATATTGCAAATTATATTTTTAAACATTTTTCATTTATAGTTATTTGTTGCTGATATATAGAATATAATTGGTTTTCTCTATTAGCCTTTACCCAGCAAACTTGTACCTTTTTATTAATTTTATAATTTATGTGTAAATTGTTTTGAAATATCTATGTGCATAATCATATTGTCCATATTACAATGTGTTATTGCAATGATATTGTGTTGACAGTATTATTTCTTCCTTGGTAGTCCTTATAGTTGATTTTATTTTGCTTTATTGCACTGTCTAGAACTTCTAGAAAAATACTGATAAGAAGTGATAATGATGGCATCCTTCTCCTCCAGATCGTGGAGGAGGACATTTTATCATTCAATAAGATGCCTGTTGTAGGTTTTCTGTAGATTCGTTTTATTGGATTAAGGAAGTACCTTTTTCTTTCTAGTTTGCCAAAGTTATTCTAATGACTTGATGTTTAATTTTATTAAATGCTTTCTGCGAGTCTGTTGAAATTATTATATATCTTTTCTTCGTTCTGTTAATGTGGTCAATTACTTTGATTGAATTTCAAATTATTTGGATTGAATTTTGAATGATAAACTAATTTTGCATTTCTTGAATAAACGGACGGATGGATGGATAGATAGATAGACACATACATGCCTACATATATACATACATAAATACATTTATTTATTGTGCCAATATATTGTTTCACAACTTTTTATTTATAAAATATAGGGAGATTGGCTAGTAATATTTTTTCTTATGATATACTTTACAAATTTTTGTATGGAGATTTTGTTGTCCTCATAAAACAAATTGAGAAAGATTTTTATTTAGATGTTTGGTAGAATTTATTAATAAGTTTATCTGACCTTGGAATTTTTTGTGGAGAAGTTTCTGATGGTAAGTTTAAATTATTTAGTAATATAGAACTGAAAGCTGAGAAAATTGTGAACTAGAATATGGATCTGAAAAAAGAACCTGTATTATTAATTTTTTTAAAGACTCAGCTTTGGCCTTGCTCATCTTCTTTATTGTTTTTTTATTTTACTAAACACTACTCTTAGCTATTTCTTTTTTTTTTACTCAAACTTTTCTTGGGTCTATTCTTTTCTAATATATCTGTTTCTTCTTCTATTTATATTTTCTTCCATCCTCATTTTTGGATTTTTAACAGTGTTCTTTTTTGAACTTCTAAAGTTGGGCCCTTAGTTCAGTTTGACTTCCCCTTTAAGAACTAGTTTATTACCTATACGTTTTTATTAAAATAAACTCGTTTGAAGGTTCAGGTGGTACACAAATTGCTATACAACTCAACACATTTTATCAGGACCCCAGATACCCCCATCATAACCTCTTCAGAAACTATTACCTCTCCTTCCCGAGAGTCACCAGTATTCTGACTGCTAACAACAAAGACAGAGATTACTTCAGCTTATTTCATACCTTCTACAAGTAAAATCATATAGTATGTGTATGTGTTTGTGTACTGCATTTTAAAAAGTTCACATCCTTTGTATCAATTTGTGCCCATGTGTATACATATGTACTTTATTTGGAACAAATTTTTTAAATATAGGCATTTATGTGGTATCCAGTGTTTTGCAATTACAAGTCATGTTATAATTAATAACCATATTGTGTATATACTTTTGTAATGTTGAAGTTGTGCCTTCAGGATAAAAACCTAGAAGAGAGATTTCTGTGTCAAAAATAAATTTAATATAATATTCTTAGATATTGTCAAATTTCCCTCTGGAAGAATGTGCCCTTTGACATTCCCATAAGAAAAGTAATAAAGTGCCTGTTCACTTACTTCACAACAAAGTGTACTGTCAAGTTTTCAATTTTTATTAATATCATTCTAATATGAGAGAAATGGTATATTGTAGTTTTATTTGCATTTCTCATATTATGAATATACTTTTATATGTTTAAGAATTCCATTATATATATTTGGTAAATCATCTGTCTTTTGCCATTTTCCTATTTTCTGTCAGGGTTTTAGAAGAGGTTTTAAACCATGTTTTAATTTTTTCTGGCAAAAAGACTACCACTCACAGCTTTTTAAAAAAGAAATATTTTTATGTTAATAGTTATTCTTTCCCTGTGAACTTCAGTATCAACCTATCTAGCTCCATTTTAAAAGCTTATTGGTATTTATTTGATTGCATAAATAATTTCATTAAATTGTAAAATTAACTAGGGAGAACTGACATGTTTCTGATTTTGATTTATCCAACCCAAGTAAAGAGATGTTTTCTTTTTTATGTCTTTCAGGGATGTTTTAAAGTTATTCTTATACAGGTTTTGTCCATTTCTGTCTTTCCTTTTTTTTTGTAATTATAAATTGGGTTATTTCCACTACTGTTATATCTTCCAATTGGTTAGAGCTTGTGTACATAAAAGCCACTGATTTCTGCATGTTATTTTCAAATCTAACTTGCTGTATTTTTGTATTGTTTAAATTAATGTCATTGCTTCTGTGGGATTTTCCAAATGTTCTATAATAGTTGAAAATAGAGAAGTGATAGTTCTCTTTTTCCTTCTCTCTTATTCCTCTAATGACCTTGCCTAAATGCATATCTAATACTTCCAGTACAATATTAGTGGGCATCTTGGCCTTATTATTAATCTTAGTGATATTCTGCAGTGTGTTCATTACTAAATATGTCTTAAGGGTGTTTCTAGGTGAGTAACATTAGATCTTCCAAATACTTTAAAGTTGCTAATTTGTGTGTTTATAAAAATTTATTCAGGAGTTTCCCTATTAATGAATATTTACAACTCTTTTTAATATTTAAAAGCATAGCTGCAGTGAAAGCTCACAGACATTCCAGTGTGGCTACAGATGCTGGTGTTATTCTAAGGTAGAGGACTGAGTGGTGGGATTACATGCATTTTCACAAGGGGGAAAAATACTATCTGCTTCCTACCTTGAAATACATGTTCATATTCTCAGCTCCTGGGGTTGCCGGGGTAATTTGGCTCAATAATTTCTCACCTGAAACTCTCATTTGCTGGGTTTGTTACTGTACTTTATGAAAACTTTTTAAGAGAGTGAGATCAAGAGATAAGTTTCTGAGTTTCACTGTGTGTGATATGCAAGGTCCTTGCAAGCACTGGTCTGAAAGCACAGGTTCCTTCTTGAGGCCTCAAGAAGAGACTTAAAAAGATTGTGGAAATATGAGATTGTTATCTAATATTGTTTTAGATATGAAAGACTGTGGCAATAGAAAAACACTTTGATTGGTCCAGGTTCCACTTTACTTCTCCATCTGTCTGTCTATCTATGCAAGTGGACTGAATAGAGAGGAGTTCTGATGTTTTTATTTCCTTCCATAATGAAGGTCTTGGTAGTTGCATTTGTTGGCATATAGAAACTGATCTTCTGGGAGCAGTAGACACAAGACCTTTTATCCCTTACTAACAGGTTTTGTTTTTCTCCCAGGAAAGGGAAACATTATCTTCCTTCCTTCCTCCTTTCTTTCCCTTCCCTTCCTTTTATTCCTTCCCTCCCTCCCCATAGCAGGTATATGCATTTTAAGTTTTAATAGGTTGTTCCAAATAGCTCTGAACCAGTTTGTGACTATTCAGAGCAGTAGTATATGAGAGACCTATTTCCCCATACCTGTTCCATACAACATGTGTTATGCCATTAACATTTTGTCTGTCTTATGGGGAAAAATAACATTGTGACTTATTGTGCACCTCCCTGATTAACAGTAGGTTTGGCATCCTGCATATGCTTATTGCCTATTTATATTTGTGAGTTGCCTTTAGAAATCTTTCACTCTTTTTCTGTAGAGATATCTATATATCTCTCTACATTCTATTATATCTCTATATATTCTGAATAAAAATGCCTTTTTGTCATATATTATTGTAAATATTTTTCTCCTTTCTTTTTTATTTTATATCAGAAAGTTTCTAATTTTGCCAAAAGCAAATGTTTACTTTTTTTCTTTGATGACTTTTGCTTTTTCTTTCTTGTGCAAGAAAGTCTGATGCTCCAAATCACAAAAAAAGTCTTCCTAAATTTGTGTGTGTATGTTCTGCTTGGATCCTGATCTGCCAGGGGCAGAATAACAGGTGAAGTTTAACAGTGTAAAGTTGCACTGGTTGGGGCTCTGGCACAGTGATGAATAGTAGTGATGATGCTGGCATCTTTGTTCCCGTCATTAAGAAGAATGTGTCTAGTGTTTCACTGTTACTTAGGATCTGGCAGATATACTTTATACAATTAAGTAAGCTCTGTTATTAGTTTGTTATAAATTTTTTTCATGATCGAGTTGAATGTTATCAGATACATCTTTAGCATTGACTGAAGTAATTACCTGATTGTTTGCTATATGCTGTGACTGTAACATTACGGTTTAATATTTTTGAAATCCCGATTAAACTTTCTTGGTCATGATGCATTTATGCATTATGCATTTATTTAATGTATTTCTGGACTGAGGATTTTTACATGTGACTTTGTATGCCCCTTGGACTGTAGCTTTCTCTTCTTATGTTTTCCTTGCCTGGTTGTTATTTTAGGGTCTCATTCCTACTAACATAAGTTGGCATATTAAAATAACACCATGTTATTTTAATTCTCAGAGAGAGTTCATATAAGATGCAAATTATCTATTTCTTCAAGGCAACTGATCCCACTCCCTTTTGGGTTGTTAGATTTTTGATTAAATTTCTATTTCTTTTATGGTTATGTCTCTAGTCATATTCCTACTGGTTCTTAGGCCAATTTCGGTAAAATTTTTCACCAGGGATTGGGGGAGGGATACCCACATTTTAGGGATGTGGCGTGCATTGTGGTGGGGGAGGGATTACCTCTAACCCTTCTAAGGGAGAGGCAAAGATATACAGTGTAACCAAAATGTCAAAAAAACCCACTTTTATCGGGTGGTGGACAGGTGGGAGGGGGGAGGAAGGGAAAGATGTATATTTACATAATGGGTAAGGTGCGCACCACCTGAGGGTTGGACATTCTTGAAGCTCTGGCACGGAGGGGTGGGGAGGGATGGCAGGGGCAATATATGTATCCCCAACAATATTTGTACCCCCATAATAAGAGGAAATAAAAGGGAAAAAATTTTTTAATTTTGATCTATTTGATCTGTATGGGCTGCAGAGGTCTTAAAGTCTCCCACAATTTTGTTTATTATTTCATTTCTGAGAGTTTCAATTTATATGCTTTACTATTTGGTGCATACAATTCATGCACCTTTCTCTACAGTATAAATTTAACTTTTATCAATCTAACATGGCCATATTTTTGTGATTTCATACTTTTTCTTTGAATTCCATTAATCTGTAGTGAGTATTGCCACCACTTTTTGTTTGTTTGTATCAGCCTGAATTCTCCCCTGTAATTTGAGTTTTAATTTGTTCTATCATTTTATGTGTCTTTTTTATAGATACATGCAGTTTCTTTTTAACCCAAGCTTATATTTTCTACCTTTCAAGAGTTTAAGTTCAACCGTTGTTACTTCTTGTCAGGCTGCTGTGTTTTATCTTTGTGCTTTCTCATTTTTAATTTTTTATGCTTTCTTGCCATTTTCTTGGCCTTCCACAATCATTTTTACTTATAGCTGTCTAATTATCAAAGTCAAGAATAAAAACATGTGATTACCATTATTCTCCTTTGTATATAAACAAGTTTTCATTAAATGCTTTTGCAAAGGGATTTTTCCTCTAAAAATTTAATCTTCTAATTTTTTAAAGCAGTATTCTGCTTTCTACTAATTTTTCAAGTCCTCTTTATTATTTATACAGAAGAAATAGCCCCTTAATGTACTTATTTCTAAAAGAGAGAGGGGACAGGAATCTCAGGAGGATATTAAGTATTCCCTACTTTGGCTGTTTCCCAATCACTAGAAAATGTTCATCTACCTTTTTTCCCCCAGAGCAACCTGCTCTAAGACCTTTACCCACCAGTGTTCTCTGTCAAGATCACTTATAATCCTCAAACTCCCTGAAAATATGCTTTAGAACACATGCAAATGGTACTTAATTTGGTTTTTAGAGAGAAATAAAGTGAAAACCTCCCTATTTCAGTCGTATTTAGAAATGCCAATATGTCCTCATAATGTATATTTTTACCTTGAAAACCCTAAAATATTGGTTCACTTAAAGGCCTTTTATCTATTTATTGTTAGTTTCCTCTTTTAGGCACTGTGATTTTATCCAACAGAATACAAGTTAATTTCAGACTTGTATTCTCAAAGCCCAGAAAAATATGAATGTTCAAACTAACAACTCCAGTTATAAGCAGTAAGAAAAAAGTGGGAGGAAATGAAGTAGAGGGAGAATCAGTTCATGTATGACTCAGAATTACACACGAGCACCTGATGTATGTAGAACTTGAAGAGGCAGCATGTGTCTACTCCAGCCCACCCTGCAGGGTTAGTAGGTGCACAGTGGACATTCGGGTTTTTTAGACAGAATAATGTAGACTTACAATATTATACCCAGAAGGATTTTGATGTATTTTATACCCAATGTCTTATTACTTAAAGCAATTTTGATTCTTTACAGTGGAGATATAGTTTAGACTTCTTTATTTTAGTACCTCGTATCATCCCTCATCTATCAGCTGAGGAGGTCTGGTGGCCACAGTCTCTTCGGCAGGTGAGGTGCTGGGTCTGGGTGGGTGAGGGTTCGTTACCTGGCTCCACTTCAGCAGAGGTAACAGGTGGCATCACCTCAGCATGTGGGTGGCAATAGAGTTTGTTCTGTCATCTACTTTATTCTGTTGTGACACATACCCACAAGACACCCCACAGTGCATGTGTACTTTTCCTTTGAGTCGAACTAATCCAGAGTCTTCAAATATTTTTTTTCCTTTACCTTAGCAGAGGGCAGTAGGTTTTCTCTGCCCTCAAATATTTTTTGAGTGATAAGATTTACTGACAACAAATATTACCTTGTTTACAGGTTTCCTTTTTTGCGGGGTGGGGTAGGAGACCCAAGGGAAATTGATAATTAAGTTTATGAGAAAGGGACTCATTTCTTTAACTCATTTTAGAAATAGATACTTCAGCATTATCATCTGTAAAATGGAAATAAACACGGAGTTGTTTAAAGCATTAAATGAGACTTGTCTCTAACAGAGTGGAGGAAAGTTGGGTTGTGGAGAGAGATGAGAGCTGCTTTCCTGACAAGGGACAGGGGAAGCAAGTTACTGATGGACTGAGAGAACTGGGGCAGTGTCCCTTGGTCAGCTTGGCCACAGCCTGCTGACCGCTGCCTCCTTTAGACTCAGCTTTTAGCTAGACCCAGAGTTGAGTGAGCATGTAAGACAGTGCTCCGGATACCGTGCAAGGTGCGCAGTTGTGCACTGGACAAGGTACACAGCCTCAGGCATTTCTAATCCCCTGGGTGGCTTCCCCAGCCCCCACTGCCACACACTCTGCCATCTGGGAGTATGGACACTGGGGCAGAGGAAACCTAAAACTGGAGAACAGGGCATTTTCTGGGGAAAAATAATTCTATGTATTTCTAAAAATATCTGGGCAACTATAATCTATGCTTTCTATTTCTGGGATCACTGACTCATGACTCATTTAACAGAAGTACTAGAAAGCGGCATGGAGAGGGCCTTTGTTTCTCCTTCTCTAGTCTAACTGAAAAAGATCAGGCTCATCAGAACCTAGAAGTAGTGACAGTGAGATGGAGAAAAGTTTCTCAAAGTATACTCCTTGTTCCAGAGTCCTCCAAGTCTCATGCATCCCCTGGATTTTATTTGTCAAATGATCAGTTTGTAATTTTTTCTTAGTGGATTGCTTTAACAATTGAGTTAAAACCCACAGATGCTATTAGTGCATGTTACACAGACTGAAAGAAGTATGTGGAGGCTCAAGACCTACAGGGATGGCTTTGGAAATGGAATTGGGCCTTTTGGTCCAACTCTTAGGTGATCTTCCCAGCACTTCCCTAACCAAACACCCTCCGCATTTCTGGATCATATTTATGAACAGATACTGTGGGATGGCAAGAAGCAGAAAGGGAGTATGTCAGAATCACAAAGACAAAAGATACTTACCTATTGATATTCTAGGTCACATTAAACAAAAAAACAGTGATAGGATAAGGAGATGAATATGGTAATCCAGAGTCCAGTAAATTGCTTTAAGTATGAACTAGACAGATAAGGAGAAGAATTTATAATCTTTAGTGCCAAGTGCTAAAAGTTAGAAGATAGGCAGATCATGGGGCTATTTAATATTTGGTGCCTTAAGCTGGAAACAGTAATCAAAAATAACTATCATCTTTTGATGAGATAGATGCCAGGCTTTGCAGAGCCCCATTCATAGCTGTGTCACTTTATACTCATTTTATGGATGAGAAAAAGGTGGCTCAAAAGGCTGAATGCTGTTCAAGTGCATACAGCTAGCGAGTAGCAGAGCTAAGCTCCAAACCCAACTCTGACTCTTTCCACTTTCACTAGTTTAGACCTAAAATTGTGCAACATTTCCTCACAGACAGTGGTGTTCCCTGATACTTTCTTCATGTAAATTTGCTGGCGAACTGGGAATAAAATAATTCTTGAACACATCTCTGTCCTTTGTTTGCATGTGTTCTGATATAACAGCCTGACTTCCAGATTTTGAAAACAAACTGAATGCAAAAATGAGACACTGTAAATTCAAAAAAGAATAGTAAGCTGTGCTGGGTCAAATTATTGTGATTGTAATAATTCGCAATGAGGGAAAATCTTAGTGAATAGGGTACATAGAAGAAATGAAAGTTAACTTTTTCAAACAGCCAAACTTTTGGATGTCAAAATCACCAGCATGCATCCGTTGATAATCAGTCATTTGACCTTGAAAATAATGTGAGACGTGAAGCTTTAGAAATGTCAAGTGACGAAACGAGTATGTGCAGAAATTAACTTTTTTTTTATTATAGATCATATAATGTAGTAGTAAAGTTTGTTTGAAGTGCATGAATAAAAAGTTAGTGAAATTACAGGAGGAACAATCTATATAGCAATAATAGGTGCATTCCCTGTGCATCTGAAAGAAAAAAAAAGAGTTTTCACTCATTTTGGCCTAAAACTTAGTGTTCAGGTTCCCAGGATTCTGACATCAGAACCCGGATAACGCTGATTAGAACCATAGGGGCTTTACAATAAAAGCTAAAATATTGACCATATGATGGCAAAAAGTCTTATTTTGTGGTTAACTTATTCTCTTCTAGCTACTCTCTGATGAAGTTGGTGGCGCTGTAGAGGAGGACCGCCGCTTCCTGGACGAGGACCGGGACCGCTCAGCGTTGTAGGTGACGTGCTTGTCGTAGTTCTCCATCTGAGCCTCAATGAAATCCCTCTGCTGCTGTCTGATGGTCTGGCTTATGAGCCCAGGGAGGGCGTGGATGCTGCCAATCAAAGTCTCTAACTTCGTTTCCAGGGTAACAATTCTCTTCTCAAAGTCTTCACTTCTTTCATTTAAGTCGGAAATCATGTCATACATGATATTCTGGGTCTGGAAAACAGGGTTAAGAATGTAGAAACTGAGAACTAAGAGGCTTAATTATACCTGCGCCCTGGAAGCAAACTGTCAGTGCCCAGATCTTTAGTGCTAGTCTCCTGCTGGTGGACACCGAGTGTCAGAGGGGCATCGGCTGCCTGAACAGCTTAAACTTGCAAAGCAAATTCAGTGTACCTGCTCAATACCAGGATTTAGAAATGTTAAGCTCTTAGGTGTTAATTTGGTTCAGCTGCAGAAGAATGTGTATTGGTAAAATCACCCAATGATTTTAGGTGGTGTAAGGATAGACAAAAATGGCTTTATCAGAGGTTAAGTGGCTGAAATAGATACTTTTGGGGTCCTAGTGAACCTTGAAATTAATTTTCTTGATTGCAGGGTAATTCCTAGGTGTATTTCCTGAAGTAGTCAAGAGGGAAGGATAGGGTGTTAACCTTAGCTTAGTGCAGCCATTCCCAAGTTCAAGACCCCTTTGTCTAAGCCTTCCCTCCTACCTCATTTCCCTTCATAATCTGTGTTCTTCTCCTGCTTTACAACCTCTTAAAGATGATAAGTGAACTGATTAAATAAGGGAGTTTTTGTTCAGAAACACAGGCACCTTGTTTCAGTTTGCCCATGGAGACAGAGTGCATTATTTTACTACATAGTCTTGAGAATATGTGAACAGCATCCATTCATTCAAAAAATATTGAACTCTACAGCTTATACAGTCCTGTGGTCATAATAAGCATGACACCAAAAAAATAATTTGAAAGAAACAGCATCTTGCCTCGTAGTTGTACCACTGAAGGAAAATTACTTATCCACATTATATTTCAAAGGGGTCTGTTTTACTTTTTCATAAAAACACCCAATTTCTTTTATCATTTAACCTGAGATGAATACAGCAGCCTGTCCCATCTTTGTTCATGATGTGTCCAAGTGAGAGCCATGTTTGTAAATGTTAATCAAGGACATCTTCATACCTTATAAATGTGTGCTGCCCAGTTTATATATGCATGATATATGCTCTCCTAGGGTAAAGCATTAAATACTTACCAGCTTCAACATATTTATGTAGTATGTGTAATTCACATTACATTAAATGAATATGTTAGGTGCATTATTTAATAAGATTAGGCCAAATATGTGTAATTTTTATGGATTATACTTACGGCTTTAGGAAAGGCATAGCTGATAAACATAAAAACGTTCATATAGATCCAACTGATAGTTGCCTCTTTCAAAGCATTTGTGTTAAAAGGCTGAGCGCTTATACAAATGCCATTCTAATACCTCCTTTAGAATTTGCTCAGGAGAATGCAATGTTTTGATTGTTGGACAAATATTTATATTTTGAGAATGGATTTAACTTGGGGAAGAATAACCGAAAATCACCCAGATAAAGCTTATAAATGTGGTAGAAGAATTTGGGGACTTTTAATATATTTTTTAAAAAGTAGTATGATTCTTAAATAATGAAATGGAAAAAGAACCATAAAAAAGTGATCACTTTCTTTGGGAAGACAATTTTCATTTTAGAATGTAATTTCTGGTATCTTTTTTTAAGATTTCGACTTTATATTCTTCCGAGTTTGCTTAAAATACATAAGAAAAATTTAAACCTCATAGCACACCTAGGATGTAGTTCTGCTCTGCAAATAAAAGTCCCAAAGGTATTGTCTCATATTCCACTTATGTTCCTCATGGTACTTCCAAATCACTGTAATTAGGAAAGCCTTTAGAATGGGGATTGAATAATGCATACAGGGAAAGAGCATATTAAGCAAGCATTTTAGAAACATTCTTTTAAATTGGGCCACCATTTTAGGGTGGTTTGTTGGCTTGATTTAATTAGATTTGGGCTGGGCATCTCCTGAAGCATTAATTATTAGTGTCTGTGAAGTGGTTAATTTCAGCAGATGCAACCATGAGGGCTGTGCACCTCAGGCTTACCTTTGCCAGGTCCACCAAGGTATTTGCTTGGTCATTCAGTTTCCTCTGCTCCATTTTTACACTTCTTAATCTAAAAGACAGAATCTGAAGTCAGAAAGGTTCCCTTCTTTCTGTGGCTATCTTATGCCTTCCAAAGAGCATGCACAAAATTGACAAGAGCAAATAACTGCATGGATAATGCCTTGAATATTTGGGGTAAAGTCCAAACTGGTTATGTATCTGGTACAATGAGAAGCATGCTTCCTCAACACCACAAAAAAGAAAGGAGAGAGAGAGAGAGCGCAAGAGATGAGATGTCCTTAGGACAACTATTTACCAGGTAAAGTTGAATTCAGAAAGGCTCATAAGGATTTAACCATATGAGAAAAAGCCAAAACATTCCTTAAAGCCCCAGTATCATGACAAATAGACATAGGAAGAAATATGCAAAGCAACAGGAATTTCATCAATGTTGGAGCAATGAGCACCTTCCTATGCCTACGTGACTAGATACAGGTATTAGCCCTGTTTAGTCTGAAATGGATTGGGTTAGGTATTTGAACCTGATGAAAACACAGTGATAAGTGAGATTCTTATTAACAAAAATAAAACTTTTATTCAACCAGCAGCAAGAAAACTGAAAACACATAATTCTCTTATTCTTCGTTATATTCTACCTGACTCTTATCATAAACTGCCATTAAATTTGCAGGAAGGCCAGACCATTTCCTTAGGATTTTCCTTAATTTTCAGCATAGATAAAAGTCAGAGGACAACTAGAGTATCTGGTGGATGGAATATCTACTTGTAAATATCACTGTACATACTTGATTGACAGAAAAAAGGCCCCTGTTTAATAAAAATCTTTCTTAATGAGAACCCTTACCATTCCTTATTTAAATAAATATTTATTCAATGCTTACTATATATCAAGAAATTTGGATTTCCCAGTAAGAAAAATGTAGTTAATTGTTCTTTAAGCCAAAAATTCAAAGCCTTGCTCCAAAAGAAAAGTAGGTCCCTATGAGCTACTTAATGAAAAAGAAAAAAAAAAAATTCCATGCTAACCTTATTTTCCTTTGATGATGAGTCATTTTACAAAGTATAGTTTTAATGCTGGAAAGTACTTTTTATTATTTTTCAATTTAAAGTAAAGGTAATTATATAGAAGAATTTAAAACTCACAGGGCAAGATTTTACTGCCAGGGAGATTTTTGTAACATGTGTTCCTAATGCTCAGTGATTTTGTTCTGAAACTAGGATATCCAATATGTCACCAAATCTGCTCTACAGTAAAGATGCAGTTGCTTCTGCCAGTAAGAGTTTAGATGACACCTACCTACAACATGATCTTTAACAATCTAAAACAGTTTAAGGTTATAACTTGTCATTGCAACTATGTGTTTATCAGAATGCTTGGAACAAAGTTAACGGGCTTTTTTTTATGCGATTATAGAGATGGATTATGTTCTTATCTAAACAAAATTTACAAGTATGTATTTAAATCCCGTATATTGTTGAGAAAGGTTTCTCTCACTACTTACAAGGGTTACAATTCTTGATATGTATCTTTTAAAAACAAGTAAAAACAAATGAACAAAAAACCACCCCTTAAACATCTGTGGGTCGTTACACAGAAGTGTACTAGAGAAAGGAGCATGTCAGTTGTGGGTTCTATCCTCACTGGCCCTAATTTGACTTCCCGTTTCCTCATGTAGGAAATGAAGTGTGTTAGATAAGGACATGTTTCTGAAGTGCTGGATTCATAACAACAAAGGTGTTCTAGATGACTTTAACTGATACTCAAACAAGACATTAAACAATACTGAAACAAATTCTTTTTAGTTCTAATTCTTCATTATTGTAAAAAAAAAAAAAGTATATCTCAGGCTTGTCCTACTCTGTCTTTATCCTCTGACACCTGCTATTCTCTTTTTTTTTTTAAAAAAAGAGAGACCAGGATGTCAGCTCTTAGCTTTCTGCAGGCAACTGCCTATGGCTGGACTTCAATGCGAGTATTTCAACTGTCAGTTGATGGTACCTTTACCTCTTTTTGCTGTGAGTGATATAGTTTTTTATTCATTTATGATCGGGATTTATATAAAGTTTCATTTTCAAATTTAAGTGAATAATAGTACAGGTGGCACAGAAATGACTGCAGTTTGGACTCTGGACCTCATGCTTCCAGTGACTTGTGAGTACAGAGGATGTCCTGAATTCTGCAAGTCAGGTTGCAAGGGTCACTGGCAAGTATTTCATCTCATAAACAATGAAGCCTAATTTACTTCTCTCCGGTTACTATACTATGACTGAGAGTAGATTTCTGCCCATTTTATTTTCTACTAATCTGGAAAGCTGACATAGAAAAGCCCTGTTTGATTCAAATTTCTTTCCCTTCCCGAACTTAAATCATCGTGTCTTCTTGTTTCTTATATTGCCTGTAATATAGGAGAGCTGATAGGAAAAGCCGGCTTAAGCTGCAGCTGCCAGAATAAAAGGTAACATGCAGATGTGTATTGCACTTTTTATCCCCTCATAAAAGAAGAATAAGAAACATATGTTGATTTCTTCCTTGTGAACTTCACTTATCACAGGAAAATATCATGATTTTGGATCACATTTCCATAGCAGCAATCAGACTACTAAAATTCACAAATAAAGGATCTGCTGGGTGCATGCAGCCAGTAGAAAATTCTGCAAATGTTGAAAGGAGCGGCTCACACAACTTACTTCCGAGCTCTATTTTCATTTTGTTGAAATAAAAAGACAAAACAAAAGAAAAGAAACTGTAAAATATTCTGGAACAAAAATAACACAATGTGGTGTTCAGTTGTGCACAGGGGGCTCGATTCATTAGCTGAAACATCCTGTTACGGTTCTGCAGGATTTTGACATATTGACCAAAGAGGAACACTATGCAATTGTATTACCACCTTCTTCATTGCTACTGTATTTCTCTCACCTGAAAGCACTTATCTTCCTCCTGAATTCGAGTTCAGAAGGAAGAACATGCATAAAGTCATCTTGGCCTTTTGATAATTGATGTTCAAGTAAACAGTAGGAAACATTTTTGCCTAATGTGAATGGCATGTGGTTAAAAGGATAATATGCAAAACAATGGCATTATAATTTCGGGGAGGATGCATCTTTTCCAAATTGGGGCTACTCAGAAGCCGGGCTTTCTGAAAGGTAGGTAATGCAACACTCTTGTGTTATATAAAGTACATATAATAAAGTTCTTGGCTCTGAAACAAGTTCATGTTGATGGGTAAGGATAAACTTTAAAGCTGCTACTAGAAAAAGGGTTAAAAGTTAGAGAAAGAGAATACTTCCTGGTACTAAGTGACAATCTAAAATGACAGACACATTACTGAAAAGAGGGCACAAGCCTGGAGAGTTCAGCGTCCATCAGAGATTAGAGCAGCCACGTGTAAGGCGGAGAGGCTATGGAGCTGGGAAGAGAGAGAGAACTGTGATGGGGAGACCGAGACAAGGGGAGAGAGCTGCTGCAAAAGCTCTCAGGACAAATCAGAGAGTAGAAGAGGCCAGGACTGCTTGCTCTATCGAATGAATTTAAAAATTGTTCTTCCCCTGGTAAGGTCTGATTGCACCCAGTGCTGGCAGGTAAGGCTGAGGGGCTCACTGGGTCTGCACAGTGGGCAGTGCAGGCCTTGTGCTTGGGAATCGAGCCCTGTGTGCTTTCCTTTATGACGTCACTCCCCAACTTCCAACACTAGGTTAAAAAGAAAGGTGAGTATGCAGATTAGAATAATCTAGCCACACCCAGCCCATATGAGTAAACACATACTCAGCTGTACTTTTCACAAGGTATAAGTGTCCCCCACCTCAAATGAAACCCAAGAACCCCAAGACTAATTTATAAAACAATTCAGAGCATTTTCAAGTTGCTTGAAGCTCATGTACTTTAGAAGTAGACATTGCTACAGAAGAAAAAGAATGAGAAATGTCTGACAGAAGCAGAAGAATCACAGGTGGCTTTCTCTGTCCCTCTATGCAAAAGCGGCATGCTAAGGGACCCTGCGTGAGCTACCCCATGGTACCCTCCATGAAGATCAGCTTGACATGCCTTGTAGGGTGCATTTGCTACTTGCATAGGGACGGTTTTTGAATTTAGCTTCCCCAAAGATTTCTTTCTAATATTTTATTATAGAAAATTCAAACCTACAGCAAAGTTTAAAGAATTTTACAGTAAGCACCCATAAATTCTATCCCAAGCTTTTGAATGCATTCAGAAATTAGAGTTTATTACAAGTTTATAAACAAGATATAATAAATACCCACCATTTACATAAAGCTACAGAACTATATTAGAAAAGCTGTCATAGCATTTTTTAGGATGTGTCATATGAAAATGTATCAAAGGCAAATCACATGTAATTATACCTTTAATAGGTTATGCTGACAGAAAAGGACCTGAGTAAAACCCTGGAGGAAACAGGATATGTGGCCGTGTGACACACAGGCCAACGACACTTGCTCACTGCCATGTCCTCTCACACCTTCTACCGCTGGACACACACATCTTCTCACACTCACTAAGGTAAGTTTTGTTTTTAACATACTTGAATACAAGTTATTATAAAAACATTAAAAGTGCAAGAAAATGGTATCTCCATGGGATAGCCTGTGGACCTCTTGTAGGAACGTTGGGGTTACCGTGTCATATGGTTTTAGTGGGGGGAAGGCCACTCTCACAGGAGAGTTGTGCCTGGTGAGTTTCCTGGGGAAGAGGCTTGTTTGACAGGAGCAGGCCTGAGGAGCACAGAGGTGTAAGCTCGGCATCTCCGAGCGGAGGCGGAGGACGGGGGAGCTCACTGTCTTAGGTGTAAACTTTGAGGAATCAAGATGTCCAGGCAAGCGCTCTAGGCAAGTGGTGGTGCTGGGTTGTGAGGGTACCTGTGAACCCTCGGCAGCGAGCTCTCTCTTGGGAGCCAGATGGAATATAATGCTTTCCTCCATGGTTTTCCCTGACTTTACGAGTATTATCTTAAAATGCTAACCTTGTCTTTTCCTTACAATGGGGGGAAAAATCATAGTTGTGTATCCAGTCAAGTCACAGAGCTAAAGGGGAAAGACAGCCTTCTCAGAAAAGAATGTTGGTGGCAACCAGGCAAAGAATAAGGCTGAGCAGCCGTGAGTGGCAATGACGGCCAGCTTCTCTACCACACGTGCAGGGTCTCCCTCTAGAGTACTTGGCTTTTAAGTGTGCCTCTGTCCATAATTACAGACACATTCCACACTTTCAGGGATACCTATTTAAGCAGGGAAGTTGGATGGACAGGTGAGAGGAGAGAGGCTGAGAGCTTAGTGATTTCCCACAGAATATTAGTGGTCCCATATTACATTTCAGTTACCTAAATATGCAAAACAAACATTCCAGCCTCTGAGCTTTATTGTCTGTTGTGCTGGTTGTCTCTGAGAAGGCACATCTCAGTGGATAGCCAAGGGACTTAGTATGCACCCACCTTTCCATTATTCCCCTGGTAGGGGCCATGAGGAAAGCTACTTTTCTGAGCCACAAATGCAACTATGTCTGCTCCTCTCCACGCAGACGTGGCATTAAGAGCAAGTCTGCATGGCATCATGATTGAGACCCACGTGAACAATACTTACGGTACAGATCTGCCAGCCTAAAGGAGAAAGACCCTGTGCTTTCAAATTATCATTGAATCTCATGAGATATAGATTTTTACTTTAAAAGTCCATGATAATTATATAACAATAAAATGACATGAAGGACTTACACAAACTGAATAATGGTGGTCTGGATAAAGTTAAAATAATGATAAGAGAGTATAAGATCTATAGAAACTGTAAAATCTATAATGAACATGTAGCATATAGAAAATCCCCAGAATTCTAATTAAAAACTAATTTAAAATTCAACTATTAAATTATATGCACTATATTCATATAAAGATGTTTGACAGTATGTTAAAAAATCCATATAGATCATATAATGGTTTTTAAAGATTCTGCAGGAGATACAAGCTAAACATCCTAATCAAACTACATGAATAAATATGTTAAATTAAGAAGTAAAATTTTAACAGAAATTATTGATTCTAAACAGAAACTGAGAAGATATTTTAATAAGTAACTATTCTACTACTACTAATTTTTAATCATAAAAGGAACTGACATTTTTCTCAGGATTTCATTTATGGATTTATTAAATTGCCAGATAATATCTTCTGTGGACAAACATGACAATGTTTGCTTTTTTTCTCCCTCATGAAAGAAGCAGCAAGTGCAAAAATCAAAAGCCAAGGATACAAAAGCAGGATGGAAATGAAAAATGGTACTTACTGATGAATAGCTTGCAAGAATTTTCGTTGATGTTTTCTTACTTTTGCATGATCTATCTTTTTTACTAGCTTTGTGTTTTTGTAAATTAGCCATGTTTCCCTGAGTACATTGGCAGCTGCGTTTTTCACCTGATAAGAAAACAAATAAAAAAAAGCACTTGATAAATTCCAGACCAGAATCCTTTGTAACTTTGCTATGGGTCATATTCTTTAACCCACAGATCATGGTAAGCTGTAGCTCTATTTAGTAACTCTAAAGACTATTTTTTATCGAATCTGTGCCTTTTTAGAAGTACCTGTATCTTCATGGGAACAACTCTTAACTTGAAATATTAAGGAGATACTACCAATCAATCTCTTTCTGTGCTAAACTCTATCCTAGTCCTTCAGGAAACTTTTCTATTTGACTATTTTTTACATTTTTTTTTTTTTAAATCAAAAGGTACTGATTTCTCCACCTTGTATTGCAATTGTTCTCTCCATATTTTTTGTTGCCTGGAGAAAGGCAAAATGCCAGAAGGCCAGGGTTAGTTTTTCCCTTTTTAAGCTCATTGGGTATTTCTGGCTGTGGGCTCCTGGAAGGGCACATTTCCACTGCTGAATGTATGAGTACACCCAGTGCTTACAGCCTCCCAGAGTGACTTAGCAATCTGCGCGCTTGTTAACACATTTTAATTAACTAACAAAGAGTCTATGTTATCATGATTTTGTTGGAAATTTAAATATGCTGCATTTCGAACGAATGGGACAAATGTAAAGGCTGAAAGCATCATGGTAACACTGTCAAGACCTACTACTGGTGATGAAAGGCATGAATACTTTATCAAGCCACTTGCTTTTTTGATTAAAGTCTTCAAAAAATCCTGGGAGTTGATAAAGGGCCTGCAAAGAACAGGTTGTGTCCTCTTCCTTGCTCACAATATAGACAGGATCTGATGACCCAGAGCTTTCACTTGGGCTTGTTGTTAATGACTTATTCTAAGAAGTCCCATTTAATTCTTTTGAGTGAGGGACAGAGGATATATCACAAAGAGAGCCGCAGGTTAGTGAGGTGCTAGGTGGAGGAAGATAACCTTTTAAGAAAAGCAATGTAGTGGGGAAGGCAGAACAATGAGCCGAGACTGAGAACTGGATTCTAAGTTCTTAAATTTGCACTCACCAAGTCAGGTAGAGGTGATTAGCTAAAATGAGAAAGTTAGAGATAATTATTATTAAAGTCCTCTCACTCCTTATATTTAGATTTACAATGAGGAGTTATAGAATTACACTAAACTATAGGCCCAAGTTTGTATTTATATTTTTCACTTTAGCAAGGAAAACATCAGGTTTGGTAACTGATGGTGAATCCTTTTACAAGGAGCTGAAAGGTTTTCTTTTTGAGCAAGATTGTATTGCTAGAACTCATTTTAAGAAAATGACTTATTTCTTTCCAGTAATACTGCTTTTAGGAGTGACTTTGGTTCATAATGCACTTCCTCTGGGTATCCATTAGATTCTGTGCATGGAAAGCATCCTCAAACCAACAGAGAAATGACTGAAACGGATGCTGAGCAACCGGCCGTGGATATAAGTAAGACCACCACCAACTGTGAAGGTAAAAGGAGTTCTAGTAAATTCTTGGCTCCATATTCATGCTTATGAAAACACTTTGCTCAGACAGCAGTGAGAGCCACCTTTCAGAAGGCCGATTCCTCTGATGTTCATGTCCTTTCGAAGGTAAGGAAGTGGATGCAGCATGAGGCATTGATGTTGGAGGACTCTGCTTTTAAAGAAAGAGGTGTGGGAAGTGGCTGGCCAGCAGTCCCTGGGGTTGGGATAGTTTTTCCCTGTTAGGAAAAAGGTCTCAGCTTTTTCCCTGTTAGGAAAAAGGTCTGAGCAGCTGTATAGATGCCTGAAGATTGGCTAGGGGCCCTATTGATGTGCCCTCCCTGGTTTTACCAGTCCAAGACCCAGAAGAGAAGCCCAGATTCCAGCCTGGGGAAGATGCTGGAGAGCTAGGCAAAAATCCTGGGTAAACTCCTCTGGAACAGAAACAGCAATTGGTTTTGGTTCTGGATTCCCACCTCCAAACAGCAAATGCTAAAGTATTTCTAAAGTCTATAACTTTTAAATAGGTGATTATTTTAAATGACTCTTTCTCTTTGGGATGGTGGGGGAATGGTTGAAGGGGAGCAAGGAACCTTAGTCTCAGAGTTCAGTGGGGTGAGTGATGCCCTTGAGGCCTTATGTTGCAGGATTTGTATTCACTAAGTACTCGTTTTAGCTGACAGGCTTAAATGAAAATGATTCCTCATCTGAAAATGAAATCCCTGCAGCTGCTTTTAAAAACTTTGAAATATGTGAATTTATTTTGAAACATCCTTTTTCTATCTCCCTAATAGGTTTTCAAATACAGGAGTAAAGCTCTTAAAAAGCATCATATTTAACTGCTACTTTTCAACATGACAGCCACAAAACAACATATCCCAGAATGGCAAGAAAAAACCCAAACAAACCCCAGTCTCTGCCTATTACTCAGATGTGTGTCTAATAGTAGGGTCTTCTTTCCCCTCTTAGGGTTCAAAGGGAGCAGACAGAGGGCAGTGAGAAGACAGTGTTGAAAGCACTTTAGTGTTTTACAGGTTTGAAGAATGGGGAATTGTTACATGAAAGTGATATGCAAACTTCTGGGAAAAATGGGGAGAAGCTGATATGCACATTCTTGATCATGTAGATGAGAGGGAAGCTGATCTGGAGGGAACGTTTCCTTTGCCTCCTCGGTTAAGAACCCTGCTGTAATAATCATGTAACTCTTGAGCCCCCTTCCTCCCCTTCTCAGGGCTTTTACAAACTCTCAGAGGGCAGGGTTCATGTCACTAATCTTTGTGTCTCTCTAGCTTAGTGCTTTGGGTGTAGCTGGTATTAAATAGATGTCTATGGTGTTAAGAGGACACCTCAGTATGTATAATTTATACATTAAAAATGTCTTATAATGAACCAAATGACCCTCTTGATAAGAAGGGTATACAGATTTAGAGAAGAAACCAAGGCTTTAAATGGGTCAGTGCATTTCCATTTATGAATTCAACAAATGTGTTGAATCTCTGCCACATGCTAGATTCTATGATACGCTATAAGAGGATTAACAGATATCCCTCAAAAATTTAGTAGCTGTAATAATTCTAGAGCCAGTTAATGGGCCACAACTTCTATGAAATATAACTGATTTCCTATTTTTCAAACAGTAAGGAAAGTGAGGGGGAAGGACTTTTGTTAACAGGAACCTGAACCTCACCCCCAACACACACCAAAAAAGAAAAATGGGAACAGTTGCTCTGCCTCAACATTAGTGAGAGTGACGAGATCAACTCTGACAAAATCTATCAGAAAAATTATGGAAGGCATATTGATAATTGGGTATTTCGAAAATAATTTGAGAAAACAAAAGCTCTGAAAGAAATATTACTAGTATATTGTACTAGTACATACCCAGATACCTTAAAGATGACTTTCATAGGTATAAAGCCATGAAATGTTATATTGCTGACTCAATTATAAAATGATAAAAATATTTTTCATCTTACTATGTGGGGTTTTAAGGATAATAGTACTTTATAAACCACCAGAGCACTTAAAGCTGCTAGACTTTTACCTGTAACTATGATATTGGTAATGACAGCATTGTCTAAAAAAGGCTACTTCTTTATATTTTTCCTTTGTTTTTTACTACTTTGAATCTTCATTTCTAACTTCTACTCCTTTCATTTCTTTTCCTCCTGCCTCTCCCCTCAGAGGCTTTTTTAGCATAATATTAATACTTCCATTCTCCGTCAGTTCCAGGGGAGAGCACCAGGGTGCCATATGCTCCCAGCCGCCCTTGCAGCAGGGATGGATTTGCTAATGGCTCCAGCCCCTCTCTCCCTGTTCTCCTTCAGATCAGGTACCTGGGGCCGGGTTGAAGGCTGTGGCTGTAGAACACGGCAAGGCCAAGGGACCCATTTGTTTCACGCTTTAAACCACTGGGCTGTGTAGCCAAGGACAATGTAAAAGCTACACAGAGTAAATCCTCTGGAATTTCTGTTCACTTGTTAATAAGAGACATGCAGGAAACAAAATTATATAACAGCATAATAATGTTCTTATTATGGATCCTATTAAGAATTCTTAACAGGATTGAAAACACCCACAGTGGACATTAATATGTATAATTATCCTTTGTGGTATATCTAGCAACTTAAAAACAAGCAATTCTGAGAACTCAACATAATTTTTTAAGTTTCTTTCCAAAAATGAAGGTATTCTGAGGACCAAAATCCAAGATTTCCTATTTGATCAGAACTGAATGAACAGTAGTAATAACATATTTCCAAAAAATATAACATGGTAAACATATTGCCTCTGTAAGGTGATAAACTGCAAATCTATTAAATAAGCTAGGTGACAAGTTACTGATGTTATGCTTTCATTTCAAAATCACTAGATTATTCTGGGTACATGTACCTGTTGGCCATTTCTGAATTGTAGAGTGCCATGTAAATTTTTAGAATTGCACAGAATAATCTTCCTTGATGCTGGTGCACAATGAATGGTGTATTCTACTTTGAAATATACTGTTTTACTTGGTTAATGTAGTCATACAGACAAATGACTTCTGTATAAAATTGTTCCCCTGAAAATTTGTACATGGTAAATAATTTTTCATGGAAATTGTTCAATTCTGTAAAGATACAACTGGAAGGCTTGGAAAGTTACATTTGTTCCTGGGGGAATAATCTTTCTTTTAACATTCCTATTGCTTTTTCTTTAGAGTCAGAGTCATATTCAGACTATAGAATGTCTATGGCCATTACCCCTGTTAACCATCAGAAAACAATGATTTCTTCTATGTAGTTTTTCAAGGAATAGTAGTATTTTTCTCTAATAATATATAGTACCCTTGAATTGATATATTTGATCATTTGTCTTAGTTACTGTGTATGGCTTTTAGGTCCTCGTTCATTCTTGGTTATTTTCAGTATTTGTATATTTTTATTTAAAAAATTATAAATGGGTCCATTAGGAATTTCCATAAATAACCAAATTTTATCAAGTTCCATGTAAATGATACTCATTAAAGTTGATGGCTTTGTATAAAATGATGAAGAGAGGATTGTAAAAAGGGTATTATTTTCATGTATTGTGTTGAGTATAATAATATAATAATGGGAGAGGTATCATAAACCAGAAATTTATGTTTTACTCTAATGCCATTTTAATACTTACACCTTTACTTAGCAACATTTCACCTATAAAAACTGATCTGCCAGCAAGCTTGCTGGGGTATCTTTCTCAGACCTATAAGAGACTCCGGTCCTAAGAAATATTGCAAAGTAGCTCCACTTTTAAAAAACAGTAATGAAATAACAGACTTAATAAGGCATGACAAGCATTATGCAGAATGTGAATTTTGAAACTAGAACAGTACTGAAACTAGAACAGTAATTACTGAAGAAGCTTCTAAAAGCAATCTGATTCTTCATGCAACATTATCTACAGGAAGTTTATCAAAAGTATACAAGAACTTATAACATCATCAGAAAACTTGGTCAGTTTAAGGAACTGAGTCCCATTCATAAAAACTAAAGGAAGGTCATGTAGACCGATAGATCTAGATCCTGAATCCATAGTCCTCTAAAGGGGGCTCTCACAGGGCCTTAGGGGACCCATGAGCAACAAGAGCCAAAGTGCATTTTTCTGTAAAGCAGGAAACATCTGGCATTTTATCTGATTTTCTGAGTGGTCAATGCCATAAAAGCTTAATATTTCTTGAGTGTAGAATATGATATTTTAGCTCTTTATCCTTAGCAGTTAATACAGAACTGCAACCATATTACACATACAGTGTATTTTTGTTAAGCAAATATATGTTATTCCAAGGAAGAGGGAAATTACAATAAAGTCAGTAGACTCAAAAAATATCTGTGAAGAGGGCCTGCCTCGGTCTCTTCCAAGATGTCAAATCCTCGGGGAATAACAAGCTAAAGCAGCAGTTCTCAACTGCAGATGCTTTTGTCCCTTTCCGCAACATTTGGCAATTTGGAAGAGAAGTTTTTGCTGTCACAAGCAGGGGGCAGTGCTATCTAGCGAGTAGAGGTCAAATACACTGATAAACATACAAAATGCACAGGACACTCCCATACAACAAAGAATTATCTAGCCAAAAAGGTCACTACTGCTGAGGCTGAGAGACCCTGGACTAAAGTAACTACACTATAAATGTTTCCCAAATGAAAGTGGCTGACCTGAGTAAAAAATCTTCATTAAAGGTGATAGAAAGCAATGTGATGCTATAGATTGTGTACCCAAAGCTATTGTCTTTTGTAAGTCTTAAAATGTTTTGATAATTAAGATATAGAATATCAATATTCTAAAATAACATTTAAATAAATTATATATTTCCTTCTTAAGATAAAACTAAAAATTTGCTTATGAAACATGGGGAAGTCTGCCCAAACATGCTAACTTGGCTTCTCATTTGTGATTCTGTCACGTTTTTTTTTTTTTTCTAACTGTTGAAAAGATATACAGGCAAACATATGGACTACGTGGTATTTTAAGGTATTTTTCTGCCTAATGTCTTAACTGTGGCATTAACTTAATTCCTGAGAAAATGTATAATCATGGTAAAATAATATGGATTACGCAGGACTTAGTGGAAGTGTTTTGTTGATGTTGTGAAACTTGTGACTCTTAAACACAAACTGTGTAGTACAGAACCCTGAAAGGACCAAACAAGTGCATGATGAAATACACAAAACATCTGCTACAATTTCTGGATTAAATGTGGACTAATCTCACATGCACGGGCTTTCATTTCCTGGGAGATGTTTGAAAAGAAAAAGAAACCCAACACTCCATTCACCGTTCCTCATTCATCTCTCTCCCTCCACTCTCCCATATGGGAATGTTCACGAGTTTTGAAAACAATTTCAGGAGCTGGAAGAAAATGAGAGGCTTTGATCATCTACTATAAATGTGGACCCTACTAATTGCAGTAAAGTCTCACAATAGTGTCTGATAGGTAAGACAAAAAGCATGAGCAAGGCAACTGGAATTTGGGTTTCTATTTCATAAATATAACCTGTACAAATAAATATTTGCATTAAAGTGACTGACCTATTAGGAATTATTTATCAAATTAAACAAGATTACTTTTATACATACAACCAAAATCAAGAATGAGTGAAAACACTGAAAGTTGGAACTGCGTGTGAAATTTCTTGATTCTTTTATGGGTAAAGTTACCAAATGATGATGTATTTTGCGATTCATTGACAGCCTATTTGGATTCCACTTTAAGCAGTGGTTATACAGCAAGATGACTCTGCTTTGAAACAATTTTTATTTATTTTTTACTTTGACATTTGTCTCAAGTGACTGTCAAGAAAGGCTAAAAATTTAGTCTAAAAAAAATCATTTGCGTCAACACGGCTTTATACCTTGAGATGATGACCTTGAGCAAGTTACCTAACTCCTTTGTGTCTTGGTTTCCACATTTATAAAATGGGCATAATGATAGCATTTCCTTCATAAAGTTGTTGTGAGGATGAAACCCCTTTGGAGCAACGCCCAGTACAGTGCAAGTACTCCATGAACACTGAGTACCGTTTTCCTTTACTACTAATAATTGGACAGTGATCTTTCATCTAGATGCTGTACCGTTTTCAACATTTCTCTGATGTCCTCTAAGTCATGCAAAGGACCTGTCTTTGCCCCTACCCTGGGCTTCTAAAAGTTAGTGGTGGTTTCTTATTGTCTTTTCAAGCCTATCTGTAGAACACAGAAGTTCAGTAAAATATTTGTTCAATCACTTTCCCATAAAATTCCTATTTTACATTGACAGTATGTTCCTTCCTACTCAATCCAATATTGATCTCTTCTTGCATACTATACTTGATGTTCAGTATGCCTATTTGTTTAGATTTATGTGATCTATGTTTATCCAGTACCAAGACTGTCCAATGATTTCCTAATTGACCTAATGTTAGAAATAGCTTATTCTAAAAATGTGATAAAATAGGAATGCCTCAACTTTTAAACTCATGTCATTTTAGCTTCAGATGTCAAAATAGAAACCATATTTCCTAACATTGAAAAAAACAAAAATATTCCCTTTGAAGATCCATGGGTGGTAACTTACTCTTTTAGTCAGCTGAGTATCCATCATGAAATTGTGCACGTGTTTTTCTGCTTTGGTAAGTTCTAGCTTCCTTGCCACTACAGCTACCACCAGGGCTGTGCAACCAGCACCCTGAAAACAAGGAGAGAAAAGAACCCCAAAGAGTTACTACTTTCTGTCTCAGCCACATTAGAAAATGTTTTGCACCAAATGCAAAAGTTTCTCAAGATAAATATTGTAGTCTTCAGTGTCCTCAATAAGTGTTACAGAAAACATGTGGTCAACAAATGCAGGCAATGTACCTTGAAATTAGGGTTAAAAAACCTAGTTCACATATTTTAAGAACAAAAGCATGATATTTGAATAAAACATTTCTATCATAAGAAATGGCCAAAAACCAATTTTTTGACTTTTTAGACTTCTTAAAACACAAAGAAAAATCAGTTATATATCTATAATTATAATAGGAACAAATAATAAAGGAATAAATTAGCATAAATGTATGGAATAGAAATAAGTATTTTTTCTCTAAAGAATAACACTCGAGACTAGCAGGCCTTCAGGCCAATCAACTGCAATGTACCAGGAATGAAAGATGAATTATCTCAGCATACACACAACTTCAGGTTGTTCCACGTGCATAATAGAAAAGATCACGGGAGACCAGAATGATCGAACCTAGACGACAGAGGTATATAAAGTGCTAAAGGTAAGAGAGAACCATCCTACTTTTTTAGAGGTTTACTACCACTAGAAGAGGCATGGGTCTTCATGTGGAAAATACCAACAGTGTTCCTTTTTGAATTATAGGCCACTGTGCTGATCTCTTGGAACAAGAAATATGACACCATGTGGAACCCCAAGATTATAGTCCTCCCCCTCAGTGATCAAGGTGTACTCACCCAGGTGAAGTCTTCTTTGCTGAAAGACCAGTGACTAAATACAGGGTCTAGAGGTAAGGCTGGGGCACCTGTTGTAGGACCTAGGCAAGGTCATGATGCTGTAGCCACCTCACTGGTTTTGGGCAAAGTAAGCCTAACTGTTAGGGAAGGGGCCAGTGGCAGAGCTACCTTAGGGGCCTGTGAAGGTGAAGTCACACCTCCAGACAGAATCCCAACCTAAGGGGATGACAGAACAGTAGACATTAATAAGCTTCTCTCAATAGGCTTACAGATAGCAGAGAACACAAACAGTAGGATGTTAGGATTCTTTCAACAGAGTTGAATCTTCCATAACTACTTTTTAATAGCATCCCCTTTATGTTAGACAAAGGGGTGGGGTGCTCATAGGATCACCTTCCAATCAGGAGTCTCAAATTCCCACGAGTGAACCCGGTTTTCCATATTATTAATAGATCTAAAAATCACAAAGTAAAACAGTAACTTTACACCTGAAAAATGTGGTGGTCAAAATCTTCAATACTGAGGAATCCTTATATAACTGACATCTTATCCATAAGCATAATTATGATTATACTAAAATTTATTTGTAAGATCTTTAAAGATACAATATAATGTTAAGAAAAGCAGGTTAGAAAATTGTATGTACGACATGCTCCCAATTCTAATTTTTAAAAGGATCCACAATAGTGAAGAAAAAAAGAAAACCTAGAAAGAAACAAGTCCAACTGTGAAGAGAGATTATTTCTACGTAGTTGGAATATGGGTAACTTATAAAATTGTTTTCATTTTTATTTGAATTAATGAATTTACTAGTTATCCAGTTGTGGACCAAAGAAGGACATTTGGGGCTTATTGAATGAGTTGCTACAACAAATCTGGCAAGAGAGACAAGAGTGAGGGGAAAAGCAGAAAATAAATACGCTGTCTTGTCTTGCTACAGCATAATTATGATCGTGGAGACATGGCCTAATGATAAGCTGATGCTGCTTAAATATATTTCCAGAGGGTTGGATATGCCCTTTCATCTCGTTCTATAAAGACATCAGTAATCTCAGAAATGAAGGGCTACTAATCATATGATCAGAAAGTGGATAAGGGGTTTGGACATTGTCTGACTTAACCTTCTGATTTTTGAGATAAGACAACTAAAACAGAGTTAAGTGCTTATTCAGTTATGAACCTCGATTAGCATTGAAATAGTTCCTATCCTTTACCTCATCTCATAATACCTACATCTATATTTAGAATCACAGTTGACCCTCCATATTAGTGGGTTCTACCAACCACAGAGTGAAAATATGTGGGGAAAAAACTAGATGGTTGCATCTGTATTGAACATGTTCAGACTTTTGTTCTTGTCATTCCCTAAACAATATAGTATAACAACTATTTACATCACACTTTAATGTATATGGGAGGATATGGGTAGGTTTTATGCAAGTGCTACATGATTTTATAACAGGGACTTGAGCATCTGTGGATTTTGGTGTGCACAAGGGTGGGGATAGGTTTCTGGAACCAATCCCCATGATACGGAGGGACGACTGTATACTCTTATTTGTGGTCATTTCCATATGAAGCACTGTATTTCATAACAAATTCAAATTCACCTTAAGTGTGAATATTTAAAAATTGATCCATATGGTTAATTATAAATAAATCAATATTGTTCCTATTTTATAACTGATACAACTTTTAAATCAGTATTTCTCAACCTTCACTATTAACTGAATCACTTGGAGAGGTTATAAAAATTCCAGTGTTGAGGCTGTGTGCCTAACCTTGTAAATTCTCATCTCTCAGAATAAATCCAGTCATCTCAATTTTTTAAAGCTCTCCAGCTGATTCCAACATAGAGTCACTGCTTTAGATGGAGCATATGGAGGGACTATGGCAAACTCCACAAACTACTTTCTGCTAAAACAGAGTCAAAGTTCTTAATAGAGTCATTTCACTTATGAAGATATTCAAGAAATGATAAACAAGGAAAGTAAAGGCAGAGAGTTATCCTGATATTTTGTGCTGTGTGCAGACAAAGTTTAGAGCTGGATACCAATGAAGGAAGAGAATGGCCTTTGGAAGCACCTATATCTATTTTGTTAACTTTCAAACATCTACCACAAAGTCTAAATAGTTATGGCAGACTGATGCGGGTAGACCAAATCAGTGACTACCCACGACAGCCATCTGCATCGACCCACTGGATGGTATACATGTGCTTGACAGGCACAGTATACCTGTTGCAGGTATGCTCCTAGCTACTCCTCAAACGCTGGGTTCTGTGGAACTCAGTGATTCAAGGCAGCAGTGGTTCTTTAATAGCACAGGATGTAAAAATCTGAGGGGTTCCTAACTGCTAGAGAGAGAGGGAGCCGCTAGAGGCCAGTTGGCACAAGAACTTGAATATTGTTCTCCCCTGGCAGGTAGCCACTGCTGAGATCCTTCTGGAAAGAAATCAAAATCCTAACAGGAGTGGAAAATCACTGGTATCCAGAGCCTTAGAAAATCAATTTTTGTGTTCATTCTTGGGCTCCATTCTTTCCTGCTGCTGGCCCGTTTCTCGCGGAGCGTCCTCTCACACACGAGAAGACATGCGCATTAAGAATGAGTACCTTTGTTGCAAACTGGAGAAACAAGTGAGTCTGACAATTTAGTAATTACTGAAACTGTTAACTATATACCTCACTCCATTATCCTAACTGTACCCTGGTAAGTTGTACCCCAATTTATCTCCAAGTAAAAACCTTTTCTTTGTTCAAATACAAAGCCCTTAATTCCTTAACTGTTATTTTAATTAAGGAAACCATAAACTTATACCTCCTCAGGTTCTTAATAAATCATAACAGGATTTGATATGTATAGAATCACGTTTCAAGAAAACGACGTTTACTTTTTTAATTTTTAGAGTTATGCAAGATGAAGCTGGCTCACTTCCGAAAGCTTTCTAGGTTCAAGGTAAATTCCTGCCAACGCATTAGTGGTTACAGTAATTTAAGTAATGGCATAATGTTATTGTCCACCCAGTGTCTATTTCCAGGATCATTCTGTTTTATAAAGTGAATAAGAATGAAAATAAGTATGCTTTTACAACATTTTCTCCAAAGCTTGTCACTACCACAATCGATATAGAAACAGTTGGGACTAACATATGTTACTCTCTGAAATTAAGATCCCTGTATGCCTTTAACAAGATGAGTCATAGTCCTTTCACCAAAGTCAGAAAATGTATCCTGGTTACTTATCTCCCATTTCATTTATGTTCTTGGGGAAAACGTAAGTAAACCAACAACCTGCCATTTCAGGATGCTTGGGCATCTAAAAACAAAATGAAGAAAATGCAGTGTGTTGATGAAGCCAATATATTAAAAGCAAAGGTTTATATTAAAAGCAAAGGTTTAGGTTTTCTTTGCTTATCATCTTTTCTTCTATCAAAGTAAATGCTGAAAGAAAGAAGTGAGGGGGCGTGGGAGGAGAGAGAGAGACAGAGACCTTGCTTTAGAAAAGACAAGTAATGACGACTGTTGTTATAGCTTATTACCCTAGGCCAGATCAAACTGAACATGCAAATGACAGTCAGACAGCATACGCTACAGTTAAATCCCAACACCTGGGTAGTCTTAGATGCTGCCAAATTAAAATGTAGTGCTTTTTTTCCACTGTAGTTTCCTTCGTTATATCACAGAAATTGTAAGCCATGTTGATCCCAAGGATGTAAGAGAAGTTCAGGTGTCTTATTTTTCCCAAGATCATTTATCACATAAGGTTTGAAAAATTCAAAGAAGTGACATATTATTATTCTAAATCACCTAGTTATGCTGATTCTGCAAATACTTCCAAGAATCATTTTGAAAAACCATTTTGGGATCAAGCTTTAATAACTTAAGGATACAAGCCTGTGAAAAAAGAAAATTCCATAAAAAGCATGGTGGGGAAAGGTTTTGATTATTTCTGTTTTGAAAAAGGTCTCTTCCAAAGCTTTAACATAATTATGAGATTTTTTTTAGGAATTCCAAATGCCTCATCACTACGGAGAATGGTACTGATAAAAAAACCCACTAATGTTCAAATATTCCAGTCTTAAATTATCCTCCTGTGGGTTTTATAATAGCTCCTTCAGTTTGATAGCTCATTTATTAGACAAAATAGACTATTTATTAGACTATAATTAAAGTTTATCAAAATATAGCTAATTTGAAAAAATCATGCTTATTACCTTAAAATTAATAAATGAACTTTTACTTCAACATAAAGGAGGGTAAAATGAATATGTGAAAACATTGCCTGTTTTTCTGTCCCTGGGGGTGACTGACTCAATATCCTAGGACCATAAATACATTTTTACTGCACTTGCCTGATAAAATTATTCTCTCATAAAAACATGTTTAAAAATTCTGACAAATAACATTCTATAAAACACTCAGCTTTAATATTATATCCCAATGGAGTTTTACAAGTTTCCTCAAGTCATGAAACTAGCACTCAAAGAAGTTCTGAACACAAATTCCCTCTATCAAAAATGCCCTACCTCTGAGTTTCTACAAATATCAACAGATAATTGCTGCTAGGGGGTGCAGGTCTATTTCAAATGTCCTCAACGTAAGGAAGAGGGGAGAAAGTGTGGGATGTTTGAGTTCAGTGATGAACGTGGAGCTGGGAAACTCCAGACTCCTTAACGGTGATTTGCTTGTTCAGCTCAACTCTGGGGGCTGGAAAGAAGGAAGTACGGCATAAAACTGGTCATCAGCAATGAGTCATCCCTGGGTTTAAATCTCCTGATTAGCAACAGTGCCAATGTGCCAATGTGAGTGCACGTACCTCTGCCAACTAAAAGTGCTGATAGTTTAGAAAATGAGGTGGAATTGTGCAGTCAATGAGCTGAGTGCTATACTTCTCTGGACCTGGAAGAAAGCAGCTGTCACATTTCTTATGAAATTTTCTTGGGGAGAAGTGAAGGTCCACTTAGGGTATGGGTGGGGAATTTAGCCTTATGACTGAAAAAGCCCGTCCTCCCCTCCTGCTGCTCTGCACAAAATAGACACTATTGTAAGAGTATAAAGATACACTCTCCTCACCAGGCCTTTATTTGGCGAGATTCAATGAACACACCAGAAAGAATAAAAAATCTCTTCAAAATTACTATTTGATTATTAAGCGCCTCATGTCAAATTGTCTAAGACATTTAAAAAACAAATCTCATTCACATACATGCAACATCAAGGAATGGCTTCATCCCAGTTTCTCAGGATTTCTATGTCCACTGGTAGGGGAAAACAAATCCTCAAGTGGAAATAGAGAAAATTGCAGGCATGTAATCAGACCTTAGCTTTAGCCCTCTTTCATACCAGTCCGTCTCTTTATGAGCGCTAGCTAATTCATTGCTGGTTTGGAACAACCTCTGACTGCCTTAACAGGGTAGTGTCACTGCCCTTGAGGGTGAAACTATTTAACTCTGATAACAGACTGAGTTACCCTGTGATGTTAAATCAAGACTCCTCAACACAGGGCAAATTTAATGCTGACAGAATTATTACCACATGTTCTTATCTTAAGAAAAGGCAAGGTGGTGTAAAAGCTTCCACTGTGAATTGGAATTTTTTTTTTTTGCTCCTTGCATAAAATTTAAAAAATTAGTGTGGGGATTTTCAAGTTCTTATGAACTGGAATATATTTATGCACTGCTTTTGTTTATACAGAATTACCAGTGGAATGGAAGAAATCTAAATCACACCTCTGAAGTGACTTCACTCTTGTTAAGGGATGCATGCTAGACTTTGTCAAAGTCTAGGGGTTTTTCGATCATTATTAGAGAACCACTTATTACTCCATGTTTAAAGATAATTATGCCCAAACTTCAGTCATCCAAACTCTAGTCAAAGGGTCAAGAAGAGCTACCATATTTTTACACAGAGAGAGATGCAAAAGTTACAAATGAATGCCCTTCCTTCTTGTGTAAGATGAGAGATACCCTTACCCATGAAGCTATTTTCCACTCTCGAAACAATCATCTATATTCATAGTTAAGGGAAAATTCATCGTTCTCAGGATGTGTTATATCTATTTTTATAGATATAAAATGGTAGACAGGATAACTTTTTAAAATACTAAGTAAAACAATTACTTTTTCAGTTGTAAAATTGGAGATACTAAAATACTAGCTGGTGTTGACAAAAAGCTAAGACAGACGCTATGATCTAACAATGTTATTTGCTTACCACCTTCAACCAAAAGTCCAAAGCCATTTAGAATTCATTCTATTGGTTATCATGACATTCACAATAGTAAATACTCAGGTCCTTAGTACTTCTTCAAATTGAGGAAGGGTAGAAGAATAAAGAGAATGTAAGTCATTACAACCTTAATGGTTTTGTTTTAAAAGGTAATGAGTGACTTTTTTCTATTAGGCAATCTCATGATCTTATGGTTTAAAGATAATATCTAGGAGAGAGGAAGAGATCATTTCCTCTCAAGCTTTTTTTCTGTCTTTTTAGACACAGGGTCTCACTCTGTCACCCAGGCTGAATACAGTGGCATGATCATAGCTCATTGCAGCCTCCAACTCCTGAGTTCAACAATCCTCCTGCCTCCCAAAGGGCAGGGATTATAGGGATGAGCCACTGCACCTGGCCAGCAGACTTTAATTTCTATACAGGTTTGTGCAAAAGAGAAATTTCTACTTGACTTGTTTGATCCATCACATTGGAATTCTTGTTAAAGAATTTCGGTATTTAGTATCCCCCTATGTTACTAGTTCCACAATCATATACGTACAACATTGTAAGCACAACCTAAACATTACAAAAAAAGTTTTTAGAATTGTCTTGGATTCACAATTTACATTTCAGGCAAAGGGAGATTATTTGTTAATAATGCCATTTGTTTCTCTCTTAGAATTATTATAGAAAACCATCTCTCTTCATGGTTTAATGATGTATTTCTGCCTAGAGCACCGCAGGTTAATCTTAATCTAATGTCCTTGGCTCCCCAAAACTTCACTCATTATACAAATCTAGCAATTTTAAAAATTCTAAGCAACAGCTTAATTTGGGGTTTTGACCAATGAAATGTGAACATCTAAAATGACAGCATGAAATAATGCATTAGTTTCAATTAGCTTTATGAAGAAAACAAGCAGTGCTAATTTCCCTTTGTGTACATTTTTGAAATGGGAACTCTTTACAAGTGTTAGCATTTAGATCAACCACTTTACTTAAAAATGTAAAGAATCCACGTAAAAGTATAAATTCTATCATAATTTCATAAACACACGAATAAGAAAATTCAAATATGAAAGAACACAAAGAAACATAGTACTTCAGAAATAATATACAAGATGATTCAGAGATGACCCTGTGCTTTCTCAAGAGTGTTGTAAATTGTATTTCTTTTTCACAGTTTATTAAAGGCCAGAGGGAAGGTGAGAGAGACAGAGAAATGACTCACAGGAAATATGATTATGTGCATTTTATCTACACATGCATTGCAAAAGTCCAAGGGAGAATAGGCAAATAACCACTTGAAATAAAAACAAGTAATTTCTGGCTAAGATAGCCCCAAAGTGACAAACTGGCACTTCAACTTCCTAAAATCAAAACAAAACAAAAGCAAATAAAATTTGTCTAATAAAACAAACACATTTTTTTCCATAAAATATGTACTGTGAAAAATAATTATCTTCTTTTAGGAATTTACATTGCCAGCCAAACAGTCTCTATGCCAGTGTCTAGGTAACTTCCATCCATATGCTCTTGATCCCTAAGGAACTGTCAGGAGAAACAATCAACTCCCAGATGCTAACCCCAAGAAGACGGCCCTGTAGCCTGACTCCATGGGAATTTGCTTGGCCTAGAGGTAGAGATAATCCAACTCTACATCGTATTTCAAATAGGTTACTCAAACATTACTGAATTTCTCTATATGCAAGTAAACCATTTTTGATCAGGTCAATTAAGAACTCTGTTCCTTATGAGGGAGAAGAATGGAGCTCCTCACTCTAAGAACGGAGGGACAAAGTCATTGGAAATTCGATTACCTATAACATGTTTGTGTCCGTATAGATCAAAAGGTACTCATAACTTCTACATTAAGATCAATAGTGAAACCTAAACAAAGAAGCAGTTAAAGCAGGTAAATAAAAAATCTGATGAGACTTTGAAGAAGCAGTTCTTAAGACATTAGGAATAAAGAATTATCGAGGAAAGATAAATATATCACAACGTCCAGGCAAGGTTAACCTCAAATTTGGCTCTGATTTCATGGCAAATGAGCCTATTTGCATGACCCCTGAGTCATGCCTGATGCAAAAATAAAAGGGGGTACATCTTGCCAAAAAGGAACACTAAGGAAGTTGTTTCTAAGAAACACTGGGGGAAGGACTGCAACTACCAGTTCTGTTTTTATAAATAGCATCTTTCATGTCCCTTGTGGGCTTGTTATGGTGCCTTCCAAAAATACTTCCATGCAAATTTCATTTCCCAAAGCACTCCACTATATAATAAAATGCTATTATTTGAGGAAAAAGGGGAAATGATCCAATAGTAAACATATAATGGAGCATACCAAGTACTGTATAATGAAAAAGAAAAGTTCACAAAACTATATTTTTCTTTTACAAGCAAATAATGTCAAATTATGCCCCTAAATTATATTTTCCACAACTGGGACATGAAATGGTCATCCCGGTACTATTAGCAATATTAACATTGGCCCTGCATTTCATTTTCACAGCAAGCTGCCTTGGCCCAGTTGAATACTACCAATAGGGTGAAGAATGTTCCCTGCCTATCTGTGCCATGGGCATTCAGTCCTTCCAGTTAGTTGTGACTCTTGGAACAATCTTCCTAGGCAGCTGCTGTGGGGTTGTACACTCTACACTGGCCACTACTCAAAGGCCCTCAAATGGTGAGCCTGTGCTCTCTCTGCCAACCTGTGGAGCTCACAGCACTGGTTCATGTACATGGGAAACAAGCATCTAGATAACACTCTTCACCATAACCAAACTATACAAAGAAGATAAGGAATGAAGACAAACCTAGGTCGTTAAAAATGGTACATTGTCAATGTGAAACTACCTCTAGCTCAAACATTTATAAGTTCACACCACATTATAATCACAACTTACTAGCCTCCCATTTTGCATACCTAAAACAAATGGAGCAAAGCAGTCCTGGCTAGATCACAACATGTGAGGGGCAAAGAATGTGTCTGAGCCTGTCCACCACCCAAGAAGAACAACCCAGGTTACCAGCAGCAGCAGACCTTTCTCAAGTGCTCCACGAGACCTGGCCTCTTTCCCCCTGTGCTCTGTGCACTCCTGGTCCAGTGACTTAGCTCAGGTGCACTGAGCTCCTCCTTGCCTCACTGCCTTCAAATAAACAAACCATTACCTCTTCCTGGAATGCTGTTCTTGTCTCTTTCCCCGGCTACTCACCCTTCTCATCTCAGCTTAAAAATCAATTTTCTAGTGACAATTTCTCTGTGTAGATCCCATTCCTCTTGCCCCAAACAGTCCCCAAAACAGGTCAGAAGCTTTACTAATTACACAAATGTAATCAATAATTATTTGCTAAATATGTTTTAAATGTAGGTCTTCCCCTGCAAGCTCCTTGAAGCAGGACAGTGACAGTTTCTGTCTTCCTTTGCTGTATTCCTATTACCTAGGCCAGTGCCTGGCAATCAAGAGAACTTTGTTAAAAGAATAAATAATACTTTAATTGATAAAATGTAAGTTTTCAACCCTTCAACACATTTCAAGATAGTTATTATGGTCCACATTTTACAAATGAGGTAAGTGTCAGAGAAATTTATTCCAAGTTTGCACATCTCGTAGGAAATGGCGGAACTCAGACTTAAAAGAACTTTCTTACTCTGAAGTCAAAGCTCTAAGATCAAATTAGTTAATCAAATTAGCACATGGCCCACAAAGAGCAATCGAGCAGTTCTACCTCTTCAACAGAACTTCATGATGAGAAGAATTAAGATGAAAACTGTAGATGTTCTTTCCCAACATAAAACTGATTTTTTCGCACTGATTTCCTGCTGTTGGGAAAATGAGCAGCTCACAATGACTTATGCACATGGGCTGAATAGTTTAAGTGCCTTCTTGGGAGTAAACAAAAGAGATGTGAAGTAAAAAGACACTTACCATAATTCCAGTAAGCAAACAGACTCCTTTCCCACAGTATGTGTTAGGTACCATGTCCCCATAACCAATGGAGAGAAAAGTTATTGATATCAACCACATTGCTCCAAGGAAGTTGCTAGTAACATCCTGTTGATCATGGTACCTGAAAAATAGCAAACAAAGCCAGTCCTTTATAATTAATCTCCAGTATGATAGCTAAGGGCAGTTTGATGCAATTCAATGTATTCTCTGTACCTTCTATAAACTACTCTACTTGGAAGTTTTCAAAGCTGGAGATTATAAGTAAAATTGAGGTTCCATCTAAGCAATCTAAGAGACATCAGGAAGTGCCTCAACTTTAAAAATTATCTGAAAGAGAAATTATAAAATATGCAAACTGACTTTCATCTTGGTGTAAAATGATCCACACACATTTATCTTTGTAGACTCCTCTGGTCCCTGCCCAGTGTCTCCTCACTTCTTGATGCCTAGCAGATGTGCCAGACTTATGACACAATATGCAGTTGCCCAATCTTACTCCACACCTATGTAGTGAAAGGAATCATGCTGTTCCCATTGCTTGGGCTGTCCTGTGTTACCTTCATTTCCCTAATATGGGCTAACTCCTCATCCTTCCAAATAAATTCAGGTGGGAGCCTTTTCTGTTGACACTTCTCCCCAGCCTCTCCCCTGTGCTCTCTGGGTATTCTGCACATTCTTGTTGCAGGATGCTACTGTAACTGTCCATCTACCTGGAGGCCTTTCACTAGCCATCCCCCCTGAAGACAGAACCTGTACCTCTGACCTCAGAGTCTCTTCCCAAAGCCAGAGCGTCACACAAGTTGTCTTACCAATTGCACACAAAGAACTTAATAGTCAAAAATTGGGAGAGGGATACAACTTATCCTGATTATTATTCAAGGTGTCAAGTTTTACTGGTGAGGAAGAAGGTTTTTATAACAGAGACAGACATCCTGTCACGTTTTGCTTGAATGAACAGTACTAAATAGTAACCCTGTGCCCGTGACGTGGACACTGGTTTCCACCATGTATACTACAGCAGCAAGGCCATGTGAGTTGTCACCCTAGAAGAATTTGCTCCAGATACATGTTCTGAGTAGTTATGGGGTAGGGTGGCCCTCCTCTGTCCCTATGGCAGTCAGACCCCACCCAGACGCTGATCTCTAGAAGACCTTCCTTGCTTTTCAACCAACTTTTCCTAAGGACCTTCCTTCCTTCTCATCTTTCAGACACCACGAGGAGGGCTTTCCTGTCCTCATTTCTTACTCTACAAAGTGTGCTGACAACTGCCTGGCAACCATCACCCCCTGGCTTCACTCACTGAATCCTCCTTTCAACTCAATTCCCTGCCTGTGCTGCGGTGGCAAGGAAGCTGCTGGCCGCAGCCCCAGGATTAATCCAAAATATTACAACCTACACTGGCCATCACATTCTCTGCGCTTTTATTTTTTTCCTATCACTCATCTCATGCCAAGCCTCCTGCTTCTAAAACCAAAAGTCCAGAAGACTCATGAGTATAAACTTTCCTCCAGAATATCAGTAGATCTTACACTTGATCTTTGGATGCACAAAAAAACTCATGCTTATCACTTTTGTACATTTGTCTACTTCCAAAGAAGAGAGAAGCTAAGAAGTGCTGTTTCCTGCTACTTTGGGCTAGGGAAAGAGAAGCTCCTAGCTGGAGTGAATGGAACCTGAGAGTAAAGAGGAGTAAGGCCAATCACTGGATCTCCTGAATCAAAGGAAAGGGCACATGAACAGGGAGACAGCCGTGTTGCAGAGCATCGCAAGTTGCTGGTGGCAGGAGGACAGAAACTTCCACTGTTCCATATCCAAGGAACAGCCACCGTGACCTAGCTGTGGAGTCCCCTCTTCCCAGAATATCTTGGTGGAGAGGCTGCCATTGCCATAGGGGAGGTCAAATGCATGCCTAGTATTCCAGGAACACAGATGAGTGGATTTCCCCCGAGAATCGTTGTTCTAGCATGTGTAACAGCCTGGGCATAGGCTGATGTGACTAGTGCTATGCTCAGGGACAGTGTGAGCTAAGCAGGCTTCTGTGGACTGCTAGGGAGCCTGCTGTGCATATGTAACAGAGCTTCAAGGGGAGAATGTGATTTTCACTTCAAAGCACAACCCTCAGAAATAAGTTATGGATTATAACCCATTCATGAGCTCTCTAGTAAGTATTCCTCACCAAGCACTTGCCTAAAACAGAGAATACATTCCCCTGGCATGAGTGTGGGCTCTACAGGAGAGGGGAGGCAAAAGAGTTCATTTCCTATTCAATTTTAAATTGTGAGAAAAGGTTTTCTTCTTAGCAAAGCATGATTTATACACAGATCTGATACATTTGAATTAATCTAATTCCCTGATACATGTGTATGTACACATCATATTAATTGAGCACGCATTATGTGCTTAGCACTTCACTCGCATTTTCTCATTTAACATAGAACGTTTTAATGCACGGATAATCTTTGGCTGAAACAGTTATAGTCTTCACCCTTTCTGTATCAGCAAAATGTCCTTAGACACTTAGTTTCTAGACACTTAGAAAATGTGCCTGTGTCTGAGTGAAATCTCCATTTCAATTTATTTTTACACTGCCACTGCGCGTGACCAGAACACTATTATCTGCTAGGCACGTAGTTTTCGCAAGAGCAACTAACTACAGAGCAAAGTTTGAGATTTCATACTATCAACAAAGGTCTCTAGGGGCCCTCTCACAGCTGTTGCCTGCAAGGAAATTTCAACTTTGGCATGGGTGTGAAAGTGTTCTTCCTGTAACACTTTTTATATGATTTTCAAAGTTTGGATCAGTAAATGACTGAAAATTGCAATGGAATGCATCCACTGGAACATTTGGGCAAGCTAACTCCTCTTTAGTTGCTCATCTTTAATAAATGTACACATCTTAAATATACAAATTTCTATAATCCTTATTTGACAATTTGCCAAACACTCTCAAGAAATATGTCATTTTATCATTCAGTCAATATTTATTATAGGCTGTGCATATTACACTGCATTAGAGACTGTAATTCTGTATTGAAGGGCCCTAATTAGAAACAAATATCTTTCTAGGAGTTGATATTTTAGGGTTTGGGATTCAGTGGTAAATCATCCTTTTTGCTTATGAAATAATAAACCTGCCTGAAAGATAGCTCAGAATAGAAAAATAACATCTCATACTAATGTTTATGTTACATTCAGATATACTTAGTTGTGAATAGTCAAGATGAGGTAATTAAGAACCGAATTAGATGCTATTAGGATAATCACCTAATTTCTTTTTTAGCAACTCAGGAACAAATATTAGACTTATCAACAGGATGACATTGCTTAGAGCACCGCTCAGGTTTTTAATCTATCCCAGATTCATATAATTGTGAATGGTGAATATGTACCATTTAAAGTTTAAAAAATTTCAAAACATTTCTTATAGTAGAAAGTCATGTCACAAACTAACTCAGACAATTCCAACATTCTTCTCCATAAGGAGAACTATTCTGAGAAAGACATGAAGAAATGACTCATGTAGGAAATTTCAAATTTTAATCAACATGAATACTGGTTTAATCAAAAATACATTAAATAAGATTAAAATTAGTGCAATGAATGCCTGATCATCTCAAGCTTTTAAAATAAGGACTTCAGGGTTTTGGCAGAGGACTGTTTGAACTGTATTACAGCCCTGCATGTGTAAGAGACTTAAAGATTATTATTATTTTTAATGGTTATGTATTTATTTTAATGTGTATTAGAAAAGCATAAGTGACACTTAAAAAGCATGCTTTCATAGCTTATGATAAAGCTAAATATATTTAAGTATAAAAATAATTTGATTTTAGAAAAAATAGTTAACATTGATATTACTGAAAATATAATCAGTGAAGTCAGCATGTGGATCAATGAAGTTTGGGAAACTGACAATCTCTTTCCAATCACCAAAATCACATAAATGATCTTTTTTTTTTTTAAGGTTTTGAAAGAAGGAAAATGCTCCTTTTCTTAGTTTCCATTTCTTATTCATTTCTTCATGCATTGCTAACTGTGGAACCAGCACCGTTTCTTAGATTACAAACATGAAGCTTTCTACTACGTTTGTTAAAGTTCACAGGAGTTACCTTTCCCAGGGAATCACTGTCCTTTTCCCCATGAGCAAGGCTGCCTCTGCCCGGCTCTCCTGCCTGCCCCGGCAGCTCCCACACCAGCGCTGGCTGTTAGGCTGTTCTTCACAGCTCTCCTCTGCAAATGCACTGCCTTCTGCCTGCAAACCTTCTCCCACCGGCCTAGCCCTGATTTGTGCTTTGAGAATCTGTCTGTGAGTCCTCTTTTCCAGACTGTCAGCATGATACTCTAGGCTGGTCCTTTCTCTGTATCCCAGGAGCAACATCTTGTAACTGTCTCTAGCACCATTCGATAAATGTTAACTTGGGTCATAAGACATGTAATGTATAATTTGCTTATTGAACATGCCCTTAGAATTGAAGTTATGAAGAATTTGATGATAAAGACTATGCCTTATTCATTGTTGTATAGTCACCAGTGCTTACAAAAATATAGCAGGAAACTGGTGCTTATCAAATTAATTAGTGTGACAAGGGGAAACATGTCCTCGACTTGCCCTAGGCCACATGCTAGGCCTTCAGGATCACATACACAGAAATACAAAAAGGGGATAGAAGTGATTCTTGCTCACCAGTCAACACAAATTGGATTTGTCATATGTTCCAAGATCTGTGTGCAACTTATAAAAGTATTTTTATACCTGTAAAAAATAATTCAATCAGGGTTAACAGCTGGCAAAATATGTTCATTAATCCTTCTCTACTAAACCTATCATTAATACTAGAAATAGCAAAACATATCTCAAATGTCAGCTCTGGCCTCAAATGTCAGTCTTAGTTATACAGTGAAAAGTATTATGGAGATGTAAATGCATGTGATCAATCCATCATCAATTCTCTCTGCAGAATCTACCTCTCTCTCCTGAAATACCACTAAAATGACAGTAAGGCAATTAAAAAAAGAGCATAAACCCACAAGAGCAAAGAAAGAAAAGGAGACATCAGAGAACATGAAATAACACATTCTTTTTATGAATGAAAGTGTATCTTGCTTTCAGCCATAATGGAGCAACAGGGAACTAGATTGATAACTAAAAAAAAAAAAAAAAAACCTGATAAAATACCTGAAACAATGGTTATCAAGACATTGTTCATAGCAACAGAGGACAGCGATTCCTGACAGACGGAAAACAACTAATGTGAGCCATACAATTGCCCCAGTTTAATGCCTAAAGAGAATCTCCAGGATGTAGCTCAGGGAGGAAACCCAGGCAGATCCTAGAGGTCTCCCTGTGATGAAGGACAGAGATGGAAATCTAGGGAGGTCAAAAATTCAAAGGGCCAAAAACCAGAAAGGAGAGATCTGTACAGAGGCCAAAATGGAGATCTGCAGAAGGGGTCTCCCTGATTATTCACCCCAGTACTGATCAGTACCTGCCTGTAAAACTACCCGAGGCTGGAGAAATGGGCACATTGTGTGTAAAGTGATACAGTATCACCTGAAGATAGACTGTAGTAAATGGTATACTATCAGGTGAAGATAAGATTGTGCTAACATAGGTATAGTATATCTAGGTATAGTATAACTAAGTATATAAGTACAGGCATACGTGGGAGATATTGCCAGTTTGGTTTCAGATCACTGCTATAAAGCAAATATTGCAGTAAAGCAAGTCAAATAAATTTTTTCCCAGTGCACATAAAAGTTATGTTTATACTGTAGTCTATTAAGTATGCAATAGCATTTTGCCTAAAAATGGCAACGTACATATCTGAATTAAAAAGTACATTATTGCGCAAAAATGCTAACAATCTGAGCCCTCAGGGACTCAATCTTTTTGCTGGTGGAAGGTCTTGCCTCAATGTTGATGGCTGCTGATAGGTCAGGGTGGCGGTTGCTGAAGGCTGGGGTGGCTGTGGCAGTTTCTTAAAATAAGAGTACAATGAAGCTTGCCACATCAATTGACTCTTCCTTCCATGAAAGATTTCTCTGTAGCATGAGATGCTGTTTGATAGCATTTTACCCACAGAACTTTTTTCGGAATTGGAATCAGTCCTCTCAAACCCTGCTGCTGCTTTATCAACTAAGTTTACGTACTAGCCTTTGTTGTCATTTCAACATGTTCCCAGCATCGTCACCAGGAGTAGATCCCATCTCAAGAAACCACTTTCTTTGCTCATTCGTAAAAAGGAATTCCTCATCTGTTCAAGTTTTATCATGTGATTGTAGCAGTTCAGTCACATCTTCAGGCTCCGCTTCTAATTCTAGTTCTCTTGCTATTTCTACCACATCTGCAGTTCCCTCCTCCACTGAAGCCTTGAACCCCTCAAAGTTATCCATGAGGGTTGGAATCAACCTCTTCCAAACTCCTGTTAATGTGCTATTTATATTAACATATAACTTGTGACAGCTTCTACGACAGCCCTTGCTGCTTCACCTTACACTTTTATGTTACGAAGACTTCTTTTCTTAAATCTTGTGAACCAACCTCTGTTAGCATCAGACTTTTCTTTTGCAGCTTCCTTACCCCTCTTTGCCATTATAGAATTGAAGAGACTTATGGCCTTGCTCTGGACTAGGCTTTTGCTTAAGGGAATGCTGTGGCTGGTCTGATCTTCTATCCAGACCACTCAAACTTTCTCCATATCAGCAATATGGCTGTTTTGCTTTCTTATCATTTGTGTGTTCACTGGTTAGGACTTTTAGTTTCCTTTTCTTTTCCTTTACATTCACAACGTGACTAAATGTTTGGTGCAAGAAACTTAACCCTCAGCCTGTTTAGGCTTTTGACAGGGCTTCCTCACTAACCTTAATCATTTTTAGTTTTTGATTTAAAGTGAGGGAAGTGCAATTCTTCCCATTACTTGAACACTTAGAGGCCCACTGTCGGGTTATTAATTGTCCTCATCTCAGTATTTTTGTGCTGCAGAGAATAGGGAGGACGAAGGAGAGGGAGAGAAATGGGGAACAGTAGGTTGATGGAGCAGTCAGAACATGCACAACGTTTATCGAATAAATTTACCATCTCATATGAGCACAGTTTGTGGTGCCCTCAGTTACAACAGTAACATCAAAGATCCCTGATCACAGATCACTGTAACAGATATAATAATGAAAAAGTTTGAAATATTACTAGAATTACCAAAATGTGACACAAGAGACGCAAAGCAAGCACATGCTATTGGAAAATGACACCAATAGACTTGCGTGACACAGGGTTGGCACAGACCTTCAATTTGTAAAAAAAATGCAATATCTGTGAAGCACAATACAGTGAAGCATGACAAAACAAAGTATGTCTCTATGCAATAAACCCCAAAGGAACCATTAAAATAACACACGGAAGAATAATACCTGATAAACCAATAAAGGATATATAAGATGAAATACTTAAAAAAAATACATAATCCCAGAGGAGGCAGAAGTAGAGGGAAAAAAAGAACAGAGATGGAACACATGGAAAACAAACAGCAAGAGGAGAGCTTTACCCAAACGTATCTGTAGCCACACTACATATAAATGATATAAGTAATCTCAATTAAAAGGCACAAATTGTCATAGAAACTGTGGAAAGTTCACAACTTGGAGAAACCAGGCATCACACAATGGGTAGATAAGATTCAAAGCTGAAACCAGGAGAACTGATTAAGCCTAAGTCTATGGAATGATGGATATGCAAGTGACTGCCCAGCCTGGTTCTACCAGACAACTAAAAGGAGGTAGCTTTATTGGGGGTAGACTGGATACTCAGGGATTTAGGGCTCAACTAAAGCCAGAAGAGATGTTTGGGGCTGAAAATGTGAAAATTAGGTTCAAGTTTCTAAACTGAAGAACATTTCTAGTTTCCTTCCTTCATTCCTCTATACCTGATCTTAATATTAGAACTTGCTAAAGAATATTTTTCTCTGGAGAAACAGAATTTCTGAGAAAAAAACTCATATATTAACATAAAGAACTCACTAATGAAAAGCTTGGCTTTCACCCTACAGTAATTTTTACCAAACAGTAAGCCTTTTCCCCATATAAAACTTCCAACTGGCTTCCAATTGCCACTCTTGAATAAGAAATAACAGCAAATGATCAGCATACATTTGAAGTATGAGTTCTATAGAAAAGATACACACACACACAAACACACAGAAAAAGTGAGGAGAAAAAATGAAGAAAGCAAACAGAAGAAACTTGAGACAATGCAGGGTGATGGGGGCACGTGACTACTGAACTCTGTAAATTGTGTCATCAAAGATCTCAAGAAACATGTTCCATCCAGAAAAAAAGATGAAGAGAACAAGTGGACTAAAACTCAAAATTATAGTGAACAAATAACCATAATCCAATTAGAATATAAGTCGGCAGAAATATCCCAGGAAGTAGGAAAAGACAAAAAGAGAAGGGAAAAAGGAGAACAAAAAAGATACCTTCTCAGAGAATCAACACAGGGTAGAACGACTGTTTGTCCAGAAGGAGAATATAAAAAGTGGAAGAAAAGAACTGAGAATGTTGCTTTATTTCTTTGACAGGAAAACTGGAAGGTAGGCATCTGTCTCCAAAAGGAAGATTCTGATGCGAATCTGCGTACAGAATAAGAAAAGACCTACGTGGGGGCAGATCATTGTAAATCTTTAAATATCAGGAATAAAGAGAAGATCTTAAAAAGTTTCAAGGAGGGGAAAAAATAGACTAGAGCTAAACATTTAAAATGGTTGCCTCTAGCGTTGTTTGTTTAAATTACTTAGTTTGCGTGTGTGTGTGTATGTTTTGGCCGGGGTGGGGGTGGGGGAAGGAGGCAATCAATTTCTCCCAGTTTTATAGAGGGGCAGGATGGAGAACCCGGGAGGGGGAAATGAACAGGTGTAGCTCAGGCCTTCTCTCTGCTTGGCTCGCCCACAAAGCAGGTGTACTTGGTTTCTGTTTGGTAAGCTTCTCCAGGACAGAGGGTGACTCCCTCACGATATGGGGGTGCACCTGTACCTGTGACTCTTCCTACTCCAGTGGTGACTTATCAGATCATTAGGCAGCCCATTTGGCTATAGGGCAAGTGGTGTGTCCAAATCTGCTTAATACCATTCATGAAGCTGGTATTTCTATGTTTACCCACAGAGGTTAAGAGGCGTCTGGTAAATGATCTCCTTCTAAACTCCAACTATGTGCATGTAGTTTCGATTTACAGGCAAAATCAGAGAGTCAATTAATTAAAACATATAAGCATAAAAAAGGCATTTATCTAGGTTCAGAGGGGAAAAGTGGTGGGTGTCAAAGGCTCAGAAAGAAACACGCATCTCTCATTTGCCACTGATCTATATGAAACATGTTCACCTGGAAAGTGTTTAAAAAAAAAAAAAAACCTATGCAAAGCCCCTACCCTCAATCAATTAAGCCAATTTCTCTGTGGGGAGGACTGTGATAGGGATTTTTTTTTAAAGCTCCACAGGCGAATTTAATGTGCTATTAAGTTTGAGAACCATTAATTAGCTTTATTTCAGGAGTTCCTCATTCAACAGCATGCTGAATATCGACATGTATAAAGGAACTTTTTTTGGGAGGCACTGAGACTACATAGATGAATAAAAATAGTGTTTATGAGAAGCTTAAAATCTAATAAAGGAGAAAATTGGTTGCAAGGAATAATACTGTAATACACAAGTTGTAATAAACGTGAACACTAGAAAAGAGCTATCAAGAAAATACATATATATAAAAAACAGATTGAAAGTAATGACATGAATGTCTAATATTATAACACTGACACCTAAAATTATACTTTTAAATTCAAATAAAACGTAAAATCCAGTAAGTCCAAACACTGCTAAAAACGCGAAAGTACTCTAGAGTGTAAATGTTGTAACTGGATGTATGGAACTACTCCGAAAGTAATTTACGAAGGTCCCTTCAGCCCAGTGTGACATGCTCCAGTCTGTGTGACTTTCTCATCGTCCTCTCTCTGCACAACTACTCTTCTCCCTGCCACCAAGTCCTGAAAACACAAACGTGGCTTAAGACCTTGAGGATCCCAATAGGGTTTCCTTTAACACAAGTAACCCAGGAAAAGTAGCAGAGATAGGCACTATAATGCAACCTCTGGAGCCCAAATTTAATTTAGGCAGGAGCCAGTTTGAATTTTCATAAATTATGTAACTCGTTATTAACTCTAAAAATCAAAGTGAGTTTTTACCTTAATTTTATTTTGCTCCTTTAACTGTGCACGTTTGGAATTTTTTCCTCTTTTTCCATTTAGAAAAATCAAAAAGCTAAACACTTCTCTGTCTCTCTCCGTGTGTGTGTTTCATTGGGTGTTCCTGGTTCTGCAAAAAGCCTGATTTCTTTTCATGTGTTAACCTCGGCTAATTAGAGTTTCACTCATACTTTGGGTATAGAAAATTTGCCTTTGTGTAGAGACCGTCAGTGGATATGTTCCAAGAGCATACGCTTACTTCGAAATAAACCTCAAAGACCCTAAAGGAAAAGAAAGGGATGATAGAACACATATGGATGTTCAAACTTAAGAATTACATTTAACGTGTTTCCCTGAAAAGATGACAAAGTTGTTTTGTTGTCTAATTCCATTAACTCGTTTATGTGTTCTCATTTCGTATTAGAATAAGTGACTTCAGCAATGATTTATCTGTTAATAAATTAACAGTCTTAGATTTCATACCCATATAATTATTTTACTACTATCTGTGTTATTAATAAAATCTATTGGAACACAGATAATATCAACGATGATTTCCCCCCAATTTACACACTAATATCATCATTAAAAAATTAAATGTCTATTACAACTGAGTAAAAATATTTTATGTACATATTTAAAATGGATTTAGGTCTAAGCTAAGAAAATTGTCAACAGATTTTTGGTATGCAAAATACCCAGCAGGTCGATCCAAGGTCAAGTGGGATGCAGAGCAGTTCTTTGTTGGGTGGGAACATCCCATGCCTAACAGGACATAGAGAACAACAACAAAAAACTCCACTAATTTCCGTAACACCCCTGGAGGCTGTACTACCCCTCTTGCGAACCCCTGGCCCGCAGCTCCAGGGCAGCCGGACTCTAGTAATGGCCACCAGAAAATTTGGAGCTGGCATCATATCAACACATCTGGGGAGCAGTGAAACCAGAAAACCTTGGAATTTGGGACAAATGCCTGAGTAGAATTATATTCTCAAGCCCCTGTAACCTCCTCCCTGCCCGCCCCCAGGCAATCAAGAGAATATCAAATTCTAGGACGATGTTTTAACCAGGACTAGCATTTCTGACCAAGTTTCTCTTTCCTACTGTTTCTTTCCTAACTTCCAAACCAGCAAGCGTTTTATGTGGGGCGAGCTCTATTCACTCCGCGCCCGCCGTGTGCCCGGCAGGCATCCTGCACAAACTGCGAGCTCCTCCCAAGGGAGGCTGGAACCCCAGCAGACAGATGGAGCCATGCTCGGCCAGGCCCAAAGATTCCCTTGTTCAAAAGTCAATTTTTCAAAAACACTTAATATAGTCCATGGCTGATGCGTGCCAGGCTCTGCTGATAGCAGAGAGAGTATGTCTACACTGGCCTGGCGGGCTCTCTTTTTAGAAGCCCCCACCACGGTTTTCCATAATGGGTGGCAGCCGGCAGACACTCCCTGCTCTTCTCAGAGGCAAAGAACGGCGTGGGGAGCAGTCACTAGGTGGCAGTGCCACACCAGTTTATCCTCACGGCCGCTCTGCCGTGTTCTGCCCAGCCAGGGCCAGACAGGGGCTGAGGGATGTTGTGGGTGGGAATACCCAGCAGTGAAGCCCCCTCTCGGGCCCCCTGGAAGCAGGCAGTGCTCCACATGGGAAGCAAGATGTCATGACGGCAGCAAACAGGTCCCAGGTTCCTCCTGCACCAGCAGCCCTGGGGTGCTACCACGAATCCCAAGGGCTCTTCTAAGGGGGTGCGTGTATGTGTTTCTGTCTGTGTCTGGATGCTGAATCCATTCTAGATCCAATCGAAGGTGGACCTGAGGTGGCAGCGAATCTCCACAGTTCACACCCCGCCCCCAGATTCTCTAGCTCCAAGACAAGACCTTATCTCCTAAATCTGTAAGAAAAAAACAAGTCCCTGGGGATATTTTTAACTAGGCAATGTTGGAGAGGGACCAGCATTTCAAGATGTGGAGGATGGTAGAAGAGGCATAAGGCCTGGGTAAAGGGACTGTGAGAAAGGTGGAAATCTGGCAGTCCTGCAAACAGGACTTGGGGCACGAATGTTTACCAGCCGGCTGCACACAGCAGGCTTTGGAACGTATGGAAGCGTGACTGATGTTGGGTCCCTACCCTTTTCTTTATAGCCGTAAGGAACAACAAGGAAATAACAAAATAATTATAAGTTTAATGTGTATCGCTAAATAGACTTGTTTGGAACAATATGCTTACTATATGACACCAAAGATTTTATCTATATGTTCTTTACTGTAAACACATATACCTTTCCCTACAATAACTACAGAGATTTAGAGAGGTTTGAGAGCTCTTTGAAAGGAAAAGAGTCTGTCCTCCTCCTTCAGCCTGAGATTATGGTCTGGAGCATTCTTCGTTGCACCGTGACACTCGTAGAGATGCTGGATGATCTCTACAATTGGTGACCCCGGAGTGACTCGGCCAATTTATGGTGAAGTTTAGATGGACTAACAAGGAATCCTGATAAGGGATAGTCCTGACTCTATAAGGGGACAGGGCCGACACATGTAATGCTAGAGGGGGATTTTATCATTTAATTGTGAGTCATGGGTCAGGAACTCACTAAAGAACAGAAACTATATTTTAAAACCTTACAACAATCATTAAAAGTAATTCATTGTACAGTGGAACCAAAGGCATTACAACGAGTAGTACTTTCGGTTCGTGAGCATTGTCTGTGGTTTCCAGATGCGGCACTCTTGATCTTGAGCTCTGGGAACAGGCAGGATGAGTTTTAAAGAGACGATTTGAACAAGGTCTCATGACTAATGTCACTCTGCTGACAACCTGGAACTTAGTACGTAATGCTCTCTCTCCATTATATATAACAGATCATAATGATCCAGATGGCCCCCTCCCTGCTAAAGTGGAGGGGGCGCCTCGTGAAGAAGCAGGGGAGCCTATTGATAAAGCAGAGCCTCTAATGTCTTTGGATTCTGATGAGTCAGATGAAAAGGAATTGCCATTTCCGCCGCCATTAAAAGAGCAGGATGAAACACAGCCCTCTGCCCCTATGGCTCACCCTCCTCCTCCGCCTCCTGTACCATTGCCAGGAGGTACTGATCATGAACCACCTCCTTGGACTCCACCCCACCTAAAGTATTTTTCAGAAACTAATTCCGGGGCACGACCCTCCTTGATTGAGGGTTGTCTAAAAGAAGGGTTAAAATCAGGAGATCCTGATGCTTTTATGGCCGCATCTTCTGTTGTGGTGAGAAATAATAGGAGACAACATGAAGCTCTCCCTTGTAGTGTGTTTCAGGACCTAAAAAAGAGTATCGGAGAAAATGGTCCTCAATCTCCATTTACCACTGGTATGGTTGAGGCATTAGGAATAGTTATGAAATGACTCCTTTTGACAGGAAAACAATTAGTTCATGTCCTAGTTTCATCAGAAGAATATATGGCATGGCTTATGGAATATAATGACTTAGCTATTCAACAATCCTTACAAAGTTTAGATCATGCAATACCAATTACTATGGAAATGTACAAGGCAGTGGCACCTACGCTACAGTTCAAGCTCAAGCCCAGGCTGATGCTAGACTATTTGTTCAGTGTTCAGCCTCAGCCATTCAAGCATGGAAACATATCCCTATTGGTCAAACACACGGATCATTTGTTATTATAAGACAAGGCGCTACCGAACCATATATTGATTTTATCAAAGGACTGGAACAGCAGTGGAAAGACAAGTGTCTAACCAGGACGCCGCTAAGCTTCTCATCCTACAATTAGCTTATGAAAATGCTAATAAGGATTGTCAAGCAGCATTAGCTCCCATCCATATCTCCTCCTCAGATGTAGGAGTCTTTACTAAGGGCTGCCAACATGCGGGCATTACTAACTCATTTAGCTCAAACCTTTGCCGCCATGATGCAAGGAGGTGCTTGCTATAATTATGGAAAATCTGGCCATTTAGCAAAAACTTGTTAACAATCACAGAACAATAACAAGAGGAATAATTTTGTCAAAGAAAAACCTTCTAAAACCTGCCCAAAGTGTGGAAAGGGCAAACATTGGGCTTATCAGTGCCCACCTAAATTTGATAAGGATGGTAATCCTCTACAGGGAAACTTGAAGGGGGGCGCTCCCTCCAGCACCCTGAAAAATATCTGGGGGGTAATGGCTAGTCAGGCCTCTCCAGCCCTGGCCAACGAAATACCATTGCTCTCCTCTCTGCTGCAGCGACCCCTTGGACCTCTCAAGGAACTCATTCAAGAACAGCTAAAAGCCAATCATACAGAACAATCCAATAGTGCTTGGAATACTCCTATTTTTGTTATACCTAAAAAGTCTGGAAAATGGAGACTATTGCAAGATCTCAGAGCTATTAATGCTGTTATAAAACCTATGAGCCCTTTACAACCTGGACTGCCCTCCCCAGTTATGATCCCAGAAAATTGGCCATTAATAGTCATAGATCTTAAAGATTGTTTCATTAATATTTCCCTACATCCCAATGATAAAGACAAATTTGCCTTTACGGTATCTGTAATCAACCATCAAGAATCAGTAGCCAGATACCAGTGGAAAGTTTTGCCTCAAGGAATGATAAATAGCCCCACCATCTGTCAATATTTTGTTTATAAGGCCCTACAGCCTGTTAGACAGATGTTTCCAAATATAAAAATATTTCATTATATGGACGATATTTTACTTGCTGCAGCTACCACACAGGAAGTTGAACAAGCCTATAAGAAAGTAACCCAAGTTACTCATGAACAAAGGTTACATATTGCACCTAAAAGGTGCAAACTTCTACTCCATGGAAATATTTAGTTTATAAAAATAAGTATTCCTCAACCTCTTAAACTCATTGCAACAACTGCTAGGACAAATAAATTGGGTACGTCCCATCCTAGGTAATACTACAGGGGAATTAACACATTTATTTAACACTTTAAAAAGTAGCTCAGATTTAAACCCCCCTCACTCTCTCTCTGAACAAGCATCACAAGAATTATCGTTAGTAGAGGGAAAATTACAAGGTTGCTTCTTACCTAGAATTAACCCATCTTATCCTATTGATCTTTTCCTCTTTAATACCAAACATAGCCCATCTGGCCTGTTAGGGCAGTTTACAACAGAGTTACACTGTTAAGAATGGATATTTTTAGGCCACATTCATAAAAAGATTTCTACTAAAGTCACAGACATGTTAGCTCATATTATACAAAAGGGGAAGGGCACACTGCATTGAGCTTTCAGGATATGACCCAGTGTGCATTATGTTCCTTTACACCAACAAAATTTGAACACTCTATTAGCACAAAACTTAAAATGGCAATGGGCTCTTTCAGATTACCTTGGACAATTACTAATTCATTATCCTTCATCCAAATTATTATAGTTTTTTCAAACTATTCCTATCACCTTGCCTAATATTTTACAATCTACCCCATCACAGGTGCTAGGACCATCTTCACAGATGGCTCTGGCAAAACAGGCAAAGCAGCCATAGCTTGGAAAGATACCAAATGGAAATCACTTATATAAGAAAGGTTTCTAATCCACTCAACAAGCTGAAATCGGAGCATTAATACTGGCATTAAATATCTTTCCTAACATCCCTATCAATATTATTAGTGATTCTCAGTACGCTATACATGCTCTCCAAAACCTTGATACCTCCTTTATTAAGGACATATCTAACAGAACTTTATTACATTTATTTATTAATTTACCTACTCTATTTTCTAAATGATGTCATCCACTTTTTATTGCACATATTAGATCACACACTTCCTTACCTGGGCCGCTTATGGATGGTAATAATGTTGACAATATTGTATCTAATCAATTGTGTCTCCTTGCCCAAGATATTACAGCCTTTCAGCAGGCACCCCTAGATCATAACTTCTTTCATCAAAATGCTAAGGCATTGAAAAAACTTTATCCCATTACATTAACTCAAGCAAAACTTATCATTAAAACTTGCACTGATAGCATGCTATCCTGGGTTTATCCAAAGTGAGGCAACACAAGACCAGGAAAATGGGCTCCACATCTACTCA
>VBSM01002608.1:52036488-52047092 GCA_008086735.1 Cheirogaleus medius | reverse complement strand
AAAAAAAAAAAAACTTGCACTGATTATCAACAATTCTCCTTATCCCCTATTACACTGGTGTCCTGGAGTGAACTCATGAGGACAGTTGCGGAATGATATTTGGCAAACTGATATTACACAATTACCTTATTTTGGGCATCTCAAATACACATGTTACTATTGACACACATTGGGGCTTCATTCATGCCATGCCCTGGTCGGGGGAAAGTAGCCGTCATGCTATCCAACATTTACTGGAAACATTCACAGTTTCAGGATTACCCAAAATTATCAAACGGACAATGGCCCTTGCTATTTATCGAAAAAATATAATTCTACACTTTAACATTGGAAAATAAAACATATCACAGGAATACCCTATAATTCTTCCGGGCAACTCTAGCAGAACGTGCACACTGTACTTTAAAAACTTATCTATTAAAACAAAAAAGGGGGAGCAAGGGACTATCACCTAGAGAACAAATAGCTAAAGCTTTATTTACTTTAAATTTTCTTAATATTGGAGATGATGGCTCTACTGCTATGGATCATAGACTGGGAAAACATAATTTTAATCAATTAAATCAAAAGAAAATGTTGGTTAAAGACTGGGTTAATAAAAATGGCAAAGACCTTTTCCTGTATTGAAATGGAGTAGAGGTGTAGTTTATGTTTCTTGGGAAACAGGTCCAGAGTGGGTCCCTACAAAAAGGGTGAAGCTATACCATGAGCTGGAGAACACCAGACAACCCCATCCCACAGGTGATCAATCTGACCCTGGAGCAACAAAGGACAACGTAGACCAGGAAGAGACAAGCTCCTGACGTGACCTGGGGACAACTGAAGAGGCTTGATCAAAAGGTAGTAACAATAATTAGTAAGGCTGGGTCTGCTCCAACAAGAGAAAATCGATTTTTGGCATATTTGGCCATCATAGGCAAGGCTTCTGAATAGGTAGGACGATGGTTTCTACTCCTTCTAGGATGGTTACTGCTGTCTTCAGCGGGTACCACAGTTTATTGGAGTCATTTATTAACCACTTTGGTACAGCGCTCACTGGCCGCAAAGCCTCGCCCACAGCCGGCACTCACAGTCCGCACGGTAGTTTGTGCTGTGCATTGACGATGGATCCGTTTTGCTCTTGTGTGATGAGGAAAGCTTTACATCACTGAAAGCTTGTTTTACTTTACAGGCAGCTTTACTTGTAATGTAAATCAGAATAGGTAACATATACATATATGTTTTCATTACATTATTTTTAAATGTTCACAATTTTATTTTGATAAATGAAAAATCAGAACAGTCATATCACGGCTGTCGGCTAAAGTCACTGTGTGCGTTCATCTGTGGCTGTCGGCTATAGTCGACACTGGTACTGAAGTGGTTAAACTCAACTTTATTTCATGTGCTTACATGGTGGGATGTAGATCCTCCTTTGTCTTCTAATGACACAGGGTGGACTGGTGGCATTTGGCTACCACCATCAGGACCATTGATGTCACCCACTGAATGGTTACATAATAATGATTCCATACTATTTACTGCCAGCAATCCTCCTATTTGTTTTTCCACCTTAACAAATGTTGAAGGTTGTGTACAAATTATTCCTCAGGAATATTTATATTATCAGTGGCAAGAATACAACTAATTTAACCTTTATCTCTGCTTTAACTTTAAATACAACCATAAATATCAATGTTACAACTTTTACTCCTCACCTGCCCATTTGCATACCAAAAAAAGATTGGAGATATAAATTCTATTCAGTACGATGGGCCCCATGTAGAAGAGAATATCCCAGAGGATTAACTTTGTTTAATAATTGAACTTTATGAGATTGGGGACCCCACGGGAAACTATATTCTTCGGGTAAAGAATTGGAATTTCGCAGTCCATCTAACCATTCCGTTACTTGGAGTGAACATGGATTATCAGGTCCTATTCTTCAACTCACAGATGGCATTCATATGAGTCCTATCCATACTAAAATATGGAGAATGGGATTGCCATTTTTCAATTGTGTATTATCCCATGGCAATTATACTAACCGCGCTGGCGTTTATACACTGTCTTTAGACAAGAATGTCAGTGATTCAGTAATGATATGTACCACTCACCCTTATGTTTTCTTTTTTGGACAAAAACATCCTAATATAACTCAATATTAACACCTATTATAATATCTCTTGTGAGAGTCCTTCTTGGTATAGTTCTTGTATCACGTTGCAAAATGTTACTAATCTTAACATCACTTATATATTTATATTAAAAAGAGGACAAGTTTGGGTTCCTGTGAATTTAACAAAGAAATGGCAAGGAGAATCTTCCTGACAGGTCTTACACTCTGCCTTAACGAAAATTAGACCCAAACGCTTCTTGGCTACTCTTATTGCTTTCTTAGTTTCAACTATTATTATTCTTGCTGCTGCTACAGTGGCTTCTGTATCTCTTACTGAAACTATACATAGGGCAGCTGTGGTTGAAACAGTACCGCCAAATGTTACACATCAAATGCAAGAACAAATTGAAATTGATAAAGGCATATTGGCTAGACTACAAACACTTGAAGCGGCTACAGAATGGGTCGGAGACCAAGAAGCATATATTACTCGTCAAGGCCTACAATGTGATTGGGAATATTGCACACAGTGTGTTACACCCTGACCATATAACAAATCCACTTATCCTTGGAACGTGGTAAAATCTAATCTTCAGGGGGCCTTCAAATCTCATTTAGAATCTCAAGTACTACAATTGGAAAATCAACTACAAAATCAAATACAACAACTCCATTCAAATTTACAAACGGATACTTTACAAAAGCTACAAGATAGCTTTGCCTGGTTAAACCCCAAACAGTGGTTTACAGGACTTGATATTGGAATTTGGGTCATGGCTGGAATTATCGTACTCTTTTGTTTTCTATTCCTAGCAATCTGCAAACAATTGATGTCTATGACTTGCTGCGTGACTCTACACAAACACAAGTTGGACGCTTACTGGCTTTCAGTCTCAACTATCAAGAACAATTTAATCGTAATAGGAAAGGGGGAGATGTAGAGGATGTCAGAAAAGGCATAAGGCCTGGGTAAAGGGACTGTGAGAAAGGTGGAAATCTGGCAGTCCTGCAAACAGGACTTGGGACACGAATGTTTACCAGCCGGCTGCACACAGCAGGCTTTGGAACGTACGGAAGCGTGACTGATGTTGGGTCTCTTCCTTTTCTTTATAGCCTTAAGGAACAACAAGGAAATAACAAAATAATTATAAGTTTAATGTATATCACTAAATAAACTTGTTTAGAGCAATGTGCTTACTATACGACACCAAAGATTTTATCTATATGTTCCTTTACTGTAAACACATATGCCTTTCTCTACACTGAATACAGAGATTTGGAGAGGTTCGAGAGCTCTTTGAAAGGAAAAGACTCTCTCCTCCTCCTCCTTCAGCCTGAGATGGTGGTCTGGAGCATTCTTTGTTGCACCGTGACACTCGTAGAGACGCTGCACAATCTCTACAGAAGATAAAAAAAAGTCAGGGTCTCATTTACTTGCTCTGATCTGGATTCAGAGGCACTGCCATCTTCTTAGCTCTGTGAGACCAAGAGCAGTGAGTCTTAACATCTGTGCCACACTGTCCTCTAAGGTGAGAATCAGACCGTCTACCTCAGCAGGTGGCTGTGAGCACAGAGTGCTATCCAAATGCCACCTTATCAGTATATAGACTGTGTTCTACATTGAGCAAATTCTTCTCTACTTGTGTAAAAGTAAACACAAAGAAAAGTCATTGCTTTGGGGAGTGTATCTTCTTGCACGATGGCGAGGTGACATATGCCGGGGCTCTTCCAAGGAGCACAAGCAGCTTAGGGTTTTGCTCCCTTCTGCCCTACCCTGCGTTCTGCAGTCACTGTCCATGAGCACAGTGACTAGTATGACCAACACTGAAAAGAGAATTGGAGAAAGAAAGGAGGGAGGGGAAGAGGTAAGTCAGGAGCTGCCTGGGCAGGGCAAGAGCAGCATGGGGTGAGTGTAGATCAGGCCACAAAATAAGAGCAGGAAGAAAGAGGGATATTCAGCAACAAGAAGTCCAAATGAAGAAGAGAAAGCTCACAACCTTTCTGTGCCATTCTGTTCCCATCCCTCCTCAGCTGCCTCTCCTCCCACCAACACTAGTACTTCTATCCCTGGGTGTCAGGGCGAGAGAGGAGGGTGCATCTCTGTGTCTAGTATCAGTCATGTATTCCCAAGAAATTTTTGACAGGGCTTCTGTTTAAGGCTTTCAGTCAACTGAAAAAGAATATGCCCCACTGATCCAAATCAATCCAGCTATAAGGTGCCACACATCTATAGTATTTATTATAAATTTATTCTAAATTTTTAATTTTCAAAAAACAGCAAGGGAAAATTCCTGCATAGAACATATGATGACAAGAAATCTTAGCCTCTAGCACTTCACCGTTTCAGGCTATGCTTCTAGGGAAGCAGAACATTCCTGAATGTCATTGCTTTATTCCTCAGAGAGAGATTAGAAGCAGAGAGTTAGAAACCTGAGCCACCAAACAGAGAGAGTTCCCAGCTGAAGATGATTCCAGCGAGGCTGAGGAGAAGGAGCACAGATTTTCTGAGAAGGTCATTCTCAAGGTTTACCAGTTAAATTTTCCCACTTCAATTCTAAAAATCAGTCTTAGAGTGCCTACTAATTGCACCTTGCCTGATTCAGCACGGGCAGCTAAAATATAGACTGCAATGCCGAAACGTCACGAACCGAATCAAAACACAGGTCTAGGTTCAAGCCGGAGCAGCATGGTGCGGTGAACAGAGCTGCTTCAAACCAAACCCACCACCAAAAAGACACACCCATCCCCCGCTCTGTAATTCTTCAGAACACCTTTGCAGAGATCCGCAATGTTTTGTTAAAGTCAGAAAAGTATTTTTATAAAAGCCAAAAACGAAAGAGGAATGAGATGGAGGGAAGGAAATGAGAGTAGGGTAACAAAGAAAGAGAGAAAGGGTGAAAGTGGGAAACTGAATAAATAAATAGTGCAAATAAAAATTTTTAAAAATAACAAATAAATGGTCACAGAAAAATCGCTGCATACACCATGAAAACTCAGAAAACTTCAATGCTAGCCAGCCTACTAATTACTTAAAAAGTCAGCTTCATTTTCCAGCACTATCCACAAATAGATCACATGGCTTTTACTAGCTCCTAAAAAGTTTCCAACTATTCCAGAAAAAGAAAAATGAGAAAAGAAAAACCACTTAGAAACTCTTTCATTATCCTTCAATTATTATTTTAGGAATTTAAAATGGTAATCAACAAATGCTTCCGGTTGAAGGTGTCACATGCAGAAGCAAGGTTCGGGAAGCACATACTTGGTAAGCAGGCTACATACTCAGCTCACCAAACACATTGGTAAAATGATTGCCAATGACAAATACAGCAGACCTTTTCCCCAAAGACAATCACAGTTTTGAAATTAACTTTTTTTTTTTTGCTTGCAGAGATTTCAGGAATCGATTCTACCAAGTCAGGCTAAGGACTACTATGTGTACAGCTTGGTAGCCACAGGGGTGCTCTAGTATAGAGGACATAAATAAGTATTTGTACGTGTTCTACATAGGCTTTAAGGCAACTTACAGAAAATATCTGACCTGGAAACATACAAATTAAAATAGGAGGTATTAACTAGAGTGTGGCATTGTCCAAAATAATTTTCTGCAAAAATAATAAAAATATTCAACACCTGTGCTGGCCATCACTGTGGCCATGAGCCACATGTGTCTATCAAGCACTTGATATATAGCTAGTGCAAATGAAGGACTGAATTTTTAATTTTACTTCATCTGAATCAATTACAATTAAATTTAAAGAGCCATACGGTGTTACTGGTTGCCATATTGGACAGTGAGGACCAAAGGGTCCAGTCAAGGCATGAGAGCCACAGAACACACATATAAATGCTTTAATAACACAGCTATTTTAATTCAGACACAAGATTCACTATGAACTTCCTCTCCACCAAAGTGAAATAAAATAAGGAAATATAATACATTCCTGGACTTCCAGGACCTTAAACTACTTATACATTCGACACAATATTCTATGCTCTTCTGTCATTCGGTTGCTTATTTTGTGTGATGTTTCTTACGTAAAGAAAATAAGTCAACCATTTTAAAGAAATGAATTGAATTCCAACTCATTTTTGTATATTAATTCACTCAGACATGCAGCATTTCTACCCTAGTTCATGGGGAGACTGTACCAGGTGCTAGGACCAGGGCAGGAGGCCAAGAACCTCTACCCAACAGTTCTGAAATCTACAATGATGAAGGATCATCCTAATCTCCACAGGCACACAAAGAACTCCTATTTTTCCTATCAAGCCTCCCTGTTTTTCCTATGAAGCCTATGTTGGTCACTTCTAATTAGCCTGTCCATCCTGTGGGACACAGCCAGTGCCCAAGGAGGGATCTACAAAAAGATTATTGCAGGGCATGTGCTATTTGGGCTGTTTCCCAAATCAAACAACTTGAATACCAGAGAGTCTCTCTCATTCTCCAGTATTCAAATTCTGCTCACTTGACATCCTACTGAAAAAAATAACAGAAGCAGGGCTCCAAACCCTATATTTCCAAGATAATTTTATATATCGTTTAGTGACATGTATATTGATAGCAAAATACAGAAAAAAAAGTCATGGAATGGGTATAGAGATTATGTTTTTATTACTTTGCACCTTTTAACGTATGTCAAAATTATTTCAAAACAGATGTTTCCATGGTGTGACCATTACATTTGTGTGGCTACCTCAGCTTACATGGATATAGTTTTAAAGCATAGTGTAAAGTGTAATGTAGCCAATGAAAGCTTTCTTTCACTCTGCTTGATTTGATTAACATGTTTGTTTCTTAACTTGTATGTTTTACTTATAAATAACATTTTCGTAAAGTTTCTCACTGATGTAAAGGCAGCCGATCACTCTCTAAAAGTGCTGCCTTCAAAAATTGAAGAGGGATCTCAGGAACAACTGTCACACATTTTTTTCCTTACGAAATGAAGATAAGGTGTGTTGTAGGGCATTTTTGATTTTATTATATTAAGGCTTTATTTGATTTTAAATTTATGCACACACATTATTAATATAAAAGGTGATTATCCTGGAATCAATCACTTGATAGATGTTATTTTGTATTGTTCAGGGCAAACTCACAATAAGATTTTTTATATATATATGAGATATATAAGATTATACACACACACACACACACACATATATATTAGGTTTTTAAGTATGAATGTCCAATTCCCTTAAGTTTGACAGTTGATATCTCTGACATTTCACTTTGACACTTCTTGTTTTATTTTTCTTGTTTTTCTCACACTTCTTGTTTTATTTTATCTCTGATATTTCACTTTGACATGTATTTTACTTTTCTATTTTATTCTATACCCTTAGTCTTTCAAATGCACATTTCAGCTTGTGATTATCTTTCAAATTTTTTAAAGCAATTTTTGTGAAACCATGGATAAGTCAAAAATTTGTGTTATTTTTGAATATGAGTTCTGTTGTGGAACCAATGCAGCACAGACAGCTCGAAATCTTAACGAAGTGTTTGGGAAGGATGTGGCTAATGAACGCACAGTACGTGGATGGTTTGAGAAGTTCCGTTCTGGTGATTTTATTCTTGAAAATGAGCAATGTGGGCAACTGGAGACCAAGATGGATAATGATGAGCTGAAAGTTGCAATGGAAACAAATTCATTTCAACCTATGTGTGAATTAGCAGTAAGGTTTTACATTACTATTCCAACAATATTGGACCAGTTGAAACAAATTGGCACGGTAAAGAGGCTGGATAGATGGGTTCCACATCAATTAAACAAGGGTCAGAAGAGATAGTGTCTCAAAGCTTGCCTTTCTTTGTTGTTATTACATAAAGGTGAACCATTCCTACACCATATCGTTACATGTGATGAAAAAGTGGATTCTTTTTGACAACTGCAAGCATTCAGCACAATGGTTGGATAAAGATGAAGTACAGAAACATAGTCCAAAAGCGAATATTCATCAACAAAGCTAATGGTGGTGTCTATTTGGTGGTCCAGACTCTAGTGGCATTATCCACTACAGCTTCATGAAACCTGGTCAATCAATTACAGTGGATGTCTACTGCACCCAATTGGATGAAACGGTGAGGATGCTGGCGATTAAGCAGCCGAGACTGGTCAATAGAGACAGGCCAATCCTCTTGCAAGACAGTGCTTGACCACGTCACACAAACAACACTGTTCAAACTACAGAGGCTGGACTTGGAAACTCTCTGTCATCCACTGTCTTCACCAGACCTTGCACCAACTGACTATCACGTCTTCCAGGCTTTGGACCGCTTCTTGCAAGGAAAAGTATTCAGTTCTCAACAAGCTGTGGAAAACACCTTCCACAATTTTATTGCCACTTGCTCTCCAGGCTTCTCGGCTGCTGCCATAAACAAGCTACCATTAAGATGGCAAAACTGTGTCAACAGTTTAGGCACATACTTTGATTACTTGTGCTGCTTCTTGTTTGAGATATAATAAACTACACTTTTCATTTGAAATCGGACATTTCATATCTAATGACTGTATATTATCATTATATATACACACACCATACATACATATATGCAAGCACATATGCTATGGTTATTACTGCATTCAGAATTGTGATCTCCCATCATATACAATTCAGGAACCATCTGAACGTTGTTTTCTGAGAATGACCATCAAGCACACCTGGTGGCCTGGATATGGTGGCTTAGAAACAGAATACAATACATAGACAACGAAGACTCTCACTGTGCAAATCACTGTGCTTGGTGCAGCGTGGGGTGCAAGGAGAAAAACTATTTCAGGGGCTATTTTGTGGATTTCTAGGAAGAGCAGCAGGCTTTCCTCAGCTGTGTCCAATCCCCTGGCTCAGTTGTGAGACAAGAAGAGCTTGTGGTGAGGCTTCCGGTCAGCACAGTACCCAGACATCCAAATGCCGCTCTCTCATCAGCGGCATTTATATAGCACACAGATGTCCTCGCTTCATAATCCTCCCATCTGTTAAGATCGTATCTCCAAACACCAAAGTGCCTCAAATCAGACAGATTGGAGTCACCTTTACTTGTACCCTATCCCTGAAATCAAACAGCCATGATATTCCGGGGTATCCACCTTCAAACATCCCCAAATTAAGTCCTTCTTCTTGGCATGGCCTCTACTTGCCTTTCCAATCCTAATTCCTGCATCTCCTGAACTTGCATCCCAAGCTCCAGCTGAAGTGCCTTCAATTCATGGGGCACATGTTGCTCTTACCACCCCAGGCCTCTCATACACTGTCCTTTTTATCTTATACCTTAATATTCCTTTTAGCCTGGCTTCTCGTTCACATTCCAACTTCAAAGTCATTTCTTAATACTCTAACCCACCCTACTCCTAAGAGTGGGTTAGGTAACACCAGTTGTATGGCCATGGTACCTGGAATTACCACTACTTGTCCCGAGGAATGGTCACTGTGTCTTGTTCAAAGCAGTATGCCCTGTGCTAGTTAGCACCATGACTGTTACATGGTAGATGCTCAAAAAATAGGGTTTGAATGTTCACTTAAATGAGAGAATCCACATTTCCTCTGCCTTATTCTCGGGATGAGATGATACAGGCTTAGTCCATTGCAAGGGACATCGTACCAGTCCACCAGTTTCCCTCTCTCCAACCTATCTCTCATTCCCACTGTTTCCTGGGTTGTCTTTCTAAAACATAAATCTATGTTACTTTGTCTCATAACCTTGGATGTCTCCACACTTCTTAGAAAGAAAAGTCTAATCTCTTTAGCACAGCATCCAAGGCCATTAACCCTTTGGTCCCAACCCTCTTCCCTGCTATTTCTTCCTATCACCTGCCACATGCTGAATTCTGCTGCTTTTGCCCCTTGGCTTCTAATTGTCTCTCTGACTTCTCCGTCTTCAACACCCATCCCACCTGAAATGTGATTCTTTATTTCTCTTAGGCACAAGTCCATATGTACACCACAGCACTTGTATTAAATTATAATTTTATTTTGCTATTTGTCTATCTGTATGTCTCTTCTATTGGTCATTTAGCACTCAAAGGAGGACTGTCTGTGAAATCCCACTGACTGGATCAGTACCTGATTCTCAGTAGGAGCCCAGTAAATGTTTGTGTAATGAATTTCGAGAAGTCAAAATGCTATAATCCTAATCATTAAAGAAACCTCAATTTTGAAAGTTAATTACTTTAACTAGGAATAATAAAAGCAGGATAAATCAAACTTAACACTTGTATTTTTGTCTGGTAGCCACATAGAATGATAAATATGATATCACTTAGAATATTCATGCCCCTGCTCTTATTTACAGGTTTTTATTGTTTTGTATTGTTATACGCTGCACTTTGTTGATTGGTTATGTGATTCTCAACTTAAACGAATGAAAAAAATTTCACAAATTCAAAGAAAATCCCATATTTTATATTAATTTAGGTTCAATAATTCTGAAACTAAAAAATTGGTTTAAAATTATCCCCCAAGGACTTCTAGCACTATGTTGAATAGAAGTGGAGATAGTGGGCAACCTTGT
>VBSM01002608.1:51942325-52036388 GCA_008086735.1 Cheirogaleus medius | reverse complement strand
TACATAACCGTAATATTTGTACCCCTATAATATGCTGAAATAAAAAAAAAAGAATAAAAAAAAATTATCCCTCAAGATAAAAGTACAAGTTCCTCAATATGTAGCATACTATATGTTTTAAGCATTTGTTAATTTGTGATCCTTGTGTTTTTGTTCTTTTTGTAAAACATTTAGTTTGATTTTGCCTCTAGAAGAAAGATATTCCTTATGCAATCCCAATGTTGTAGCACCTAATGATTCTACAGTTCTTTCCCCATGTGAACAATGAAGACTATGTGACAAAATGTTGGAAACAGCATACAAGACTTACACTGAAACACAAAATAAATTTTAAAACTGCTGTCACTGTTTTAAATACCAGAAGTTATTACCATGCATGTGTGCCACAGATAAATAGGAACATGTCTCAATTCCAAAGGTTCTAATGATTACAAAATCCACAAGACAAAAGGGAACACAGGGCTCTGCTGAAACAAAGAAGTTGATAAGGCTGGGAAGTAACATATTTGCCTGGTTTTATTGGCAATCAACAAAACAACATTAACTAAAACAAGATGTACCCATAAGATGGAGCAATAACCTGAAGAGACTAGGAAAAAAAAAAGAAAATAAAAATAAAAAACTCAGTATCACTCTCTGTCACTTTCAGTTTGGAGAAAGAACACTGGAACACACTAGTGACTAAGACATTTCTTCTCCCTGAAGTTTTCTCTGCACATTCATTGTCTATTTCCCTACACTTATGACTGATAAGTGGATCTTAGAAGCCATCCAACTCAACTTTCTCATTTAATAGCTAAAGAATTGAGGCCTAAAAATGTGAACTGATTGTCCAAGCTCACGAGGCTAATTATGAGCAAACAAGAGTTAGAATCCAGGTCTCTTTACTTCCAAACATACCTTCAGGCTTCTCTTTCTTAGTGCTCACAAACTGGCATCCAGTTTCAATACTTGTCACCCATTGATTTATTGCATGTGCCTTCACAGATTGTTTCTACTATGAAACTTTTAAGAGCTTCTAAAATCAGTACTCTTCATTAAACTGCCTTCCCGAGAGCCCTTGAGGGCAGAAAAATAATTTTAGTAAAATCCACTTATTCATAGGAAATTAAATATTTTATGCAACGGATAATTTGAGATCCTTGTGTTCTTGTTCTTTTTTAACTCTTCAATCTGATTTAGACTCAGGAAGCAAGACATTCCTTACATAATCCCAATGAAGCAGCTCCTAATGATTCTAAAGTTCTTTCTACATGAGAACAATGAACATTGTGAGACCAAATGCTGAAAATAACCTACAAGACTTCCACTGAAGCAGAAAAATTTTAAATCAACTGTTAGTACTGTATCAAAGACCCCCATGTTCTCAAGCATTTAAATAACCAGTCATTCCCTTGTTAAAAAAAAAAAAATACCTTTAAAATCTCTTGTGCTAGCATCAGGGCCCTCTAAACACAGTTCCAATCTGCCCTCCTGGCCTCATCCTCACATGCTATGTGCTCAAAGAGCATGACGGTGTGTCCTTTCTCCACCTTGCCCACATCCCTCCATGGGTTCACAAATGTTTCAGATTCTTAAGGTCTTGTTCGATGACACTTACTTCATACTTCCATAATATTTTCTGTCCCTCTCTTGGGTATGTGTCCCTTTCTAACCTGCACAGAGCTTACTGGTGCACATCTCTCAGGTCCACGGTCTGAGTCTTCTGTACTTTGCCATTCATAAGCCCCAGCAGCATCTGGCAAGGCGCATGTTACAGACAGCAGGCGCTCAGAGATTCGCCGCATGAGGACAGGAGTGGACAGCTGTATCCGGGGACAGAAGCAGGGGAGCAGCTTGTATCTCTGAGGAAACTGAGATCGAGCTTGGTGAAGGGACTTGCCAAAGTTTGGCCCACACAGGTAAATTCCTGATAATTTACTCCCAAATAACCAGGCTACTGGCTGCATCAAAACTATTTTTCCCCCTAAAATTCATTATGTAAATGTCCCTGACATCCTAACTTAGGTGCATGGAACAGAAGTTACTCTTTTCTTATATTGACAAACATTCTCATTCTCATTCTCATTCTCTCTCTCTCTCTCTCTCTCTCTCTATATATATATATATATATATATATATATATGTGTGTGTGTGTGTATGCATTTTTTTCATTATTTGTTCTGCTGTAATAGTGATGCATTGGGGAGGGAAGTTTGCCCCCACATGAAATACCTCGAGACTGTGGTTTCTAAGTCACTTTTTTACTGCTTTGTTTATCCTGTTCCCATACAGTCAGGTTGTCACTAACTTCTGTTATTCTCACTCCAGTAGTTGTTTTCCCTTTTTAATTTGCAGCTATTCGAGAAATGGGATTCTGAGCTCCACTAAAATAATGTCTAAAGAAAGGCAGAAAGTACTGAGCCCACCAATTATTTTTTTCTATGAATAAAGCAGATCAGCTTTAAAATCTATATTTTTTGCTATTCATTGACAGATTCTTCCTCAATTGAATTCTGGGGAGACAGGCTATGGGGTGATAGATCAGAATAGCATGGTGAGGTGACTCAAGGTGAAGTGACTTGTATACTAAGCTTTTGTTTTAATATATGGTTATATTACTTATTTATATAGAAGACAAACTGTGTATCGCCATGGCAGCATATCTGTGCTAGCCTGCTGAGTTAAAAAATACATAATGATGCAATCATAAGAATGATCCCATTTTTCTTTTGAAAACAAATTGTTTTCTGTATTGATACACAGTTTGGAAGGACACCACTCTCATATTATCATGAAATTTTTCCTAGGAAAATAGTGGTTATTGTTAGGGAGTAGGGAAGACTAACAGAGGATTTTTTAAATTTAGATATCTCTGGAGTTTTGATTTCTAACTTCTCATTGTTGTCCAAGAACACAGACTACACATTGACACTAATTCTACGAAATTTATTGAGACATATTTTATGGCATCACATATGCTTGATTACTGAATGTCTATACATGCTAGAAAAGAATGTATCTTCACCAGTTGATGGCTACAGAGTTCAATATATGTATACTAGATTAACTGTGTTATTCAAATTATCTATAACCTTACTTTTTTGTTTGCATGACTCCTTAAATGCTACATTAATCAATAGTGAATGTGTCAATTTCTCTTTATAATTTGCTCATTGTTTTTATATAATTTGTGGCTATACAATTACATATGTACAAACAAATTTAGAATTATTATATCATTCTGGTGAATTGTCCCTTAACATTATTTAATGCTCTATTTTATTTCTAATAAAGTTTTTGCTTTTATGACTTTTTATCTGATATTAACATAGCAGCATCAAACTTCTTTCAATTAGTATTTGCCTATTATATCTTTTCTCAATCTTTCATTTTAAACTCATTCATGTACTTATGTTTTAGAAGTATCTCTTGTAAACCTTATATAGGTAGAATTTAAAAGAAAATTAATATTACCATTTTTTGTGAACACCAGTATCTATGGGTTTGTTTCTATTAATTGCTTTTGAAATTTCTAATTGCCCTATTTGTTATATGCTCTCTCTATACCACACATTTTTCTATCCTCTATTTGCTTGGATGTTATGCATTCTATTTTTTATTACTTTGCTGGTTATCCCTATAACTTTTAATAAGACATACTTGACTTTACACTTAAATTTCAATAACCCTCTTCCCTTGAGAGGTACATGGCCCTTAGAAGGCTTTAAATCGAATCAGACCTACACCTCACATGTTACGCAGCACTTCAGTTCAACCTTATCCACCCAAGTATTCATTATTATTGTTTTGTACAATGTGGTGTTTCTCTGCATTCACCCACATGGCTAACTTTTCTTTCCTCCCGATTCCTTCTTACATTATACGTGTAAGAGATCCTTTCTGGGATTTCATTCTTCTTTCTGAAGGAAATCCTTTAGGAAGTCCTTTTAAAGGATCTGTTGCTGGTAAATAATCTCACTTTTTAATTGTCTAATTAAATCCATGGTTTTATTTTGCCCTTGATTTTAAATGAGATTTAGTTAAGCATAGAATTCTAGGTTGAGAGTTCACTTCCTTCAGCAGTATAGAGATAAGCCACTATACTCCGGCTTCTGTTTTTTTATTTTTTTTTATTTTAGATGTCTACCTAAATAGGATCAGCAATTAGCATTGACAGGTTTTTCTTTTCTTTTTCTGACTTCTTCTAAGTTCATGTATCTACATGTAGATTTCTTTTTCTTCACCTTGCTTGGTATTTGACGGGTTTCCAGAGTCAACGGATTTATATCTCATTAATTTAAAAAAATTTCCAAGCCACACTTCCATTTTTGTTATTTTCTTCTTCTTGAAGTCCAATTTGAGATACTTAAACATCTCACTGTTCCCATGTGTCTCTTCATCTCTTTCACGTTTCCATCTACTTCCTAGATAGATAAGGAATATGCAACATTCAAAAAATATTTCTTCAGCCCTATCTTCCAGTTTACTACTTCTCTGTAAGGTAGCTGTGTCCAACTCTGCCTGTCCACTGAGATTCCTCTTTGGTTCTTTTAGTCTTTTCCCCAGTCTTTTTTATAGCATACCTCTGTTTTATGGTTTTTATCTTTCTCAATCAGTACAGACATAACTTTTTCCTGCTTTACATATTTGAAGTTTTGTGAAGCATGGTATTCAATTTTTCTGTTATTCCTGCTTACTCTCACGGTATTTTTATCCACATACATCTTGCAGCTTTGGATGGTTGGGTGGGGAGGAAGGCTTATGTCTTATGTCAGGAAAAACATCCCGCCTAACCTGGGTTAAATAAGGTGTGTTGCTCTAGAGAGATTTGTGTTTGCTTCTGCCATGCGATTCAGTGTGTTACCCACCAGGGATTTAAATGTTGATTTCTCAACTTGTAGTAGTGTAAATTCAAAAGCATGCATGAGTAGCCCTTTGGTTACCTGTCCTTCAGGGTAGACCGCTCTCCTCACTAACTCCACCGAACACAAACACCACCCAGTCTGGGAGTCAGGTATGTTTTTTGTTTGGTTGTGTGGTTTCTTTCTGTGGTGGGAGATTTTATATTTAGTCTATTCTTTCATTAAAGGTATATCCCCTTAGAGCAGTGTTCTTGAAACTGCTGTCAAGTCCCATTAGCAGACAGTGAAATCAACTTAGCGCTGTGGTTCTCAACCTTGGCTGTGCATTAGAATCGACCAGGGAGCTTTTAAAACCTTGACTCTAGGCCACAACCTAAGATCATGTAAATCAGAATCACTGAGGGTGGGACCCAGGCATATATATCCTTGTAGCTCCCAGGTGACCTGATAACAGCCAAGATTGAGATTCACCATCATGACAAGCATTTTATAATAAAATAGTATGGAATACAATAGAACAAAGAGGACTGTTAATATTGATCCTTAGTGAGAACTGTGTACATTGCTATAAAATCTGCTATTCAGTGGTATGTGTGACTATATACATTGTGCTCTCATATAAATTATATTCTTTATTGTGCTTGTCTTTTTGAAAAAAGAACCTAAAAAAGTTAAGCTTCTTGGTTACCAAGATTAGAAGCTGTCTTGAGAGAAGCTGAAGCTTGAGAGCCAGCTTATTACCTGTATTCCTGCTCCCATGTATGTACACACACACACACACAAACACACACACACACACACACACAATTTTGGCACATGGAAATTTCCCTTCTTCTCTTGGATGCTAATCTATGCATGTCCATTTTTTCCAGCTCCTCTAGGGGTTTTGTAAGAGTTTATCAGGATATCAAGTCTACCATATTGCTGAATATGTAATTCATTTCTTTATATACTGTAATTCTGTTTTCTTTCAATTTTATTTGAAAACATGCACTATGATATCTAAGTTAAATTTGCATTTAAAATGTGTTTTAATTACACTCTGTCGATATTAACATATTTTACAGTGACACCACAGAAAGCTATTCAGCATGCCACTCCACTGTCACACCAAGGCTGCCACATATATATGCAGAAAGAGATTTTTTAAGATGAGGGGTTTGCAGGTTTAGTTGTCCAGTTTATAAGAAGTTTTCACACAAGGAAATAAGAGAAAATAGCCAGAACTCAAAAGGAAGCACCGGAGCAGAATTTATTTTTGAACAAGCGCTAAGGTAAGATGGCTGGTAGGCATAGTGACAACATCTAGGCACATCTGAAGCATGGTGACATTACCATTTCTGCCAACAGACGGGGACAGGAGGAGGCATCAGGGACCATGTTTGTTGTTGTTGCTGTGGTTGGCATGGCTAAACTAGCCCCTGGGAACGTTAGGGTACCTTCCCAAAGATCTTCTTGATAAATATATATATTTTCTAATGTGAGTGAGATTAGAGAGTCTAGCTGTTAAGCCCTTTTACTATCCTGTTCCCAGCACATCAAAAGATGCAACAGAAATATTTTTTCTAATTCTGCCATGTCCCATCTCTGGAATTCTACGCTTTCCTCTATCTTAATCCTCCCAAATGCCAATGACCCGGCCAAAATTCCATCTAGTCACATGGAGTGACGGGAATTCATCTGTAGGGCAGTTCACCCAAACCAGGCTGGTGCTAAGCATCTCATTATGTAAAAATTTCAACCACCCTTTATGTCACTACTATGGCTCTCCTACATTTTAAACTGTAAATATAGTAAGTGTATTCCACTGGTATCATGATGTTCAGAAATGTCACACTCAGAGCACAACACTCAAATTTGGCAGATTGCTGGCAATCTGTTTTCTTTCTCCAAGGAAATAAACAGCTGCACAGTTGCTTTAGAAAGACTTAAAATGAGATGAAGGTGAAAGGAATCACATTAACAGACTGACTGAGGCAAGGTAGGGCTTTGTGTTTTGTTTTGTTTTGATTTAACTGGTCAAATCATTTAAATATGTTATTATGCTCCTAGGACAGGATGACAATACTTTGGAATAGATAAAAAGTAAGAAAAATATAATCAGAGAAAAAGCAATATTTAAGAGAAAAAAGAAAAAGAAATCAAAAAAAGAAAAAAAATCTACTGACTACTCAGAAAAAGTCCTACTACTCAAACATCACCCAGGCAAATGGGTATATGCCTGCTTCTCAATGTCTTCTTCCCCAGACCCACAATTTGCTACCTTCCCAGCAGAAGGGAGATCCTCTTACAGCAGGGAGTACTACAAAAATGTTGGTTCTTTAATTTCAAACTACAGTATATCATAGGACCACATGTATTTGGAAAAACTTTCAAGTTTAACGGAAAGGACTTGAATTATGTAACATTTTCAGTAGTCCCCAAATCTGTAAATTTAACACTTTTTTATTTTCTACTTTTAGCTCTTTCCATCTTTAATCTGAAAAAAGGTTAACTGGTTTGAAGGAATAAACAGATTTTGTAGAGTACTGTTTATTTAACTGTAACTCATGAGCGTTTGTCACAAAGAGCAGCTACATTAAATTAGCTTTTTTCCCTACTGTATTAGAGTACAGTAGTATTATCACGCTTAGAATTTCTAAAATTTCAGTAAGTCATGCCTACATTCATTTACATCCTCTTTCTCTCCCTCCCTCTCTCCCCATTGTGCCGTTCTCCTTCTCCCTCTTTTTCTCCAGCAGACATGATTTTCAATTCCTAGACTGCTCCTCCATTGTTCTGGGAAGAAGTCCATTTAATTCTGTGTACCAAATTTACTGTGCTTTAAAATGATCTCTTGGAGAGATTCTCTATATATCCAATTCTGCTGTTTTTGTGCCAATTTATCTTCCTGATAGCTTTCCTTAGATGAAAGACGTGTACTTAAAGCTCAACTTTTCTTAAAACATATGCGTATGTACACATACACCCATTTTATAGATAAGAAAAAAACAAATAAAAATCTAAATCTGTGCTGTCCAATATGACAGCCACTAAATGAAAGTGCCACTTGCATTTAAGTATAATTAAATAAAATAAAAAATTCAATTCCTTAATAATGCTAGCCACATTTCAAAGGCTTGATAACCTCATGTGGCTAGTGGCTATCAGATTGGATAGTGCAAAAGAACACTGCCATCACTGCAGAAAGTTCTATCAAGCAGCACTGTTTTAAGCATCCATAGGTTTTGGAAAAAATGCTCAAAGCCAAAATGCACGATTCATTCATTGATTTTTTTTTCCCTTTCATGCTTACTACATGCCTTCATTTAATCAAATGGAAAATGTAAAGATATGTTTCATTAAATGTCAATATTAGATATAGTACAAAAGATTAAGAAACAAAGTATCATGAGGAAAAAAACCAACAACTCTCAGGTGTATGTATGTCTAGGTGGAGTTTCAGAATAAAGAGCAAGGCCAAAGTCAGGAATTTGAATGCTGACTTCATCGGGTTGATTTTCTAATGCCTTACCCATCCAATTACAGTTGAATGCAAGTAAAGCCAAGATTGTTCAATTTAAGGCCTTTTCTGACCTTCTAATTTTACAATAGTTTAATGATTCCATAAGGAGAAAGAAGAGAATCACTGAAACTGTTTATTGTCACATCTATACACTAAAATCCAAAATAGTGTGTTACAGATTATCTCATGCTTGATAGGAAGTCACTCCTAAATCTGTTAAACACTGATGAAACACCTAATAACTAAAAATACTAGAAAAACCAATATAAAGTATTGTACCTACTTTGATACTTATAATTCACAGCTAACGGAGCCTATTCTTAAGGGCAATTTATTTTTAGTAGAGGATAATGACCTGCAGGGTGTAATTTAATATTTCAAATATAATGAGATGACCTTGACTGATCCATTAAAGTAGGAGGTGTGAAATGTAGCTTTGCAGAGCAAATGCAAGCAGATTAAAACAAACAAGCTACACTGCTGTCCAGTTTCAGGTGTTCAGAGGTAAGAATCGATGCCTGGGGGAAAATAGGGACTAGCTGAATTTAAGGAAATCTTACAAAGAAGTTTAATAACCAAAAGAATAATAAAAGCCCAAATGCTCATTTACCTGTCTACTTAATGAATTGTGCCTTCTTGAAGATAGCCCAAAATATAGTTTCCATGTGGAAGGAATGACGAAACTTTGCTTTTATATTCATGTAAAAATCTAAAATGAAAAGACTTTAATATGTTTATCATTTAACATTTCACATTTGCTCCTGAAGGTGAGGAAGAGATGGCTTACGTGTGAAGAATCTAAAATATATAACAATATATAAAATTACACACAACTAAAAAGCAGACATTTCTGCGATAAAAAAAGCATAAAATTCTGCTATGCTTATACTTGGGTCTTTGATCAAACCAAAACGTTTTCTTTTTTTTTTTTTTTTTTTTTTTTTTTTTTTTTTTTTTTTTTAGAGACGGGGTCTCGCTCTTGGTCAGGCTGGTTTTCGAACTCCTGACCTTGAGCTATCCACCCGCCTCGGCCTCCCAGAGTGCTAGGATTACAGGCGTGAGCCACCGCGCCCGGCCTCAAAACGTTTTCTTCTTTCAAAAGAAATTTTGTGAAGAGGGAGACATGCATCCACCTGATGGAATACAATGCAGTAATTAAAACACCGCTTCTAGACTTCCAATTTCTGGTCCAACATTTAAGGAGTTTGGAAGTCATCACTGCCATCCTCAGAAAAAAAGAAAAACTGAAAATCAACATCTTTTCTTATATCTAGCAGACAATTGAGGTCACAGGACAAACCACAACCCCCCAAACTAGGGACACAGATACAGAAAACCACAGCTTATCTGGAACAAAAACCACCTGGAAACTGTCTCTGAAGCCTGCATCAGGTAGTAATACTTAAAGGGTAATTGACTAATTGCTGGAGCCGGAGCATGAACTAGCCTGAGAGTTAAACTCATGGAGGCCTGAGCCTGGGTAGGGGGTAGCATTATACTTTTCTGAGTTTAACCTAATAGAAAAATCCCCTCCTGCCTCTAGGGAAGAGAAAAGTAATCATTTTATAATAAATTCAGAACATTTTATCAACAAAAGCTTGCCCTCATAGGAAACTATTTTACCAGAGCCTCATCCCTTGGGGAAAGGGAAATCCCAAACTCCAGACTTCCCCTTCCACACCCACATCTCTGTTGGCCACATGGGAAAAGGAAAACACCCAACTCCAGTCCCCTCTAGCTTTCTTGTTTCACCTTAAGGGGGTCAGGGGAAACTGGAAGCACTTACGAAGGTCACAGACCAGGGACCTGGACTTACTAAAAGATTGAGACCTAATCACAGGACTACAGAATTCTTCCCCTCCTTTCACACCTTACCACCACATCAATCGGGCTCCCGTATAATACCAGGGAACTACAACAGACCAGTTTATCCCAGTTCCTGTTACCCAGTATCTCATGTCTGACTTTCAACACAAATTACAAGGCATACTAAACAAAAAGCAAAGTATGAAGGGACAGAGCAAGCATCAACGAGACTCAGATTTGGCAGGGATGTTGAGGTTATCAGAACGGGATTTAAAATAACTATGATTAATATGCTAAGGGATCTGATAGAAAAAGTAGACAACATGCAAGAATAAACAGGTAGTGTAAGCAGACAGATTGAAATTGTAAGAAAGAACCACAAAGAAATGCTAAAACAATGTAAAAGAAATGAAAAATGCCTTTGATGGACTTATTAGTAGACTTGACATAGATAAGGAAAGAATCTCTGAGCTTGAAGATATGTCAACAGAAATTTCCAAAAGCAAAGAGAAAAAAGACAAAAAGAGAAAAAAGAAAGAATATGTAAGAACTGTGGGATAGTTACAAACGGTGTAATATACATGTAATGATAATGCCAGAAGGAGAAGAGAGACAGGCACAGAAGAAATATTTGAAACAATAATGACTAAGAATTTCACAAATTAACGTCAGACACCAAACCACACATCCAGGAAGTTCTAAGAACATCAAGCAAGATACATGCTAAAAAATCTACATGTAGATATATATTCAAACTTCAGAAAATCAGAGATAAACAAGAAATCTTGAAAGAAGCTGAGGAAAAAAACTTTACCCAGAGAGAGGCAAGGATAAGAATTACATCAGACTTCTTCTCAGAAACCATGCAAGCAAGAAGAGAGTGAAATGAAATACCTAAAGTGTTGAGAGAAAAAACTCCACCAATCTTGAATTTTGTGTGCAGCAAAATTATTCTTCAAAAGTGAAAAAGAAATGAAAACTTAAATAATAATTGAGGCAATTTGTTGTCAGTAGATCTGCATTGCAAGAAACTTTTAAAGAACTTCAGAGAGAACATAAAAAGATATAGGTCAGAAACTCAAATTCACATAAAGAAAGGAAGAGCATTAGAGAAAGAATAAATGAATTAAAGTTTTAAAAAGATTTATTTTTCTTATTCTTAATTAATATAAAATATAAGTTTGTTCAAAATAACAATATTTTTGGTGATTATAAATGAGGGATAAGTGAAATGAATGATAGAATTGATATAAGGTATTGGAGGGAGAAATTAGGAATATATCTTTTAAGATATTTGCACTACCCAGTGAAGCACTATCATGTTGTTTGGAAAAAAATCCAAGTCTATATGTTTATTACAAATTCTAGGACAATAACTAAAAAAAAAAATAAATGTAATTTATATGCTAAAAAGGAGAGAAAGTGGAATCATATATAATGCTCAGTTGAAACTACAGAGGGTGGAAGAAAATAAGAAACAACAAGGGTAACAAATAGAAAATGAAAACAAGTATGGTAAATATTAATACAACTATACCAATAATCCCTTGAAATGTCAATGATATGACTACAACAATTAAAATACAGAGATTGTTAAAGTGAATTAAAAAAAAAATCCAACTATATGCTGTCCACAAAAAACCCACTTTAAAAACTAAGACACATATAGATTAAAAGTAAGGAGATGGAGACAGATACCCCATGGTAACACTAATCAAAAGAAAGCTAGAAGAGTAATATTAATTTCAGACAAAGCACATTTAAGAGCAAAAAAAAAAAAAATCAAACAAAATACTATCAAGCATTAAGAGGGGCATTACATAATGATAAAGGGTCAATTTTCCAAGAAGACATAACTATCCTTAATGTGTATGGGCCTAACAATGGAGAATCAATATATGTGAGACAAAACTGATACAAGTACAAGGAGAAATGAACAAATTCACTATTATAGTTTGAGACTTAAACATTTCTCTATTAGTAATTGACAGATTCAGCATACAGAAAAATCAGTAAAGACATAGTCGGACTGAACACTCCCATCAATCAACTGTATCTAATTGACACTTACAGAATATATTACATAACAACAGCAGAATATATTTTCTTCTCATGCTCACATATTCACCAAAATAGACCACATTTGGGGCCATTACAGAAACCTCGTAACATTTTAAATAATAGAAATCATGCAATGTAGGCTCTCAGACCACAATGGAATTAAACTAAAAATCAAAAACAGCTGAAATATGAAAAATCCTAAGTACTTGAAAATTAAACAACACATTTTGAAATAGAACATGGGTCCTAGAACAAATCTCAAGAGAAATTAAAAATCATTTTGAAGTAATGAAAATGAAAACACAACTTATCAAAATTTGTGAGATGCAGTAAAAGCAGTGTACAGGGAAATTTATGGCACTGAATGCATATATTAGAAAAGAAGGAAGTTCTAAAATCAATCATGTAAGCTTTCACCTTAGGAAACTAGAAGAATAAAAACAAATGCAAAGTAAGCAGAAGAAATAATAAAAAAATTAAAGCTGATATCAATGATGTTGAAAACAGGAAATCAGTGTAGAAAATCAACAAAACCAAAAGCAATTTCTTCAAAAAGATTAATAAAATTTATAAATCCCATGCCAGGAAGAAAATGAAGGAAAAACAAAAGAGAAGACAAAAATTACAAACATCAGAAATGAAAGAGGTACCATCACTACTGACTCCATGGGCTTTCGAAGGGTAACAAATATTATGAAAAACACTATGCCCACATATTTGATAACCTAGATAAAATGGACCAATTCTTTGAAAAACACAATCTGCCAAAAATCACACAAGAAAAAATAAATAATCTTAATAGGGTTATATCTATTAAAGGAATTCAATAACTAATAACCATCCAGTATAGAAAGCACCAGGCTCAGATGAGTTCACTGGTGAATTCTCCCAAACATTTAAGGAAGAAATTATACCAATTCTCCATAATGTCTTCTAGAGATAGAAGCAGGCGTAATAATTCCTAACTCATGAGGCCAGGATTAACCTAATACCAAAACCAAACAAGATAAAGAAAGTAAAACTACAGACTAATATCACTCATGAATATAGATGCAAAAATCCTCAAAAATGTTAGAAAATTGAATTACACAAAGTTTTATGCCACAACTAAATGAGATTTACTGTAGGTATACAAGGCTGATTTAACATTTGAAAATCAATTAATGTAATCCATCACATCAACAGGCTAAAAAACAAAGAATCACATCATCATATCAATAGATTCAGAAAAGGCAGTGTACAAAATCTAACATCCATGCGTGATAAAAATTCTCATCAAACTAAGAATAGAGGGGACTTCTTCAACTTAGTAAAGATTATCTATAAAAAAAACCTACAGCTAATATCATACTTAACATCATACTTAAGAAACTAGGTGCTTTCCTTGCTAAGATCAGAAACAAGACACGGATGTCCTCTCTTATCATTCCTATTCAACTTTGTATTGGAAGTTCTAACTAATGTAATAAGACTTTTAAAAATGGTATAGGATTGAGAACAAAGAAATAAAACTCTTTTTTTGCCAATGGCATGATTTTTTCTGTAAAAAATCCCAAAGAATGGACAAAGAACACTGGAATAAGTCATCATAGCAAGGTTGCAGGATACAAAGGTAATACACAAAAGTCAATCACTTTCCTATATATCAGCAATGAAGTACAATTTAAAATTCAAAACACAATACCATTTACATTAGCATGAAATAAATGAAACAGTTCTAAATCTTACAAAATATATGAAAACTACAAAACTCTGATGAAAGAAATCAAAGAAGAACTAAATAAATATTCCATGTAAATCTCGCTGAGATTTCATTTCTTTCCAACTTGATCTAAACATTCAATGCAAACTCAATCAAAATCTCAGCAACTCATTTTGTATATATACACAAACCGATTCTAAAGTTTATATGGAGAGGCAAAAGACCTGGAATTTTGAAGGAGAAGAACAAGGTTAGAGGAAGAACACTATCTGACTTCAGGACTTGGTATAAAGTTACATTAACCAAGACAGTGGGTAATGGTGAAAGAATATACAAATAGATCAATGTAACAGAATAGAAGGAGTAGAAAATAGACTCCTATGGGTATAATTAACCAATCTTTGACAAAGGCAAATCACTAGATAAGTGACAATCTTTTCAACGAATGATTCTGGAACAACTAGAAACCACATGTAATAAAAATGAATCTAGACACAGACCCTACACCTCTCTCTCTCTCTCACACACACAAACCCTCAAAATGGATCACAGACCTAAATTTAAAGTAAAAAACTATAGAATTCCTAGAAAATATCATAGGAGAAAATCTAGGTGAAACTGGGCTTGGCAAGATCTTTTTAGATACAATTCCAAAGACACAATCCATGAAAGGAAACATTGGTATGTTGGACTTCCTTAAAATTAAAAACTTCTGCTTTGGTAAAGATACTGATAAGAGAATAAAAATGCAAGCTACAAAATGGGAGAAAATATTTGCAAAACATATATCTGGTAAAGGACTGGTATCCAAAATATACAAAGAAGTCTTAAAACTCTACAATAAGAAAATGAGCAACCCACCTTAGAAAAAGAACAAAATATCTGCACACCACATCAAAGATGACATACAAATGGCACATGAGCATATGAAAAGATGTTCTGCATCATACATCATTAGGGAAATAAAAATTATTATTAAAACAACAATGAGATACTACTATATACCTATTAAAATGGCCAAAATAACAAATGCTAGTGAGGATATGGAAAAAAGGAACTCTTATTTATTGCTGGTGGAAATACAAGATGATTTGATACTCTGGAAGACAGTTTTTCAGTTCCTTACAAAACTAAACATACTACTGCCATATGATCCAACAATCATGCTCCCAGGTATTAACTCAAATGAGTTGAAAACTTATGTCCACACAAAAAACTACACATGAACTATTTATACTAGTTTTATTCATAATTGCCAAAACTTGGAAGCAACCAAGTAGGTTGCCCTATTTGGATGCCCTTTAGTAGGTGAACAAATAAATAAACTGGTACATCCAGACAATGGAATATTATTTAGCATTAAAAAAAACCTGAGCTATCAAGCCACAAAAGGACATGGAAGAATCTAAGATGCATATTGGTAAGCATATTGGTAAGCGAAAGAAGCCAATCTGAAAAGGCTACATCCTATATGATCCCAACTATATGACATGCTAGAACAGGTAAAACTATCCAAGATAGTAAAAAGATCTGTGGTTGCCAGGGGTTTGTGGTGGGGTTGGGGGGGATTAATAGGTAGATCAAAGGGGATTTTTAGGGCAGTGAAACAATTCTGTATGATACTATAATGGTAAATGTATGTCATTATAGCATTACCAAAATGCATAGCATGTACAATATGCCAGTGTTGGTCCATGGCCTGTAATGACTGTACCACACTGGTGCTGGATGTTGATAGTGGGGGAGCCTGTGGGGAAGGGGAGGGGTGGATGGGTATGTGGAAATTCTCTTTCATTCTCTCTACTTTCTGCTCAATTTGGCTTTTAACTTAAAACTACTCTAAAAATAATGTTTATAAAAGATATAAAAATAATGCTTCTATATCACAGTTGGTTACACACATATATATAGTATGACCTCAATTTAGTGAAAGGCATTATGTTAAGGAGTAGGGAAAGAATGATGAGCCAAACAGATATAATCCCTAACTCAAAGAGCTCACAGTCTATTAGGAAAGACAGTCTTCAAAAGAAAAGGTCATACAAATGAATATATAGTGTAATCTATAACAAGTGTTTTTAAAAAATGTCACAAAAGCCAAGGATGGGGCCTAATTTAGATAGAGAGTGGGAATAGGTGGTTATAGAGCCAGGCAATGTGACTTTCAGGAAGTGACATTAAGGCTAGAACCTAAGTAAGGAGTAGGACTTAACTTTATGAAGAGTTGAATGAAAAGATTTGTATAAGCATGTTCATCAAAGCATGGCTTAGTGGCCATCACTGGGAGAAAGAATAAGTATGGCAAATGCATGTAATGGAGTACTAGACCACCAAAAGTAATAAGCTAGATTTGCAAACAGCAGCACAGATGGATCTAAAGACATGCTGGGGAGGAAAAAGAAATTGAATGAGATTTATTATGCAATACCATTATTGAAATTTAAAAATATATGCACTCCAAAAAACAGTATATATTTTTTCATAGATGGACATATCTCAAAGCACATATTTAATAAATTTCAGTGGCTACCTGTGCAGGAAAGGGGAAGGGGAGAGTAGATAAGAGATATAAAGAGGAAAAATAGTAAAATAAAACTAATAAGTATTAATATAGATGGTATAAACTGAACTCTGAAACTGAGATGCAAGAAAGAAAGAAAAGAAAAGAAAGAAAAAAGGAAAGGGGAGGGGAGGGGAGGGGAGAGGAGGGGAAGGGAGGGGAGAGGAGGGGAGGGGAGAGGAGGAAAAGAAAAGAGAAAAGAAAAGGAAAAAGAAAAAGAAATAGGAAAAGAAAAGATAAAAGACGACACTGGCAGGGGAATATTTCACCAGAGAAAACCTCACCTTCCAAGGCACAGAGGCAAAATGTCTTGGCTCTCTGAGGAGTCAAAAGAAACAAAAGACACTTCTATGGTACATGGAGCAGCCAAGCTGGGAAGAGGGAGAGAGAGCACTGAAGATTTAGGGGGTGAGGCAATGGTCAGGGTGTCTTCAAGATCTCATTGAGGGCTTTGGATTATGTCCTACAAATAGAGTCTTGATAAATGTAAAATCAACAAAAATCCATTTTTAGACAATTTTCAGAAAGACAGTAGTATTGACATAGATTACATCTCAGTGAAATTATTTTAAGTGATCCTATAAAAATTTTATCTGCATTTTAAAAATACTTTTATAATAAATATGTATTACCTTTATAGACAAAAAATAAAGTTATGCTTAAAACATGTTTTTCTAAATTGTTCCAAACCATCCAGATACAAGGAACAGAATTATACTTTAGGAAATAACAACTATTCTATGAGCACAATAACCTATTGTGAATTTGTTTGAAGAAATAGAATTTCCCTTTAAAAGATGGAATGGATTCATTTCATGCCTATTCCTTTAAAGCATTTATTACTTTTTATATTTGTTATTAAAACACATACTTTATTCTAATGTGAAAATTTTTATGAGGATAAAGCTGAGAGAGTGAAATGAAAAACCATGGTCTAACAAAATTACTTTGTAAAATTGAGACCTAATATAGATTAAAGAGCTATCACCTTTTCATTGAATAAACATGAAAGATATAAAGAAATAGAGGAAGAGAAAATTCACTGACCAGCACTTAAATGAACTGAAATGACTATGGCTTACTTGAAACAGAAATGGGCCCAAGGTGTTGTTATTATAGTCACTCTCCTTTACTATCTCATGCATATATTGCCTTTTCCTAAAAGCAAATGCTCGTTATGATGCATTTCAATTTCACAAGAGATAGGGGCACATTAAGGCTGAAATAACACTTTTAAATAAATGGGACCAATTTATCTATACATGTTTATGATAGAGTGACTCTGTTATGATGCAATACCAAGGAAGCCAACAGGCAACATTAAAAGATTAAGCATATTGAAATACTTAGTATCCAAAGGTGTACCCACTTGGGCTGTCATCATCATTTGTCACCCACCAGCTCAATATGGATGAAACACTCGAATAGAAGAACTAAAATATACAAATCTTAGCAAACACAGGGGTAAATCTAAGAGTTGTTTAATGCTTCATCCCATGAAAAAATTCAGCTAATATCACACTTCATGGTAAAGACTGAATACTTTCCCTCCTAGATCTGGAACAAGCCAAGGATGCTCATTCTCGCCACTTCTAATCTATATTGTACTCAAAGTTTTAGCCATGGCAATTAGTCACTAAACAAATAAATAAATAAATGGCATTCACAGTAGAAAGGAAAAAGTGAAACTATCTCTTCAAAAACAAGTTCAGAAAGGTGGTAGGATTCAAGATCAATATGTAAAAAATCAATTGTACACTTGCAATGAACAATCTGAAAACGAAATTAAGGAAATAAATCTATTTAAAATAGCATCAAAAAGAATAAAACATTTAAGAATAAATTTTAAAACGGAAGTAAAAAAATGTACACTCTGAAAAGTACAAAAACACTGTGTAAAGAAATTAAGGAAGAGCTAAATAAATGGAAAGAAATACAATGTTCAAAAGACTTACTATTGTTAAAATGGCAACACTATCCAAATTGATCTACAGACTACATGCAATACCTATCCAGCTAGCTTCCTGGTGGAAATTGATAAGCTGACCCTAAAATTCATATGGAATTGCAAGGGGCCCAGAATAGCCAAAACAATCTTGGAAAAAAAGAACAAAGTTATAGACTTACACTTCCCAATTTCAAAACTTACTACAAAACAATAGTAATCAAGACAAAAAGGTACTGGCATAAGGACAAACACAGTGATAAGTGGAATAGGTGTTAATAAAATCCAGAAATAAACTCACAAGTCCACCATAAATTGAATTTTGACAAGGGTGCCAAAACCATTCAATGGAGAAAATAGTCTTTCAACAAACAAAACTGGGACAATTGGATAGCCATTTGTAAAGGAATGAATTTGGACTTTATCTCACATCACACATGAAAATCAACTCAATGTAGATGAAAGACCTACATGGAAGAACTAAAATGTACAACTCTTAGAAAACATAGGGGAACACATATGTATGCCCTTGAATTTGGCAGTGGATTCTTAGATATGACACCAAATGCATGAACAACAAAAGACAAAATACATAAATTGGACTTTATTAAAATTTAAAACTTCCATGCTTCAAAGGAAGTGAAGAATATCAAGCAAGTGAAGCGATAACCTACTGAATGAGAGAAAATATTTTCAAATCATATATCTGATACGAGACATGTATCTAAAATACATAAAAACTCTTGCAACTGGGTGATGGTTGCACATATCAGCATAAATGGGAATTCACTAAAAAATAGTCAATTGTACACTTTGAATGGCATGTGAATTATATCTCAATAAAGCTATTATAAAAAAGATTACCACCGAACTGAAATGCATACAGTTCGACAAATGTAGACTGCCATTAGCATGATTTGAGGGTGTGAGCCAGACCAGTAGAAGAAGGCACAGAATTCAATCATGTAGTCATGGAAGTAATTGCATCAAGCCTAAAAACTGAAAAAAAAAAAATGTGTGAAAAGAAGGCTGGGAGCAGTGTCTCACACCTGTAATCCCAGCACTTCAGGAGGCTAAGCTAGGAGGATTTCTGGAGGTCAGGAGTTCAAGATGAGCCTAGGCAACATGGAGAGACCTTGTCTCTACAAAAATTTGGCCAAGGGTGGTGGGTCACACCTGTAATCCTAGCACTCTGGGAGGCTGAGGCAAGAGGATCAATTGAGCCCAGAAGTTTGAGGTTGCTGTGAGCTATGATGATGCCACTGCACTCTACCCAGGGGGACAGGATAAGACTCTGTCTTTTAAAAAAAAAAAAAATTTGCAAAAGAAGCAGGTGTGGAAGAGACACGAAGGTGAGACTTGGGAGTAAAAATCAATTCCATCTGAGGATGGTAGCCTCAGAGTGCCCTGTTTTCAGAATAAGTATTGGGTTATTAAGTATAAAACATCCAATTTCCTTAATGCTAAGTTTGACAGTTGATATCTCTTAACGTTTAACTTTGATACTACTTGTTTTACTTTTATTGTGAAGGTATATACTCAGTCTTGCAAATGCATTGTTTGGCTTGTGATTATCTTTCACATTTTTTTAAAGCAATTTTTGTGATACTATGGATAAGTAAAAAATTCATGTTATTTTCAAATATGAGTTCCACCATGGAACAAATGCAGTGCAGACAGCTCAAAATATCAATGAAGTGTTTGGAAAACATGTGGCTAATGAATGCATAGTACACTGATGGATTGAGAAGTTCTGTTCTGGTGATTTTAATCTTGAAAATGAGTCTTGTGGGCAACCTGAGACCAAGGTGGATAATGATGAGCTGAAAGTTGGAGTGGAAGCGAATCCATCTCAAACTACATGTAAATTAGCAGCAAAGTTTGACATTACTATTCTAACAATATTGGATCATTTGAAACAAATTGGCAAGGTTAAGAAGCTGAATAGATGGGTACTGCATGAATTAAATGAGCATCAGAAGAGAAATCGTCTAGAAGCTTGTCTTTCTTTGCTGTCATGAATAAAGGTGAACCATTTTTATACCATATTGATTTGGGTGATGAAAAATTGATTCTTTTTGACAATTGCAAGCATTTCGCACAATGGCTGGATAAAGATGAAGTGCCAAAACATAGTCCAAAACTGAATATTCATTGACAAAGCTAATGGTATCTGTTTGGTGGTCCAGCGCTGATATTATCCACTACAGCTTCATGAAACCTGGTGAATTGATTACAGTGGAGGTCTACTGCAACGCATTGGATGAAATGATGAGGATGCTTGCAATGAAACAGCTGAGATTTGTCAATAGAGACAGGCCAATCCTCTTGCAAGACAATGCTCAACCACATGTCACACAAACAGTGCTGCTCAAACTACAGAGGCCGGACTTGGAAACTCTCTGTTATCCAACATATTCACCAGCACTTGCACCAACTGACTACCTCTTTTTCCAGGCTTTGGACCACTTCATGCAAGGAAAAATATTCAATTCTCAACAAGCTGTGGAAAATGCCTTTCACGATTTCATCGCCACTCGCTCTCCAGGCTTCTTCGCTGCTGGCATAAACAAGCTACCGTTAAAATGGCAAAACTGTGTCGATAGTTTAGGCACATACTTTTTGATTAATTGTACTGCTTCTTGTTTGAGATATAATAAACTACACTTTTGATTCAAAATTGGACATTTCATATTTAATGACCTAATAGGAGTCATTAGGTCTGCAGGTTGGGTAGATCTTTTGTTCGGATGAGCAGATGTCCTGTATCCTACCTCAGTGATCAACTGGGTCAGTTCTTCAGACTGTCTGGGAGGGTTGAACTCTCCCAAAGCTACATGTTTGAATACTAACCAGGCTTAAAGTCTATACAAATAATGCAGTATGTCAACCCTTTTGCATTAACTTTTTTTAAGTTCAGAAATAATCTATCACTTCTACTAGAATTGTGGTTTTAAACTAAAGAGATGTTAAATAATTTGATTAAGCTTGTAGACCACTGTTAGAATGTTTAAGTGAACTTGATTTCCCCAAAGCTTAATTTATTAGATTAATAAGAGTAATTTAAGTGTTTGGGAAGTTTGGCTTGCTTGTGTTGTAAATGTTTCTTGTCAGGCATTTGAAATGCTTAGAAACAAAAATGAATACATTAAATTGTAACAAGAACTTAAACATTGAAGGGAATTTAATTAACCAAGTTTGTAAATGAGACTGACTTTTTAAGAATTTATTCTGCTCAACTTGAAGTAATCAACCATTAATAAAAGAAACAGAAAGCTGCTTATTTTTTATTTTACTATATTTATCGATAGTATATTGAGATTTATAAGTTGAGCTTAAATTCTTAGGGGAGACTAGGTTTTAAATATGTAATGTCAAATTTATTAAAAATTTGCAAGCTAAGTAATATATACTTTACTCTTCTTATGCAAAAAAAGGTTCCACTCAGACTTTCATGAAAATACTAATCTGTACATAAATCTCTTTAAACAACCAAATGATGCTTTTAAAAACAGAGAGTAAAACCAGCAGAATTTGTTCATTCAGTGAATGTTTTGCAGTGTCTACTATGTGCCAAGAAGGGTTCTAGGTGCCAAGGATACAGCAGTAACTGGGAGAAATCAAGTTCCTGTCCTTGTGGAGCTTACATACTGGCGGGAGAGACAGACAACAAACACATATTTATGTATTACTAGATAATACTTCTAAAAGTATATTTAGATCACATATAGGAATGTAGGTCAGAAAAACATAATGATTTAGAACACAGATTCTGAAGCCAGACAGCTGAGTTCAAATCTGACTCCAGCAGGTTTTTCATTTGTAAAATGGGGATATTATCTTAGCTATACCATAAGGTTATCACAAAGTTAGCGGATTAAGATTTGTAAAGCACTTAGAACAATGCTTGGCTCGCAGAAAGTACTATGGATGTTTTGTTAGAGAAAATGTCAGGTAATCAGTGCTACACAAGTAGAGTAGGGGGACAGGGATGTATCCAGTAGGGGAGAGGGAGCAATTTTCAGTGGTGTCAGGACCCATCTCCCTGAAGGGGGGCAGCATCTGATCCAGAGGCTGAGTGTTGGGAAGAAGAGCCTGTGTGTAACTAGGATGGGCATTACAAGCAGAGGGAGATGCAAAGGCCCTGGGGCTGGGGCAGGCTTGGTTATGTGAGGAAGAGGTGGTGAGCATGGAGAGGTAGCCAGAGGGAAGATCATGGCATGGCCGTAGGAGCAGGGATGGCCACAGGGAGCCCAGCGGAAAGGCAATTATAGGAGTAATTCAAGACAACCTACTTTCCCTTAAGAATGAGAATGGTGTGACTTGGACTCTAGCAGCAGCCAAAGAGATGCTGAGAAATGGGTGGATTCAGGATATAATTTTGAAGGGAGAACCAACACGATTTGCAAGTGGATGAAAATTTAAAGTGAAGCTGTCAGCATGTTTGTGTGTTTTTCCTCCAGCCATGATCTGGGGTTTGTGTTCAGGCTGAGTTAGGTGGCGAGTTTGATTTCCCCAAGGCCGGGGTTTTGCCAGGTAGGTGTGATGGAGGGAAGGATGCAAAGTTGTTGAGGAGGTGTGTGAGGGAGGGATTCTCAGTCACCTTGGACCATGGGAACTAAGCTGAGCAGGTCAACAGACTGGCACTTTCCAGTGGGGTGAAAACAGTAGGAGGTGGAGGGAGAAATTAGAATGCTTGAGATGGAATTTTGACAGTCTAGAGATTCAAAATGTGGTCCTTGGACCAGCAGCATCAGTATCACTTGGAAGTCTGTAAGGAACGCAGAATATCAGGCCCACCAGTCCTATTTAATCTAAACAGCATTTTAACAAGACCCCCAGGTAATTTCTAGGCACAGTAAAGGTCACAAAGCACTAGTCTAGGGTGGGGTCATAGAGGTGGGTGGCTGAGGTGACACAGAGGAGAAGGACAAGAAGGCCAAGGACCCTGGAGTCCAGGGTGATGGATGTGCTGTCTATGTGGGTCCATGGGAATGTCTATGTGCCATCAGGAATGACTGTGGACGGGGTGGAAAGAAAGGCAGCAAATCTTCAGGAAGAATGGCCAGGAGGAAAATATGTAAAGAATTGCAGCAAAGAGGAGCATCTAAAGCATGTGTTGCAAAAGTGCTAGGGGATTTTAAGCAGTAGGGAGAGAGGACCACTGGTCTGGAAGCAGAAACTAGGAGCAAGACAGTCAGCAGTAGCACCTTCAGCAAGGGGGTAATTGAGGTGTGCTGGTGAAAGCAGCCACCACCTGAGAAAGCTTCTGGAAAAGCACTGTCCTCAGAGGCAGCCAGTTTGGGTTACAGAATGTAACACTAACACACCATCCGACCCACAGCTGTCAAGGCGCCAAAAGCATCATATGGGGCAGGCTTTGTTTCTTTGGGTTCTCTTGACAATTCAAACATGCTTCGCAAAGACCTGAATCTCTAAACATGAAATGCACTAAAAGCATGTAAAGTTTATTTAAATAATTTCCTTGTGGGTATGAGATAGTAATATATGCATGCAACTTCAAAGATATTGATAATAGTCTTGTTAAGTTGTTAAACAAAAATGACATAAAATCTTTATATAATGTCTTTAAAGACTTATTTTAATCAATACTTACATGGCATTTTAAAAATACTAACTTACTGAATCCTCATAACACCCATAGGAGGTAGGCGTTATTCCAGTGCTGTTTTACAGATGAGTAAACAGAGGCACAGAGGAGCCTGGGTAAGTTCCACAAGGTCCCATAGCTGGCAGACAGCAGAGCTGGGATCCGGAGCCAGCCCATCCTGCCCCAAGACATGGTCTATGCTCTTCACCACTGGCTGCCTCTCTTCAACTCAATATATAAAAATTGCTTTGAAAAAACAATACCTTTTTTTTTTAATCACTCAGAAACTCATTGAACATAAGAAACTTTCAGCAAATTGTGTTTACTTTCAAGATAGACTTATCTCAACTTCATTCCAGACAGATAAAAAAGTAATCTTATTTTTAAAGAGGCTTAGAGAAAACTACGTCATAACTTCTCTTGATAACTGATTCCAATGCTGAATACTGCCAACTACCAAGTATCCTTCCTTATACTTCACCTGAAACACTGCTATTGCAATTTAAGACCATTTTCCTATTGCAGTCCTCTGAAGACCAGCCTGCTAGGCTCTGAAATTTTAAATTCATTCCACTTCGGTGACACTTTACTCCTTTTTTTTTCTTTCACATCCTAGAAATTCCCTGTGCAGAATCATTACATTCATTAGACTAAGTCCAAAATGCACTTACTGTGTGTCCTTTCCTGATTTTTTCCTAAAGTGGAGGCTCAGGAGTCAGAACATCACGAAGTGCTGTGGTGGGAGCATGCTTATGTGACCTGCATGGAAAACACCTCCAGGGTAAGTCTTTGAGGACAAACCCCAAGGAGATGTGCTGTTCTTGGGTCTCATTCTCAGTAAACACAGCCCAGGCTTTCTGGCTAAATAAGTATACATGGAAATGCAACACCATTATTACAAATCACCTCCACCTGTGTCATTAACTAGCAATGACAAGAATCCATGCAGCGATCACAATAATTCAAGCCTAAGAATTCAGAGACTATTCTTTTTGGGTGCTGAGAATGAATGAATCCTCAGAAGAAAGCAAATGTGTGCAATGATCTGCACATGTGAATTTAAACCTATGCCCATGTCATAGGTCAAAAGTGTGTGCAGGAGTCTTAAATTCACAAAGGAATATCTTTGAGAATCCTTGAAACTCCTTTAAGAATGTTTTTGAAGTCCATTTTGGCTATCAAAGAATTTAGCACGTGCATTGCTGCAAGACACTCATCCGCACAACACAATGGCCTGCTTAGAAACATTGTAAGTGTTCTACTTTCCACTTTCTCAGGGCCTCCATCAATGTCTGGCTAAAATTTATGAACACAGTATATAACCCAATGTCCCTAAAGCCAGGAAAGCTGACCCTTACCAGGCCAGTGAACAAAGTCAGCTAAAAGTTGTTAAACAACATCTTGTGGTCTTTGGGGTCAGGCAAGCGCAGGTCAGAGGCCTAGCCCCATCACTCACAAGACAACTAGAGTCTAGGCTACCTTACCTCTCTGAACCCCAGACTCACCAGCTGAAACATTAGGATAATCTGTTTCTCAACCTTTTCTTCATTATCACCTCCCTTAGGAGCCTTCTTAGACATTTGTTTTCCTAATTAATCACCCTCTATGATATTTTAATGCCAAAGGATATTACAGATCTGATTATGTACTTTATGTCTATTTATATTTTAGACATAAAGAGTAAAATTTGTTCACCACCCCCCTGATAACTAATGTCTGCCCCCTTAGGGGTGATATTAACCTTATTGAGAATGCATGAGATAATGACGTCTATTTTTCAGAGTAGTTCAACGAAGAGTTAACGAGCACTAGTAGGTATCAAACATAGTCAAGATTTTTTCTCTCTTGGAGCTGACATCTGAGTGGTTTATATAAACATATACATACATCCCTGAGAACATGGGAACTACTATCCTTTACTATAATGTATCACTATACTACACATTACCTGACTGTGCAAAATAATCTACATGGATCAACAAAACTTGATCACCATACTAAAGAAACATCTCTGGATTGCCTACTGCCAGCCTCCAAGTCATCACAGAATCATAAGGGCACAGAAGTCTGAGCTGGAAAAGCCTGAACTAGTTAGTCCACCTCATTCACTTCACAAATTATTGATAGTAAACCAGGTCCATTTTTCAATGTGTGCTATTTTATTTTTAACTTCAGTTTTCAGGAAGGAGGCCCTCAATATAGCTATAAGAATATTTATGATATTGATAGGCAATATCTTCAGAAAACTCCTTATAAAAATTTTTATGTCCTTTTTAATTTGTGAAACTTTAATGAGGGAAAGGAAAACCTTAAAAAAAGTCAACTATGCTTTATTTTAACATATAATTCCAGGTTAATTTTTTAAAATTCTTGTATAAAAGACTTACACATTTAGAAATGTCTATGAAAGAAGCCTTATTCACTTTTACATGTTTCCTTATTTCTGAACTTTTCAATGAAGTTACAGAATCACAGAACCTCACATATATAGTAATGTACAATCATTTCATGGATGTAATTGAAGGGAATGTTTTCCTTTTTTTCCTGCAAATCAAAGTTCAAGGTTAGCTCTCTTTGACTAAAGATAATAATCAAATCCTTGTTTTCCAGTTGTTTCTAGGAAAAATATCTTATTTCCTAATTTTTACCTAAGCTGAAAGACTACATGGAAGACTCATTCTCAAAGCATTGCAAGTCTTTTCCTCCCTAGGTGAAATAAAGCAACATTCTGCCCCAAGGGTCCACCATATGGAGCTACCACTGCCAGCATACCAAGGGGGGAAGCCAGTGGAGAGCAGGGAAGGGACCTGCTCAGGGTTGAGCAGATGCCACCGTTAGGGAAAAAACAGAACCCAGCCCTAGAATTTGTCTCTTGTATGTATGTAAGCAGCAGGGGCAAAAAGGAACAAGTGCTTAGGAATGGTGACAGGTCGGCTGGTGCATCTATCACCTTCCTGACATCACAAGAGGGAGGCAGGGAGGCACCAAAGGAAAGTTCCACCACTGCACACATTTACACATGCAACCTGAGTTCAGCTGTGCTTCAAACAGTTTTAGAAAATAAATGTTTTACCACTAGTTTTTCTTCTCAGTGACATCAACGGTGCTGCTGGTGGAGATGAAATCAAGCAGAAAGCAAGCACATGCTTGTCACACAGATAAAAGGCTAAACCGAAAGGGCGGCTAATTCTTGAGGGGGATGAAGAGACAGGAGTCAGCATTTGCTACTTGAACCCTGCTCCTTTTTCCATCTCTTTATCTCTCAGCTGCACTCAAATTTCCCCTGGCATGGGTTTTGTTTGTTTGTATATTTATTTGTTTTTGAATGCATCCCCCAAAGCCAAATCCTGTGAGGTTTGAGATCTGAGCTCAGGCTGACTTCACAGAGGAGTCAGAAGGATACAAGCAACTTGTCACTGTTCTGTCCCAGCACCTAGAACCAGAGCCTAGCACCAAGCAGGCACTCTGTCTGCAGCTGACAGATGGATCGAGGAAGCAATGCATGAGTGAGAAGCAGCCCCTGCGTCAGGGAGCCTGCAGTCTGGCAGAGCAGCACAAAAAGCCATAATAATATGATCGCAGGTGGACAACGAAGAGAGAGGCGTAAGTGTGCTAGAGATGAAAGTTTTACAAGCTCTGAAGAAACACAATGCATTTAAAAATCTGTATTCAAAAGACCTTTCACTGTAAATATTTAATTAAACTACTCCAAACAGCATTAAGTAGTAGGAACCCCGTATTTGCATCAAGTAAACTCTGGTGCCATTGAGCAAGGTGTCATCATGATTCTTCTTGTTCTGGTAAGACTGGGGGTGGAGGTTGTGTATAAGGCAAGAAACCCAGGTTTAGCTAACCAGTGAAGGCACTAATATTACTTTTTATTTACTCTGAGGGAATTTGAAAGTATATTTAAATTAGTATATTTAAAAATAGAATAGATTGGCCCAAGAATAAGACAGGTTTTTTCAGAGTTGGTAAGGGCATTCTTTGAGGTCTCAAGTATGGCTTCAATGACCTTTTGTGTGATTGACAGGATTCAAGAATTAAGTTAATAGTCGAACAAGGTAACCTTGAAAATCCCTCCCATCCTGAAATTTCCAAAATCCTGCGACTCTGACACAGAGATGTGTACATTTTCAGTTGGTACAGGTCCCACAGGATTAGGAATGTGGATCCTTCAGACATGCACAGGAACCAGAATATATTAGTTCATAGCTGAATATCCCTAGCAATTGCCATGTGCATCTGAAGTTGCAATATTTTGATATTTATGCAGAATCTGTAATATTTAAAAGCATGACAGTTAAGCCACTTACTCACACCATGGTCTTGCGGAGAACAGATTGTAATGATGTTTCATTTATTGCATTTAGAATTCTCATCATTTATTCACCAAGCCTGCCTCCCATACATAGCTTTATCTTTCATTTTCACAGACACCAAAGGCCATCTGATGTGAATTCCCATAATTTCCCTCTCTTTGACTTGAGCCTTGACATATTTTTCCTGTGTTCCTCTCCTATTATTTAACCAATCTCTTTAGATGATTGTACCCAGGCTTATTTTGACTACCTTTTGGTCTTCTATCTTTAAATATTGCCAAGATAAATTCCACCATCGCCCCCTCTTCAACTCCCTCCTCCTGTGTTCAGTATATATTTTAAATACCTGCAACATTCACCACTTCACACAAGTTAGGAATCTTAGAGTTCTCTTTGCAGCCTTCTCTCTGACCTCCTTCTGGGTCCCTGGGCACGACTCTCTCAGTACTGAACAGTGATGGATCTGTCCCTAGGTGGAGACACCTCCCCTCTAGCCTAGGCTCTACGATAGCCTCTCAGCTGGTTGTCCTGTTTCCAGCCTCGGGCCTCTTCCAATTGCCCTTCACAACTCTTCCAGGGGTTTCCTTCTAAAACATGAGCAGCATTCACACTACTCAGATGCCTAAAACCCTTCAGGCTCTCCCCAGCATCTCCAACAGAGTTTCCAAAAGCACAGGGTGTAGGCAGTGGCATAGGCCTCAAAATTTTAGGAGGTATTTGAGATGAGTTTCAGGAACACAGAAATTTGAGATTTAAAAATATTATATATCTTAGCATGTAATTTATTTTCATTTCGATCCTCTTTTGACTTGTCTGGCATGTCTAAGAAAAAGTGTCAGTTTAGTACCAGTAGGTCAAAATCGTGCCTCTGATGTTTGCTGATCGCCCTGTTTAACAAGCCTACAAGCTCAACTCGGAAGGGAAGGAACGGTGTCAAATTAGAATTTAGTAGGCATGCTTGGTTTTCTGAATTTATTCAGAACAAGTAATATAACTTTATTATTTACCACGGTCATAGTAAGTCAAAGTAAAGGTATTTAAGAAAAATATCAATTTAATAAAAATTCTAATAAATAACAATGCAGGGAGCACAAACGTCACCACGAAGGTATTTAGGAACAGACACATGGAATAAAATCCAGACTCTTTATTTTCCCACACATCAGCCCCAATTTAGCTTAATCTCCAACTGCAACCCTTCTTCATAAATTCTTCGCTGTGGACACAGATGTTTCTCTGCCCGTGAACTTTCCCTGCACCCTCTCTTCTCCACGTCCTTCTCCACGCTGTTCCTTCTTCAGTCTGGGATAGCCCGCCTCACTTTTTGGCCTTTTAAAATTCTGTTTTAAAGCCTCAAATCCCATGTTTTCTTCTCTAGGAAGTCTTCCCCTAAGTTTTAAAATTATGATTTAATGATCAGTGTGCTTGTCCCTTGATTGTGGTGCTTAGTCTCTCTCATATTGCAACTTGTTTACGCATGTACCCTATGATATCATAAATTCTTAGAGGGCAAAGACTACGCCATTTTTATATTAATGCGTCCCACAACTGAGTAGGAATGCCGAGATATATATATTTGTAAATGAGATAATAGGTGAGAATTTTCTATCTTATCTCATTGACTGTCCCTGGACCTGTAGGAGTTTTTTCCTCTTAATAAATGAGGACCTTTAGAAATAGGTCTTAATATAAATAAGGGCAGCTCTAACTTACTGAGTGGAATACAACTTACAAAACACTTCACAAGTCCCTGGAGAAGGTAGCTTTTTATTGGCCTCCTTATTTAGGCTCATTATCATACCATTTTGAGTTTTTGCTTGTGTCTTTCTTGGGGGGTGGGTGTGGGTGTGGGTATATATTCTAATTAGATCTGAGGACATGAGGAGGAGATGATCTTAAAAATTCTAGCAAAATATCTAGAATTAGCCACTGATTCTCTTATCCAACGACTGTGGGAGTTTTTTTTTTTTTTTTTCCTTTTTCATTATCTGTTTCAGTTCCAGGTTTAATACTTGGCGCTGGGCAGAGAGAAAGTGAAAACCACCATCCCTGCCCTCAAGGAGTCAAGCTGTGAGTCAATTATATAGTACTCCATGAAAATGTGGGGAAATGCGCCTTGTTCTTTTGCTTCGGGTGACTCTCCACTGACTGTGCATTTATTGAATACCAGCTTTGTGCCAGCTCAGGTGCTGGAGATGTGTATACATTTTCTGTTTTAACTTTATTTGCCACATAATATAACTTGTGACTTTTAACTTCTAAGACAGTATCTGGCCGAACAATACACCCAAGGCTCATTAAACTTATGATTATAAAAGTGCTCATCACTTGTCTGGCAAAACGCCAACCAACCTTAATAGAATGTACTTTCTAAAAGATTCCAGTCAGATTTGTGCCAGTCATTTGTGAGTCTCTGACGATGCTCTGCCCACGTTTGCTCAAAGAAAACAGCCCACAGCTGTGCACAAAGCAAATTCCAGGAGACAACGTGGTCAGACTTACCGAAGGGTATTTAAAAGATGACACTCACATAATGTATGGTCTTCTTTTTTCTTTTTTTGAATACCTAGCCATTTTTAGTCCTCAACAGACTTATATACACACAGTCTCCTTTGTTTTTATGGACCAGTGTCTGTTTGGCCTGCTATAACAGAATACACAGTCTGATTGACTTATAAATAACACATTTATTTCTCACAGCACGGAGGCTGGGAAGTCCAAGATCAAGTCGCAGGCAGATTCAGTGTCTGATGAGGACCCAGTTCTGGTTCGCTGACAACCATCCTCTCTCTGTGTCCTTACACAGCAAGGGGCCATGGAGCTCTCTGGGATCTCTTTTGACAAGCACACTAACTCTATTCCATTAAGTCAGGAGAGTGGGACTCTCATGACCTAATCACCTCCCAAACCCCCATCTCCAAATATCATCACATTGGAAAGTAGGTTTCAACATATAAATTTTGGAGGATCTAAACATTCAATCTATAGCAGTGAGACATATCTAAAGCAATGACCTTGATTTAGAGATAGCTCCTATAGTAGCACAAGTTCTCTATCTGATTGATTCACATTCTCCCTTTGTGCCTAGCTGTGATTTTAGGAAAATTTAATTAGCAAAATGGTTTTAGTAGAATACCAGTGACTAAATATTGCTAACGAGAAACTAGGAAACAAAGGTGTTTCAAATGTTGTGTGGCTTTCTTTCAAAAAAGACCAAGAAGATTAATTTCAAGTTGAATCAAAGGGGCCAAATTACAGATACATGCTTTTTAAATTTAATATGCCCTAGGAATACCTAACTCACATGTTGGTTTTTGTTGTTGTTGTTGTTTAATTTCACATATGTTGGTTCACTAATAACCATACCTTAGGAATTTTTCCTTTCCAACAGAGACCATCTATAAAAAGAAAATATAAGCTTAAATCAAGACTATCCAGAGCTATGTACAAAATAGACTGAAAAGTAGTGAAGACAAATTAAGGCTGGACAGGTATAAAAACCTGCAGCATTCAAGAAATCAACTTGTTTGGGGAAAGAAGCACTATTGTAATTTTTAGTCACATACAAAACTATCTGTCTCAAATATAAAAAATGTTTCCATCAAAAACAATGTGGAAGGAAGGGAAACATTATTTTTACCTAGTTGAAAAACTATGAAATAATAGTCCTTTGGGCCAAAGTAGACCTCCCAAAATGAGCTAGATCTACAGCCTGTCTGAAGGATCAAATGGAATGAAAAAGTGGGGATAGGGGAGCTATAATCCTACCATAATATGAAATTCTTAGGAAAACATGCTATTAAAGTCCTGGGTCTTCTATAAAACATATTCTGTGAGTGTTTTCTTAATTTAATATAAAAATGTTATCATAACTGCAGCACTGCTCAGTATCTGGTGTCTTAACCAAATTAGAGCGTCTTCCTTTATACTCTTCTAAGGAATGAATATTATGTTTATGGAAAAAGTAGTAATGCTTAAGAGAAATAGCAAGCTCATCTCATGAGAGGTCTTAATAGAGATTCTTACAAGAAAATCAAACAGGAATTATTTTAATCTCTTGCTGGTAAATTTCTCCCATGTTAAGTAACATATGCTTCACTTGGTAGAAGGAGTCCTGCATTTGGAAGCAAAGACCATGGGGCCAAGGCACTATTGGTATTTTATCACAATACTCCATTACATAACAGCAATAAAGATTATTTCACCCTTATAACTGCCCTAAGAATAACTAGCATGGAGCCCCTGCTTTATGCGTAGCTCAGTTTACATATTGCAGAAAGCCATATTGCAAGAAGACTTTAGGTTATTTTCCTAGTCAAACGAAAGGCATTCTGCCAATGTTCAATTACTATGTTTTGGAGGCTTCAGTTCCAAGTCCATCCCAAGACCTTTGCCTCCACAACTTCCAGATTAGATTTCTTAATGACTCAGTGTTTGTACTGATGTTACTCAAGGTCAATGAGGCGAAAACCTAGGAGACTAGATTCCTCAAGAGATCAGAGCAATTCTTTCATATCTCACTGCATTATCTACAGGTGGACACAGAAGGTAGTTTTTGTTTAGCATGCATAAAAATGAATTATTCAGACATCTAGCTAGCACTAGTCAGAAGGGCTTAGGTTACTGATTAACATGAGTATGGTACTTGTACCTATCATCAGTTGAACGAATGTTAATGTTTGATCATTGGTTACCAAAAATAGGTTATATTTATTCCTAAAGATACTATAGTGATTTTTTGGTGGTGGTGGTGGGGTACTTCCGGATTTAAGCTACAATAGAAATCCATGGTCTGACCCCAAAGTAAAATTTTAAAAATTCTTTGCAATTTATAATATCACATGGTGCGTAAAACAAATTTGACAAAAATTATGCTAATTTAGATCAGGGGTTGGCAAACTTGTTCTGTACAAGGCTAGGTAATAAATATTTTAGATTTTGCAGACCAAATATAGTCTCTAGTCACATATTCTTTTTTCCCCTAACAATTTAAAAATGTAAAAACTATTCTTAGGTCATGGGCTTTACAAAAACAGGCAGTGGGCCGTATTTGGCCCATGGAGCAGAGTTTACCAACCTTTTCTTTGGCTAGCTCAGCATGCTGAAAAGAATATTTTCATTCCTCAATTCTTGCTACTGTTTGTCCCTACAAAAATTGATCAATAAGATGAACAGATTAAGACAAAGACTAAACCAGATAACATCTCTAATAAAAAGTATTATAAAACTGGATAAAGAGGCATGAAAAAAAATTCTTATGTTCTCTTTTAAATAGCCTACATGGACCCATTGAGTGATGTGGTTACTTAGAGATATGCTAGTATGAGACAGTAAAACCTGGGGGTTTAACACTTAGGATGCTGTTTTCCCGGAGGCTGTGGTGGGGATGCTCAGCAGTTCTGCAGACCATGGTGAACAGCACTCGCCGTGTGCATTTCTAACAGGAGGACTGCTACATTCCTATTCCTATGAAGGAAGCTTTCAGGAAGTACTCATGACATTAAATGCACATCAGGACCTAAACTGAGTGGCAGAGGGGACAACAGCAGTGATCTTAGAACATGGGCAGTTTCGTGAAAGCAAAGATGGAATGCTGCTTTGGGGGGCTCTCATGTCTGTCTGTCTGTCTCTCTGCACTTTGGACCTCTGATGCTAACGTTGCCTCCGAACACAGTTCCTTCTGCCCCATCCCTCACCTGCAAATCCCAGGCAGTGACTGCAGTCGCAGAGTCGCTGAGAGCCCATAAGGCAACATACCCACGATAAAAGATGGAGAAAATTTGTCTGAAGTCTGTGTGTTCCAGGAGAGTAAACAGAAATACTTCCAGGCTGAACAGAGGGGAGGGGTGCAAGCATAGCTGTACCACGCCTGTCACGTTTCTGTGAGGCCTGTCAGTTCAGCGCATAAGGAAGGTTTCGGATTTCCCAGACCAATGTGTCTGCAGTCTTCAAATATTCACCATGTGCTATTTTCACCCCTGCTTCACAGGAATTTTAAATTAACACAGAGCTACTCATTAACCTTTGTTAACTTACTAAATGGTAAAACGCTAATTACTTGCAAATGAACCAGTTTTCCAGAAGATAATAAAGATGTAAGAATTTTTTTTTGCATTTAACATACATTATTCCTACTAGTACTACTCTTCATAATGAGACTTATAGGGTTAAATTTTAATGCATTAAGTCATTCATCAAGTGTTAATAATCAGCCTTCTATGGTTCTAACTGATGGGTGCCCATCTATGCAGAAACACTTACCCCACAAGTCCTCATGGAGTGGTGGTAGTTGTTATCACTTTTAACCTGATAGAATCAGATGACTTGTAAGGTTTTATCTGACCCAGATATTAAAGGGCTCTGGGCTTTGTGGGGATTAAGATGGTATCAAATATAGTTTTTTCCATTGAGAAGCTTGATTCAGGTGGGGCTTTTGTAGCCTCATTTGCACAGGGTATAGAATACCACAGGCACTCACAGAATACCTTTAAACTGGAGAAAACTCATCTCATAACCTAATCAGGACCAAATAAAAAGTTTGAACATATTATGCTACCAACTGCTAACTACAATAGTCTCCTCATTCTTCTTCAGATCACACCAAACCTGCCTATCATTGCATCTTCCTTCCTTTTATCACTGAACCATCCACCATGCACCTGCCCAACCATGATAAATGCCAACAACCTGGGTAGGGTTGAAGTAACAGAGACCTAGATGATACAATAGGTGAATGGTGGATGAGAAAAGCTATCAGTGTGATATTTTAAAAATGAAGAATCTTTAAACAGGAACAGAAAACCGGGCAGAGTGGCTTCTCACTTCACAGTGATACCTCCAAACTTCCTAGAACCCATTTTAAGAAACAAACCTTACTAAGTAATAGAAAGCATGGTAGGCAGATTACCATAATAACACTAGTAAACATAAGAATACTCACTCCTTTCCAGACATGTAACAAGCCAGATATTCTACAGGCTAGTCACCATTAGACTACATTAAAATTACTGACTGAAGCTGATCTTTCCATATTGGATGTTGGATGTTTCATTTTGGAATATAATACCCACTGGGACACAAGATATTACCCCAAAATAATACCAAGTGGAGATTAAGGATGATTCTCCATAGATGCCTAGCATAGCTCCAGTTTTGTTCAAAAACAGTTTGTTATCACTAATATGCTCATTCATATTGGGAACCATTTCTATAAAGCAAGAAAGTCACTAAATTCAACTTTTCACCAAGATCAATGACACGAAAGATAAATTTCTTCTAATAAATTGGATCTGAAAAATTTGTATCTTACTTTGTGGCTTCCATATTTACAAGCCATGATTCTTACATGAGGTTACATAAGAGATCCTAAAACCATAACATTAGATAACAAGTCTACTAAAAAGTTACTTTTAAATATATATTTTTCTATTAGAATATTAAATACAATTTAATAAACTAAAACAGTGTATTTTATATAAAACAGAAAAGTTTTAGAAGACTAAATCATGAGAGGAGAGCTGAAAGCAAAGATAATAGAAAGTGGTTACTCAAACATCTTTTGCCCCCTAAGCCCCTGTGGTATCAAGAATAGTGTATGTCAACATCAACTGCTACATCCTGTGAGCTGTATTACAATACCCTGTCACGGTGATACAAAGCAGGCTACAAAGAATAGCCAAACAGTGGTCATCTGGTCAGGGAGCCCATGGCTAGAACATCACTCTTCCAAAGTCATGACTGTGAACTGTCATGAAATCCAGCAGGGTCACACAAAGGGTGGTAGAGGGAGCTTGGTTTTTCACAATGTCTACCTACCTCCCTAAAACAAGGTCAGACACATCACAGATGTTTGCTCTTGGTCATGCAGAAAGCTGTGGATCAATCAAAACAAATTATTGCCTCAACTGGGGGAGAAAGCAAAAAGAATCTTAAATATCTCCATTGGAGGCATGTCAGGAACACTTCACCCTAAGTATAAAAATGACAGATATTCTTTGGGCTTCATTTTTCATAGGTACTACAAATCACCAAAGCAATGCAAGAACTGGAAAGATTTTTTTTTTTTTTTTTTAAAGTAGGGTTGAAAACCAATCTCCTTTGCTCTTCCCTCTCTTTGCTGTTACTAGAAAACAGTGGTTACTAGAAAATAAAGACTTCAGGGCAGGAAAAGGGCAGAAAGGAGAAGCATCTGAAGCAGTGAACTTAGCAAGGGAGTTAAGCCTCTTCAAAGAACGTACAGTGTACTGGGTATGTTTACTGGCTTTTCTCTTGTATGGCTTTGGGAGGCAAGGCAAGACTAATTTAGAAAAAGCCAAGTCTACATAGCTATAACATACTCAAAAAACACAACGATAATGAAAAGAAAAAAATAGAAGATATACAAAGAGTTAACAATAACATGAAAAGTTATTTACCATCATTAGTTATTAGACTGTGCCTTGCAACCACAATAAGATACCACTTTACACTCGCTAGAATGGCTATAAAATTATATACTTTAAGACCACATATATATATGAATATGTAAATGTGTATGTATAGATACATATATAAAAACACATACATAATGTCATATATCCATATCCAGATATACATATATATGGATATGAAGGAGTATATATACATATATATTAAATATGTATGAATGACTAACAATGTTGTCAAGGATGTGATGAAACTGGAACCCTCATACATTGTTGATTGCTAGCAGGAATTTAAAATGATAAACCCTTAGATGTCTACCTAAGAGAAAAAAAATGTTCACCTGGAAACTTGTGTGCAAAAGTTTATAGCAACAACTATTCATAGTAGCCAAAAACAGGAAACCATGTAAATATGAAACAACTGGTGACAAAATGTGGCACATCCTTATAACAGAATAGTATTCACCAACAAAAAAGGAAAAAAAAAAACTATGATACATACTATCACATAGACAAACATCAAAACTTTAAGTAAAAAAAGCCAGATGCAAAAGACTATATATTATCTGATTCCATTTATATGAAGATCTCAGAAAAGCAAATCTATAGAGACAGATAGCATATTAGTAGTTACCTGGGAATGGAGGAGGGAGCAGGGATTTAATGCAAATGGGTAAAATAGATCTTTTTGGGGGTGATGGAACTATTCTACAACTGGATTGTGGTGATAGTTGCACAACTCTAAACATTATTGACTTGTACACTTTGAATAGGTATATTTTATTGTATATAAATTATATCTTAATAAAGTTGTTTAAAAAATGACAAGAATCCTTCTTTTAATATTTTAGCCAAAAATTATGGTAAAATTCTGCATAAAGTTTTTTTTTTTTTTGTATTCCAGTATGTGTTCATCAAACATTTATTGAATAATGACCATGAACTCAAAATGGCTTTGACTTTACCACCATGCTATCTTTAAAAATCTGATGACTGGGCCCTTTCTAGTATCCCTTATAATTTGGCAGTGGCAAACTATTTATTTATTAATCTATGGGATTTTAAATCAGTGACAAAATAGGGCTGGAAATGGTAGGGTGAGAGAGTTCAAGGACTGACACTCCTCACCACAGGGCCTCAGAGACCACCCACAGGCCAGAAAACAGTGGAGAGGCAGTTCACATAGTCCTCCCTATGAGAGTCAAGCCAAGGGGATCTCTTGACAAACAGTAGGTGTTTTATTACCTAACAACAGCTCTGGAATCCAATACTAAAATCCATCTTTTTCCCCATTTAATTCTAATAACAGCAAGCAAGATGAAGGTTATATTCAACATTATAATAGAAGGCAGATTTGCCCAAACTCAGTGAATGTTCAAAATTTGTACATTTTATTATATGTAAAAGTACTTCTTGGTCTTGAATTTCTTATTATTTTAATATAATTTTGCATTAATAAAACATTAAAAAATAAAGGGTATACAATTCAGAAAGCAATAGAATGCAGAAAATCCTGGAGGAAGTAGGAAACATTTTTTTCTCCAATCAAATCTCATTTATGTCTAAGAAATGTATTAATTTCAAACTTTATGTTCTTTCTATCTGGCACAGTGGTTCTCACGCTGACTTGCATGAGAACACTGTACAAGACTGCAGACACACACCCTGTCTAATATACTATATGAATGATTCAAGGGATTTTCCAAAGTCAGAAGACACTCGGGACCCACATTTCATAAAATGTGTGTATCAGGATCGATATCAAGATGGGGAAGACTGTAATGAATTGAGATCACTGAGATCACTGAGCTTCGATCCCTTAGCTGTTCAGCTTTTATTTTTTTCTACTTGAATTTAATCATTGCTGGTATTTTCAACCGGCATTCCTTCCACTGGGGTCTCAAAGCCCCTTGCCAACAAATATTATTCCTCATTGTTTTCTCAGGAGGTAGGCTAACAAACAAAGCATATCTATATACAAATGAAGAGAAAATTTGACAGAGTATTGGCTTTTTTTTTCCATAAGACTTAAATGACCAATTTATCTGGCAAGTGTTATGAGTGTAGATGCTTTCTTTGCAAATCACAGATGCAGGATGAATGCTTTCAAACTGCCGACTTTTATAACTTTAAGGGCCCATTTTAAAGTTGTGACTCATTTATGAGCCTGAAAAATGCTGTATCTGTATGTATGAATCAGACCCTGGAAGTATAAGTTTACAAAGTATTACATTACCATCAACCACAAATTACAAATCCATTGATGAAATGCTTAGAGTTTACTTAGCCACAGCTGAAACTTGAAGTGCTAAGAAATAATCTAATTACTCAGTATACTGTAATAAATCAAGGTGCAGGAGATTGTTTCCCTAGCACTGCAATACATATTTTATGATGACTTTGACAACTACTGAAGAAACTTGATCACAAGTAACATGTTTCAAATTTAAGTAAATCATCAGGAAACAGGCATCTCTAATGGTCAGGGCTTGAAAAGGAGTAGGCTTCTGGGTGAGTCTCCTGAAAATATAAAATAAAATCATGGCTATCAGACCAGAAAAAGGAACTAATACTCCAAAATGTACCTCCCCATTTCACATTCTTCCTATATAAATAATAGAAAAAAGTAGAACAAGTGAAAATTTCAGATGCCCTTTATCCTTTCCTCCTTAAAAATCTGGCTTATTTTATATAAAAAGCCAAAAAGAAAAACTAAAAGTTTTTTGAAATGAGAAACCTGAAAATTAGAACCAAAATCACTTAAGCACTCTAAACAGAGTTGATCACATATGGAAGTGAGTTCAGCTTCATTTAAAAGTATGCTCTATTCCAAAGATGTAGCCAATCTAAAAATAAATAAATAAAAGTATGCTCTATATAGACGAAGTAATAAACATGTATGATCTTAGAGTCATAGACTAACACCTAGTCACAAGAAGGCATCCACTGCAATGCTAAATTAATTTAGTAGATGTGAACAACCACCATCCCATTTTTGGTTTTATTGGTTCTCAGGAAGAAGGGTATTCATTTTAACTTGTATGTGCAAAATGGAGACGATATTCAGGGCCCATATTCCATAGAAAGTAAAACCCCAAATCATATATCCTCTATGAATTGGTGGTAAGAGGATGGAAATCTGTCTAATTACAAAACAGGAATATTCTCACCCTACCAGAGCTTTGCCTTAGCAACTCATTCATAATACTATGTCAGAAGACCTAACCAATCCTTGTGCTAAAAGCAGTTTTTTATATAAAACTTATGTTATATGTAGTTTCATTATATGGAATGATTTGACTGTAATATTCCACAATATACCACATGTCATGGTTAATTTTAGGTGTCAACTTGACCATATTAAGGAACATCTAGATAACTGGTAAAACATTATTTCTGATTGTGTCGTGAGGGTATTTCCAGAGGAGACGGGCATGTGGCTCAGTAGACTGAGTAGAGAAGATCTACCTTCAATATGTGCAGGCACCAACCAATCTCCTGGGGGGCCAAGATAGAATAAAAGAAGGCAAGGGGCAATTTTCTCTCTCTCTCCAGGAGCTGGGACCTCTGCCTTTCCTACCCTTGGACATCAGAATTTCAGGCTATCTGGCCTTTGGACTCCAGAACTTAAACCAGCAGCCCCCAGGTTCACAGGTTATCAGCCTTGGACTAAGAGTTACACTATCATCTTTCCTTGGTTCTGAGGCTTTTGGACTTGGACTGAGCCATGCTACCAGCATCCTATGGTCTCCAGCTTGCAGATGGCCTGTTGTAGGACTTCTCAGTCTCCAAGACCACATGACCCAATTTCCCTAATAGATTCCCTCTCATATATCTCTATCTATACCCTATTGGTTCTGTCTCTTTGGAGAAACCTGATTAATACACCATATGATAATAAAGTATTTTAGAAATCACCTTCCAGGCAATTAAAAACAAAAACAAAGAAGGACAATATAAGAGACTATTAGTGACAGAGATTAAAAAAAAAATAGAAATCTAACAGAATTACTCTAGTGGAAGAAACAAAACATACTTTTAAGACATTGAATAGTACAATCTAAACACAACTGAATTTGATGTCTCTATTCCTCCAGTTGCCTTTGATAATTTGAGAAATAAGTACCAAATTTATTTTTATCTATTAGTTTTAAATAATGGAGAGAATTTATTCCTAAATCCATCTAAAATGCAATATAGATGACTAGAAGCTATTCAAAAGTTATATTCTTTGCTTTCCTAATTTTTTTTTCTCAAAAAGAGCAAAAACCATTCTCTTTTTTTGCCTTTTTTTTTTAATTTCAAAATATTATGGGCGTACAAATGTTTGTGGTTACATAGATCACTTTTGTAATGCTTGAGTCAGGGCTATTAGTGTGCCCATCACACAGATAGTGTTCATTGTACACAATAGGTAGTTTTTTGCCCATCCCCTCCTTCCCCTTCCCCCCAATTGATTTCCACTGAGTTTTACTTCCCTCTGTGCACCTGTTTGCTCATTGGTTAATTCCAATTTAATCACAAGTACATATAGTGTTTGTTTTCCATTCTTTAGATACTTTGCTTAAGATAATGGTCTCCAGTTCCATCTAAATTGTTGCAAAAGGCCTTAATTCATACTTTTTTATGGCTGAGTAGTATTCCATGGTATATACACACCATATTTTGTTAATCCACTCATTAACTGATGGGCACTTAGGTTGATTCAACATCTTTGCAATTGTGAATTGTGCTGTAATAAACATTCGAGTACAGGTGTCTTTTTGATAAAATGACTTCTTTTCCTTTAGGTAAATATCCAGTAGTGGGATTGCTGGAGTGAATGGTAGGTCTACCTTTAGTTCTGGAGTAGTATGGAGTAATCTCCATACTGTTTTCCATAGAGGCTGTACTAATTTGCAGTTCTACCAACAGTGGATAAGCATTCTTTTCTCTCTGCATCCACATCAGCATCTATTGTTTTTGGACTTTTTAATAAAAGCCATTCTAACTGGGGTAAGGTGATATCTCATTGTAGTTTTAAAACCTAGGAATATACTTAAGCAAGGAGGTGAAAGTTTGCTACAAAGAGAACTATGAAATACTGAGGAAAGAAACCACACATGAAAAAAACAAATGGAAAAACATATCATGCTCATGGATAGAATCAAGATGTCTATACTATCCAAGGTGATTTACAGATCAATGCAATCTCCACCAAAATACTAACATCATATTTCACAGATCTAGAAAAAATAATTCTACACTTTGTTTGGAACCAGAAATGACCCCAAATACCCAAATCAATCTTAAACAAAAAGAACGAATCTGGAGGCATCACATTATCAGACTTCATACTATACTACAAGGCCATGGTAACCAAAACAGCATGGTATGGGCACAAAAATAGAGACATAGACCAATAACAGAACAGAGAACCCATATATAAAACCATCCACATACAGCCAACTGATCTTTGACAAAGCAGACAAGAATATACACTGGGGAAGAGAAGCCCTATTCAATAATTGGTGCTGGGAAAATTGGACAGCCACACGCAGAACAATGAAACAGGACCCATATCTCTTACCACTCACAAAGATTAATCCAAGGTGGATAAAAGAGTTAGATCTAAGGTTTGAAAGCATAAGAATTTCTAGAAGAAAATGTAGGAAAAACTCTTCTAGATATTGGTGTAGGCAAAAGAATTTATGACTAAGATGACAATGGCAATTACAGCAACAACAAAAATAAATAAATGGGACTTGATCAAATTAAAAAGCTTCTGCACAGCCAAGGAAATAATCAACAGAATAGAGAACCTACAGAATGGGAGAAAATATTCACAAGCTACACATCCAATAAAGGGCTAATAACCAGAGTCTACAGAGAACTGAAGCAAATCAGCAAGGAAAAAAATCAAACAACCCCATTAACAAGTGGACAAAAGCCATGAACAGAAGCTTTTCAAAAGAAGATAGATAATAAGCATGTGAAAAAGCAAAAACCATTCTTAAGTCGTTTTCAGATAATTTTTCCTCTTAACTAATACATACTAGCTAGTGTATATTTAAATGCCCTTAGAGATAAAATGAGACAAATAAGAACAGCAGTTTCTTTGGCCACTGTCTTAAATGACTCTTTTCCCGTCACAGTAACATTACCTAGAATCTCCAGTTTATTAAAGTTTATCACCACGTTTGCTCTTCTGCTCCGTAACACTGCCACCAAAATTCCTAGCTCACCTTATCCTCCCTCTTCCTTTCCATCCCCAACTCAGTCCCCTTCCCCACATTACAAAACTTGTGGCAAAAAGGAAAAGAGTCTATTGAACACAGAAACGTTTTTTTTTTAATTCTCAAACTGTGCAGGAAGCTGTGATCCCTTTCTATCTCTGAAACTTTAGTCTTAACATATGCCAAGTGAGTTTCCAAGAAGGCATTACCAAATATATACCCTTTACCCCTCTTGGGTATTTTCTAATGCACATTCACATATCAAATGCTCTGAGAACTCTCATAATGAAGAAGACACAAATAGCACAATATCCAGCACTACCCCTTGCAAAATAGCTACTAAACTTCCTCAGAAGCAGTGTCCACTGAAACTCACTTCAGGGTGAACAGCTGCCTAGGCTATCTTTACAAAACTACAAAAGCTTCAAAAGGTGCAAGTCAAGATCAGATAATTCCCAATTTTTAGGACCCCAAGCTCTGAAGTTCAGGTTTCTTCTAAAACATAAAATTTCCTGAAATTTCTACTAAGACATTAAATGCATTGGCCTGGGACCCCATGAACATAAGATCACGTAACACCAGGCCACACTTCTCAGGCTGCTTCAGAAGACAGTATTCTTCCTAGGCCTGATGTCCACCTAACACAAGGCCAAACTGGAACCAGAGAGACAGTGGATTACTGTGGTCTGGTCTGGGGAGGCCTCCTACTAACAAACGTAGGCCAAGAAATAATGGTAGATTCTTGCTACTCTGATTCTCCTCTCTCTAATTCTCTCTCTCTCTCTCATACACACAGCAAATTTTTATTACCTAGAGGTAAATAAATCAGAGGTGCATGATATGTCAGAGAACATAATATCACAAGGAATAGATGCCTTCTGTAGGATACCCTCCACTTTAGTAGAGAACAATTTCTAGAAACCTCTAGAAATCCAAAGCTTGGTGAAAGGACAGAAATAGGTTTGCAATGCAAACTTTTCCAGAAAGCTGTCTGCGTCTCTCTTTCTCAAGCTCTCTCCTTTTAAAAAAAGTCTAAGTTTCCTCTTAGATGTCTTCTATTTAACTAAAAAGAGAATTTTTATCAGATGTGAATCTCCTCCCTTTAATATGGAGAGGTTGCTTGGATGAAACCAATAGGGTTCATTCAAATCCAAATCCTAAACCAAATAAGTAGGAAAGTTGTGTGTAATATTAAGTATGGCAAACTTCACAAAAGTTAAAAAAAGAAAGGTCAGAAAAAAAAAACATGCGAGGAAGTGTAATATGCTGGTGACATCATGTTCAAAATCACAGCTCTGTGGAAAAATAAAAATTTTTTTTCACATCTTTGTATCTTACAAGTCACAATCCAGAGATTTTGTACAGCAAAATGGGAAGTTTAATGAAAAACAAAATGTGGAAAATCTTCTATTATCACAATGCTGGTTAATGATTTCTTTTCTTTTACACATTTGTCTAACTATAAAATGCTACCTTTGGAAGAGGAACGCTTATTAAGCCATTTAGTTTGCAAAAGAAGAAAGAAACCAAAGCAAAAAGAAGTGAGATGATTGGCCAGAGGTCACTCAGCCCCTAAATTATACAATTGGGACTGAATCCTGGTGTCCCAGTCCAGAGTTTGGCTTCTGTTCCTTTCCCACTTTGCCACTGATTTGTTCCCTTTATGTAACTGCTGGCTACAGACTCTCATTCTTGCTATGAAATAGACAATTTTCACTTTTTATTGCTTCTTTATATGAAAACAAGAATGACTGTCATCTAACAATCCAGGCATGTTAAGAAACACAGACTTTGGGCTGCTAAGAAAATTTGGCACAGCTTGCCTTTGGCCTTCTGTATTTACTGACAATGGGTTAAAACAGCTAAGATGAACCGTTTCTGAAAAGAAAATGTAGAGCATGTGCATAGTTTTGAGGCTATTTTTATTGGCCCTTGGGAAGCAGATGTACTAGAGACCACCCATAGAGATGTATATATTGTTAAATCATGCTTTTACCATCATCGTTATATTGTTATGCAGAATTTTTAGTGAAGGCTAATCTTTAGAAACTAAATAGATAGGTCAACGGGAGCTTTCCATATTTATTCTTCAAAGTTTATAGGTACATCTGCTCCAGAAAATATCATAAGCCTCTAAATATCATGATTGCTAGGAAACAAAGCATTACCACAAGGAGTCTACCTTTCTTTAAAAAGAAAACGTTAATCCCTCAAATGCTATATGTATGTAGAGAAGTTCTAAAAAAAGGTTCAGATACGTGATATTAAAAACTAGTCACTACAGAATTTCTGATAAAAGCAGGTGGACTCAACAAGCATGCTGGCCTCAGCTCCCTCTCTTAATGCCCTAAAAATGGCTATAAATAATTTTAAAACAAGCAAACAATAAAGAGAAAGCATACAGCCATAAGGACAACAGATATGAGTGACAAGACAGTAATAAAAGAAGCTAGAAAGCCAATAGACAGGTGGTTACAGACTTACCTGACCCCAGAAAGCAGAATTCTACAGCAGCAGTGGTGAAACACCAAGAGGCAACCACAGGTGCACTGAGCACCAACCCCCCAGCCATGACTCAGGCATTGTCAGCACCAGTGCCTCTGCAGGTGGGGACAATGCTCAAGCTCTGAATGGGAAGACAGCTTCAAGGATGGTGTACAAGCAGTTAGACACCCAGATTCTCTCTTCCGTTCTGTGTGAATGCTAACTGTTCCTTGCAACCTGGCAGAAGTCTAGAAATTTATTGTCTGGAGACGGTAAAACACAGTCTGGGGACTGACTGCAGGCATTAAGCACTGGAGAAAGCAGGCTACTGTAAACCAGGAAAATAGGCAAATGCTCACACAGGAACTGTTGAAAATTCTTCTTTGCCCTTTCAATTTTCAGAACGCTGTCTCCCAGGCTTCTGCCTTCATGGCAGCACAGTAGAAATGACTTCCCATGGGCTGGTCTGATTGTCAGGGAAGACTGAAAACACATGAAGGTACTGAAATTGGTGTTCTTTGCCCTTCACCCAAATCACCCTTGAGGGAAGCCTGCAGTTGACAAGTTCCAGATATGTACAGAAAGCTTCCAATCAGCTTGTTAGTGCCTCACTCTGAAGATGAGCAGGCTGCCAAAGATACCTAAACATTTAAGGAAAGCTTCTAAAATAGAAGCAAAAAGAAAAAGAAAAACAGATCTTTGGGGAAACAAAAAAATATACAAAAAGAAAAAACATTTCAAGAACTTATTAACATCTACAGAGAAATGATGCAATTTTACAAAATGAGCACTCAGGGATCAAAAATTAGATATTAGAAATTAATATATAATATAGATAAAGTCCAAACAGAAAGTTTGAAGATAAAATTGAGGTCTTCCATATATAGAGCAAAAACAGAAATGGAAAAACAATAGAGAAATAAAAATAATAAAATTCGAGAATAAAGGAGGGCCATTATATACACAGAAATAAAAATCATTAAATAATTCAAAAAACTTTCCAAGAACTGAAGGACATGAATTCCAAGATTGAACAGGCCCACCACATTCCCAGTACCATAGATTAAAATAGATTTGCACCAAGACACGTCCTTGTGTAATTTTAGAATACCAATCCTAAAAGCTTCCAGAAAAAGAAAAAGGATAAAAAATGAGAAAGGCATCAGGCTGCTGGACCCTGGATGACAGAGGAAAATGAAGCCTTCAACATTCTGAAGAAAAGTGATTTCTAATCCAGAGTTTTATATCCAGCCAGATTTCCAATTAAGCATGAAAGAAGACTACAGACGCCCGTATCTGCAAGGTCTCCAGAACATCCTTCTCACACGCTATCTTTTCTTTGAGACTACTGCAAGACAGATTCTACCAAAATAAAAGAATAAACAAAGAAAGAGGAGGAAAAGAGTTCAAGAAAGGCTAATCGATATAAAAAAAAAAAGGCAAAGAAAATCTCCAACATGAAGGCGAAGCAGGTGAAACTGTTCTAAGAGTCATCTCTTCAAGGTGAAATTGATAGATTGCTTAATATATTTGAATAGAGTAGAAGGATATTTATATAATGTGGGAGAATTTAGAGACGATTTAATGGTAAGTATATAGGAATCTGAGCAAATAAAAAATGAGGCAATTGTTACTTCCAGAGAAAATAAAAACAGGAAAAGTGATTATAATATATTATATTGTTCAGCACAAATGCAGTTTACATAATCAGAACAATGTAAACAGGCACCATAGACTATTGGGATTTATATAACCCTGGGAGGACGAGGAGATAGAAATCACTCTGGAAAGGGGGTGGAATTGTGAAAGGGGTGTGTTTGTGTAAGGAGGAGAAAACAGAAACCCTAATTTTCAAAGTAGGAAGTCAATAGATAGCTCTAAAACAAAAAAAAAATCTACATGCAGCAATATAAGCAACTTTATTTAGAAATATAAAAAGCAATGACTGAAAATATGTTTAAAAGAATTTAAAGTGATTTCTTTTGGAAAGCAAGAATGGAATGGGGGAGGGTGTGGGTTCACTTTTTTTTTTTTGCAGCAATTCTCATACTGATTTTTTTTCTTCTTCAAACTAGTTCAGTGTATAACTTTGACTTCACAAGACAAAGGTATGATAAACGTTTAAGGTGATGGATATGCTGATTACACTGAGTTGAACATTATACACTGTATACATTTATTGAAATACCACTCTGTATCCCATAAATATGTACAATTATTATGTGTCAACTAAAAATAAAAGAAAAAGAAGAAACTTGTCTCTATAATAAAAAGCTAATTTTTAAAAAACCTGATTACTACAAAGACCAACATCTGAACCTTCAACAGTCCTAAAAACTACTAAACCATTCCTATCTTTCTACTCCTAATTTCAACTTGAATTTTCTTAATCAACGTCATGTGAGGGTACTCTCCACCCCATTATGATATAGCTCTGTTTATGTGATAAATCTACGTTTTTTTGTTAAATGGCAAAGTTAATATTATTAATGATATAACAGATTAAGAGCACTGAACATTAAGAGCTCTTGAAACCTGAGCATATGTCTAGCTCTAAACCATCAGAGGTCTTCAGACAATAAGTACACACTGTCTCTTTTCATTAATTGTTGAAAGTTTGATAAAAACTAATACATATACCCCTAAGCTTCCAATCAGGTAATCATGTGAACACTATTATAAATAGGCACTAAAATCCACAAACCACTTAAGAGATTTGCTAAAGTTCAATATTTTGGACCAACAGCTTTTCACTGGATTTCTGCCTCAATAACAAACAATGCTTATAACCAATCAGGCACAAAAATGACTTGGTATTACCATTAAACTAACATTTCCAACAGAAGTATCCTGCACAATTTCTAGGTCTCCAAACTTTGACACACATTATAAAGGCAGTCTTCTATTAAAAACTGATCAAATTAGAAAGGAAAACATACACAATCATGAAGGCATTCATTCTACGCAAAAATCTTCAGAAAAGCTTTGTCACAATCATTTAAAAGAAGCCTGTCAGTGAATCCAAAATTTTTAAGAGCGAGACACTATATGTCCCAAGTCTAAAATGTTTTCTTTCTTTTAGAAGACACCATATGGCAAATTATGTTCTCAGGAAAAAAAACAAACTTACCTTTCACAAGCTCGGACAGTCCATGCGGCAATTATCCATAATGAGATACTAAAAACCAAGAGTACAGTTCCTGGGCATATAGTCATTAAAGTCTTCATAACAAAACGTGTATTGAAGTTTATCTTATTAAGTGCTCCAATGCTTCTAGAGGAGGCATCAGTGAAAAGTTTGCTATGTAAAAGCATGACTCTGGCAATCAGATAGAGTCTTAAGAACATTGGTATAGATAAAATTATATCCACATCAGCGGTGGTTGTGGACGGGGCATAGGAGAAGGCAAGCCGGGCTGTCCATGTGAACGTATAATTCCCGGGTATGGGATGAATAGCACACACCAGTATTTCCAAGCAGATGAAGAAAATACGCTCATAAGTCATGGCTATTCTCCAGTCATCTGCTCCATTGTCCACCATGAACAACTGAAAAAATAAAGTAGAAAATCAGCTTCAGTATGGCATGAATGGTCCACAAGTGTTAATGCAGATTTTAAAAATACATAACAGATGACTTTTAGCAAGCAAGGCAAGCTAAAGGTTATAACTTTTAAGTGCTAGCCAGGTACACTATTTTTGGAAAAGGGTATTTGTACAAAATGAGAACTTCACCTTGTAAAAATGAGAATTAAAAACTTGCTATTCAGGAGCTAAAATTATTTTGGAGTCCACGTTCCTGGACAATCATGTAAGTAACATCATTTTGAAATAGGGGCTTGGACCTATGAGTAACGAATCCCTTGCTCAGATGAAGTCAAATGGACTTGCCTGATAAGAATTTGTTCTCTTTGAGTCTGGATTTAAAGCCTTACACAATTCTAACTATATTCTCAGTGAAATCTATTTAGGGTGCCTCTGCAATCAGTTATACCCTATAACGCAACAACACATGAGCGTTCTTACAGGAAATCTCATTCTTGGTTTCAGAGAAAATCACAAGAAACCATAGACAAATGTGGCAGAAACATTTCTTCCAGCTTCCCCGCGACTACTCTATTTTCTGTCTCTTTTTTTCTCTTCTCCCATAGCCTACCCTTGTATTATTAATTTGTTTTCAATCTTTCTTTCTTTAGCAAAGATTTCTTTTTCCTATTTCTGTCATTCCTCATGCCACAATAAACAAAAATTTAAAAAAAGCAAAAAAATAAATAAATATAGAGTAAAAGGGACAGAAAAGAATGTCTTCCTCTCTTCCCCGGCTTTTTGTAAACAGGTCCACCAGGCTCTAGCAGTCCACAGATAATCAGAGGCATTTGCAAAAGTGTGGTGACTTTTCTGTCTGCCGTAAGGATTTGTGGGGGCTCCTGGCATTTAGGGCCAGGAAGCTAGGGGTGCAAACCATGATGCAATGCTGAGAGTCCCACACACTAGAAAGACCTTTGTTTTGAGAAGCTATATAAATTCTAAAGATGCTGTCATTGCTGTCTTTGGAAATTACTATCAGGGCCTATTACAAGTAACATAAAAAAAAAAAAAAAAGTACTGTTCTTTAAATCCACATTTCCATTCCTACCAAAAATGGTATTATCCAGCTTGATTGTCTATTTTCTTCACCAAACTTGGCTCTGAATGACTTAGCAGTTTTCAAAAATCAAATCCACCTCCAAAAGGACTAAGAATCACCAAGCCTCTGAATAGTCAAAAGCTGTGTGGCAGATTCTAAGCACAATTCCAAGACAGGCATTCCCCACGCCATTCTGGGCAACAGCAGTAAAAATGCAGGATCAGTACCTTCCCAGGTAACTGGTAAAGCAATGTCAATTTGCATGTAGGGATTCTGATACACTGCTTATGACAGCCTCCTGCCTCCCAGGACTGGCACCTCCTTTCATCCCTCCCAATGCACTTACTCCTCTAACCTCACTCTACTCTCTCTGTTCAGGCCCCTTCCCATTGCCCTCTGCTCGCTTCCCTAACCAGTCTGGTTGTATGGCGTCACATCGCTTCAACCATAATCTCACCGCCGTTCTAAGCAGCCTCACCGTTTATCATCCAGTGGGCCTGCACAGGTAACTCCCAGTCTGGAACCTGATGTCTAGGCTGCTGCAGGTGGACTGGGTCACCCCTTCCCATCCCCATGCCTTCCAGCTTACCTGGACCCTCAGTGTCACCCTGTGACTGCTCCCTCATCCCCCATAACATCTTTCTCCTCAAGGGCCACCTCTGTTGCCCTCTCTCTTGGCACACACTTTCCCTCCAGTATAAGACGAAATAGCCTCTATTTTAAACTGCAGCCACCAACTTACCTACATCTGTACCCTTTCCTCCTATTTCCCTTCTCTTTTGTTTCATGAGTCTGAAGCAATGCTACACCAGCATCCAGTTCTCTTGGACTGATAGCCTAGTTCCTGTGCCTCTTCCCTCTCAGTGGAGTATACAAAGTCAAATCTCCACCATTTACTAAAAACAATGAGACAAAAACAAAGAAAACCAAGGCTGGCTCTGTCTGCCCGAGGCTGTGTTTGTTTTATCACTTCTCCTTCAGCCCCAAACATCCCCCAGGCGAATCTTGTCCCTATCAGCCAACCAACACTACTCTTGCTAAGGTCACTGAAGACACCTTAAATATGAAACCCAATCCTCCCATCTTAATTTTTATCTTACTTGACCTGTCATTCCTTCTTTCTTAAATAAGATCTCTTTCCTTGGCTTCTGTGACATGTTGTTTTTTATCATCTGTTGCCACACTGAAGGATCTCAGTCTCTTTCTCCCCAAAGTGTCCCTGCTCTACTGGGGTCCATCTCTGACTCTTCTCCCACTCTATACCTTCCCTGGGTGATCTCATTCTTCCTATTGGAGACCATCCTTCATTCTCTAATGAGCTTTTTAAAATGTAAATGATATAATCCATTACTGTCAAGATTAAAATTATTCAAAGGATCCTCACTGCCTGATGGGTGAAGTCTCATCTACATTTGTAACATACAAGGCATTCCGCAATCTGGTTTTGCCCATCTTTCCAACCTCAATGCCTAATTAGTCTCCTTACATTTCTCTATGGTTGCAAATCCCAGAACACACTACCCCAATCACGCTTCTGAGTCTTTGTACATTCTGTCCCATGGCCTGGAAAGTCTCCATCTAGCAAATTTGTATTCCCTCAAGACCAAATTCCATATCACCTCCTTTAGGATATAGTCCATGGCCCACCCAAATCTGAAAACTCCCTCCTTTTTTCCACCAAGATTCCTGTATGTGCCTTTTATTGATCCTGCTACAAAGGACAAAAAGGATTTCTTTATGAGACTGTCACCTCTACTTGTTGTGAGGCTCCTTAAAGATAGGAGCCATGTCTACCTAGCAGAGGATAATAAATACTAGATAAATGAACTGCCTTGTTACTTCTCATTTAATGATGACTACCCTAATTCCTGGATAGGTCCTAATGTCAATTAAATGTGCTCATGGAAGATGAGAACACTAAAGCAAATGTAAGTGAAACCTATGACATTTTTCAAATTTATAGAGAACATATCCTACTAAATAATAAGTCATTGCAGCAGCATAATTTTGTAATTCCATAGGAAGTCCAGATAACTGCCTTCTTTGGTAACTTCCCGAGAAAAATTTTCTATTACATAGTGCTTTTTACTCTGAGGGGGTCTTAATGCCTGAAATAGTTTTATTTTGGGTCTTATTTTATTATAGCATATATTTCAATGCTCAAGTTGAGGAAGAAGTATTTCCTCCCATTCTCTACATAATTCCCACCCACAATGTTGCTGATTTGTTTATTCATTTATTTAATAAATATCCAGTGCACTGAATTCTCACTATGTGTCAGGCATTGTGCTACATACTAGCCATACAACAGCATTTACAGCAGACAGAGAGTCTGTCTATTGCAGCAATCTTTCACTAGGAAAAAAAGACAAAGTCAAGAAAGCAAACTTAAAGCAATTTGATAAAGTAGTTATGTTCTTGGACATTGCTATGAAGGGAACAAACAAGAGATAAAATAGATAACAATAAATTAGAGATGACAGATGTGGTCATCAGAGAAGACCTCTGGAGAAGTACCATTTAATGCAAGACCTGGACGAAGAGAAAAGCCAGTCACGCCGACCACCAGGGAAGAACATTCTAGGCAGAGGAAATAGCATTTGTACAGGATATGGGCTTTATAATATCGTAGCATGTTTAGGAAATAAAGGAACACCACAGTGGCTAAAACATAATAATCAAGGGGCAGAGTGAAAGGAGATGAGTTTGAAGAGACAAATTGGCACCAGATGTGCAGGCTCTTTTTGGCCACAGTATCAAGACAGGATTTCATTCCAAGTGCAGTGGGAACCCAATGAAGGAGATTAGGCCAAGGAATGATGTGATCTGACTTACAGCTTCAAGGGCTCCTCTGTACTGCTCTGGGGAAACTGGGGTGGACAGAAGAAAGTGTGGAAGGAAGGATACAAGTTAGGAAGCTCTACTGCGTTTGATTGGTTGTAGTTTTCCCATGACCTGGACTGGGGGGTTGTCATGGAAATGGAGACAGTGGGTGCACTGGATATAAAATTTGAGGATTTTGCTAGAACTTGCTGACATACTGAATGTGAGAGCAGTAAAAAGAAAAAGATAGCTGAGTTTATACCCTGAAAAACACAGTGGATGGTGATGATGTTTCTTGAGTGCATGGGCTCAGTTGGGGAGGCAAAAGTGAGAAAGAAAAGGTTCCCTTTTGGTCACTGACATCTGAGTAGAGATGCCAAGTAGGCAGAAAGATGTACAAGTCACTCAGAGGAGACGTCTGGACTATTGAAATAAATTTGAGAGGCATCACTAGGTGGTTATATGAGATCGAAGGAAAAATTAGAGAAAGTGAAGAGAACAAGACAGTACTCAAAGCCAAGTCCTCAGGAACCCCAAATGTGGAGGAGGGTGGTTGGAAGGCAAGCCATAAGAAGATCTAAAAAGCAGCAGGCTGTGAAGCTGGAAGGAAAGAAAGCATTGTCCTAGGAGTCAAGGGTGAGGGCTGTCAATTATAGAATATAAAATAGTATTTACCAGGTTCAGAGATATGCTAATGAGCTCAATAGTCTATAGAAAATGCAAACATTCTAAACATCACATTCAACAACTCACCCAATGTCAAGTATTAAAATTCAACTGCAGAAATATTTCCCCTACATTCCATATAATTACTATAATATACATGATTTGTTTTAAGCTCACTTGTAGGGGAGTTAAAGTAACCTGAGGGAATAATGGTAAAACATCTCTAACTTCATTTTTTATTCTGATGTTTTTAAGAGAAGATAGATTTTAGGGCAAAAATACAACAGTTTAATCTACTTTATTTCTATAGCTGTGGTGAAATGGTCTTGGCCAGAGGTCTACAGTACCTTACAGGCATATACCCTCAGAACATATCCCACCACAAGTTTGAACTTTCCAGTGCAACTATTTTATATTTGCTCAGAAAACCAAAACATAATACATTAATACTTCATGCTCATTATCTAAGATTAATTGGCAGTGAGAGTCCTCAGTGAAGAGGGTCTGGAGTTTAGTGGAAGAAGCCTGCTGCAACATCAGGTCACCTGCTAGCTCTGGAAGGACCTCAGCTGCAGAAGCCCTACCCAGCTTCTGTATGTGCTTTTCCTCCTCAATGAGGCTGCAAGCTCTTGCAGTCTGGGACAGTGTCTTATACATTCTGGGTTTCCTTCCTAGAAAATAATCCAGAGCACTGCTCAGTGCAAAACTGGGGCTTAAAAAAATATACACTGAATAAAATAGTTTTAGCCATGTATTTGTGAAGAAAGTAAATATAAGTAGAAGAGCCAGGAAAATTCTGAAAAGGAAGAGTAACAAGGAAGAAACAGAAGCAACAGATTTTAAAACAAATTAATAATTAAAAGCATGTGAAACTGGCACATAATATAACTGAGAGTCCAATGGAACAGAACAGAAAGACCAAAATAGATCCAATACACTGAGAAATTCATAATATTACAAAGGTAGACTCTTCAATTAGTGGGGAACACACAGTTCACTGAAAAATGATTTAGAGACAACTACGTAGCCATCTGCAGAAAAGTAAAGTTGAATCCATGCTTCACACCCAATAAACCTAGAAAAATCCCAAGTGTATGAAAGATCTAGATATGAAAATGAAACTACTAATGTACTAAAAGAAATCATGTAAGAATTATAATGTAACCTCAGAGAAAGAAGGGCCTTTTTAAATTTTAATGTAAACCCTGGAGCCTTAAAAGAAAACACTGATACATTTGACTTCATTAAACTTTTGTTTTCTACACCTGGCCAAAACCACAATAAAGAGAATAAAAAGGCAAACTCCAAACCATGGAGAAAATGTTCACAACTCCTATTGCAAATAACTAATTTTCCTAATATATAAAAGTCTGTACACATTCTTAAGAAAGAGCCAAGCAGTGCAATAGAAAAATGAACAAAGGATACAAGCATCAGGTCATGGGAAAGAAAATAAAAATGGCTCCTAAACCTATAAAAAAAAGATGCCTAATTTCAATTGTAAGGGGAAAATGAGATACCATTTTTGACCTGTCAGATTGAAGAGGATCCCAAAGTTTTATAAGTGCTATACTAGTGGAATGTGTGAGGAAATAATGCTTGCATATATTGCAGGCGAAAGTGTGAATTGGTTACGACCCCTAAGGAGAGTAATTTACCAGGTTATAAATGCACATCCTCTTTGACTATGCAATTCCATTTCCTTAGAATGAAATTTGTCATCTTGATATATTCACATGTGTGGAAAATAGTGAATGTAAATGATTATTTGTTGCAGCACTGCTTGTACATTAGCAAAAAAACTCAAATAATTTAAACCATCTAATAGGGAAATGGGGTAAGCAAATTATAGATGTCCACTAAATGGAATAGTATGCCACTGAAAAAAGATGAGGAAACTTGTTATATGCTACTAAAGAGAGCAGCCTTTTTAGTACTGAGTAGCAAAATATAGGCTACTATTTGTGCAGTTTTGTTAAAGAAGAGAATGAGTATTTGTATGTGCAAAAAAGATCTCTGAAAGAATACTCCAGAAATTAACAAAAAGCTTAAAGGAGGTGAACTGAGTGGCTGGAAACCACAAAGGGAAGGGAGGCTTTTAATTATATAACATTGAATATTTTTATTATGGAACCATGTGAATAAATAAATTCAAATTAATTAGTAATAAAATTAGGCAATATTATTGTTAAAAAAAGAAGAAGGAAGAATGAGAATGAATGAGGTCATTAGACATCCACATACATTCTAACAAATAACTCTATGTGAGCAAAGCTGCAAAACTAGAAAGTAATGACTGACATTCTAAATGACAGCGTACAGAACTAAGCACATGAATCCCATTTATATCCAAAATATTCTGCTTACTAAGACAAAACTTTGAGCCATTACATTACATAACTGTTGTCAACAACAGGAACAAAAATAAATAGGATTTCTTGGTTAACCTTTAAACCCAATAGTCACTAAAACCAAAGTTTTTTTTCCATTCACTTACTGAATGCTTCTATTTGCAAAGTTCTATGGGTACAAACATTAAAAAGCCTCTCAGTGTTTGATGAAGAAGAACAATATAAATGAAGGCTTTATATTTAAATGTGTGCCTTTGGAAAGTGCTGTAACAGAGGAGTGAAGAAGATGCTGAGGGAATACAGAGGAGTCACCAGAGGAAGCTATAATACATTACACAACACATGCCTATCCCACTGGAACCTTCGTATAACCCATGACCGTGAACTTCCCCAAGTTCACTTTTAGGACATTTTGGGATAACGGCCCCAAACGAAAATGCACAGAAATGTGTTCATTAAAAAAGAACCCCTTCCTTAGAAACTACCATTTGGAGGAAACAGAGTGGAAAAAAATAAATAAATAAAACACACTACAGAGGCAAGCCAAACAGTGAGGTTCTTCTTTATTAAGGTATTGGCAGGACTCAATCAACAAGAAAGGTAGACCATAATTGCCAGTCACAAACGAGGTCAAAAGACAAACAGATAGGGACAGAAGGCTTTTCAATTTGTCTCATTGAGATTTCCTTCATGATTCTTAGCCAAAAACTACATGAGGAAAAGAACAGAAGATTTACGTTCAGGATTCACCAGTCCTGAGAAAAACTCAGAGGCAACCAGCAAAGCTGATGTGTGTTGTACCTTCCCCATCCGTCCTGCGGTCTTTTCTCTCTTTTGGAGCCTCAAGCTCATTCCAGCAGCCCTGTGCACTCATGCTGCCCTCAAATTTCTCTGCATCCAAGAAGGAAGAATTTGAAAACTAATGCAGTAAAGTATTAATCACTTCATTGCCAACTCTGCTCTGGGAGAAAAGTATGGAGAAAATAAAACTTGTTAGAATGCAGGAAATCAAGGCTCAGATCCTAGATATGCAATTAACTTGTTATATGACTTTGGGAAGTCCTTCAAACTGTATTAACCTTATTTCCATCATCTCTAAAATGAAGATAATGTCCTTTGCTATCTTGGAAAGTAGCTGTAATGACGAAATGGACACACGTCACATGTTGTAGGCAACATCATTAGGTGGCTAACTCAGTACCATTCCCATTCTTCTCTCTTGCCAGAGAGACTCCTTTGCAATGATGTGTAGCCAAGTGATGCAGTCCTGAACTGAAGTCATAAGCAAAATGTCACTGAAGAGCTCAGTAGAATGTCTTTGCTTTTGGGGGGTTAAAAAAGACAGACATGGCTGATATGGCACTTTTCCTTCCCTTCCTCCATCCCTGGATCTGCAGCAGCCATCTTGTGACCACGCAAGAAGGCCAAAAGAATCACAGTAATTCCAGCCCTGACATCTTAAGCCACTCAGCCAGCAGCCACCTACCCCGTTTGTTTAAGCCACCATCAGTTGGATCTTGTTATTTAAGCAGCTGAACATATGACTACATTTAATTTAATATAGATTAAAGAGCTATGTAAAGACCTATAAAAGAAAAAAATACTAACTTAAACACTTTATGGAGAGAACAGCCAACAATTTAAAAGGAATGCATCTCAAATATTGGAATTTAAAGCACAATAACCATTGAGTGGCAGAGTTATTTCTGGGTGAGTGGCTTTTGTTCATGACTTTTAAATATCAACCAACTGCTCTAAATATCTGGTAGTGTGACTCATAGGAAACACACACACATTTTGGAGCCAGAGAAGCCTGGATTTAATTTCTGGCTTGACCACGTACTAGCTCAATGGTTTGGAGCAATATACTTAATCATTCTAAACTTCAGTTTTCTCATCTACAAAAAAATAAAAATAATATCAACATTATATGATTCTTATGAAGCAACACCCACTAGGCTAACCTTTGCAAAAGTTTCCCCATGAATAAGTAATAATAGTATTCCATGGACCCAGGGCAAGTACATGAAGAAAATGATAACTTGTGGTAGAAAATGGGAAAATTAGATGTGGAAGAGGAGGAAGGGAAGTTGGTAAGGAATGGCAGATTAGAGCAAAGCCAATATTGGTAGGCGCTCTAGAAACTGCAGCTGTACTGATTTTTGAAAGAATTCTTGTCATTTGCTAAAATATTGAGTTTCTGAAATTCTCCTCTTTCGACTTAGAGAAGAGCTTTATCTACTGATCAAAAGTCCTAGAATTATCCACCAGGATCCAGTCATAGGTAAAGTTATAATAAATCCATGTTCTGCTCTTAAGACCTAATTAGAATCTTGACCCCTTTCACATGCTTTCTCACAACTGAGCCCATATCTTCTGTGGTCCCAGTAAGCCGTTTCATATACGTTGATGTATTATCTGGCAATTATTCTCACGTTGTTCTGGAATTCATGTACATTGTCTCTAAAAGTTACTTTTGAACTTCTCCAGAAAGAGAATAATCATTTTTCCCCTTTTGGTTCTCTCCACAGAAATGCTCTCACAGAAAGCACTAGGGTGCATAACTTAGCTGTCTGTACTCTAGAATCCAGAGTCAAGTGGATCTAGGTTTGATTCTGACATAACACAACTGATTAGCTCTGCAACCTCAGAAAAATTACCTGTACTTTCTGAACCGCAGTCTCACCATTGTTAAGGAGGTCTAGTGATAGGACTGAAAGAGAGTGCTCAACAAATGTTACTTTCATATTTCACTTCAGTACTGTGTCAGTAACTGGCCTCCAATAAATATCTTAACTACCTAAAGGTAGAATAAGGAGGGATGGACACAGAGACCAACATCAATGATGGGAGCTTCTAGAAAGGATGAAAGTCAAGATCAGAGGAAATGAGAAACTTACAATTCTTCCATGGTCAGTTTCTTACTAATTCATTGGTATGCTTATTTTAATTGTCTATAAGTTTTGGTAAGTAGCCTCAAATTTTTGGAAGTAGGTGGGAAATAAATCACAACTAAAATAAGCCTGGTAATCCCTAAAGCCATGAAATACTTAAATACTTAAACTTATTCGATTCCAAAAATTTAATCTGAAATGACAAAAACTCTACATTTTCATGTGAAGCATTATAGTAATATTGCTACATAGCTCAAATGTAGTACCATCACCTTAGTCATTTTTAAGTGCTTAAAAAGCTAGCTAAAATCCAGTTCACATCTATTATCTCATTTGCCCTTCTAAGAGTCCAATTAAAGCACAGCCAATTGAAAGAATTTGGTCATGGTCACAATGTGAGTTACTGAAAAACCTGAAGCTAAAGTTCAGGTCTTCCAGCACTCAAATCATTTGATGGGGGCATCAGGCTGTACTGAAAATTTGGAAGCAAATCAAATATTTATAAAGCAAATAAATGTTTACCCCCTAATTTACATTATGATTTCTACAATGTGACATCTTTACTCCCTGATGATTGCAGATGACCTTCTGCTTCTCTGGCAGAAGCAAATATATAAATTAACTTGCAAACTACATTCAATGTCCTGTGGTAACAGAAATAGAGTATGTCCTAGTTTAGACTTTCTTCAAGTTAGATATTCTTCATTCTGAAAACTTTTTTTTTTTTTAACTTCAGTTGTATGGAACTTCACATTACACACAGTATTTGAGATAAAACTTGAATGCTGTTTTCAAGTGTGTTTAACTTATCACAGGTTAATGGAGATAGGCACTGGTCCAGTCCATTATGTGTCTTAATTCATATAAAACACACAATGACTCAAGAAGGTGTATAATACAATTATCTCTATCTTGAAGATGAGGAAACTGAGGATGAGAGGTTAAGGCATTGCCAGGGTTACACAGTACTGAAATATAGTTCTGAAGACAAGCAATCTGGCTTCAGAACCTGTGTCCATGCTAAGTATACTGACACTCATTACATACTTAGTATAAAACATTTTTAGGAAGAACACAGAGACAACAGCAATGCCAACATCAATTGAACCCACATATTCTTGACCAGTTTGGTTATCTGGGGCCCTAGCTTTCAGCAAAGGAGAAACAAATATCCAATGGGGAAGGAAACAGCTGATTGAAGGAAGGGAGCTATTGCGTTTAGTTAATAACTTGCAGCAGCAAGTACTGACAGAGAAAAGACATACTCACACATACACACTAAAAAGGAGATACAAGTTCTCAAAAAAAAAAACCAACAGTCTTAGCTAATGAAAGACCAAACAAGCATACATACCTCATACCTCAGCCACCAAAGGATCACAACACAATTTATCAAAACTCAATGCAAAGTCTTGTGTTCCAAATAACAGTGCTGACCTCAGCAAAGACTCTATGAGATTTAACTAATCTTCTTTTTGAATGCAGGGGTGTGCAGAATCATTAATCCTATGTCTAAATTGTAGAAATACCTCTATCCAGATTGTTAAAATAAAAATTAATGTGAAATAAGTGATTGTACACCTCAAAGTACTAAAACAAAATAATGGTCACCCTAGAAGTCTATACATAAGTAAACTATCTTTGCAGGGGCAGGGTGTGAATGACATTTTCAGACTACACAAAGATGGAGAACAGAAGTGACAGCTAAAGAGTGTGCTGTAGCAAGCAGGAAACAGAAGGCCTGGCGAGGTGGCTTATGCCCCGGAATCCCAGCACTTTGGGAGGCCAAGGCAGGAAGATCGCTTGAGGCCAGGAGTTTGAGGTTGCAGTGAGCTATGATGATGCCACTGCACTCTAGCCCTGGGGACAGAGGGAGACCCTTTCTCAAAAAAAAAAAAAATGAAGGAAACAGAAACTAGAAGGTAGGAACTGGAAGCTGGATGAACAAAGAAACAAGTAAACATGCTAGTATGTCTAAATAAAAATTGACTGTAAATAATTATAATTTTCAACATAATCATAATGGCTAATTTGAAAGAGGTTTATTTATACAAAGTATAAATAAAATTCTAACCATCAATAATACAGATGAAAGGAGGAAGGGAGAACAGAATGAAGCCTCCAAGGGTAGTTATATATACAGAAGAAGGATAGAAATTCTGATCAACTCTAAAAATTCTTAAATATATACATTTGCTAACAATTTGCGAGTTACCACTAAAAGAGGGGATATGAATTGCATAACATCTGAACTGCTAGAGAAAGAAATGAATTTTTAAAATCTTCACATCACCCAAAATAAGGAAAGAAAGGAGAAAGATAGAAGCAGTGAAAACATTACAAACTCAAAATAATGACAGAAACAGGTACAAAAATAACAGTTGCCATAAAAAATGTAAATGAACTATACAACCAAAATATAATGTTGAGTGGGAAAAAAAAGCAAGTTGTAAAATAACAGGTACAGCATAGCATCCACGTGAAACCGTATCACTTATAAATACAATTCTATTTAGTGAACATACAAAAGTTCGGACTAGAAGGATGCACACAGATTTCTGAATGGCGGTTGTCTCTGCAGACGGAGGGGGGGTAATGAGACTTGGAAGAAAACGAAGGCTATTTCGACTTTAACAGTAATGTTCTTTTTCTCCTATGATAAATTAAATCTGGATGGTGGGGAGAAAAAAAACAAAAAAACCTCTACTGATAATGGACAAAAAACTAGAGAGCCTCTAAGAATAAACATCTCTGAAATGTCAGGGAGTCTAGTCTCAGAGTCTCCCTCATAGCTACAAGCTGTGGGGCCTTTCTTCTTTTCTTTCTCCTGTATAACAAAAAAGGCTCTGTTAGAGCTGAAACCAATGAAGAGACTGTGAAAGACGAAAGTCACCAGAACGATTCTTCAAGCTCAACTGCTCAGAGTCTTGGCAACTGGGAACACATGCCAGAAACATGTGAGGCAAGAGCCCAAAGTCTAAGAACAAATCACAAGGAATATTTTTTTTAGTTGTTTTTGGTATTTTTTTTCCAAGCTAGGCTCTCAAAGTTAGTTAGATTAGAGCATTATGAAACATGTTGAACCCAGTTTGATGACAGTCAAGGTTAAGCAAAAATGCTCTAAATTGTAGTTTAGCATTTAATTCCAAAAAGGTTCTTTTGAAAATATTCTACTTTACTATTTCATGGCTGCCTTATGTTGTTATATTAATAGTTACTTCCCTGATTTTAAAACAATGTAACAGAATAAAATGGTAAGCCGGTCAAAACTGGCCATGCCTGTAATTCAGTCCAAATAATGGGGAGTAGCTCTGAATACCCACATGGTAAGAACAGTGGGTCAGGGCTAGTTTGGGTGATTTTTAATAATGATTATCAATTTTCATTCTTTGTATTTAAAATCAGACAAATATTCTTTCTCAGTGCTGTAACTTGATTAAAGAATAAATAAGTGGCCACAATGAAGTCTGCTTTTCTCTAGAACACACATTAGGTTCCATTTTTTTCTACCCTAAATGCTATGGGGAATGAGATGCAGGAGGTATTGCGTGATTGCTAACTGGCTTAACAAAAATGGGCTGCATCCTAAAGGTAGAGTGATCAAAGTAAGGAAGGCAGAGAGTAAAAATCTACATACGTCTTAATGAGGGTTCTCTACCAAGAGGAAGAGCCACCAACCTTGTCAATAAGTAGCACACGGAGACTGGAACCTGCCCACTGGCAAAAGAACTCCAAGACGCAGACAGAAGGTATCTGCTGACATTTTAGTTAACTACTCCTTTAATTTACATACAGCATCACTTATCCCTCCTTCTACGCCACAGGTGCTCATATTAGAAACACACAGAGTAAGAATAAGAGAAATAAATCCTGGCTCAGTCTTACAGATGGCAGAAATTTCAAATTTCCATATTTGTTCTGAACATATTAAATTCAAAACTAAGGCTACTTCCAAAACAGTGGGATTTGAGGATATATGATTTTTAAGGTGGCCAGCAATATACAAAAATCTGAGGGAAAATTAAAGAAAGAAAACAAGTTGACTATATATTTCTACACACCAAAGCTTGGAGAAGTGATAGAAAGACTAGATATATCTCTTAAAAATAAGATTTCAATCAAATGTAATTGAACAATCATTTTGAGCCTATATCATATACTAGCCCTTAGTGGAGACACAGAACTCAATGAAATGGTTCATGACATCTACAAATTCATAATGCAAAGGAGAAAAATCTATGTAAATCAACACTCAAAATTCTGTTTGAAAAGGTTTCACTGCTCCCAAGGAGTGTGATTTGAGGCAAGACACCTAACTTCTCTGTACTTCATTTTCCTCAATAAGATATAATACCTACTTTATTAAGTTGTTGTACAATTACAAGATAATCCAGTTTGGCTCTTAGCAAGAAAGGGGCTGAACCAATATTACCCACGTGGATCATCATCATTTACTATACATTCCGTTAGTATTACTATTATTACAGGATACTGACAAAGAAGACAGACAGCTAGGTCAGCCTGTGGGGTCAGGAAAAGCTTGCCAGAGAGGGCCACCTGAGCTGAGTCCAAAGGCACATTATGTTCTAGGGAAAAGGTGCAGTCTGTACAAAGGCACAGGAAGCTGAAAGAACAGCACAGCTTTGTCTTTGGTCCTCCAAGCAGGTGAAGAAGGTTCCAATAATGTGTGTGTGCACAGACAGGCTGTCCATGAACAATGAGGCTGAAGGAAGGGGAACGATAAGATGACAAAGAACCTGGTATGCCACATGAAGGAACCTGCCTCTTCTTCCACAGCTTTCAATGCTATGGGCATTGAAGATGATCCCCGTGGTTGATGTCAGTTATACAAATCACATTGAATATGTATTTGTAAATTTCAAATATGCAACAGTACAAAAAATGCAAGGTTTTAGTGACTGGGGACTAACTTCTATGGTGTTATGAAGGGAGAAGTAGAGGGAGACAGCAAAAGGGAGGGAGGGAAGGAAGCAAAAGAAAAAAAGAAGAAGATGGAAGAAAGGAAGGAAGCAAACATAGGCAGGAAGGAGAGAAGACTGATGGCCTAACTAGCTTATTAAATCTTCAGACTCACTGATTTTAAATAGGGTAACACATCTGCATATCTTTAATGTTGTAAAATACCGCACTTCAACTCACCAAATTCATTCCACATTTATTAAAATAAACTTTCTAAGACAGGGACAGATCTGTACCTGTAGAAAAAAACATAATTAAAATTGTTTCCTTAATGATTATTTTTGAAATTGAAGAATTTCTTTACTTAAAGATTCATACTTTAAATGCACAGAGAAGTGGACACAGATTATACTTAAAGTGGCAGAAAAGGGATGGCAAATGTGTGCACACAGTCTGCCACGCCTTCCCTCTCCTGCAGTCATGGCAGACATGATCCATCAGTCAGGTCCTTTCCAGTGCAGCCTTTTGTGGCCTAAAGCAGTGGTCCCCAACCTTTTTGGCACCAGGGACCGGTTTCATGGAATACAATTTTTCCCATGGACTTGGGGTGGGGGATGGAAGGGGGAGCGAGTCGATGGTTTTTGGATGATTCAAGCATATTACATTTTTGTGCACTTTATTTCTATTATTACATTGTAATATACAATGAAATAATTATACAACTCACCATAATGCAGGATCTAATGCCACCACTGATATGACAGGAGGAGGAGCTCAGGCAATGATGTGAGCAGTGGGGAGTGGCTCTAAATACAGATGAAGCTTGGCTGGCACCTGCCACTCATCTCCTGCTGAGCAGCCAGTTCCTAACAAGTCACGGACCAGTACCAGTCCGCAGCCCAGGGGCTGGAGACCACAGGCCTAAAGACTCACTCCCAATCTTGTGTTCCAGACAGTTACAATTTATAGGCACTGGCATTTGAGAAGAAACCTACTGGCCATATGCGACTAGAATACAACTAGTATTATTACAGAGATTATTAGAGATCTTTCCCTGGACTACCGTGCTACTAGTTTGGTTGGGTATGTGGCTACACTAAAGAAGAACGTCAAAGAAAAAGTTTTCAGACCTGAATGAGGGGATTAAGATGGGAATCCCAAAATGGAGCACAGTTACGGCACACACTCAGATAACATCCAGATTTTATTACAGGCATCAGTGTTCTTCCCCATCCTCTACTTCACTTTCATGGATAATTCAGAATGGGTTTCTATCCCATCACTGGGGCTCTTTCTGAACAACACCCAGAGACACATGAAAAAGACTAAATAAGACATATTTCATGGAACAACTAATTATGGATAAAGATTATTCTACCACAGTCTCCTAAAATCAACTGTGGTGAGCTGAAGGTAACATAATATAAAATTCAGAAGAAACTATCTCCTTCATCTATATGAAAGTAAATCAAATGTTTGAATATCATAAATTTTTATGGTTATAATTGACACGGAAAATGGTACAACTTTTCTTATACATTCCAGATAAAATCACACCTAACAGTAAAGGTCTTGCTTCAAAAAAGAAAAAAGAACCTTTGAAGTCACAGATCTGAATCTGATTCTCAGCTTTGTTACTCACTAGCTGAATAAGAATTATAATTTAGATGAAATGAGACAATGCATATAATGTCCCTAGCACAGAGCTTGCTCCCAGCAGATACCTAATATACATTAGTTATTTTACTTTTCCAAATAGTCATAAAGCATTAAGCTATTAAATATCAAATTCTGACTTCACTTTCACATTGTGCAGCAAATTTCCATGTGTTTGTGATCTCTTTCCCCATGCCACACCCACTCCAAAGCATTAAGTGGGGCTTATTATGTCTTCCAACACCTTCCCTTTGCCTCCCCTTCCCTCTCATACCATGTTTACATTCAGGCAGTCTTTTAGCATACTCCTGGAGGATTATCACTTTCATCTCATCATTACTTTGCTGGCACATCTAATATTTGAGACAATCACCAAATACTGTATGAATGAGAGGGTGATAAGAAAACACAGGGTCTACACATACAGACCCCACTGCAAGAGGGAGGGTCAAATTCAGAAACAGGAGACTTAGACTAAGAAAAACGTATCCAAATCCTTCAGACAACTGCATAAAACCCAGCTAAACAGTGCTTTCACTAAAGGTTACACAGTGGTTAAGTTATTGAAGCTTAACATCTGGGCAAATTAGAAAACACTTTTCTAAAATACTCATTTTTTTCCCTTTGAGTCTTTAGATTTATTTATTTTTAATGGGCCCATGATAACTAAGATACTCATTTGTTCTATTCACCTCATCTGCTCCATTCAAGAAGGTTTACACATTGACAAACAGTTCACGCAAACAATTTTACAAACTAGAGGCATGATATTAAACACAAAAACCCAGAGAGACATGCTGAGCACACACAGGCAGGCCCAATCACATGGGTTTCACAGAAGCAAGCTGCTAATCCCTAGAGTGGCCAATTTCCAGGGGTGGACATGTGACCAGAGTTGTGAGAGCAGATGTCCTCCATCCATTTGTTTTGTGCAGGAAGTTTGTTTTGTTCCACAAGCAAGCAAAGGGAATCCAGTCCTCTCCTAAGACAAGGGAACTCCCGACTCCTGAGAGGAGGAAAGTGCTGTCTCAGGAGGCTTTTCTCCCTTGGCTTTCTCGTTCTAACACCCAGAGAAAGAAGCATCGATGTCAAGGGCTTCGCCGCACACCGACGTGAGCCTCCTAACGCAGTCACATGCGCACGCGGAACAAAAATGCCAACATGGGAGTCCACACAAGACTAGAGATTTACTATTTTCCCCAGAGGAGCAACAATCCCATGTAGATACCTATACACTGAACGATTGTGACTCAGGTTCAAGTTGAGGAATAGCTACTACACTCTAAAACTCACTTTATTCAGTAAACCTCTCCACGGGGCGTCTACCGTAGGCGGGACGGGAGACGGCACTGCCTGGGGTGCTAGAGATGATGGATGCCCGCAACGGTCACCTGCAAGACTAACTGAAAAGCTGGAAAACCCATTTTAACAGCCCTGGAAAGCAAGGACTGCACTACAGAACAGTAATGATGTGAAACAAAAAGGAAACACAGGCCAGGGTCTTCCAAGTTGCCACCTGTTGTGCAGCCATTTTCAAAGGCTATTTCTGAACCATGAGTAAAATATAGGAAACATCACATACAGGAGAGAACACTGACCTCATGGCTCGCCTATTAATAGGATGATACTCTGTCATTCTCTTGCAAGTGCAATTGCCCAAATCCATGAACATCACCATATTATTCCAGGTTAAAAAGGAATCTGGACCACCAACAGATGTCCCCCACCCTGGCCCAACACTGTCCTGGCACGGCCAGGAGAAGGATGTGGATGACAGGCAGGGACTGGCTCCTGTCCCACCCCGCCCCTAGTTCAGGTCCACAACAGCACTGATGGCAGCCTACAAGGGTAAAGCTTATGTAACAGCTTGGGGGGCAAAAAGATGTGTAACTACCCTTGAGAAGGTAAAGCATATCCACAGAAAACAACCCAAGGAGACTTAAACACTCATTATACACAACCAGCAACAAACATGAATGCTTGCTCAGGAAAGGAAGCTGACAAAGTGTCTGAAATTATCAGATAAGGTTTCACAGAGGAGGCGGTTGTTTGAGATGAGCTGAAAAAGTCAGAGGGTATTTCGCAAAAACCACGAAGTAGAAGAGGACAGTCACAGCAGGAGATGCTCTGACCCTCCTGTAGGGAATGGAGGGAGGCCCGACAAGGGGTCTCTGTCTCTCGTTACATCAGGCTAATCTGTCACCTATTAGAGCTTCTTAATGCTCACCACCCTCTAAAATTACAATGTTTCATAAGCACAGCACCATGGCATCTGGATAGATTTGTTTTCATATTTCTTTCAGCCAAATCTTATACCTAAACTACAAAATCTGTCTCTTTTGATACCACTATAAAGAACAGAAGCAAATGCACTGTGATGATTTCAACCAATGATATCTGACTGTCCTTCTACTCATTTTAGTATCTAATTAAATAAAGTCAAACTGAGTACAGTTTTGAAAGCTAAATTTCTTTAGTGATAAAGAAGATTTTAAAAAAATGCAAAACAGTAGAAAGAGTTTATGCTAAGAAAAGGCACATTAATTAAACTATGATTAGTTTATGAGATTGCCACACTACCCCCTCTAAGATATGTTATTTTACCCACATCCTCAATTAGCCTGCGGTAAACTAAGGAGGAGGAGCAGGGAGGGCCGTCCCCACCTCACAGATGAGTACACGGGGACTGTTCAGATGGCTACTATGCACGGGATGCGGGAACCATGGATGCTCTGTGGACTGCTCAGCCCTGAGAATGTCCAGCTGAATCCAATATGACACCTGCCCTCGGGGAGCCGACAGTGCAGGAGAGAGACAGAGCCTGATAAACGCTACTGTAATAACAGCCCCCATTAGTGGCCCCCAAAGGCTGCATGTTGCACCAGGCACTTCACTACTCTCTCCTACACTGACTGCTCCCCAAACCTGTCATGTAATCCTAACAAAAACCCCATGATGCCTCATTCCCAGCTACATATGAGAAAAGAAGGATCGCAGAGGTCATGATTAATGATGGTGAATACAACAAAGCAATACTAACGCTGTTTGTGTGATTACTATTACTCTGCATCTGGCACAGGGCTAAGCACAGTATAATTCTCACAGTAGCCTTATCAAACAGGCCCTATTACCCCCATTTTACAGATGAGACACTGAAGCTAGGAGTTGCTAACAGGTTGTTGAAAATCATTAATAAGAAGTCAGGAAAACGTGGGTTTGAATCATGTTCTCTTCCACTTTGTCGTTTTTTATTTCTGTGCTAATCTGCAGGAATCTGTACTATAAACTGTCACCCTGAAACAACAGAGTGCCATAAAATCATTTCAGAATTGTTGTGACAGCAGCAGGTTTCTGTGTGGGGCAGTCATTCTTGCAACAGCAGAGAGGATGGACCACCAGAAAGCAGCAGGGGTGGGGGAGAGCCAGCAAACTGGAAGTGGGGAGACTACATTACCACATGTTAAAAATGACAAGGCTAAAAACCGAGACAGGAATTCCCAAAAGGAGCTCTCAGTATTCCTCTGGGATAAGTCTAGGCTGCCTGTTATTTATGTACAGTTTTACCTTATTGTGTACTATTATAGAAAGCATAGGAAATTGCACTATCCATAATTTCATGGATATTGGTATTTCAGATGAGGCTCAAAGAAGTGGTAAGTTTAAAGAAAAAGATACTAAGTCTGCTATAAAAATAATATAAACAAAACACATGACATGTAAAACATATGATACTATATATAATTTTTCTATTAATGTTATATATATTTTACACATTACATATAATATACATTGAATATATTATGATATGTATTATACTGTAACAATATAATGCATAACATACAGTGTATTACATAACATTTATAAAATACTCATTAAGTATAAATATAGTAGAGACTGTCGGAGGACCTGGAAAAAGTCAAGGTTTGGACATCAGAATGAAGGCACTGATAATGTCAGCAGGAAGCAGAGGTAATGCCAAGGACGCTAAGGAGGAAGTATCCATAGTACCCTGGTGATTCTCAGGGGCTGGGAGAGATGAGCGGGAGAGGAGAGACGGTGGCAAGGGTCCTCCCTGAGCCCCAGGTGGACAATAGTGCCCTTCTCGAGGAGAGCAAATGCCAACAGTCAGGAGGAGGCCCGGCGGGGGGTGGGGGGTTGGGGGGGGAATGACAAGGTTGGCACATGCTGAGCCAGGGCCCTGAGGGACTTCCAAGGGGAGCTGCCCAGGAGGCAGTTGAGAGTGGAGAAGATTGTCTGCATGAAACATAATCACTAGGAACAGAAATAAGCAAATTAATAAATTACACAAACTGCTAGAACTCCAGACCAAAAGAAAACAACAAACACTCTTTACTGCCTCCCACCTTAATTTGTGACTTTTTTTAATGATAAAATACAGAGTTAGAGAACAATCAACTATAAAATACTTTCTTCACAATATAAAACAAATGAACCTCACTTCCTAATTGAGACAAGCCGCACCAATAGCTTCATGGAACATTATAAACCACAACCAGAGATGCCCACCGTTTCAGAGACTAAGTTACACAGCACTGTGGATCAGACAAGGGCATTCTCTCCTCACTGGCCTCCCTGAAGATGATTCCCAACCCTGAGACTCCAGAAGTTTCTACTACGGCCATTCTACTTGCAGTTGAGTACATAAATCTAATTCAATATGCAATTCCACCTCAATCCTAAGAGTACAAGCTCATAGAAGGAAGCCTGAAATCTTGGGCCATAGCAGAAGGCCTTGTACCTACAGAAATCTGTATTTCTTAGTCTGTGTCCACCTAAATCTCTGCCTACCACATACCTTAGTGAGCAAAAATCAGAGCAAAGAATAAAACAGCTTTGGATGCAAAAGCAGAAGTAATACTTTGGGGCATGTTTCTCCTCACCTTTGCAGAACATCCTCTTCTCTAACTCAGGGGTTGGCAAACTTTGTGTCAGACCAGAAAGTAAATATTTTTTATTTTGCCAGCCATGTGGTCTCTGTTGCCACTACTCAACTCTGCTATTGTAGCACAAAATCAACCATAGACACATCTGAGCAACTGGGCATGGCTGCAACCCAATAAAACTTTCTTTAATACAAACATGGAGGCCACATTTGTCCAAGGGGTGGATTTGGCCCATGAGCTGTAGTTTGCCAACCCCTGTTCTAACTAATCAAATATTTGCCTTCTCTGCCCAATGCCCCTCTTATGAGAATTTGGTTCAGCTACCTTGAAATAGAGTACATTATTACCCTCCCCCATCCCCACACCTTGAGATCCTTCTAGAGTCCCAGGGGTCCTCAAACTTTTTAAACAGGGGGCCAGTTCACTATCCCTCAGACCATTGGAGAGTGCGCACTGTGGGCCCGGGATGAGTCAGCTGCTAAGCAGGACAGGCAGCGGTAGCAAAAACACCTGGCGGGCCTGATAAATGTCTTGGGCGGGCCGCATGTGGCCGGCAGGCCATAGTTTAAGGATGCCTGTACTAGACTGTAGGCTCTGTTTCCCTGCTAAGGCTACAGTATTTACTTAATAATGACAGTAGAATAGTAACAATAATGACAGAAAAATAACAACAAGTTGTTAACATTTACTGAGCACTTATGATGTGCCAGGTGTCATGCTAGGTTCTTCATAAACATTGTCTCACTGACAGTGAATCCTGAGAACAATCTAATGAGACAGGTACAATTATCATTTCCATTTTACAGAGGGAAAAAAATTAGTCTGAAAGAAGGGTAAAATTTTCCTCTCATGGTCACTCACACAGAGTAAAGCAGAGTTTTAACTCCAATCTATCTGGATCCAGAGCCAAAGTTCTTAACTGCCACCTGAGCTGCTGTCTGATCTGTCTTATCTAGGTGTCTCTCTGGCCTCTCCTCCTGCCTACACTGTCCTCTGGGGGGCTACCCTTTGTGTTGCCACGCCTACCCTGCCTGGACAGTGACAGATCTAGCCAGGTGGCATCTACTGCCTCCCAGCAGTGGCTCTTCTGCTTTTCACAAGGCTTTAACATTCAACATAAACATGAGTACAAGCAACTGATAAGATCCTTCGTGACTGGGAAATGTTACGTGCATGCCTGTTTTTCCACCCTCCAACGATGGTGACGCACCCAAGGGTATTAGAGATCATCACGTCTCTTCAACACGTCCCCAAGGATCAGAGGCAGATCAGGAACCCTGACGTGGCTGGTAGTCTCAAAGCACAGCCTGTGTTCCCCGGGAATATTCCCAAATGAAAACAAGGCCCTGGAGGCTGAAAGAGGGATGGGTTATGGAAACACACCCAGAGGGGGCCTCGGTGAGCACCAGGAAGGGAGGGCTGTTCCTTAAAAAGATCCACTAGGCAAACTGAAAATAAAGTCAGTGAGCTGATTTTGAAACCTATTCCCCTTATCTCTTTGGTAAAGAGGACTAGATGTGTAGCACTTCATTATAAATTCCCCCACTGTGTTTAAGAAAAAGGTTAAAAATCATTGACACCTGGGGCCCCACAGTGACTGTATGACACAGGAAGAGGAAATGTGGACAAATTAATAAAAATTCACCTTCAGCCTGGACATGCAGATAGACTCATAAAGCATATGTCACATGGGTAACCGAGCCCATCACTTCCACCTCAGCAGCCTCCCAAGCCCGTTGCTTTTCATTTGCTGAATTTTGTTCCCATGTGGCAACATGTCCGAACTGGGGTCTTAGACACGGGACTTCCTCTCACCCTTCATTACACTGATGACCTCACTGTGGCCACACGTGTTCCCGCACCGGTGCAGGCGAGACCTCTGCTGCTGGGTGGGTGCTGCGGGGCAGAAGTCCACCCACCGAGTGCTCTGCGGGATGTGCAGACACCTGAGGGACTAGGTCCTAAACACGTGTCCCCTTTCCCTCTGTGGCAAGTCGTATAAAACTGCAATGAGACACACGTGATGGATAAATTATTTCTAAATAGCTGCCGCCGAGGCAATCTGCACGCACAGCGTCAGAAGACTCAGCGAGACAGCAAACGTGACGGGGAGGGGGCTGCGACTTCAGCCCCTCGTGTAAGAAACACCCAAGGGACACATTCTGAGATGCGAAGCAGAACATAGCCACACCTCAACAACTGAAAAATAGGTATAGTTGTGAAAAAGAATAAAAGAGACTGAGTGAATTAGATATGCTAAGGGGGGGGTGTGGAGAAATGGATAGAAAGTGCCATTTTTAAAGGATATAAAAGAAATATTAAAAACCTATAAAAGCCAGTAAAAACCAAAATCAAGGAAATTAAAAAAAAATAGTTTTCATCTCTGAATAGTGTTGTTGCTTTCTTTTTTCAAAAAAACAAGCATATTGGTGATTTCTCTTTGTATCACCACTACTTAAATTTTAAAAGTCTGCTCGAAAACATTTTCATTAAATATCCTCTTTGATGTTGACGAATAAGGACAACTAATAAAGTTCTTGACTAAAATACTAATGAAGCAGTAAAATTCTAATTCAAAATAGATTTCAACAGCATTAAAATTTCCGTTACCAACAGGTTCAAGCAGGAAGTTAAAGCTTTTAAATGAATAACATTTATAATAAATATATCTTCAGCTATTCTCACCTCAAAAGACAGAGAACAATTCCTGCTCTTCGATATAATAACTTTTTCCAAGTATGGGATGATTTTTATATGAAAATAGACCTATGACAAGTTTCTAAAAGCTAAGACTCTCAGTCTTAAAACTCCATCAATGCCACATAAATGAAATTAAGTTTTTAATCAATAGCTTTGTGTGGCTACATATCTAAAAGTATTAGATTTATCTTAGAAAAATGATGAAATAACTACTATATGTACCACAGCATACAACTTCAATATTCAGCCTAATTATTATTTTTCAATACCTTAAATAATCTGTGACTATAAAAAAAATCCAGCCCTAGGATATAATTTCTCTAAGCCACTCAGTAAAAAAATTAAACAGTTTAAGGATTAGCATCCATGTAGTTTTTAACCATCATGACAATAGACACTATTCTAAGAAAAGCACTATCTAAGGTCAAATCTATGATAAGCATACTATAGTGCGTTATGCCCTCTCCAAAAAAATCCATATGTTTGTGTTAAAACTAATAGGCAAATATTGCATGGAATTTCCTTGGAACGTGAAAGATTCCTGATAGAAGACAACTACCTCAGCAACCAGACAATAAAGGCTATACACCATGTCTCATTAATCAAATTACTTGGCAACAACCCCATCTTAACACTGGACAACCATTACAGATAAATACATAATTGGGTAAAAATGCTCAGAATATTCAAGAAAGCAAAGGACAAATTACTGATGTAGAATATTAGTTGTTATAATTGTCTACATAACACAGTCCAAAGTTTACAATGTCTAAATCCCAACACGTCCTATAAATTCAAAAAGCAAAGACCAAAACTCATTCAATGATAATACATTGTTCAAAACCACAGACTGGCATAATATAGACTCAATTAATGATGATATGAAATGAAAGGGAAGAGAAGATGCAAACTCCCCGATAAAAAGTAAACCACTGTACCAAGAACATTCCAAGGTGTCACTTGTCATATTTACACACAAAAAGTCTTTCTAATTCTTTCAACCCTAAGCTCTGTGGTTGAAGGTAGTAGAATACTAAACAAAACTCTCACCAGAAGTAAACCACAAAAACAAAAACAAAAGCATTTCATTTAAATGACCTACAGACCCCAGGGTGAATACCAGACAGAAGTGCTGTCTTTAGCAGTCACTGATGCTAAGCTGCAGGCTGTTTACTTCCTCTTATCTTTTCAGCAGGAGTTTAATACCAGAATTTTCCATTATCCAAATTATTCCCTATGCTTATTTTTCATAGTGCCTCACTTAACTCTTATAAGTCACCAGGGCCCTAATTAGTGATGAGGAGAGTCAGTCAGCTGTGTTGCCTGAAGGAGTTAATGTAGCTTGGAAAGGACCTTGCTTCCAGCATGAAGACACACCCAGGGTAGACTTACAGGGAAAACATCCATCCGTGTTAGTCAACACTGTTAGCCATAACATAACACCTAAACATTCATCTGCAAATAAGAAACCCAACAGTCAAAATGATCACTTCCTTCCTAAGGTAGCCAACTTGCTCAAAAGAAGATTCTGAACTAATTTTATTTTTTAAAAATGGCTGTCCTTAATAGACATCAAAAGCTTTCATTTAAAAATATGCATGAGTGTACACACACACACACACACACACACTCTAGGTTAAGTGTTAATAAACTAATGAACATTGTTAGAATGTCCACTTTTTTGTGTGTGTTCTCTCTCATAAGTTTGGTAAGAAAAGAAAGAAAGAAAAAAAAAACTACTACTGTTTCCCAAAGCCTAGAGAGGCTGGGCTCCAATTCCTCCCCTTCCATCCCAACAAACCCCAAAATAGCAAACAATAACCAGTAACTAGCACGTAAATAGCCCTCACCACATGCCAGGCAGTGTTCTAAGTATTTTATATATATATTAACTCACTTAATCTTCATAACAACCTGATGAGAAGGGTACTCTATATTCCTCATTTTACAGACAAGGAAACTGAAGTTCAGAGAGATTAATTAACCTACCCAAGGTCACACAGCTGATTAGTAGCAAAGCTGGGAATGAGCACAGACAGACTGGCTCCAGAGGTGATGCACAAAGCCACGAGACTGTTGCAAAAACAGTAAACAACCCAAAGGAGAGTCTGATTGCTCTGCTTAGCAGGAAAGTTTATAGAAAAAATTTTGAGAAATTATGGTTTTTATGGTTTCCCATAGTAAAAAGAATTGAGAACATTTGGGGACAAAGATATCTTCCAATAGTGCTTTCACATTGTTTCTAGATAAACTTTAATTAATAAAAAGAGATAGCCTTTTACTAACATGGTTAGCCAATATTTAGAAACCAAGATCACGGGGAAATAGGAAGGTATAGGAGACTACAGAGAAGCAAATTCCCAGATTTACACAGCACAGGACTCAAGATACAACCTGGTACACTGAGCCTAGATACTCCAGAAATAACCACATCAGTTATTAATAAAGTGGTTTATAAGCATTTTAGAAATAAAAAAAAACTGATATAAACTTTTGGGAAAACCATTTTACAAACTATCAATTATTTTGAATAATATCCTTTAACTCAGTAATTTCTCTCTCTTCAGTTTATCCTTAGGAAATAATCAGAGATGCTCACAATAGTTCATCAGCAAGGGTATTCGTTATAAAAAATTGTTTAAAATACATTGTTTCTAATTTTTAAGCGTCCAAAATAAGGGACATTGATATCTGCATGATAAAAAACTTTGCAACCACTGTATTAAAAATGGTTAAACATGGGAAAAACAAAAAGCAATATGAAAAGAATATAAAATTTCCTTACACAGATATATATCAAGTATCATGCCTATAAACCTGAAATAAATACATTATAACATAAATAATAATCATCTCTGGGTGGTAAGATTGGACTGATTTACATTCCTTTTCATATTTTCCTATGTTCTACAAATTTCAAACATGAAGTTATTAATTTTATAATCTGGTGAAAAAAACAAAATTTTTAAGCAAAAAGCATTAGACCATGTAGCTTATAATACTTAAAATTATAAGCAAATAAGTCTTGCTTTCTTCTTGGATATCACTGATAGACTAGGAAATCCTGACATTGCAGTCAGGAGAGGTGGATTTTAGTAAGGAATCAGACATTCCTCATAACATTCATATAAACAAACTAGAGAAATGTCGGCGAATAGTCAGGTTGATAAAGTTGTTACCACTTGAAAGGCTATGCCAAACATTGATGAGCAAATGGCTAACAACAAAAAAGAACTTACTTCTGAACTCTGACCTTGGCTTACTCATGACATGGGCATGGGTTCCAAAGGTACACTTTCCAAACTCACACCTAGCGTAAAGCTAGCAAGCAGAATTAAATGTGCCAACAGCAGGTATGCAAACTGAGGAAGAGCCACTAATAATGACATGTTTCTGGAACAGAATCTAACACCAAGTTGAAATCTGGAGTCTTGCCGATCCCATAGACTTTCCATACACAGGATTTTCCAAACTTAAACAAGTGTTTGTCAAATTAACATCAGAATTATGATTCAAACAATTCTGACAGGCTGAAACCCCAGTCTGAAATCAAGAGGCTATTTAATACGGTTAGTAAACCAAAAACTGAACATTTAGTTCAATGAAAATTTCACAAGTGTCACTTGGCAACAGTTCCTGTGAAGCAGTGACCATTGTAGACTAACAACAGTCAGTATAATGTAGCATTTTTGATGAAGAGAGGTAACAACTCCACTGGAAGATCCTATCTGAAAGTACTGGGTACATTTCTGAACTTCTTCTTTGAAGAGGGAATTCAAAAAACCTGAGTAAGTCCAGAAGCGTGTGATCAGGGACATTCAAAGTCTGATCAGGACTATTCAAAGAAACTGAGATTACTTAACTAGGAGGGCATTTAAAGGGACTTAATGTTTAAATGTTTCACTGTGATCCTGTGAAAGGAGGAATCAAGTTATTCTGTTATGCTGGAAATGACAATCTGTTTTCTGTCTCTTCACTCCGCCGAAACTGCTCATCAAGGTCAGCAATGACCTTCAATTTGCCAGATGCAAAAAGCCTGTCTCTCCCCAACATTAAGAGACTTCGGCAGCATTCGATGGAGTGCTGTGCCCTCCTTAAAACCCTCCTATCTCTCTCCTGGCCTCCTCCACCTCAGGGACAATTCATTCTTGTCTCTTCTTTCTAGTTCCTCCTTTACTCAACCTCTAGATGTCAGATGATGATCAACTCTCAGCTGTCTCATTTCTCTATCCTCTCTCGGTGATTTCATCAAATTCCTGTGCATCTAAATAGTCTCCATGCTGATAACTCCAAATTTAAATTTCTGGTAAAGACCTTTCGTCTGAACTCCAGACTCTCACATATTAATACAATCAGCAGCATTTCAAATGTATTATGCCACAACGAATTCCTGATTCCACATCCTGCCCTTCAACTTGAGTCTTCCTTTCTCAGCACGATATACTCAGTTGCTCTAACCATATCCCCATGAATCATCTTAGCATTGACGATCAGCATCTTAGAATCCCCAGCTCTCATCTGCCACATCCAAACCACAAGGGAGCCCATGCTCCCTCCAACCCTGGTCTCTAATCAGCCCTCTTCTCCTGTTCTCCACTGCCGCTACCCAGCGAGCGAGCACCCTCTCTCTCTAGGACGCAGCTTGCCAGGAACCTCCTAACAGTCTCCAGACCAATCTTCTTAGAGCATCAAAACAAGGCCTGCTTAAACATTAAACTGGATTATGAGTCTCCCCTGCTTTGAACTCTTCAATGACTTCCCCACTGCACTCTGAAAAAAAAGGCCATAAATCCTTACCATGGCCTCAGGACCCTTCAATACCAGAGCCCTGCATCCCCTCCCACTCTATTCTGTACCATTCCGCCCTCACGTGCTTAGGCACAGCAAACTCCTCCTGGTCCCGAGGCCTCTCCACAGGCTATTCCCACAGAGTCTGCCCATACCCTGACCTCCCAATTTTCTATCTCAGTCCTTTTTATCCCTTTTAAAGCACCTATGGCAACTTACAGGAATTTTGTTTCTTCCTTTTTTTTTTTTTTGTCATCTCTCCTTAAACACACCTCCTTGAGATATCAGCTCCAAGAGAAAAGGATCTTACCTGTTTTATTTCCCATTGTATTTACAGAGCTCAAAAACTTTCAAAGTGTTAAATATGGAATGAACGGGACTTCATCTGAAGAGAAATAAAAATCTCCCCCAAAATAGCTGTCTAGAGATGAAACAGACAACATTGTACACATGTGAATTGATAATCATGGAAAGAGGATTCAAGCAGAAACTGGGTGACTACTTTTATCAAGGATGACATAAAGGGTGTTCCCATGCTGGTGGGATCATGGGCCAGATGATAACTAAGGTCCCCTCCGTGTAATTTCTAGTTTTATAAATAGAATTCTTAAGAAGAGTTTCAGGCTGAAAATATACTCCCGAAGTAGTAAATATCAGATTATTTCTCAATGAGCAGAAATTCTTTCTAAACCACCACCACAAAACCACTTTATATCCCGACCAAACGTCATTTCTCTGATGGTAAATCAGTACAGGCTTCCTCTGTCCTCCCCGCCAGATGTGGTTTGGGATGATGACAGCCCACAGTGCCCTTCTCTCCAAGCTGTACACAACGTGGCCCAGAAACGGGTTGGAAGCTCAAGCCTACCCATTTGTGGTAAACCTAAAGTTCCACTCTTCATTCATTTGCGATACTGCTCTGTAAACACACCGGGATCGCTTTATTTAGCATCACACCCATTAATAATGCAGAGATCTTTACACAGGCAGGCGGAGAAAATTAGTCCTGAGTGATTTCGTTACTACAGCGTATACACAAAGTCAAAGGTATTGAGAGTCTCATTACCACCGATGCAGAGGTTGCTGGCAATATAGACATCAGTCACTGAGCTGAACACCACTCGACAAAGCAATTCAGGCCAGTCTGCCACCTCACTATCTTTCGGAGTCGTATAGTCAACCTGTAATTTTCATCTGCCTCACAGGTACAGCAGAGACCTAAAGATCAACCTAAGATCATTTCATCTACGTTTTTTGGCTTCCTTTATCATCACCAACGTCCTCCAAATTTTTTAAACTAAAATGATAAAAATGTGGCAAATAATTTGCTTCTGATCACATCTTTACGATGATGATTCAGTTTGTCAACGGATTTGATAAGGCACTGCTAGATGTTAAAAATAGATGTAAAGAAGCCGATGAGGCCATGAGCTTTGTCCTTAGTTTTTCACCCAAAAACCACTTTTTTTTTTTATAGAAAGACAGTAAACTTTTTAGATTTTAAAAAGCCAAAGATAGGAAAAATTCCTTTTTATAGCATTCAGCACTGACAATGCTATGGAGGAATAATGTGTGAGTTAGCCGGGAATATAAACTCTGACGACCTTTCTGCAGGGCTAGTGGGTAATACCTTTCCAATAAAAATGCAAACTCCCTTTGATTGAGCAATCTTATTGCAGGAAGTTTACCACGTTTAAATACTCTAATTAGTAGGTTAAAATAAATATACAGGGATGTTTATTTCAGTATTGCTTGTCATAGCAAAAACCTAGCAAACTCCAAATTGCCTATCAGTTCTCAGGACAGGGCTGGTAAAGTAAACCACGGTACATCCTTAAAATACGATCCTATGCACCTGCTAAAAAGAGAATGAGCTAAGTTCCTACTGCTAGCGAGGAAAAATCTCCAAGATATATTAAGGAATAAAAAGCAAGGTATGTGTATATATAAACATATCTAAATATTCGTTTTTGAAATTCTGAAGGATATATAAGAAACTTAAAAGTGGTTACCACTGAGAAACAGGACTGAGAAAATACAGAATGTGACTTTCGCTTTCTATTTTTTAAACTCTTCTGTACTGTTTGAATTACTGTTAGTATGTGTATTTGTCATTTTATTAATAATAACAATTATACACAGTATTTTCTGCATGGTCTGCAAGTATCTGCTTGCTCTCTATAGGGGTGGGAAAGTGAGCACTCTTTCCAAGCCTTCACATGGCAAACCCGGGAGCCTACTAAGTGGGTGAGGAGCCACCCCTCCCCAAGCAGTTCAGGTGCCTTCACAGGCTGCTAAGGCCCCCGTCCCCACTCACTTCTCCCTCATTTATGTAGCTTTAATGCACAAGTGAAGAGAAATTTTCATTTCTGGTCTTCCAGTTATAGAGCTATGTGGTTCATCTCTAAAAAGCTAGTAGGAGATGAGTAGAGTTACTACACTGGCAAAAGATACCAAAGAAAAATCTGAGTGTTTTCCTAATGTTGTTTGTTGTAACAGTCATCCCTCAGTATCTGTGGGGGATTGGTTCCAGCATCCCCGCAGATACCAAAATGCACTCATGCTCAAGTCCCATAGTCAGCGCTCCAGAACCCACATATGTGAAAAGCCAGCCCCCTCTGTATCCCTGGGTTTCACATGCAGTGAATGATATATTTTCAATGATGTCTGGTTGCCCATGCAGAACCTGTAGATAAGGAGGGCCCACTGTATTTACTGAAAAAAATCCACGTATAAGTGAATCCATGCAATTCAACCCCATGTTGTTCAAGGGTCAACTGCATATTACGAAAACAGAAAAGTGAAAATGTTTGCCAATAGTACCTGCCATTCCTCCAAGTTCCATGAGAATGAGAAAAATCAGACATCAGTCCAAGGGGCTGTCTTTACCAGCTTCTAATCTTCTGTTTGTTTGCCTATCTCAAAATCCCAAACAACTCTTCCAGCTAAAATTGCCTCCATAAGAAAAAATAATATTAATAGTATACTAAAGTTGAAAAGATAAAGTGAAATCTACAGTGAAATTTTCTGATGTTGGAGATCTTAAAGGGTATTTCAAGTTTGTTTTGTACTTATTCCATCAGAGAAATATCTCTAACTGCACTGAGGGGATGGATAGAAGCAAAAAAAAAAAAAAAATAAAGTCACCAAAAATTATGCTTCTGTTTTTCCTATCATTTGACCTTGAGATTTGAGCTGTGGAGGCTACTTATTTAGTATTGAGTGACCTTTCCAAACTGTGTAAAAACAATCCCTGTAGTATTTTTCTTTTGCCAGAAGGTCACAATACACAGGCATTTATTAAAGTTGATTTGTTTATTTATGTATTCATTCATTTGTTCATTTATTTTTTGGCTTTACTGATAGATACAGAAAGCAAGTTCGATGTCTACTTGAAAAAGTCTAATATCTACTTAGCTGAAAATGTGTTCCCACTAAATTTGATTTTATGTAAGTATTATGCCCAAGAAAAAAGTGATTTCATTTTTGGTTGGGAAGTGTAAAAGTAATTACTGAAATGAACAAACTATAGCCTGGTGCATTGAGCTGTCTGTGGTACTGAAAAATGACACCAAAGCTGAAATTTATGGAGCTGGGTTTTTACAAAGCGTCCCCATCACACTGTTTTAATTCAAGCACTTCCGACCATGACTCACCTGAACCATCTTATTTTGCCAGAGTGTGTATAAACATTTTATAAAAGGTCACACTGACTTGCTTTCCAAGGTTCTCCATGAAAATGTCAGGGCCTCCCAAGCTTCGTTAAGCAATTCCGGCGGACAGAGAGCCAGAACGTCAGCTATAACGCTTTTCCTGAATGCAGTGTGAAATCATATCATGTACCAGAAACCCACACTAGCTAGCTGATACTATGCAATCATCGTACCAACATGCTAAAAAGGAAAAGAAAAACTGTCATTTTAGATTATATGCTATATCCAAGGACACATTATGAATGGCAGCATAACCTCGCTTTTATTGATAGCTCCTTAACTCAAAGCTAATCAATATATTTGGAATTCTTTACAGTGAACTGAGAAGTGCCCATTAGCTTAAAACTTTTTATGAAAAAAAAAATACACCTACAGCAGTGACAACAATAAGTAAAAAAGAGGAGGCACAATTCATCATTTTCCACACATATACATAAGCCTGTGCAGTTGGTGTCATTGAGTTTCAAAGTGAGGTGTTTTGATAAGCACTGTTGACTTTATTCTCTGGACAAATTAGAACATTCCTACTTTTCTCTGGTTCTTGACTTAGCTCAGGGTCTTCACATGTATTTTGCCCTTTTCTTTTTTCTCTTTTTTTTTTATAAAAGCATCTCAAATGAGAATTTGGAGCTTCAGCTTGAGGGAGAAATCTCTCTGGATAAAACACTAAGTGTAAAAGCTGCATCCAAAATAACTAAATGATATTACTCAAACAGCTATTTTGAAATTATCTTACGTGTAGTGGGTTTAACAGAAACCATATATGATATAAAATCAACCCAATATAAAAAATCTAACATTCTAACAAGATGTTTATGTTGTCCAACAGTAAAGAAGTTCGCTGTGCTTATTCTCTGAAGAGGGTTAATCCATATCCTCATATTTCTTACCCATGTTATACGTACCCTAATCAATATGTCTATGCATTTGGATAACAAAAATAGTCCTCAAAATTAGCCAATGAGTGGCAAGCTTTCAAGCATGAAATCTACAAAAATAGGATTTCCTATATTTTATTAGTTCTGTGAGTTCAACAGTTCTAATATGGTATCAATTTTTTTAAGATACATAATTAACATTTGGTAACTCTTCTCAGACTCCTATGAGTTATTTCAAAAAATCTCCCAGTAATTCTTAAGAAGTCAGTGTTCTCAAGACACTTTGTTCTTGGTGTCAATACCAGCAAATGTCCTCCCCCATGAATGCTTGTTTAGCTGTGTGATTTTCAGAAGGAACAGGCAAAAATGTTTCATAAAAACCAGCAAGGTCTGTCATTTCAGAATAGAATAAGTAAAACCACTCTGGCCTCCAAGCAAAACACTTTTTTTTAAGTTACTTGATTTTTAAAAATATGTAAAAACATTTTGGAAAAATCTTTTAAGTTTAACCCCATTCATATACTACACTCATGGATTTAGAGGAAAATGTGCAAAGAAATATCCATGTTTCCAGGCTTTTTGCATGCAGCAGCAGAGCGCAGCAGGAAGCATTCTAGACTGGAAGCTAGGAGGGCAGGGTCTGTTCTCGCTGTGCATGATCTAGCTGTGTGGCCTGGCAGGCTACTCACCTCTTCTGACTTCATGTTCCTCATCTGTAAACTGAGTTAAAGGACCTATTTTGTTCCTTTTAGCTCTAATTGTCTACCCTTCAAGTCAGAATGAAAAAAAGATATCACTTCTCGGCCTTTTGGCTAAGATTAAGTGTAGAAAATGAAGAAAAGATAAACTCATAATGTTGAAGTTATATTTTAGGATCACTTTAAAACATTTGAAAGAACCTCAAAAGCCACCATTACTAGTACTGAATTAAAGATAAATCTATGTAAATGATTAAGATGTAAAAAAATTCAAATGTGCTTATCTTGTTTTAGCAGTGCAGGTTTATTACTTATCTCTGAATACTCTCACACTTTCTAATTCTCATCCTCTAACCTCATCCCTCCAAAAAGACATGCTTCAAAGTTTTGCAAATACGAAAGCTAGATGAAGTAATTTCTCCTTCCTCACTTGGGATCACGCGAATCTTTATTTTGTTTGGGCAATCGTTAAAATTGAGTACTTCCATATTTAGTGTACGTTTGCTAACTGCTAATTTAAAATTAACTTAATACTAAATTACTTAAACGGCAAGTCCTATATAATCTTGTTAACTGAACGGCAGTCTAAATTGGAGGTAGTCTACAGGAAGGCAGCCTAAATTTGAGGGTTTTCATAGACCCACCAAATGTCTAACAACTACCCCTCAAAAAAATCAGAAAATACATATTAGTACATATTCTAACCTGGAAAATCCCAACAATCTCTCTGATTTTTGAAAACTAGATATTTTAATTCATAAATCTTAATATTCCTCTGACTGTAGGCTAACAACTAACAAGATGACCCATAAATTTTATTCTGATATGGTCAATAATAGCCCAATCTAACAACAGGGCTCCTGACTGCATTCAAACTAAACCAACATTTTCCTAACAAAACAACTCACAAGGGCAGTGGCCTTAACTCTTACATTACATTTAAAAAATAACGATTGTAGCTAAGAATCTACTAAACTACTAGATATATAGAAAATGTATTCTAAACTTACATGACTGTAGCTAAGAATCTATTAAACTACTAGATATACAGAATTTGCTTTCTAAACTTACAACAGATTTTTAAAAAATGTTAAGGCATATAGGAAAGGTTGGAGTTTTTTAAATCTTATTTATATAAATTAACTAGCAACTCATGAACCTATTTTCTTCTCTGTGTTACATTATAGAAGATGATATACACAGACACAATCTCCCATAATGACGCACCCATGAGAAAGAGGTGTCTCAAACAAACACACAAGTTTACCCTAGATTAAGGCTAGTGCACAATTGGTCTTAAGGAAAACAAATGTTGTGTCTGATCTGGAAAAGATCTACCTGAAAAACAGAGGGGAAAATCTTAAGGGTTTAGCAGATACACCCCAGAGACTACTGCATGTTTATATGCTACACTGCCTTGTGCTGTTTTTAACTTCTTGAAAGAACAGGTCAGTTGCTAACATAAGAATACATCATGTGTCTTCTGTAACCTCAAGCAAGGACATGAGAGCTTGGAAAAAGCCTCAGCTGCCTTGCCTTTCTCCAGGCTGTCTGCACGGCTTTGGGTCATTCATAAACAGCAGAACCTAAGTTACCTGTATTTCCCTGGCATGGTACACGATGATCAGACCGAGCAGGATGATCGTGGAGAGACTGATAAGGCATTTCAGAGCTAAGGAATACAGCGACGCCTGCAACACAGTCAGACAGAAGCACTTTTCAGAAAGATGCACTTTTAACCACCTCCCAGACCCCGGGGATCAGACAGTCCCCCACAAGTGGACCTGAACTCTCAGGAGGACGGGGGGTGGGGACACCTGTCTTGGCTCCGTGATCTGTCAGACCACTCAGCCGCAAAACGAAGTGAGAGGAGAGCAGAGCTGGGAAGACCGGTTGGGTTGCCTGGTTGGCGCCATCGCGGACTAAAGCACCGCCGCTTCTACCCCGCAACACCGAAGGGGAAGTTACTCCCGAGTTTATGCGCTGCGGGTTAAAAGGGGCCTCCTAAATACAGGCACCACGGGAAAAATACAGGTGCTTTCCCTACCGACTCCTGTAACCACTTACTTAATATGCCCGATTGCGGTGGCCACTCTTACTACCTCAAGAACTTTGGCTGCACGCGGAAAGGGTTCCTCTCCGAGTTCCCTAGCTGACTAGGAGAGCGCGTCCTAGCCGCGCCCGCTGTCCCGGCGGGCACCCCTCATCGTCCTGGGAAGGCTGGGGACCCGCAAGCAAAGCATTCCCACCAGTGCACATCCCAACCACCCGGCCCCAGACTCTGGTAGGGTGGGCAGGTGTTCAAGCCCGTACCTTGTCGTAGGCGCCCCACGACAGCTCGGTCTCGATGACCATGACCACGATGCCGAACATGCCGAAAATGAGCGCGTAGTCGCTGAGCCGCTTGCGCTTTTCGAACAAGGCGCGCCGGTGGCCCAGCTTGTAGCCGATGTTCTGGTTCTTCTTTTTGCTAGACTTGGTACCACTGCTGCTGCCGTGCCCACTGCCGCCGCCGCCGCCGGCTCCGTAAAGCGCCAGGTTGTTGGAGTTGTTGTGCTCGGGCTTAGACACCACGATCTCGGGGGCTGAGGACGAGGCCGCGGCGGCGGCGGCGGCAGCGGCTGCAGACGGGGAGGACGCGCCGCCACCGCCTCCGACGGACGCGGGTGGCTGCAGGGGCTGCGCCTCTGAGTCCATCTCGTGCAGGTTCCGGCGGGACGCGCTCAAGTTGCTGAGCGGCCGCATGACGCCCCCGTTGTACCTGCAGCTGCTCATGGCTATTTCGGTGAAGGGGTTGCTCTCGCGGCGCGCCTGGGGCTGGTGGTGCTGGTGGTGCGCCGGGTGCGGGTGGTGGTGGTGGTGCGAGAGCGCGGGCCCGGAGCCCAGGCTGCCGAGGCTGCCCGTGGGGCTGGCGGCGGGCTGCAGGCTGTGGCACTGGTGGTACTGGGAGGCGGACGCGGACTGCTGGGCGTACTGCTGCCGGAGCGCACTGGCATGGCTGGACGGCGTCAGCTCGCTCACATTGAGCTGGCTGCCTCGGCGCGAGGAGCAGCAGCAGCAGCACGACGAGCCCGACAGCGGCGAGGAGGTGCGGGTCCGGAAGGCGCCGCCGGGCGAGGAGGTGCGGAGCAGCAGGGACAGGTTATCCCCCGCCCCCGCCCCCGCCGCCGGGGCGCCGGAGGAGGCGCAGCTGTTGCACCGGAGGCATGGGCTGCTGCCGCCGCTGCCCGGCTGCTGGTGCGCGAGGTGCGGGTGGTGGTGAGCGTGCGGGAGGGGCGCGAAGGGCGGGCACGGCTTGTCCTGGCTCTGCTGCTGCTGCTGGCAATGCAGGTGTGAGGAGCGTGGCGGCGGCGGCGGCTGCTCTGGGAAGAAGCCGCGCTGGAACTGCAATGGGGTTTCCATGTCAGGGCTGTTAAAGCTGCAGGGAGACCAGGCGGTGGTGCACCCTGCGCAATGCGTTATGGTCGGGAGCGGGGACTCCTGCTGCTGGTGCGAAGAAGGGCCCATGCCGGCTCCGGTAGAATCCAGGCGGCGAGTCCGATTGGTTGGGCGCACCAAAACAATGGGCATGACATCACCTGCAGGGACCGAGACAGAGTTTGCGGCGCGCGCGGCTTAGGGGAGCGTGTGTGAGAGACGGAGATGGGGAGGGGAATCTGCAGGATGGAAGCCCCGGGGGGCGCAGGCCAGGCCAGGGCTAGGGCACTTCAGGACGGAGATTCCACCTGCTGATTAGGAGCGCCCCTCAGCACTGCGGGGGATGGAAAGACCCCATGCAGTGCAGCCAGGCTGCAGGGGGAGGAGAAAAGACAAGGGCGCCCCTCCCTCCGGTGCTGCTGCCCCCTGACTTGTGCCGGACGCGCTGCCCGGATCACCTGCGCCAGGCACTGCAGCACGTCGGGCCACCCGTGCCACGGGGCAGACGCAGGGACAATGCAGACCCGGACCACTTCTCCGCCTGCACGCCTCCTAGGGCTGCAAAACAGCGGCTCTCTTGCCCCACGCCCGCCTCTCCCTGATCGTCCTGCTGAGAGTGGGCTGCCGGCTGCCCGCCAAGTAACTGCGGGGGCAATGGCTTTGGGGAGAAAAAAGTTTGGCGCCTGGCTACCTAGTGCAGCAGTGTTTGGGGAGAAGCCCAGGGCCTAAGCTCCGCTTTGGCCGCCGCGGGATCTCAGCCAGCCCGGCGCCCCCATTTTCCCCAGCCGCCCGGCTCGGGAGTCGGGATTGGATGCGTTGCGCTCTCGCCCGAGCACGCTGCGGCGCGGATAGGGTTAACCGCCTCGGCACTCGGGCCGGGGGAGGGCGCAGGTGGGGTGGGGGCGGGGCTGGAGGAGGGGATCCCCGCCGACCGCTAGGAGAGCCGGCGCGGGCTTCCCGGGTCCCCCTGGCGGGGGCGGAGGGCTTTCCCGGCTACCGCCTGCTCACATCTGCGCCTACTGCGGAACATGAGGGGCTGGCGCCCCCGGCCGCCGGGTCCTGGACGCCCGCGCTCGGCTCCTCCGGCAGCCCGAGTGGGAAGGCGGCGGCTTCTCTGGCGGTGGAGTGGCGGCTCGCTCAAAGGTCTGGGGGCCGCTCAGCCCCCACCCGCCGCCAGCTCCTCTTCTGCTCCTCTTCCTCCTCCTCACCTGGAGCACAGACACAAAGCAAAGACCGGTCACAAATGCGCGAATGCCGAGCATCCTCTTTGCCAAGCCCTAACTGTGGCGGCGGGTGGGAGACGGGCCCGGCACGGGCGGATTCACATCGGTAGTTACAGCCTGACTGGGAAATTATCAGTAATGACAACTCGGGGCTGAATAATCGCTTTTCGGGGACAGTGCTGGAGTTTGTTGGAGTGAGGTATAATAATAATTTATTTTCTCTCTAATAAACGAATAAAAATTGCATTTCGTGTCTCGCAGATTTCCCGTGCTGTGTTCTTCTGTTAGGCAATATGCAAACACAAGGCGGTAGGGGATGCTTTTGAAGGTTCTTTGTTACCGCTCCATCTTAAGTCTTTACATTTGCATTTCTTTCTGAATGGAAATTCCCGTGTCCCCCCCCCCTAAAGAATAGGAAAGAAATTGGCCAGCTGAATATTTGTTTCCATTTTAGATTGTGATTTTGGAGCATGATTTTTATAATAGAGATTATAATGAATTAGATAGACCAAGAAATTAGAGTGAAAGCGGATCCTCTTCATTAGGTAATTGGAATTCTCTGCTGGATCCAATTTCTTGATATTCTACTCGGCAGCTGCCCTAAAGTTGCTTACCTGGTATCTGCTTGTAAGCGGGTGTGTGTGCCCTTGTGTGTGCTTTCAATGCCATGGGGTGAATAATTCATTTTAGGATATTCTTTGGACACGTGTTAAGCAATTTTAATTTTTGTACGTGCAGGTAAGCAGATCCAGCAGAAAAAAGGAGAAGAATTGTTTTTAATCCCACAGTCCTGGACTTGAGAATCAATACTGTCAGTCAGGACTTGCATTTCTCAATGGTCTTGCTGTACAATTTTCCTGACTAACAATCAGACAGCATTTTATTTTTATAATCTATTATGATGTTTGTTTTGTATCTCCAAAATGACCATTCAATAAAACGTTTAAAATCACGAAGCTCGCCAAATCTTTGGAGCTATCCTAATACATGATTTGAATTTGAAATAAAAGCTTTCCAGTTAAAAGTTGTTCACCTTCTGCTCTGAAAAAACATTCAACCCAAGCACAAAATCTGTCAGATATTTATTAGTACCCTTTTCAACAAATTATATAGCCTTCTTCCAGATGCTCTATATAGTTGATTGAGTGTAAATATTTGATTTATCCTTACAAATCTAGATACTTCAAAGGAGTGTTATGGTAAATTAATAAATATTTTCATTAGCTGTCTGTAAATTTAGATGAACATTTACAGAAACCTCACAGCCAAATATCACAATAGTTGTTATCAGTATTAAATTAGATATAAGGTTCAAGAGTTAATAAATTGTCATAAGAAAAATAATGGCTGCATCCCTTATGTCAAATTGACTTTCTCAAATACCAAAATCAGGGCTTCAAACAGACCTTCCAAAAACAAAATAATGGGAAAAAATATTGTACCTTTTGCAATGTATATCTCTATGTTCTAGTCTGGGATTAGTTGCAGTACCACTAATCATGTAGAAACAAGCAGTGCTTCCTAAGATTTATGGCAGTGATGCATGAAGTTCTCCTTTCTTTCAAAGGGGGTACAGGGGAGGATGAAATGCACAAACTACAGAAGAAATTGGAAATTTGGTTCACAACAGGATGGACTATCAGAACACCAAAACTCAGACTAACAATACTTCAGCTTAGCCAATATTTTGAAAAAGCTCATAAAATAATTCAATAATGTGAAAATCACTGTGATTGGACAGAGAGGAGTCAAGTCAATCAGACATTTATCACCTTTATGTTAAGCAATCGACTGATTACACACACTATAAAAACCACTTTGCTAACAAATGTACTCTGAGACTGTGATAATCCTCTATTACCATGATCATGAAAGAAAACACAAGATAAAAATTCAACTTTGTGTTTCATTTTTAGTCTGAACCATCCATAACTTTATGTTTGGGGCATCTTACACTATTAGGTTGTGACAGGCACATTTAAGAAGTTCTTATTTGCATCATTCCTCTTTTTTCATAAAATAAATGTTAAGTTTATATGTAGACTTTTAAAATATGTATACCATATTTTTTTCCTATATAATATTGTAGAGATACATGTAACATGCGAAGTTAAACTGAGTAACAAAGGCAATATTCTTCTACATGGACTGTGCTTTGCACATAGTAGATACCCACTTATATTTGTGAGAGTGAAGGAGGAAAAAGAGAGGAAGGAAATGAAGAAAGTTGGGGAAAAAAAGATAAATTAAGGGCCAGTGACTTACAGTGATAAGCTTTCAGAATATTATATTTGCTTCTCATTCTTCCATTAAGGCATATAAGTGCTGGGATTTCCCTAGATTAACACCAGAGGTCAGACTCATCCACAAAACACATTTCAAATCTAATCAATTAAATCCGTTTATTTCCACCATCCTTTTTTTATAAAAATTACCTATTTTTTCTTGTGGCCTACAACATTTGCTTTCCTATTGTTGTATTTCAACCTTGTGAATACACATACACAACACTCTACACAACAACACACATTTTCTTACAAGAATGGTTTTCACAGACTGCAGGCTTGGGAAAAAACTTCAGGTTTGCGCTCCAATCCCTTATTTTATTCAGATTTATATGATGCCATTGGCTATAATTCTCTTTTCTATAGCAATTCTTTGTCTATACTATCTCTCCATGTTGTACCTTAAACAGCAGGACTCTCTTTAATTTGGATGTTTTTTATCTATTTCCAAGGGCACTCAGAGCAGGGGTCCATGGCATCTGTTTCCCATATTGAGTGGCTTGAAGGAAAACTTTGACCTACAAAGTAAACATTTTTCTGAGATTTAGTCTTTTCTTTGCCCAGATGAATCAATTGCAGCACTTGGTGGTGCCAAACACAATTATTATATGTGTTCTTTATACTTTTGCATTATGATTATAAAGTATTGTGAATGAGCCTATTGATAGTCTCATTAGTTTTTAGCAATATCTCTATTTTTTAGAGGCTAATTATCATGTTGGGGACTATCCATTAACTCCATTAACTTTTAAATTTTTCCTACTCTTATCCTTGTCTTCTACTATTTCTCAGCTAATTAGATATCTATAAAATTGTCAGCAATGCCTGCAAATAAAAACACATCAAACTCACACTGATTTTACTAGTTTGCTAATAGAATTGAACTTCTGTTACTTAATTATTAACAGGTTGAAATTTTTGAGTATGGTAAGTCTTTTTAAAATAGTTTGTGGATTTCATGAACAAATACCCTGTGGTAGCAAGAAACGCACACCATAATCTAGAAAGCCATAAAATTTAGTGGACAGCATATTCTAGTTTATAAAGCAGTTTCTCATATGTTATTTTATTTGCCTCTCACAACAACCCATATGGAAGGCAGGAAATATTTTATCATCATCTTTGTTTTCCAGGTATTGGTAACACCTGAGATGCAGTGCCTGTCCTACCCAAGGTGACACAGCCAGTGAATAGCAAGGAGAAGCCAGACTTCAGACACAAGCGTCTGTGTCTGTGAGTCTGTTCTACACTCTGCTAGCTTTTCTCCACAGCCGAATATAGGAACAGACAGTAGTAGCCTGTCATTACCAGACACTGCTTGTGAATGGCCTCACACACATTTCCCCACTGGCTACTTGGTCTCTGTGATCCTTAACTATTGTCCTCTTGTTGACTTCATTTGATCAACAGAATGACTTCTGAGGATCCACAAGCGTGGATGAAACAGCAGTGCTGAATGCCTGCAGGTCCAAGGTACCTAATTAAAAAGTATATAAAAAAAAAAAAAAGCCCCAAACCCAGATCCTGATGTATTCAGACACACTTTTCTAATCTACTTTGCTATGAAGTATGAGCATTCTTAATTTTTGGCAATATCCATCATAAAAGCTGAAAGTCAATGGTGAATACTAATTGGCACTAGAAAAAGCCATTCTGTCTTTTCATACAATAAGGGAAAAGGAGCAGGCTCACACTCTTTGTCCTGCAGCTCCTAAGAATCTGTCTGCAGCCCCGCAGGTACCCAGCCTGGTTCCTTGGCTCTCTGTGCTCTGGCAGAGTTGTCCTCTCGCTGCTTCTCCCTCTATGCCAAAGAGGGAGAGAACCAGAGGAAGGAGACCAGGCTGCATGCCATAAGGAGAGAAAAACCAGTGTGTTTCACAGCTAGGGTAAAGAGTCAGCAAAAGTGGGACCAAAAATAATAAAAACCAGCCCTAAATACTGAGGTGGGTGATCCCAAAAGTTCTGTGGTTGCTCAGTGATAAAACATAAGGTAGCTACAAAAGTTCTTGAAGGTTTATTTTCCCTCTGAAATCGAAAGTATTTTCCCATCGTTATTGTTTTCTTCCAGATGGTGTTAGGGTACAAGATATATTCGCTCTTTTTTCTCTTTTCCTGATCACATCCCTATAAATTCTATTTTCATGTGTTATTCATCAACCCTCTGTTTCTATGTTTTCCTTATTCTTATCTACCTCCTGCCAAACAGGGTCAGAAAATCTACCACCCTTTGTCTAACTTTATATTATTATCTCTCTTTTGGGAGAGATTGTAAATCCCTATCCCCTAATAATTGTCTTAGCACAAGGAGAGACTTGATGCCCACTAATACCAAGGAAAAGAATCACAGTTTGTTAAGTTAAATTAAACATAAAAATGTCACCAGCTATAAAACACACTAAATGTAAATAAATTGTCAGAGTTTGCATATTCATATTTATCTTTATTAAGCCAAGTTTTTCTTAAAAGTGACTTTTATTCAGTGTTACTGCTGTTTTCTTTTATGGCTATAAGCCATTAGCACTTTTGTTCTACTGTTTTAATTATTAATGTATACTAATAGTTTATGTCATAGGAAATAATATACGTTACACAACATATCAGGGAAAAATCCCACAACATATACAGACTAGATAAATATAATAACAGACCTCACTATTTAATAGAATATTTTGCCCTCACTACTTAGGATGAGTCCTTCTCAACAATAGTTTAATTAGTTGAAACTACTGGATACTTTCACAAGTTAAATTCTCTTAACAAGGAATATTTCTTGGCTCATATAATTAAGGAGGATTTCAATGCTAGTTGATTCAGATGTTAAGACATCATCAGTGTTCTAGCTACTTTCCTCAGATAGTTTCTTGTCATTGTCCTCCTTCATATACATTGGCTTAATCCTCAGGTTGACTTACTTCATAGTAGCAAAAATAGCTGAGGCAGTTTTAGGCTTCATATCTCTACCCATATCATTCAGAGGAAGCAGATCATCCTCTGCTCCAACATTCTGAACAATTATCTTACACATCTGATTAAACCAGCTTAATTAACATACCCAGCCCTGAACTATACTCAAAGAATAAAGGGCAATATGACGGGAATGATTAATCAAACAGAAAATGTTGAAAAATAGAATTCATTAAGAAGAAGCAAATTGAAATTTGAGTTGAAAGTATAATAACCATGTGAAAAATTCACTAAAGGGGTTCAATGATAGATTCAATCTGGCAGGAGATGAATCAATGAACTGAAAGATACATGGATGAAGATTATGCAATCTGAAGAACAGAGAAAAGAAAGAATAAAAAAAAACCCAGCACCTCAGAGAAATGTGGAGTACCATTAAGTGCACCAACATACATTAAATGGAAAAACAAAAGAGGAAAGCAAGAAAACAGCAGAAAAAATATTCATTCAAAGACATAACAGCTGAAAACTTTGCAAACTTGAAAACCATTAATTTGCATATCTAAGAAGACCAACAAACTCTAAATAGGATAAACATAGAGCAATCCATACACAGATACATCATGATCTAAACCTTGAAAGTCAAAGAGAAGAGAGAAAATCTTGGAATTGGTAAAGAAAAATAATATGTCAAGTGCAAAGAAACCACAGTAAGTTCAATAACTGACTTCTTATTATAGAAAATGATGCCTGGAAGGCAGGAGGATGATATATTCAAAGCACTGAAAAAAAATCTGTCAACTAAGAAGGTTAAATCTAGTAACAGTAACAAACATGAAGACAAAATAAAGATATTTCCAGAGAAATAAAAATTGAGAGAAGTCGTTGCTAACAGATCTGCCTTTCAAGACGTGCTAAATAAACTTTTCAGGCTGGAAGCAATTAACATCAGATGGCAATTTGAATCCAAATGAAAAACAAAATGTGCCAATAAAGGTAACTATGTGAGTAATTATTAAAAAATATATAATTTCATAATTTTTCTCTTAACTGACTTAAAAAATATCATAAAATGATGTATATACAGCCCTTTGTCTGATGTGTAGCTTGTGAAAATTTTCTCCCATTCTGTGGGTTG
>VBSM01002608.1:51912225-51942225 GCA_008086735.1 Cheirogaleus medius | reverse complement strand
GCCGGGGGGCATGGGCAATGTATGTAACCATAATATTTTTACCTCCATAATATGCTGAAATAAAAAAAATAAAAAATAAAAAAATAAAAGCTCTGTATTTCTGAAAAAAAAGACGTATATACAATTATACTGTTTGGTTTATATTATAGTTATACCAAAAACTATTGATTTGCTTACTTTAAATGGGTGGAATGTATGGTATATAAATTATATCTGAAGAAAGTTGTTAAAAACTGATGGGACACATCCCAACAGTTAAAATAAATAAAAGTAAATAAAAAATCAAATAAAAATATCAATCAATATCAATATCAAATATCAATATCAAATAAAAGTAAATGCTAAAATCAAAGTATCAGTTTAACATGAATATTGCTGCCTTTGATCTATAAAATTTTTCCTAGGTAACGAAAATGACTATCATTTATGCATTTTAAAGTATTTGAGGATCCAAGATTTTTTCTTGTGAGACTCTATCCAAATGGTTTGTAAATCCAAATAGTATCATGATTCAATGAATGTCCTATGAAGAATGTTAGTATGTGAATGAGCAGTGACATTCTGTTTTATTTTATTTTATTTTTTTTTATTTCATTATATTGTGGGGGTACAAATATTGTTAGGATTACGTACATTGCCCCTGCCAACCCTACCCCCCACATTCTGTTTTAATTATGGAATGTGGATTTCTCTTAATGACATATAAGTAGTAGATCAAGTATTTAATATATTTTTTATTTTTTTTATTTCAGCATATTATGGGGGTACGAATTTTAAGGTTACATATATTGCCCTTGCCCCTCCTCCCCCCACGAGTCTGAGCTTCAAGCGTGACCATCCTCCAGACGGTGCACATCTCACTCATTATGTTTGTATATACCCGTCCCCTCCTCCCCTCCCACCTGCCCAATACCCAATAAATGTAGTCCTATGTGTCCACTTAGGTGCTGATCCGTTAATATCAATTTGCTGGTGAGTATATGTGGTGCTTGTTTTTCCATTCTTGGAATACTTCACTTAGTAGAATGGGTTCCAGCTGTATCCAGGAAAATACAAGAGGTGCTATATCACCATTGTTTCTCAGAGCTGAATAGTACTCCATGGTATACATTTTATATTGAATTCTACAGTTAAAAATCACTGTCATCAAATGATCCTAACACATAGTGTGAAGGAAGTAGGACTAAATCATTCTCTGAAGATGCCTGGTACCGGTTACTTGTGGCCATTAATTAATTTTCTCTGTAACCTTTTAGCTCTCCTATCACCCTTTGGTATCTCAGACATATAGGTAGATCATCATGAGACTGAGCCCTTTTTAGAGGTTATCAGTGGCAATTTTGGAAATATATGCTGTCAGACTTGAGGGCCGACAGCAAAGGAGCACTCCACACCCAGCCTGCCACATTTGGTCTGGCTGTTTGAAGCACACATCTTGAAAGACTCAGCAGTCAAGAAGTCATACACGGGAAGGCACTGTGTAGTTGGCAGGGGTGTCATTTGATATTGCCAGGTGGCTATAGCACTAGAAGCAGACTCACTTGAGTTCTTACTTCAAAAGAGAGACCAAGGGAGTAAGAGGTTGTCTTAGGAAAGCTGAGCCAATAGCTCAACACTGTCTCAGGCATGGCTGTCTCGGGGAACTTAGAGGTGGGTCTAGCCTTGGAGTAGTGCATAATTCCTGACCATTTCCCATTATTACACGAAGAAATAATATACTCATTGGGTTTTTCTTTTTCTTTGTGCTTTTAGCCAAGGTAAAGGTCATATTTTTATTTAAATGCATAAAACACGTTAAAGAAAAAAAATTTTAGTGGTTACATAGACAACAGAAAAATATGTAGAAAACAGAACACTTTGATCCCGAAGATAAATTATATGAAATGTACCAACCATTGAAATAAGATCAAAAAAGTTTATCTAGCTTGTTAAACATAGTTCTAAGATGAAGAATTCTTTTATTTCCTTCTCTAGATGTTAGTATTTTGATTATCCCAAGACCAGAACTTTGAAGAACACAGAAAGCAGGTAGTCCTGAAAGTGGGCTTTACCCACAAGTGGAAGTAGAGTGTGACTCCAGTGTTGATGTGTCTTAATACTGATGATATTAACTTTGGTCACTTGGTTAAGATGGTGTCTTCTAGGTCTCTCCAATTTAAAGTCACTTTATTTCCCCCTATGCACTTAATAAGTATTTTATAAAATTCTTTGAGACTATGCAAAAGCACCATTCCTCATCATAATTTCACCTGGTAATTTTAACATCCATCAAGGATTCTTAACCTGTAACCATTATTGTGGTGTTTATCTAATGATGCTTCTCTCCTTTCGTCATTTCTTCTACATTTATTAACTGAATTATACCTCAAGGAAGAGCTATCCCTACTTTCCTATATATTTATTTATTCAATTATGTATTTATAATAGTATGAACTAATGTATACTTTAAATGGGATTTTGTTCTATGGGTGACAGTCCCTTATCATTATTTATTTCGTCCTCGAATTACTCCAGTTTTGGCTCCCTCAAGAGAGCTCCTATGTTCCTATGCTGTGCCCCTATTATTTTTTAAGCACTTGATTACTCTCTGGCATCACAAGATGTTCGAGGCTCAACTTGGTATTTTCTCTGTCCCAGGTCTGGAGTCAACTATTTCTCCAGGTATTACTAGTTCCTTTTTATTAGAGAATGGATTTAGAAACCAATGTATGGGTACAAGGTTAACGCATTGGTACTGTCATTGTCTACGGGCCCTCAGCATACAAACATATGCGAACACACACAGCTATACGTTATGTCTATCTGTACATATATTAAAAAATGAATTCATATTAATACAACCAATTCTAACCCAGTGCCACAAAGTTCAGTCTAGCTTTATTCCTTTCCTTATTTGTCACTCTTTTCTCTAACAGTAAAAAATCTGGCCCTCATAACTCACAATATATTTATATATTTGCTCAATTTTAATTACATATAGTGTCAGAATAGCTAATCCATTCCCAAATAGAAAATAAATTTACTCACTGGAGTATGATGTTTGTGTACAGTTCTGTTTCCTTAGCCTTTTGTACATATTAATATCATAATCAATGTTTTCCAAAGTTACTTAGGACAGTTCTTTCCCTTCCCCCAACCCTTTCATGTGCTTCTTATCTGTAATATGGTTAGTTTCATTTTTTACTATTTGTATTCTATTTTTATTCCCCCTACACTCTGGTTGATCTTAATTAGAATGCATTTGTCTTTCAGGGTTTGTGAAATATTACAATGATTCTAAGAGACAGAGTTATGCAAAAAGGTACACTCAGAGGAAGCTGGATGCAAGCAGGTCTCTACTCCCTGTTTCCAATCTGTTATTCTTTCTGCCTTATTATTGCCATCCGCCCCCAGGAGATAACCAATGTCTTTAGTCTCTGATTTATCTTTCTTGAATTTCATTTGCAGGAGGAAGTTGACACATGTATATTTTCTTTCACAAAGGGTAGGTACTATATACTTTGCTTTTTTCACTTAACAACATATTTTGGAAATGTCTCCATATGAATCCATAGAGATCTTTCTCCCCCTTCTTATAGCTACACAGTACTTCATTGTGTGGATGTGCCACTGTTTATTTACTCTTCTATTTTGGGGCATCTAAATTGTTTCCAATGTTTTGCAGTACAAAAAATGATGGAATGAATAACTTTGTGCATATGAATTTTCATACTGGTGAAGGTGTATCTTCTGGGTGGAATCCTAGAAGTGGGATTTCTGGGTCAAAATGTGTGTATGTATTGCCTCTTGATTAGTTCTGCCTAAATAAGTGGTATCTGGTCTAATAAATCATCTTAGCTTTATTTTCTCAATTCACCAAGCCTCCTTAAATGGCCTGTAATTTTTCTGTGGCAATTTATAATCTGTGTTCCTTCATGTGTAACAAAGAATCTGACCTTGGCCAAAGAAAGGTCTGGCCTTTGTTCTTTGTTCCTGGGACGTAAACTCTAAACCCTCCAAATCTCCCAAGTGGTAGAACTGTCTTTGTCATTCCTGATGGACTCCTCGGACCATACTGACATTTGAGGCTAAAGAGGTGACTTGTGGTCTGCCCCTTGGGTAACATATCAGCTAACCTCTGGGGAGGGGGCAGCTGGAGACTGAGTGTAACCACACAGGCAAGCAAGAAACCAATCATATCTATGTAATGAAGCCCCAGTATGACTCTGGACACCATAGCTCAGATAAGCTTCCCAGGTTGGTAATACTTCATGCATATTTTCACACATTGGTGCTTGAACAGGTAATACATTCTGAAGACACTGAAGCTTTGGATTTGCAGCCTTGCCCTATGCTCTTCCTTCCCATCTTCATGGCTTTCTGTGAGTATACAGCTTTCAATGAGTTATGTAAGCCCTTCTAGAAAATTATCACACCTGAGGGTGATTTTAGAAAACCCTCAAACTTGTAGTAGTTGTCAGAAGTGAGGGCAGTCTTGGTGACTGGGCCCTTTACTTTGTAGTTATCCTAACTCCTTGACATTGGTGTCATAAGTTTGGGCCTCCCGGGCAGTCTGGAAGACCATGCCCTCAACCTCACAGTTTGGCTAACTCTGGGTGCTTCAGCACTTGTACAGGCTGAACTGTTGAAATCTGTGGGACAACAGAGAGAGAACTGGAAGGCAGTGTTAGTTTTAGTTCTAGTGGATGGTTGAAGAATTAGAATAAGAACTAGAATCCTCTACTGAAGAGTGAGGAGAAAGTTGCTCTGTTCTAGATGTCTCCGGGCATAGGCAAGGAGGAGAAAATCTCTCTATGACCACACAAATAGGAGAAACTCAGACTCACAGGCAATGCTGCCCTAGGAAAGAGACATCAGAGGGATTACACGGCCTCTTAAAGCACTTTATACAAAAAGCAGGTGGAAATAGATACTTTCCAAACCACAGGGTTTCACTGATGTCTGTGTATTGTGCCACTCCCCCTTCTGACACGGCCCCCCAACATCCTTGCCCCCAAGGAGCCATGGTATTCAAGTCTTTGTCCTCAGTTCACCTGGAGAGAGGAGCATTCTCCCTGCCACTCTGACTTCATTCCTTTGCCCCTCTCTCCTCCCTACATCCAACCCCTAGTAAAGCAGACCATAAAACCCTACACGTACTCTTTTCTATGGAAAATTCAAGGGTCTCTCATGCACCTGAAATGCCCTCCAAATCGTACTGTTAGGGACAGAAAAAACAATAGGTAATGGAATGGTAGAGGCAGAAAAACAAGAAGGAGAAAACAGTTAAAGAAAAACAATAAGAAGGAAGTAGTTACACAAAAATAACCAGGGAAACAGTTATTTCAGTCTTAAAGAATGGAGTAATTAGACCGTGGAACAATGACTACCAATCAGAAAATAGAAAAACACCATAAAGGGTGACTTTCTCCATCACAGGTATAGGAGAAAGGAATGTCTGGAACATAATCTTTAAGTTATGTCCATACTTGGAAAAATCCAGCCCCCAAAACCTGTGACATATAGTCATAAGTAATTATAACTGACCTTTACATCAACATATACTACTACTAACATAGAAAAGGAGGAATTTTAGAGTTCATTAGGGTCTTCTCCACTCACGGAGACAGACCAGTTTCCCCTTAGGAAACCTCTTTCGCTTTGCACCCTTAAACTTTCTTTACAATAAATTTTTCACACATACTTGCTGAGTGTTTGTCATCTCTCTCCATTGTGCCGGCCAAGGCTTGTGATTCTTCCAAGCTCAGAGCCCAAGAACTGGGGCAACACTTCAGAGTTCAGCCGTGAACAGGACCATGATACTACCTGTCTTATTTTAGTTAAGTCACAGTTGAAAGATATATTCAGGCCATAAGCTACCTTCCATTAATTTCTACCTATGTACATTTATGTTTTAATATTTATTAGAACTGGGGAAATATTATCTATCAGTCACCAAATACACATAAGAACTCAGCTATATAGCACTGTTACCAAGCAGCCCATCTTTCCATAATTTAGCCAAAGTCTAAGAACAAACCACAGCCCTAGGGAGACAAAGTCAATGTCAAGAAGCCTATGTTGGTTATTCATAAGCAAGCCTTCAGACTTTCAGTAATCCTGATTGATTGCCTGACCCCCACACATCAAAACCTTAAAATAAGACTAAAAAGAAAGACTTACTGAGTCTGGTAAGTTAAAAGTAGCAAGAAATGGAAATGTGACAACTAATTGCTTGAGAAACTATCTAATGGTGAATTTATAAACAGACCTTAACACACATTCTGATTCATAATATTAGAACTCAAAACAATCACGGCAAGTGGTCCTTAATACTTGAATAAACCCTCATGCCATCCTTGAATTCAAGATGACACTAATAAATGTTTTGATAGTAATCCTTAGTGATCAAGAAAACTTTAAATTATGTACACCATAGTCTATTCAACAAAAAAAGGAGGCATATGCTTGTAATGCATTTTTAAAATAATTACCTTCAAAATTATTAAAGCAAAACTTCTGGGGCCATAACCTTTATCTTAGAATGTTGCTTTTCTAGAAACAATTCTAGATTTCCAAGAATTTACTGTGGTTGATTTTGTTAAGGCTTTACTGTGGAGAGACTACTTTCAGGTCACAGATATTGGTGACCTGAAGTCAATGAAAACATCTTTCTACAGGGAATCTTTCCTCTACCTTCCATAAACAATCATCAGCCACCTCCATACTCAGAGCACATAGCTTGTATGAGATTAGACAATTTCTATAATTCTTCACATTCTGTGTATCTGCATCAATCCACTGATACCTTGAAAATATAAGTTTTAAGGGAATATGTTGATTTAACATACTTTCATGACTATCTTCACAGCACCTTGCCTAAGGAGGCATTTTAATATGCCATTTGATTAAATGATTAAGAGGATCGGCAAAATACAATTCTGGAGATAGAATTTTTTTAAAAAATTATGGAAACTTTCTAGTGTTTGTTTTATGCCCTATTTGAACCAACAGTAGTTTTGTGTCATTATCAAGTAAAACTGAAAGGACTAAAAGTTCTCAAAACTTCATAATTTGGCCATAAAATCAAACCTAAGAATAGAAAAGTCTATAAACCTTCATCATTAGTATTTTATGGGTAAAACCTCTCTGACTAGATATATTTTTATAGAAATGTATTTATATTTTATTTTCCATAATATTTAATTTTATAGTCATGAATATTTTCTTTTCTAATTGCTCTGGCTTCAGAGATAATGGCATCATATCCTTAGTTTTTCAATTCTGGAGTGAATGTCTTTCTGAATCATAGCAGACTTCAATATAAATTACAGTGATATCCAATCAGGAGTTAGTGATGATCTGGTCGTGATATGCTAAGCAAGTTAGTTGTATAGGACCTGAAAACTACTAATTTCCCCCTTCTCATAATTCAATTTACAATTCCATTTTCAGCACTCATCTCCATTTATCTTCATTTTATTTTTAGCTCCTACAAACTTTCTATACCATCCTTTATATAGATACACCTTTACTTTCAGAACTGAACCCTAGATCCACAACCATCTTCCTACATGAATTAACCATCTAAATATTAATAACAATTTCCCCTTCTTGACAGTACACTGAACAACTTTTACATTCATGTAGTTAGCACTCCAAATGCTAGAGATTTACAGTTAACTCTCTTTGGTTATACTAACATATAACATCAGTCTTTTTTTAATTGTAAAGATTTTTTTCCACTTTTATTGAGGCACTATTCATAATAACCAAGATATAGAATGGACCTATGGACCTAAGTGTCTGCCAATGGATGAATTGATGAAGAAAATGTGATATATACATATAGACAACTAAATCTTATTCAGCCTTAAAAAAGAAAAAAAAAATCCTGCCATTGTGACAAGAATGAACCTAGATAACATTATGCTAAGTGAAATAAGCCAGACACAGAAAAACAAACAATGCATAATCTCACTCCTATGTGGAATTTAAAAAAGTCAAACTCCTAAAAACAGAGAGTAGAATGGTAGTTGCCAGGGCCTGGGGGCAGGGAAAAGTAGAGAGATGTTGGCAAAGGTTCAGTTATGCAGGATGAATAAATTCTTGAGATCTAATCTATAGCATGCTGACTATAGTTAATACTGTATCACATACTTGAAATCTGCTCAGAGAGCAGATCTTAAATGTTCTTATCACACACACAGACACACACACAAATCGTAACTGTGTGAGGTGATGAGTATATTAATTAGCTTGACTACGGTAACCATTTTACAATATATACCTATATCAAAACATTATATTGCACACCTTAAATATACGAATATATAATTTTGTTGTTATAAATTTATATTATATTCTGGCTATTGATAACTTTAATGAAAGACAGCTGCTTGAGAAAGCAAATTAACTATGGCAAACGTGTGAGAGTGTGTGTGTACATAATATATAATTTATATATATACACTTTGTAACAGCAATCTTCAAATCACAGTCATTTGATACATAATCAATTGGCCACAAATTATGAAAATATTTGTACAATACGTTGTAGTTTTGTTGCCAAGTGGGAGATCAGGGCAGCTTAAACAGAACACAATTAAGTAATGACCATCTGCTCAATTTTTTGTCAAGTGATCATTTGGATTTCTCTTTTCACAGGTAAAAAAAATATTAGGGGGTAGAATCAATAAAATCTTTTCGGGAAAATACATTGACTTCCACTTTATTTCATAATGCTATTTCCCATTTTCTAAGAAAAAGCCTTTGGACTTCAGAGACAGAAAGTCCTGAATTCAAATCCCGACTTGAGTCATATTATCTCTAGGCAAGTTTCTCATCTTTTCCAAGCTAAGGTTCTTCTGCTGTATGTGGCAGGATAGGTGAGAAATTAACTGGCATGTTGTTTTCCCTCTTCCCTCACCCCTTTTAAGAGGAAGCTAGGACTTTGTACCCCAAATGGAAGCTCTCTATCTAGTAGAGGGTGGCTAATAAACTGGGCTTTGCAGTTCGGTGGTCTAGGTAGAGGCTGAAAATTCAAGTACCTACAAGGGCCTGGTATGAAACAAATGAGTAAAATCCTCTGGGTAAAAACAACAGAGACTGGCAGAGGTTGTGGGAACTTGGAAGTGTCTGCTGCACCTAAAGTAAACTGACTCAAATCAGCTCCATCTGACTGTTGTTGTGAAGTTCTATGGGCCCAATATTGCCAGATTTCCTGCATTTTAAAGAAAAGCATAAAATCCAGTATTTCATGTTACCTCTCCCATTTAAAAAATATTTTTAGCTTTTTCTTTTTTATATAAAACCCAAGGAAGTGTGGGTAGGGCAAGTCTGCTGCTCAGAGCTCGCTCATCTAATACTACCAGTTTGCGCATTCTGGCCAGGACCATGAGGAACTAAAACCGTATTATCTGGCAAGGGTGTAAAGGTTGGTACTAACCAGAAATGAATCCTGGGAAGGGGGCCTGGGTTTTATGAGTGGACAGGACCTCAGCCTTCACAAATACAATACTAGGGGGTGGCAATACCTCAGCAGAAGTTTGTGCTTAGGTGACCACAAGAAACCTCATCAAGAATTATCGCTTAAGGGACTGACTTAGCTGCTGACTCCCTTTACTGGCTTTGGCAGAGAAGGAGAAGAACCCCGAGTTGCCCACCCATTATTAGACAAGGTGCTTAGGCATAGAGCCACAGCAAAGGCTGCCACCAAGGACTGACCATATAAGTCCCAGGGTTCTTAAGTGGCCAAAGGCCAAGGAGACCCTCCTTGATTCCTGGAATTCATATTTTCCTCATTTTTGGTTTCCCTCATTTTTCTGGAACACAGTCTTAGGCAACTTCTAAGAAAGTGTGAACTGAGAATCAAAGATATCTACCTACTACCTCACTAGTCAGCCCATTTTCAGTACCACTAAAGGTGCTGTCCCAGACGAGTGAGGTCACCAACAGGGCCTGGGGACAAAGAAAGGTAAGCTCCCACTCCCAGAGGGAATTCTATACCCCAAAATAATGCTGAGTTTTCCAAAGCTGTAACTACAGGACTATTCTTTATCTTCCCCGTGCATTTTATCCACTTCTGTAGGTGGATTCTGGTATCAAACCTCCCCACGTGGTAATGTAGAGTAATAGAAAAAGCTATAGAGGAATGAAGACCTAGATTTAAATCCTCCTCCATCCATTCTCTTGACAGATTACATGATCTGTCTAAATTTCAACATTTTTATCTGTAAAGTGAGGGTAGTGCCTACCTCTCTCTGAGAATGACCTATACTCACTAAAGGGTAGTTGCTAAAGGTAAGTTAAAAGTAAATAACTTTAGTGGGTACCCGAAGGACCGTTAGAACACAAGTTAAATGTGACTTGGAATATTCAAGCTCTTTTACATGTACAACAATATTATATTTCTTTGTCCCTAGATATGTGTGCATATTTAGAAGAGATCAGTGCAGCTTAGATCTACTTTATCATCACTTCCCTGTGCTTATTACTAATTCATGAAAGTCCTTTTATCTCTAACCAGTTTTCAGTATTAAGATTTAAGATGGAAACAGTATCTGAATAATTTGTGTTCACCTACCAAATTGTGCATGAAAAGTAAAAAGGAAAATACAACTTAAAATATAGATGTAAAAGTACAATGTTGGCTTAATGGATCTTAAAAAAAAATCCTACTCATAAATGTCCCTCAGAAGGTATTCAAAGTGCATAGCTGGTTGATTTTGTTCAAGGAAATGACTTTAAAGCTTTTGAGAAAAATGAAAACATAACCGGCCTTTCTAGCTGGTGACAAATTCAATACATTTAATCTTTCATTCCTAGTGACTACCTTTATCAAAGACATAATTCAGACATGTAGCCTTAATTTTTCTAATGACTAATAGCAAACCAAAAGGTAAAAAAAAAAGCTTTTAATATACGAGATTATTTGTCCCTCAAAGAAAAATCTAGTTGTATGAAAGTTACAAATTCATGCTGGGCTCTACATGTTAAAATTCAACACAAACCAAGAGTAGGAATTTTTCTTCTTGGATGAAAACATATTGACTGTGGTCATTCACCAAGAGCATTTTGAAACTATCACAAATCAGCTAGCCTGTGGCAATTAGGAGAACTCTGACTACATTCTTGAACTTTGTACATTTATTCAAAGGAACCACTAACTATACTACCATAAAGCATGCAAAATGAGAAACCTTTCCTGATTAAGTCCAGGAAAGGTAAACTCTATATACTCTAGATACTTAAATAGGTTAGATCCAGTTCATATGTCAACAGGTTGTTCTATAAATAACTGCAAGTTGCTTTATAACTGCATGCAAATGTTATTTTCTCTAACTGCATACGGCACCTTGCTTCTATTTTGATATCACCACTTGAATATCTTTTAGGCATCTCAACTTCAATGGGTTCAAATACTAACTCAGCTGCTCATCCAACATTCCCCTTAGGCCTGGCTCACCTCCTGAATTTCCTTTGTCAGTTTATGACACCCTGGTTCCTATGGTATAACTCCTCTTTTACTTACCCATCATATCCAAATTTCAGCATGTCTTGTCAATATAGTCTCCAAAATCTATCTCATATCTCTCCATCTTTGTTCTGCTGGCCATCCCCTCTTGCTTTGATCTCTCGAAACAGCTTCTTAATTAGTCTTCTTGCTTCCACTCTTGCCCTTCTCCAAAATATTCACTATACATACAGCAAGGCATTTTTTAAAAATACTGAAAAGCAGATTGTATCACTCCATTACTTAAAACCTTTCCACGGTTTCCAATCAAACTAAGTCCAGAAGTCACTGATGAGGCCCAGAATGTCCTCCATGGTCTGGGCCTGAGTCTCTTCTTGTGTCTCTCTTCCCTTTGCACAGAGCTTCACTACACTATCCCCTTAAAAACTCCAATTTCATTCCAGTATCAAGATCACCATACAAGCTGTTTCCTTTTCATGGAAAACATTTCCTATCACTCTTTGAATGGCTGTCATATCCTCATCATTCGGGCCTCATCATCATTCTCAAAGAGGCATCTTAGAGATCTCTCTGAAGTAGTCATCCCCAGGTGTTCTGCACTGCTGTCCCTTATTTGGTTTCTTCATAACAACTAACAAATTGTAATTATTTTATTCATATCTGTTTACTTTTTTCCACCTATCTTCCCTGCTAGAATGCAAGGTTCGTGAGTGTTGATAGAGTGTCTTGTTTAATGATTCATCCCTAATACCTAGTACGCTGATGCACACAAACTTTGAAATGAATGAGTGAATACCTAGAGCTGGTGACAGGATGAGTAATATTATTTGAGCACTCTTCATGTTCTAGGAATTTTCGTTGGCATTTCCAATATATTACTCAATTCCTTTACAAGAATTCATAACAAGGCTTTTTAAAGAACCTAGATATCATTTCACTTTTTTGCTTTCCTGAACAGATCATACTGACATATACGTGCATAAATGTATGATTTCCTATGTTCTTCCTGAAGATATCTAAGGCTAGATCCTCCATCAAATTCCAAGATATTCTTCTTTTTGTTTAATGGTTATTTCTTGTGTGAATGTGCTTTAAACATGTTCTCTTTCATTAAGCACTTTTAAATATATGGTAAACACTTGGTCATTTTTATTAATATATTTAAAGGCAGTTATGACCATCCTTTAGCCGTGAATAGCAATTAGTTACTGTAGAATGTCATCAAGGAATCAATTTTCAATCATAGTCATCATTTAGTTTTTGAGGGGGAGTAACTTGGCAGTAATATCAGGAACATGACTGAAATCAAAACCCAGGCCCTTGCAGCTGAATTGAAAGGATAATAAAAAAAAAAGAAAGGAAAAAAAAAACCCACAAAAACCCAGGCCCAACTAGGTCCCTTACAGCCAATTCCAACACTTTTTCTCATCCCTAATCTCATGTGACCTCTTGGTTCTTTGAAACTATACATCATCCCCCATTTTTTGAAGCTCTTTTCATTCTTGGTTCTCATGGCTCTGTATGATCCTGGACATCCTCCTGTATTTCTTTTCTTTTCTTTTTCTTTTTTTGTCAAGAGAGGTTAAATTCTTTAAAAAAATTTTTTTAATCCTCATGGGTACATAATAGTTGAATATATTTATAGGGTACATGTGATATTTGATATAGGCATAAAATGTAAAAAATCAAATCAGGGTAATTGTAATTGGGGTATCCATCACCTTAGGCATTTATCATTTCTTTGTGTTAGGAACGTTCCAATTCCATTCTTTTAGGTTTTTGGCGCTTTTTTTTCTGTGACAGAGTCTCGCTCTGTCCCCCTGAGTAGAGTGCAGTGGTGTCATCATAGCTCATTGCAGCCTCAAACTCCTAGGCTCAAGCTACCCTCCTGTGTCAGCCTCCCAAGTAGCTGGGACTACAGATGTGCGCCACGACACCCGGCTGATTTTCCTATTTTTTTATAGAGATGGGGTCTTGCTCTTGCTTAGGCTGCTCTCGAACTCATAGATTCAAGCAATCCTCCTGCCTTGGCCTCCCAAAGTACTAGGATTACAGGCATGAGCCACCATGTCTGGCCTCATTTAATTATTTTAAAATATACTTGAACTTGCTGTTGATTATAATCACTTTGTTGTGCTATCAAATATTTTCACTCTATTGAACCATCTGACTATATTTTTGTACCCATTAACCATCCCCACTTTATAGCTGCTTTCCTGCTAACCTTCCCAACCCCTCTGTCTCTATGAGATCAATTGTTTTTAATATTTAGCTCCCACACATGAGTGAGATTTGTCTTTCTGTGCTTGACAAATTTCACTTAACATAATATTCTCCAGTTCCATCCATGTTGTTGCAAATAACAGGAACTCATTCTTTTTGTGGCTCTATAATATTCCATGTCGAATATGTACCACAATTTCTTTATCCATTTACCCACTGATGGATCCTTAGGTTGATTCCGTATCTTGGCTATTGTGAATAGTGCTTCAATAAACATGGGAGTGCAGATATCTTTTCAATATACTGAATTCCCCTCCTTTTGATATATACCATCAGTGGGATTGCTGGGTCATATGATAGTTCTATTTTTAGTTTTTTGAGGAATCTCCACGCTATTCTCTATAGTAGTTGCACTAATTTACATTCCAGCCAACAGTGTATGAGGGTTACCCTTTCTCCACATGCTCGCCAGCATTCGTTATTGCCTGTCATTTTGATAAAAGCCCTTTTAACTGGGGTGAGATGATATTTCATTTTAGTTTTGATTTGTATTTCTAAGATGACTAATGATGTTGAGCATTTTTTCATACACCTGTTGGCCATTTGTATGTCTTCTTTTGAGAAATGTTTATTCAGATCCTTTGCCCATTTTTAAATCAGATTATTTGATTTTTTCCTATAAGTTATGGAACTCCTTATATATTCTACTTATTCATCCCATATCAGATGGGTAGTTTGCAAATATTTTCTCCCATTCTATGGGTTGTTTCCTTTTAGTTTGATGTGATCCTGTTTGTCCAACTTTGCTTTGGTTGCCTGTGCTTTGGGGGTATTACTCAAGAAGTCCTTGCCCAGACCAATGTCCTGAAACATTTCTTCAAAGTTTTCTTATAGTAATTTGTAGTTTCAGGTCTTAAAGTCTTTAATCCATTGTAAATGGTGAGAGATACGGGTCTAGTTTCATTCTTCTGCATATGGATATCCAGTTTTCCTAGCATCATTTATTGAAGAGACTGTCCTTTCCCCACTGGATGTTCTTGGCATCCTTATCAAACATAAGTTTGCTATAGACGTGTGGATTTATTTCTGGGTTTTCCAATCTGTTCCATTGGTCTGTGTCTCTTTTAATGCAAGTACCATGCTATTTGGTTACTATAGCTCTGTAGTATAATTTGAAGTCAGGTAAGGCGATTTCTCCAGTTTTGTTCTTTTTTGCTCAGGATAGCTTTGGGTATTCTGGGTCTTTTGTGGTTCCACATAAATTTTAGGATTATTTTTTCTATTTCTGTAAAGAATGTCTTTGGTACCTTGATGAGGATTGCATTGAATCTGTAGATTGCTTTCGGTAGCATGAACATTTTAATAATCCAATCCATGAGTATGGAATATCTTTCCATTGTTTTGTGTTCTTTTCCATTTCTTTCATCAATGCTTTATAGTTGTCATTATAGAGATCTTTCACTTCTTTGATTAAGTTTATTCCTAGGTATTTTATTTTATCTGTAGCTATTGTAAATGCAATTGTTTTCTTGGTTTCTTTTTCATACTATTTACTGCTGGCATATAGAAATACTACTGATTTTGTATGTTGATTTTGTATCCTGCAACTTTATCAAATTTGTTTATCAATTCTAATATTTGGTGTTTTGTTGTGTTTTTTTTTTGTGGAGTCTTTAGGTTTATCTAGATATAAGATCATATCATCTGAAAACAACGATAATTTGACTTCTTACTTTCCAATTTGGATGCCCTTTATTTCTTTCTCTTGTCTGATTGCTCTAGCTAGAACTTCCAGTACTATGTTGAATAACAGTGGTAAAAGGGAGCAACCTTGTCTTGTTCCAGATCTTAGAGGTGAGGCTTTCAGTTTTTCCCCATTCAGTATGATACTAGCTATGGGTCTGTGCTTTTATCACATTGAGGTAAGTTCTTCCATATCCAGTTTCTTGTGAATTTTTATCATGAAGGGATGTTGAATTTTATGGAATGCTTTTAAGCATCAGTTAAAATGATCATACAATTTTTGTTCCTCATTCTGTTGATATCATATACTACATTGATTTCTGTTGTGTCGAACCATCCTTGTAGCCCTGGTATAAATCCCACTTGATCATGATGACTAATCTTTTTAGTGTTGCTGAATTCGGTTTGCCAGTTTTTTCATTGAGGATTTCTGCATCTATGTTTATCAGAGATATTGCCCTATAGTTTTCTTTTCTTGTTGTGTCTTTGTCTGGTTTTGGTATCAAGGTGACACAGGCCTCATAGACTGAGTTTAGGAGTATTCCTTCCTCCTCAACTTTTTGGAATAGTTTAAAAGTAGTTTGGTATTAGTTCTTCTTTTAATGCTTGGTAGAATTAAGCAGTGAAGCCATTAGGTCCTGGGCTTTTCTTTGATGGCAGAATTTTAATTACAGCTTCTATCTTGTTACTCATTATTGGTTTAGTCAGGTTTGAATTTTTTTCCTTGTTCAGTCTTGGTAGGTTGTATGTATGCAGGAATTTATCTATTTCTTCTAGATTTTCCAATTTATTGGCACAAAGCTGCTCATAGTAGTTTCTAATGATCCTTCGAATTCCTGCAGTATCAGCTTTAATTTCTGATTTTATTTATTTGGGTCTTCTCTCTTTTTTTCTTAGTCTGCCTAAAGGTGTGTTAATTTTGTTTATCTTTTCAAAAAACCAACTTTTCATTTCATTGGTCTTTTTTATTTTTCATTTCTTGATTTCAATTTCATTTATTTCTGCTCTGATTTTTGTTATTTCTTTTCTTCTACTAATTTTGGGTTTGGTTTGCTTTTGTTTTTCTATTTCTTTGAGATGCATCACTATGTTGTTTATTTGGAGCTTTTCTACTTTTTTTGATGCAGGCCCTTACTGGTATGAATTTTCCTCTTGTTACTGCTTTTGCTGTATCAGACAGGTTTTGATATGTTCTGTTTTCATTTTCATTTGTTTCAAGAAATTTTTTAATTTTCTTCTTAATTTCTCCATTGACTCACTGGTCACTCAGGAGCATATTGTTTAATTTCCATGTGTTTGTATAGTTTCCGATGTTCCTCTTGTTATTGATTTCTAGTTTTATTCCATTGTGGTCAGACAAAACACTTGATGTGATTTCATGTTTTTTAAATTTTTTAAGACTTGTTTTGTGGCCTAATATATGCTCTACACTTGAGAATAATCCATGAGCCGAGGAGAAGAATGTGTATTCTGCAGCTGTTGGATGAAATGTTCTGTAAATATCTATTAGGTCCATTTGGTCTGTAGCGTAAATTAAGTCTAATGTTTCTTTGTTGATTTTCTGTTTGGATTATCTGTCCAGTGCAAAAAGTGGAATGCTAAGGTCTCCAACGATTATCATATTGGGGTCTGTCTCTCCCTTTAGCTCTGACAATATTTACTTGATATATTTTGGTGTTCCAGTGTTGGGTATATATATATTTTGAATTGATATATCCTCTTACTGATTTGACATTCTTTGCCTCTTTTCACATATTTTGTCTTGAAAGCTTTTTTATCTATGATTAGTATAGCTACTCCTGCTCTCTTTTGGTTTCCATTTGCATGGAGTATCTTTTTCAATCCCTTTACTTTTAGTGTATGTTGTGTTTCCATAGGTGAAGTGGGTTTCTTACAGACAGCACATATTTTTATATGCTGTCTTATTTTTATATCTCTTATTTTTAATTATATCTCTTATTTTACAGTCTCTTATTTTTATATCCATTCAGCCACTCCTTTTTTTTTTTTTTTTTTTTTTTTTTAGAGGCAAAGTCTCACTCTGTTGCTTGGGCTTGAGTGCAGTGGTATCATCATAGTTTACTATAACCTCAAACTCCTGAGCTCAAGCAATTCTCCTGCTTCAGCCTCCCAAGTAGCTGGGACTAACGGCATGTTAAAAGCATATGCTACCATGCTTGACTAATTTTTTCTAATATATGGAGAGACAGGGTCTTGCTCTTTCTCAGGCTGGTCTCAAACTCCTGGCCTCAAGCAATCTTCCTTTCTTGCCCTCCCAGAGTGCTAGAATTACAGGCATGAGCCACTGCACCAGGCCTGTCTTTTGATTGGAGATTTAGTCCATTCAAATTCAATGTTATTATTGATAGGTAAGCACTTACCACTGCCAAGTTGTTATTTGATTTCTGGTTGTTTTGTGATCCTCTATTTCTTCCTTCTTTCCTGTCTTCCTTTATTGAAAATGATTTTCTCTGGTAGTGTGTTTTGGTTTCTTGCTTTTTATTTTTTGTGTATCTGTTGTAGGTTTTTTCATTCAAGGGTACCATGAGGTTTGCAAAAAACATTTTATAAGCAATTATTTTAAACATATGACAACTCTGCTTATAAACAAATATACAAGCAAAAAGAAATCTAACAGAAATTCTACATTTTAACTCCTGTTGTTTTCATCTATATCTTTTTATACTATTCATCTCTCAAAATGTTGTTGTAGTTATTTTTGATAGGTTTGTCTTTAGTCTTCCTACTCTAGATGTAAGTGGTTTAAACACTGTAATGACAGCAACAGAGTAGTCTGTATTTGTATCCTGTTACCAATGAGTTGTATACCTTCAGATGATTTCTTATTTTTCATTGACATCCTTTTCTTTCACGTTGAAGAACTCCTGTAGCATTTCTTACAGAACAGGACTGGTGTTGATGAAATCCATCAGCTTTTGTTTACCTTGGAAAGTCTTTATTTCTCCTTTATGTTTGAAGGATATTTTTGCAGAATACAATATTCTAGGGTTAAGGTATTTTTTTTCTTTCAGCACTTTGAATATGTCCTGCCATTCTCTCCTGGGCTATAAGGATTCCACTGAGAAGTTTCCTGCCAAATGTATTGGAGCTCCTTTATATATTTTTTTTTTCTTGTTTCCCTTAAGACCTTTTCCTTATACATGACCTTTGGGAGCTTGATTATTAAATGCCTTGACGTTGTTTTGTTTGGATTAAATCATCTTGGTGGTCTATGACCTTCTTGTACCTGAATATTCATATCTTTTTCTAGGTTTGGAAAGTTATCTGTTACTAGTTTTTTGAATAAAATTTCTACCTCAATCTCTCTCTTTACCTCCTCTTTGAGGCCAATATCTCTTATATTTGTCCTTTTTATGCTATTTTCTAGATCTTGTAGGCATGCTTCCTTCTTTTTTATTCTTTTTTCTCTTATGACTGCATATTTTCAAATAGGCTGTCTTCAAGGTCATGAATTCTTTCTTCTGCTTGGTCAATTCTACTATTGAGAGACTCTGATGCATTTCTAAGTTTGTCAATTGAATTTTTCAGCCCCAGAATTTCTGAGCCCCAGAATTTCTGGTTGATTTTATTATTATTATTTCAATCTCTTTGTTAAATTTCTCTGATAGGCATCTAAATTCCTTCTCTGTGTTGTTTTGAAGTTCATTGAGCTTATTTAGGACAGCTATTTTGAATTCTTTGTCTGAAAGGTCACATAACTCCATCATTCCAGGATTGGTACAAACCTTATCTAGTTCATTTGGTGAGCTCATATTTTCCTGAATGTTCTTTATGCTTGTAGATGTTTATTGATGTCTAGGCATTTAAGAATTAGGTAGTTATTTTAATATTCACAGTCTGGGCTTCTTTGAACTCGTCCTTCTTGCAAAGGCTTTCCAGATATTCAAAGGGAATTCAGTGTTGTGATCTAAGTCTTTGGTCACTACAGCCATACCAACACTGGGGGTATTCCAAGCCCAGTATTACTGTGACTCTTGCAGACTCCTAGTGGCACCACCTTGGTTGACTTGGGTAAGATATAGTAGAATTCCCTGGGTTATCAGGCAAAGTCTCTCACTTTCTTCTCTCACTCTCTTGTTCTGGGCTGCTGAAGTTGGGAGAGGAATGACATGGGCACTTCATTTTGGTTACCATAGCTAGGACTGTACCAGGTTATACCTAAAGCCAACCCAGTCTCACCCAAAGCCTATGTTGACTACTGCCTGGCTACCTGTAGTATTTATTCAAAGCCCAAGGGCTCTTTAGGCAGCAGGTGATGAGTCCTGCCAGGACTGGGTCCTTCCTTTCAGGGCAGCCTGTTTCCTTCTGGCCCAGGGTGAGTCTAGAAATGCCATCCAGGAACCAAGAGCTGGAATCAGGGTCTTCAGCAGTCTCCTTGATACGTTATTTTACTGTAGCTGAGCAGGTACCCAAGTTGCAAAACAAAGTCCTCTGAACTCTTTCCTTTCCTTTCCCCAGCAGAAGAAGACTCTTCCTGAGCCACATTGCCTGGAGTTGGGAGAGGAGTGACACAGGAACTGGCTTGGCCACTATCGCTGGTGTCACATTTGATCACACATACCCCAAGTCCTGGCTTACAAAGCCAGCAGGAATTTCCCAAGGACTACAGCCTTTGTGGTCTGACTTACAAATTTATTCCAGGCCCCAGGCTGCTTTTTTTCAGCCAGTGCTGGGGCTAGCCAGAACTCAGGTTTCAGGGAGGAGGGTTCTTCTGGCTGGGCTGGTCTAAATGCTCTCTCCATGGGCACTGGCAGAATTCTGCCCTGTGCTGTGTTCCCTGTGCCAGGGCAGCCCTGGGTTCCAATACAAAGTCCCACAATCACTTCACTCTCCTTCTACAGTGGCTTCTATTGTGGCCACCATAGCTAGAACTATACCTGGTCACAAATGAAGCCAGCCCAGTCTCACCCAAACCCTGTGTTGGCTACTGCCTGGCTACATCTAATATTTATTCAAAGCCCAAGGGCTCTTTAGTCAGCAGGTGGTGAGTTCTGCTAGACAGATTCTCTCCCCACTGGACACGTTGGTGTGGCGCGGCCAGGGGATCAGGGAGGGGTGGTGTTGGCAATGCAAGACTGTCTTTTCTGCCATCTCCGGTGCCTCTTTTCTTGATATAATGTTAAAACCCTGCACCATGATCGCTCATCTGATTTTTGGTTCTTCTGAAGGTGCTTCCTTGTGTGGATAGTTATTGAATTTGGTGTTCGTGCAGAGGGACAATTGCCGGAGTTTTCTATTCGGCCATCCTGCTCTGCTCCCTCTCCTCCCATATTTCTAACCACTATTTTCTATTTCTTTTTCCTCTCTCTGCTTGACACCTAAACACTCAGGCAATACTCAAGGCTCTACCGTTTGTTCTGTTCATTTCCACATGCACTCATTTCTATGGATGAAGGCTCCATCCACATTTTATGAGGACCACCCCAAATCCATCTCTAGCTTTGTCAGTAGCTGCACTGTATTCTTGAGATTGCTGAGTCAGATGATGGTATGTGGAGTATGTACTAGCCGATGGATGACATTAACATTCTAAGAACTGGGGCCTAACAAGACAAAAAAGATCAAGAAAGGAGAATTCAGAAGGCATTTAAGAGATCTGTGAGACAGTTACCTGTCATCATGCCATGAGGGCAGGCTTCCCTCCACAAAGGACTGAGTACTACTTACTACATGTCCTGTAGATGTCCTGAAAGCTAAAGACAGGCGGAATCCAATCTAGTAGGGAAGGATATTTGCAACCTTTGTAGCAATGCAGATGTAGGCAAGGGGAATTGGAATCTGGAAACCAGACTTTGCTGAAGGGGAGGAAATCTGAGTCCCCTGTAGTCATCTTGACCATAAAGAGTACACAATGTACCCATACATGCCACAAGTGGAATCACCCTGGAAACACATGAATTTCAGGGATTCTGTTCTGTTCAAACATCACTGGTTAATAATCATCCTTACATCATTCACATGGGTCAAATTTTTATCTTAATGTGTAGGTAGTTTTACCCATGGGAAAGTGTAGAATTAAAAATGAAATAAAGTGCATAGCATTAGTACTTTAGTGTGCAGGTCACAAAATTTCCATATTTGATATTTTAAATACTTATGATGTGTGAAAAAATTAGCAATGTTAGAAAATGTAACAAATGAACCATGAAATCCAATTTAAAATTTAAAAATGATTTTAGAGTTCTAATTTTAAGTGGAACTTTATGATAAAATTGATTCTTTACTAAACTTATTGACATGTAATAAAGAGCTTGTTATATATGTGTGCACGTGTGTGTGTGTGTATGTGTGTGTCCAGGGGTGTGGAGTAGACTCCACACAATGGGTCAGAGTTGTCTCAGGATGTCTCCAGGTGTTGAGCCTTCTTAATTTGAGAAGGGAAATGAGAAAATGGTAATTAACTTGTTATGAGTTATTGAGAGGATTGGACCAGAATGTGAAGTACTAAGAGCTTTAAATATGGCAGAAGTTTTGGACATATAAAGAAAAGACTGAATCCTTGAAACAGTTAAAGAAAAACTGACTCCTCTATTAGAGGGTAAAAGGAGTGATATCAATTAGGAATCCAAGTTATACACTCTAAATGACTGGGATAAAATTAGGGTCATTTAACACATTAATTGCCATGTGAGTTGTATTTAACTCATGCTAGTTTTGAGCCTGGGGCCTCATGAAGCATATGTAACTCACACGTCTCTTCACCTTGGGAGCTGCAAGCACTATGTTTCAAGTTACATATAACTCGTGCACAGAAAACAATAAAAAATAACAAATTTGTCATTAAATTATAAAGGATCATTTTGTTTTTATTCTATTTTTGCAGTAAAACACTGTGGCCCCAAGGAAAAAGGTTTTTTTCTAGTGTAGCAGTCCATGTATTAAAGAAGCTGGGAATGGGAGTCAGCCTGTGGAGAAAAATGATGGGTCCAATCTCGCTTGGGTAATAGTTGACATGGTAACAAGTAGGAGACACAATGACATTTTTATGTGTAAGGGGACTTTTTGTGTACAGAAAAATCTTGAATTTCTTGAATTTAAAATTAATATTGAATTTATTAAATTACTAATTTTTAAATGTAGTTTTAACCCCTTAAACTTTTAAATATGATTTTTATACATATAGAAACCACATAAAATAACAATTCTTTTCAAGGGATTCTTTGAATAATTTGGGGTAAATTCAAATTTTTTTTTTTTATTACTAACACATCCCAATAAGTGTCATCTATAAAAATACTAGAACTCCATCTGTTGGTAACTCTGTTTATAAAGTCACCTGCATGGAAAACATTGGAAGCTAAGCCCCTGTGGTACCCCACACAAATCAAATAGACTTTGCTTATACATAATAGATTGCTCACAAGAGCAAAGGATGCCTGTGTTTTTAAATTTTACAAGAAACATTATTTTGAAAAGGAAATATCGGTTGATGATAACTTTCAGTATAAACAAGACAGAACATGTCAGAATGAAATGCACAACATAAGTCAGGCATAAATGAGCAAAAAGAAAAAGAAATCTCATGTGTGTTCCTATCCATCTTTATCCCTCTTTTAACTTTTTCACTTGTCCCATTCTTATTCCAATTTTCATTTGGTGGCCAGTGGGCCATGTTTCCCCTCCACGCTTTTTCCTCATATCCCTTTTCTCTTTTTTCCTTCTCCCCACTCAGTTTAAAATATGCAATTGTTCTACTTCTACCTTAAGGTGATCTCTTTGTCCTTACTCATATCAGTATTTCTTTCTTCAGATTGTAAACTTTTAGAAGGCATGAATCACACCACATGCTGCCAAATAAACATGACTTTTATGAGTAAAAAATTACCCACTAAGATTAACAAGGCCTGGATTACTGTGAGGCTAGACCAAGTATTATATAAATCTAGGCAGGGAGAAATGGAATTTCCCCAAAGAGGAGTCAGGTGAATCTGACATTGAGAGGATTCCTTCCCAATTTATATTTGGGGTTAAACACCAGTGAAAGCAGACAAAAAAGGGTAACATCCGAATGAGCATAGGGAAATGTAGGCAAGAAGGGTTCTTTGGACTCTGGGAATGTTTAATTCAACGTATCAAAGCAGTTCAAGCTAGTATTAGTTACTCCCCCGTGGTTTTCAGCTGATGTCCTCACTCTCTCGCCAACAGTAGGTGTGTGAGTAGTTACTGCAGCAAGTGTGGTGATAAACAGCTAGTGCTCTTGGCTTGCTGGGTACAGACGGTTCTGTAACCATGGGGTGGGTAGCTGGACAGGAGCCCAGGATCGCCTCAAGATCTTATTTTCCTCAGATTTGGTTGAATATCAACCCAAAACATATTACATATACCTTATCATGACAATTAAGCCACTTCATAAATCTGTCCCCAGCTTTGCTTGCCAAATCACCACTCTAAGCATTTCCCTATCATTTAACCTTACCAGCTTCTAGTTTTTCCAGAATCTTTTATGCTGTTTCCTTTCACTTGGTTTTTGTTCCTTGCAGGGGTTGGGGATGGCGGTGGGGACTTCTCTTTTGTCTAATGAACTCCTAATTGTCTCTCAAGACACAGCTTGTGGTGACTGGGGAAGTTGGTGCATCCCACGCAGGCAGTGGGCCATCCACTTTCTGCACGAATTAGTTATCAGTGTGTTTCTGTCACACGCTCTGTCAACTCTGCTATTAACTGTAAACTCCTTGAGGGCAGAGATTATTCTATCCTTTTAATCTACATGGCCTCTGAAGTTAAAAATTCCTGGAATTAAAATAACAAGCACATGAATGAACGAACGTAATTTTTGTCTCGTCTGAACTCCCAAAGAATTCACATGTACCTCTTGCTCATGGAACTTTTTGGTTTTCACCTTTTCTGTTACAGATGTTTTTGCATACATTAAAATTCCCAACTAAAATCTCAGCATCTTGAGGGAAGATCTGAGCTTGGTTCTTTTGCAGCCCCAGCTGGTACCACAAGCCTTGGAATAGGGCGGGTGTTCAACACATATTTAAACAATGAACAGGGTAAAACTACCAATCGGCATTATCTGATTAGAAGATCATTCTGCATTCGAGAAAAGAAAATGAAGAAAATCAGTCCTGTTACTTACAGATACATTTATAATTTAAAATAAGTCAACCAACTATAGACTGATAGATACATTTATAGAGAACATACTGAGTCACTTGTTAAAGAAGAAAATTAATCATTGCTTTTATGTGATCAGTGCTTCAAAAATACTTGAGGGTACTTGAGAGCTATTGGTTTTCTTAAGTAGATTATTTATACTATAAATCTGCATAGTGAATTCTGCGTGGGGTGTAAAGCTACATTTTATCACATCCCATTAATGCCACAAATTCTATATTAGTAGGATCCAAATTAATGAGGTTTCTTCGTTTCCTAATATTTTGCTAATATTAATGAAATACCAAGATATCTCTGTGGCCTTCACGTGGCTGATCCACTGCTGGGTGAGCCTGACCCCATGCCACGCTGCCTCCTTCACACTGAGAGGGGAGAACAGAACTTTCGTGGAGCAGCTCAGTTTCCATCACTCAGCAACCACTCTCCTATGGCCCCATGTCTTCCACTTCCAGCTCAGCAATTGGTCTTTCTTCTTACACCTCCAAACTGTGAGCTCTTCTGGCTCTTTTTTCCTCTTAAACTTCTCCTTCAGTCATTTTTCCATTTTCTTCCTTCCAAGTCTACCTTTGGTTTTTATCCATGGCTCAAAATTCTGCCTTGTTTATGATCTGCTTACACTCAGAAACTAGGCTATTCCTTCGACTGTTACAACCTAGCCGTCAAACTGCCTGTTGGCTTTGCAGCACTTCAACCAGTGATAGAAAAAGAACAAATAATCCACTAGAGTATCTGAAAATTTGGTGGCAAGTTTATTCAGGATGCTAAGATGGGTCTGCTTTGTAAATAAAGATGCGTGTTTATAGTTGTTTTCTTCACACTCTGCCATCTATTTAATAAACATTGAACACCTGCTAATTTTCTCTGCACTCCATTGAGATATACAATTGAGTTAGTCAAGGTCATCCCATCTGGCAGGGAGCTATGGTTTAATGAGAGATTCTGCTCACAGGTAATTACCAAATGAGTGTCAAGTCTTTCAGTGTAGTATGTGCCCACAGGAGCTAGAGAAGAAAGTAACTACAGCTGTCAAAGAATGCTTTGCAAGAAAGTGGCTTTTGAACTGCACCCCAATGCTTGAGTAGGAATTTGTCAAATAGATAGATTGAAGGCAGTCTGTTCGAGGAAGGGGACAATCTTTCTAGAGGCTTGGAGGTGTGAGAAGCATAATATGTTGAGGAAAGGCTGTGCACTTGCATTATACTGTTATCTAGAAGGTAGCAAGAAACAAGGGAAAAAGAATTTTATGTAGGATCACAGGGGCCATTCTAAGAGCTCTGAATGCCACGTTTGTATAATGGAATGTCTTTAAATTAGGGTGCTCACATAGTCCAACTTTTGCCATGTAATAAATGTCTTAAGTTAAGCCTGGGAATTGCTGGACATTCAAAATTGGTCTGGGGCATACATCGAAAATGTGTGGAGTACTCCATTAGAAATGTGCATGTGTGTGTGTGTGTGAGATGGTGGGGGTTATTGATAAGGAGTACCTTAATATGTAACTCATCCCAGGAGTACCTACACAAGGCTCAATAAGCTTGACACGATGGCCACTCCTTAGATGGAGAGGAATCTGAGTGCAGGATTAGCATTGCAGCTCATACTGGAATTCACTTCTATTCCAGGCAACTAGATAAAGGTTAAGGTCCTAATAGGAGCATGAGCAGTACCACGTCACTGAATGGGTTGATTCAACACACTCGGTAACACACTGGGACCTTGGTATCTAGGAGAGCCAGGCTCAAAGGGGAGAGAGATGGTTTCCCCTTCTCTGTTACAAACCTAGACTGAGGGTGGTGCTCACACAGGGGCTTAGGACTGTGGCCTACAGAGAAAGATTGTGCCCAGCAGAGCAGCAGGAGAAAGGATGGTACCATAAGAGCAGAACACAGCAGCATCAGGGCCCTGTCATTCCCAGCAGAGAAGCAGAAGTAGGCAGGGGCTGAGGGAAAAAAGCACATGGAAGAGAACTTCTGGGGATTCTATATTTTTGAGGGAGCTGGACTTGGCAGGGGCTGAGAGTTGTGCATCAGCAGATGAGTGTAATGTGCCAAGAACATTCAAGAATAAACACCACTTGTATCCATGAAGAACAGAGTCATTAGGGAAATTTAGCTACGGAAAGCACATTTAGCTGGTAATACAGAGAAGGAGATATAGGCACAAAGATCGTTTGCAGGGCTGTTAGAACATTCTAAGCTAGGACTAATGAGCACAGGCATGAATTGGGAATAGGGCTATAGGCACATCATTAGGACTACATAAGGCAGAAATACATACTTTTTTGGCCAGTTGAAGAAAACTTTTGATGACTGTCTTTTGGCATGTGCTATCCTAGTGTGAGAAGCAATGATCAGAAGTATCTGAAAGGGATCCCTGATTCTTACTCAAGGTGGCCCAAACAGTGCCTGAGCTGGGACGAGGTGTGGGTGAGGGAGAGGTGCTCCCTCTAGGAAGGGCTGCACCAAAGCTCAGTTTCCCACAGGAACAGGAGCTTCTCCCCTACAGAAGGAGGCTGCACTTTCCCCTGGGCCTCAAGATGACCAGGCGCTGGGCAGCTCTTTTCCCAGACCATACTTGTAAACAGCTGTCACTCAAACAGACTACTTGACACCAAGATCTCTATTTACCCCCTACTGACAAAGGTGCACTCACACTTGCATCATAACAAGGGAGAATGAGTGCGGGAAAGGCAGGAATAGACACTTTCCTGCATGTCTGGCAAAGCATCCAAGGATGGCAGAAAGATGGGGAGGCAGGGCGGTGGCTTTACCTTCTCTTATTTCCCTACTTTGTGTCTTCATCAGTTTCTCCTGTACTCAGTAGATTCTTTAACCCATGGTATATGTGCCACTGTAGCATTTGTCTCAGACCCTGGAGTGTGACAGATGATAGCCATTAAGGAACCCACCTAGCATGACCTAGGTGAGAGTCTCAGGAATGATTCAGCTGCAGCTGGCAAATCCCGGAGTTATGAATTATAGTGAGAGCATGATTACCGCATGATTAGGACTGTGGGTAGGCCAGGGAATCACCAAAAAAGCAAAAGCCACCCACACATTGTTAATGTGACCATCACATTAACCTGACCATCACATTAACAATGATAGAGAATAAAAGGGTCTAAGAATTCCCAAACAAATCAGGATGAGCTTTAAAGAAGTATATCATGTTTATTAATGTGCCCAGAGTTCCCAGGACCTACATTTATATAGAAGGCCCTTTGCTTCTTCAATTAGTATAATAATAACCACAGGTTTTCTAGAAAGTAGAGTCAAAAGTCAAATGGTGATATAGCACCTCTTGTATACTCCTGGATACAGCTGGAACCCGTTCTACTAAGTGAAGCATCTCAAGAATGGAAAAACAAGCACCACATGTACTCACCAGCAAATTGGTATTAACGGATCAACACCTAAGTGGACATGTAGGAATAACATTTGTCGGGTGTTGGGCGGGTGGAAGGGGGGAGGAGGGGATGGGTATATACAAACATAATGAGTAAGATGTGCAACATATGGGGTATGGCCATGCTTGAGGCTCTGCCTCGAGGGGGGAGGGGGGCATGGGCAATATACATAACCGTAATATTTGTACCCCCATAATATGCTGAAATAAAAAAAATAAATAAATAAAAAAAGTCAAGCAAATAGATGCAGGTAGTAGTATTTCTAGAAGGGAATTAAAATTATAAGAGTACTAACTGCTTGTCATGTCCTTATTATATTTACATATATCTCTTTGATTTACTAAATTGGACTAGCTGAACACTCCATTTAGAAGTGAAAAACAAAAATGTCTGTGCCCAAGTTCTGCCTCATCTTTGGTCCAAAAAAAGGACATAATCGTAGAAAAAGAAAGCACAGATAGAAACCCTGCAATTGGCAATGACGACTGACTCATCGCCAATATCAGAAAATTGCCCCTTTGATTCTACAAACGTAGTGTGACATGGATTTTAATAATTTATCTAATTCTAACCTTCTGTGTCTTACATACTTTTATTTTCCAGGCCAGTTATTTCTCAGTTCTTGCAGTATAGTTAAAATCAACTCAGAATTTTTTTTTTTTTTCAGAATAGACTTGTGACTTTTGTCTGTGCTTTGAAGTGATGTAATTATGGCATCTGTGTTAACAGATCAAAAATCACTGCACCAAAAGTGTTTACCCAAATTCCATTGTACAGCAAAGGGCATTCCAGAAGGGCAGCTTGCTTCTGGAAATCTGCAGCATTCTGCTCTTTCATAAGTCCGTCTGACTAAGCCCAACTTTTAAACATCTATTTCAAGTGAGGCAGATGAGAAAATTAAAACTAATGATGCTTTCATACACATCAAGACTTTGTTTCAATTGACTGTTCACAATTTGTCTTGAAGGGTAAATCTTGGGATCATTTGTCTACTTCTCACAGTATCAAAACTAGGAATTATTTTCATCTGGGCTCAGGGAAAATGTGACATTTTATTGACAGTAAAACACATTGCTTTCATATCTTTCCTACTTTAATCCCTCCTCACCTCTCATTTGTGTTTGTGTGTGTGTATAATTTGTTCTTGGTCTCCTTAATCTACCTGCTTTGTGAACAATATCTGTTAGGAGGAGGTAGGTGGAGGAGGTAGAAGAAGACCTCATTTTAGCTATGTTCCTTTAGCCTTTAAACAGCATCTTCTCTCTGTTCCAAGACAGAGATCCATTGTTGCTAGCAGAACCAAATATATTCCAGGGGAAGAAATGGCTGCTATGGCCCTATTTCCATATAGCAAATGAAAAACCAAGAGCAGGACCAAGGACTTGGAATACACAAGAGATGGGGGAAAAAACATAATTTATTTAAAACAGAACCTCCTTCATAAAAATCCTTTATTGGGGTGCCTTAGTGTGGCCAGAATTCTATGAAGGCAACCAGATGTATGAAGAGAGCTGAACCCAAATCAGAGTCCAGGAAAGGAATTCTAACCATGATGTGGCAAGGTTTGGTCTCACATGGGCTTCCAGAGACATTGTGGAGCACAGTTTTCTGGATGTTCTCACCCTTCAACACAGAGCCATGGGTAGAACTGTGCATGACGCTCCCTGTTTGGAAGCCTCTGGTGGCCCATGCTGGTACAGAACACAGTCCACATTCTTTTGCCTTCCCAGCCTAGCAGAAGCCCCATCTCCTACCACTCTCTCCTGAGCACCCATGGTCCAGCTGTCTCACCCTTCTCACTGCTCTCAGATCGGCACCCCCATTTTCAGTCTTCAGCCACTTTGCCTACGTTGTTTCCTCCCTTGGGAATGTTCCCTTGCCCCCTTGGCCTTTGTAAAAATACATCCACTATTTTGGGTCCAGCTCAGACACACGTAGGCAGAATTAATCTGTCCTCTAAAATATTCCCACCCTCTTCTCCAGTCTGTTTCAATCTCCTCTCTTTCTTCCTCTCCCTCTCTCCCCACATTTT
>VBSM01002608.1:51853076-51912125 GCA_008086735.1 Cheirogaleus medius | reverse complement strand
GCCTCCCAGAGTGCTAGGATTACAGGCGTGAGCCACCGCGCCCGGCCCTCCCCACATTTTTATTTACACACACACACACACACACACACACAGACACGTGCCTATAATCCGAAAATTCCAATCTTCCAAATTTTGAAAACTTAAAGTATTTTTTTTTGTAATTTATTTAGTGGCAAAACCTGAACTGAAGTTACTTATAGTCTTGATCTATCCCACCATTATGAGAATTCATGCATTTAACTGTAAAAACCTAATGTGTTGGAGTACAGGCTACTGCCCCAGACCCTACTGGAAGTACAAGATAATATTTGGTATATGCAATATTTCCCTAACCCCACATGGACTCCAGAAACCAGAAGTGCTCCTGGAAAATTTCTACATACCTCCTCCCCTTGGGTGCACAGAAGCAGTTGGAGAGGCAATTCCAGTGGAGATTTCAGTATGCTCTGAGATCAGGCACAAGCCTAGACCCACTTGAGCCCTGGTTCCTGTTTCTCTCCTTTGAAACACCATGGAGTCTACCAGATGGCCCAAGTATGTCTGTCACAGGGGCTCACTCTATGACTTAAGAAGCTTGTCCACAGGTCTTTTCTAGATAGTTCCATCTCTGCTTTGGCTTCTGCTGAGACGGCTGATAGTCAAGGCTCTTAAGCTTCCTAGACACTCCTGGTTTCATTGAGGGTACCTGTAAGTCACACCCTTCAAAGAGCCTTTTGTGTGACTGAATACTCTTACTCTGAAGGTTTTCTGAAGTATTAGCAAAGTGTTATATAACCACATCCTCGGCTTTTTCTATTTAGCATGCTTTTCTGACAATAAATCACTTCGTTTTAGTGTCTTTTACAATCTGGACAGGCTGAGGATTTCTAAAATCATTACATCCTGATTCCTTTTCTTTCTTTGCTTATCTCATTCTTCTTGTATTTTACTATAAGTAGCAAGAAAAAAATCAGGCTGTACCTTCAACCCTTTATTTGGAAGTCTGCTTAGTTAAACATCCAACTCAATCATTTGCAAAATCCGCCTTCCACAAAACTGTAGGACACCATTCTGCCTGCTAAGTTTTCCGTCACTATAAATCCCCTTTCCTTCAGTTTGCAATAACAAGTTCCTCAGTTCTTTTTGAGCTATCCCCAACAGTGACTTTAACATCCATATTTCTACTCATAGTCTGTTCGTGATGATTCAGGTATTCTCTAAAGTAATTAATGTTATCTTTACCCCATACCTCACTTACTTCTGAGTCCTCACTAGCAGAGCCATTAACATCCATATTCTACTAACAGCCTGCTAAAGGCAACCTAGGCTTTTCCTATAACACCCTTCGGGATTCTCCTGGCTTCTGCCCATTGCCCAATTCCAGAGCCACTTCCACATTTCAGGTGTCTGTAACAGTAGCATCCCACGTCCAGGTACCAACATCTGCACTAGTGTCCATTGCTGCTGCAATAGATTATAACAATCTCAGTGGCTTAAATCCATTTTCTCATAGTAATGTTCTGTAGGTTACAAGTCCAACATGGGTTTCACTGGCTAAAATCAAGCTGTTAGTAGGGCTGTATTCCTTTCTGGAAGCTTTAGGGGAGACTTTGTTTCCTTGCATTTTCCAGCTTCTAGAGGCCACTCACAATCCCTGGCTTTGAAACCTTTCCTCCATCTTCAAAGTCAGCAACATTGCATCCTTTTTCCCTTCTTCCATAGTCACATCTGCTTCTGACTCTAACCATAATCACTAAGGTTGTCCACTTTTAAGGACTCATGTGATTCAGTTAGGCCTACTCATATAATCTAGAACAACCTCCACGTCTCAAGGTTCTTAACTTTTAACTACATCTGCATAGACCATTTTTTCATATAAAGTAACATATTCACATGTTTCAGTGATTAAAACAATGGGGGACCATTATTCTATTTACCACAGTACTACATAATTTATATCTCACAGGACGTGGTACAACATATGAAGAATATATCATAATAAAAGTCATTCTTTAATGGAGAGAAAAAGATGGTCACATTAACAATCATTTTCATTCATTGCTTTTTAGCTCATATTCTGTGAACACCTGTTAATCTGTTAACTTAGATTCTAGCAGTATAGGGTTTATAATATTTTATATTTCATAGGACCTTATAAAACACAATATACTTTCAGATACCACTGTTTAATGGGATAAAACTTTTGATATGTTTATATCATGATACTTATTCTCTATTCTCAACATGTTTTCTGTCATGTTTTCCATGCAGGGAAAAACAAACCACACTATATCTTACAGTGAATGTGAAATTATTTTTTATTAAATTCATGCAATTTATACCATGTTACCTTTAGTTTTATTATCTTTAAAGATTTAAACTTAAGTAGTTGAACTTTAAATGTTAACTCAAGGCAAATGCAGTATTTGGTGATTATGATGGTATCAAAATAAAATGAATACAATCTTATTATTTCTAATTTATAGATGAGAAAACTCTGGGTGGCACACAGACTTCAAGCAAGTTTACTGAAGTCTGACCGCTGATTAGTAACAAAGACAGGTTTAAACACAGGAAATGTGACTCCAGAATATTAGCTCTTAGCTTTTAATTATTATGCTTTTCAGTTTCCTAGTTTTATAATTAGGTAACCCTAACGTAAGCTGGGCTCCTCATTGTCCAGTCGGAGCGTGGACTCACTTAAAAGAAGCATAGTAATTTTATCGTTTCGTTGTTTCTAAACACATTACTATCAGGATGTAAAGTTATATATATATACAGTCTCTCAAAGTAGCAGCAAAGGAAGGACTGCACAAGATTGCAAAGGTTCTCTTGAGATCAGCTTCTCTCACCCTTTCACATGCTTAGCTGGAGAATCAGTTAAAATACTCTGCTACTCTTCTGTCCCAGAATCAAATCTGTGTCTATGTATGTATACATATGGGCATGTGCATTCATGCAGTATGTCCCCAAGTTCAACAAAAAGAGCACAGGAAATCGAAATATTTTATTTATAATCTTTGAACTATAACTAGTATCTTTACTTGTAAAATAAATGGATGTGACTACGGGATCTGGGTCTCCACCAGGTTCTGAAAATTCAGCCTAAGTAGAATTTAGAGACTACATTAAGAGTCTATAGCCATACCACCGCGAACATGCCCAATCTCATCTCATTTTGGAAGCTAAACAGGGGTGGGCCTGGTTAGTACTTGGATGGGAGATTACATTAAGAAAAATCCTGGTTCTTACTTGAAACATCATTAAAAACAATTACAAGCTTCCTTTCATTTTCCCCCACCTACTAGACATTATTTGTCTTCTGATAAATAAAGTGACTGGTCTAGGAGAATTTTAATATTTCTTTAAGCTCCAACATTCTGTCATTCTCTGGCTAAGGAACTCTTACTACAGTGAGATCTACAAATAAGCCAATTTTGAAATAAAGCCAAAAAATGGGAAATTGAAACTGTTGTCTTCATGTTATTTGCAGCTTAATTGTGAGTTTTATTGTAACAGGACATGAAATAGGACCTCCAGTTGTCTTAGTATGTTATTTAAAACTTGTAAGCTGAGGAAACTGGGCAATAAATTCTACTATATTCTGAAGAGAAAAGGTAGGTACATCTTTACAGGTCTCTGTAAAATGTACAGTGATCATTACACCTAATGGCTGACGTAAGAGAAGGCAAGAGATCATTACAAAGAGGAACTTTATGAAGGTTTTTTCATAGTTGAGAAATGTTTGGAATTTATCCTTCCTCCCTGTGCTTTTAATTCCCTGTCACCAAGTCCAGTGAAGGGGATCTAAGATAGCTCCTCATAGACAGTTGTTTTCCAGATGAGGAGATTTATATCTCCTTCATGCACCACCTTGCACCATAGTAAAACCATATAGACCTGCTCCATGCTCCTACCAGAGAAGAAGAGCATAATAGAATTCTTGGCAGAGCTTGAGAAGTCTTGAAGTTTGGGAGGACATGTGAAGACTCCTTATCTGGGGAAGATGAGGGTGGGAAAATGAGTGGAACAAACTCTCAATATAAGATGAGGAGAAAGGACAATAATGGGAGCAAATTAGGCTGGGCGCAGTGGCTCACGCCTGTAATCCTAACGCTCTGGGAGGCCAAGGCGGGAGGATCACTCAAGGTCAGGAGTTCGAAACCAGCCTGAACAAGAGTGAGACCCCCGTCTCTACTAAAAACATACAAAGAAATTAATTGGCCAACTAAAAATATACAGAAAAAATTACCCGGACATGGTGGCGCATGCCTGTAGTCCCAGCTACTCAGGAGGCTGAGGCAGAAGGATTGCTTGAGCCCTGGAGTTTGAGGTTGCTGTGAGCTAGGCTGATGCCATGGCACTCTACCCCAGACAACAGAGTGAGACTCTGTCTCAAAAAAAAAAAAAAAATGGGAGCAAATTGTACTTCTTCAGTCTGGAAAAGCAAGAGTTTCCCAGCTATCAACTCACTGCTAAAGGTAGCTAAGTTCAAGGTAGACTGAAAGGACCTCTCTGTGCAAAGATGTGGGGAACACAGAGATGTACCCAGTGGGACAGTGGGAACTGGAGAAGGACCTTAATGGCTCAGCTGGAGCCTATCTTCCCTCATCAGGCACTTGTGCAACGTGGGAACCCTGTGGAAATGACTCTGTTCTGTTATCTGTCACTATCTCTACCCTACATCTCCTCTTGAATGAGTGGAGAAAGAGATACATCAAAGATAGAGAGGAAGAAACCATGCTCCCCTCCACTGCATCCTTGGCTGTGGCTCACTGCTTGAGCCATGTCCAATGGAGAGGGAGAAGCTTGGAATTGGATGAATGCTGTATAACTTCCTATTTAAATTGGAGTAAGTTTGTTCGTTTGTTTATTTTTTAAAAACCCTCACTAATCTAATACTCTACAGTACCTAAATGAATGAATGAATAAATAAATAAACTAGGATCTGACTGTGATGGCATCCTGCATCCGGATCCAAAGAAGGACAGGTATATTTAAAGAATGTGGTGGGAAAATGGCTGATTTTGCCCTGTGAAGCTCACCCATTCGATACATCAGTTACATAACTACACTTGAATCTTTTCCTCTTTTATGGTTACTCATTCATGTTTGGGGGTGTGAAGAGAGGAAACTGTTTCTATTTATGTGTTCAAACTTACATTTAAAGAGAAAACAATGGAGCATCAATGGTTGAACATTTTCTCCACCATTCCTGTGAGCTTCAAGGAAGGGAAACAGGCTGGATAGAAAAGGAGAGAAGTCTTTTCCTAAGCTCTATGACAAAGGAAACACTTGATTCTTTCCTTTGACTAATAACCAGGAGGAAGATGGAGAGTTTCTATAAGTAAATTATATATATTATAATTAGAACTTAAAATAGTACAGAATGAGACAAAGCATCTTTGGTATAAAGCATCTTTGATTTAAATTTCCTTTAATAAAAGAAAAGAATTTGCACATTTGTGTATGATAATGGAACATTGTAAAACAGTATATTTTATAGTGTTTGATTTAGGAGCAAGGAATAATTATGTTATACTACATTCTGTTTAACCTGGATGCAACTTAAGTCAGACTTTTGTCTGAATGTATAAAGATTTATTTATAATGAAAAAGGAATATAATAAACATGGCAAAAGAGTAGAGATTTTCATATAGAACAATGGCTTCTACCTAGCAACTCACCTCAGCTTTAAATACATTTGCGGGTATAAAACCATTCTCTTTACCTCTCTGAGCTTCAGGCTGCATTCTAAATTGCTATATATGAGAGAGTTCCTTTCTATGATGAATTTCCCTTTGCAGAGGCAAACAGCCAACTGACGTTAGAAGAGCAGCCCCCAAAGCTGGGTCTGAAGTGCATGGAGATACACCTGTGCAGCTCCTGCCTACTCTCTCTTCACAAGGCTCTTCCAAGGAACACCTCATCCCCTTAAGAGCCTCCCTGCAAGGACTCAGGGTGGGCACAGCAATGGAGAGGGATGGAAGCCCCCAGTTCACAGAGAAGATCATGGTGGGAGACAGACTACGGAAGGGGTCAGTGGGCTTAGCTGCTTTCCCACCTGGAATACGAAGGTTACCCTTAACCTACACTTCATCCTCCCTGTTCTTGGCAAGTCACCCAAACTCTGGGTAAGAAGAGGGATATCCCTGAATATATCCCTTCAGCCTCAGGGTTTTACACTGAAGTCTGGATCTGCTGAGGCCACCTAGGAAAGAAGAACAGAATGGTAATAATGACAGTGGCATGTCTGATGCTCACTCAGTGTCTGTGAGCCTCAGTTTGCCCACAGTTAACAAACCATTCTTCAATGTCTCTTCCAGCTCTAACACTTCAATCATTCAGAAAGAATGGTTATAAGGAATACAACCGACACATTAAAATAATACATGCTTATGTAGAAACAAGACTTTCCTTCCAAGGAGCTCAAGGCAGGGGTTAGATGCAAGAGGGCTTATGAAGGAAGAGAATTTAAATTGTAACTATGATTTATATCCACAGTGTATAAATTTAGTCAATGAACCCTGAGCAAATTTAGATTATAGAAATAATGTAATTACAGTGCCTGTCAGCTGGCAATGATATGGTATAACAAATTATATATAATTTACATATGTGAATTATCATATGCAATTAGGTATTCTTATATAATACAGAATTATATTATGATGTAATTGTTATTATAAGTATATAAGTACATATAGTAGTATGATAATATAGCACAATAGATACAGTCAATGCATTATTGGAAATTTCAACTCTTCCAGAGCTGGGGTTATAAATACTAATAAATACCTTAAACAAGTTATATCTTTGTAAATTTAGATTTTACTAGGAAATAAAAGATGTTACATGAAAACATCAAATGGAAAATGATGAGTGGTGATATGGGTTTGACAATGGACTTCAAATATTCCAAAATGAAATCTAGGCTAAATAAATCTGAAGATAGAGCACTTAGAAAACCTGTCTTTAACTGTATTGCACAATTTTCCCCAAAACACAGCTTTATCCTGCCTAGGCAAAAAGGAAACTAAAGTAATAAGCATTTCTAAAAAGTCGAAATATAATAAGTGGAACTGAAGGCAGACAGGTGATGAGAAGGACATTGTCGGGTGAAATGGAATGCTGATTGGTTGCTGATGCAGCAACGCAAATATAGAACAAAAAATGCAGTGGGGCATGTGTTGATTTATACATCTAATACACCACAGCAAACATCAAAGAGTACTCTTGGTCTGTTACTTTGGTCTGCCCATTAGCTCTGCCCCCTTTCCTCTGGTCCTTTCTGTGCTTTACAACCCAGTTCATGGTCACACCGTGCTGCCCTGAAGACAGACAGGCACACTGCCTGTGGCCAACAGTTGCTAGAAAAAACATCATGTGCATTTTGCTTAATGTAAGAGTATTGTGGAATTGAGTATAATAGCCAATGGGTAAGCTACTTTTATTTCTATTGGTATTTCTCCTTTTTGCTCTGAATCATCACCTACAGGACTCTGATGATGGATCTACTTTCAAAATTCCTGCTCACTCTAAGACATGCTGTGTATAGCACATAACTCGTGGTAGGGGAAGGCCTCTTCAGAACGGTCAACACCACCAGGGGAAAGATAAAGCCAGAAGCAGAGGAGGGGGTGGTGTCAAAAAATCCCCAAAAGCATCTAAGTCAGAAACGGGTTAATTTCAAGACAAAATAGATTTCAGCCCAACAATCACAGCCTAAGGGAAAATGAATGATTTTTGCTGTTGCTGCATGCTTTAAACCAGGGGTCCTCAAACTTTTTAAACAGGGGGCCAGTTCACTGTCCCTCAGACCGTTGGAGGGCCGTCGGAGAGTGCAGCGCACATTCCACACACGTGCACTGTGGGCCGGGGTCGAGTCAGCTGCTAAGCAGGACAGGCAGCGGCGGCAAAAACACCCGGCGGGCCGGATAAATGTCCTCGGCGGGCCGCATGCAGCCCGCAGGCAGTAGTTTGAGGACGTCTGCTTTAAACAATGACTAATATAATTGGCATGACCCATATGGGGTATTTTGATTAAGGGGCTCTGAAGTCAAAATTACCTTGTGTGGAGTTGCCTAACTGAAATTGAATTAGAAAAAGATGTGCTAACAAGAAACTGCAGGCCAGATAATATAAGCTTTCTAAAAAGTGTATTATTTCCTTAAGTGAGGCTTGAGGCAGTACAGAGCTGGCTTCTTGGGGAAAAAAAATCAGATCAATACACTTCCAAATTTCTACAGTCCAGATAAGCCTCTATTTTCTTTTTATTTCTCCAAGATCTCAAGGGACTATGGCTCAAAAGCAGAAAGTTATGGTAATAGCAAAGAGCCAGTTGGGGTCCACTACGAAGAGAGATGAAGGAATTAAAGGAAGTGAAAAAAAGAAAAAAAGACATCTGGGAAGAAGTTGCAAGGATGCCACAGTTCTGAAAAGCATTTACTGGTCTCCAAGGGCTTTAGCCTGAGTCCAGAATCTGGAATTTATTCCATAAACATTTACTAAATGACTACAGTGTTTCAAAGAGCACCCTGGACTGCTCCTTTCCTTGCCTTCTTATTGAGCATGTGTGCATATGATCTCAGGTGGGACTACCTACACATATTCGTACATGAGTGGACTTCTACCTGAGTCCATACACACACACATATATTTCTTACTATTATAACTTCATTGAAGTATGTTTTAAATGACAGTTGGACTAGTGATATGTATTAAAAATTTAGACACATAGTTTTATAATGTGACTTGTGTTACATTTTCCATATAGATTTATTTCTGGAAATCTTATTTCCATATAGATTTATTTATTCTGTTAACAGCTTACCAACACCATCATTCCTGAGGACCCTGGGCCTCTGAACCAGAATTACAAGGGATCAAAGTGAAACTACTGTTTAGCATTTCCTACTGGTGGAAAAGTGTTCAATTGAGTATCTATAGGTCTACTTTTCCCCAGCTGGGCAATCTTGAGTAGGAAACCTAACCCCTCTGAGCCTAGATTTTGGTATCTATAAATCAAGGAGGTTCAGCCTGTCTAGTGGTTTCCAAATCTTGTTTTCTGACGTCCTAAGTATCCTCAAAGGTATCTTAGGGGGCCACCTCAGGGGCCAGGAAGAAGCTGTGGTCAGTGACCTCTGATTCTGGGATAGTAGTTTTCTTTCTATCTGCCTTATAGGATGTCATGGGGAAAACGTTTATTATGAAAAAGAAATTTATAATGACCTATAAATTCTGTAAGGTACCATGCTGTACCTCCTACAAGTGAGAAGAGATTCTGGCTGCTTTCATTTTGAGGGCCCCTGATAGATGGGGAGATGCTGAAACAAGTCACAAAACACAAGCTATACAAGGCATGTGATGAGTATCTTTTAGCGCTGTCAGTGTTTCTCATGGCTACGTGAGTAAACTTATTGGAGACAGCCTCTCAACTTGAGGTCCTTGGTAAATACAGGGCCCAGGCCAAATGGCTTTCTTGTCTTCTCCCAGCTCCCATCCTCAGAATAATGCCCTGTCCTGTCAGCTTCCCTAATCCATGTATCTGTGTGTCTTAGATAAGTCTTATTTCTAGGATTTGAATGTTCCAATAAAGCCAAAGAAAGGGTCCTCTATCAAGGGCCCAGAGAACTCCTAAGTGCTCTGTATCTGTTTCTATTACATCTTCTCCAATACAACCTTAATAAGTGTGTTACCAGGGTTACTTTATTTCCATAAACACATTATTTCAATAGTCAAAATATTTGATTAATCCAAATATAACAAAAGAAAGAAATTTGGATAGTTCTCTAAATTTGCAGTCATGGGAGCTGACAACTGTGTCTATATTTAATCAATGTTACTCATTTCATGAAAAGTGAAGATATAAGAAAATATTTTAAAACCATATGAGAACTAAAATAAGCAATAAAACATGAATATAAATCACAAATAATGAAAATAGCCCTCCTTTTAAACATAGAAATGAAATTTAAAAAAAAAAAGATTGTTTCAACCTTCCATGGGGGGTACAATCTAAGGGCTGTTTATTTTAGTAGTATTCCATAATATGCATTAAACTTGTCTTTTTGATCTCTCTGTAAAATACATGCTGGCAATACAGTTAACCAGATACCCAAAGAAACTGTATTATTAGGTGCCTGTAACTAGTGAGAGTGTTGCTTGAACTAATTGAACTCATTGGATATAGTAGTTTATGAGAAACATAACCCACAATATGACATAAGGCAACAGAAGAACAGGAGACTGGAAAGCACTTAAGTCTTCCTGGTGTAAGGATGGTTGAGAGCAGTGAAGCATTATTGGGTAGATTCTGATTCCTATTTGCTCCCATTCTAAGACACCCAGGTCGAGGTCACCATTACCATTTCATCTTGTTGCTTTAGTAGCCTACGAATCAAGCTGTGGGTGAGTAAGGCAGCAACCAAATCTGTCTGATTTTGCTAGAGAAACTAGCCTCAGTGAGTTGTTCAAATATGCTGGTTTCCTTCATGGTTTTGAGCATCCTCTAGAGTACCAGGAGGTCCATGCCATGCAGCAATTTATCATTTTGTAAAGGAATAAGTTTGCAGTTTATCCTTCAAAGTGTAATCTGCAAGCGGGAGTCGCTCAGCAAGTGAGTGGGCCTAGGTTGTCCTGAAACACCTACACGTCAGGCTCGCTATTACTGTGCTACACTTTGGCTGCCTTTATGATAACTTTTTGGTGGTGAAATTCATATTCTTCTTGAAAAGAAAATCTGCTAGTTCAGTGAATAAAATGAAGGGAAAATAACATAAGTCAGAGACATGGTTCTTAGCCAAAAAGTAAAAAAGTTTGAAGAGTGAAAATTTGTATTAGAAATGGCAAAACTACAGAGAGGGTAGAAAGATCAGTGGCTGCCAGGGCTTCAGGGAGGGAACAGAAGGGGAAAAAATAAATAGATAAAGCACAGGGTATTTTTAGGGTAGTGAAACTATTCTATATCACACTGTTTATTTTAGCAGTATTTCATAATATGCATTAAATTTCTCTTTTTGATATCTCTGTAAAATACATGCAGGTAGATATATGACATTATGTACTTGTCAAAAGCCACAGAACCTTAAAACACAAAGAAAGAATCCTAATGCAAATGATGGACTTTAGTTAATAATAATGCATCAGTATCAGTTCATCAATTGTAACAAATGTTTCCCACCAGTGCAGAGTGCTAGCAGGGAGAGGTGGCACATGAGAGCCCTGTGTTTTCTGCTCAATTTTTCTATAAACCTAAAAGTGCTCTAAAAATAAAGTCTATTAATTTTTTTAAAAGTTATGTTAGGAAGTGGCTCCTGCCTCACGTTGTTCATGTCCTATACAACATAAACAGCTGCACAAAAACTACAGAAACAAGGAAAGTGACCCATGAAACCATTTCAACGAGCTCTACTCCCTGTGCAAAAGCTGGACATCAAATGAAAAATGAAATGTTTGTCAAAGTTGAGCAAGTAGTTATCTGGTCATATGAATAACAACAAAAAAAAGACTTGTATTTTTATTTTTGAGATAGGGTTTCACTCTGTTGCCTGGGCTAGAGTGCAGTGGCATCATCATAGCTCACAGCAACCTCAAACTTCTGGGCTCCTCCTCCCGCCTCAGCCTCCAGAGTAGCTGGGACTACAGGCTAAAGGCCTATGCTACCATGCCTGACTAATTTTTTTTCTTTTTTTTTTTTCTAGAGACAAGGTATTGCTCTTGCTCAGGCTGGTCTCAAACTCCTGACCTCAAGCAATCCTCCTAGGATTATGGGAGTAAGCCACCATGCCCAGACAAAAAAATGATTTTTAAATGAAAAGTGATTTTTGGAAGAAGCCAAAAGGCTGTACAAACACTTCGTGAAGCAACCAGTGAGATTACTGGACTGACTTTTTCCATGAGTAAATTTTAGGAAGTGTTTTAGGAAGTGTTCCATGCTGTGATATTAATAGGAGAGGGCCACTTAGCTTCAAAAACATGTCTTCAAAGTTGAAGAGAGGAAGCTGACATACAATACTAATGGAGGATGCCTTTCTTTGCAAATGTGTGTGTCCATGAAGGAAAATGATTTAGAGTCTAAAAAGTCTGCAGGCAGACCATGTCCTCAGATGCCTTGCAGATTGACCCAGATCTCAGGTTCACCTTCCCAAGTGAGCTGCTGCGACCAAACTTCATGCTTCTGTGTAGTACATTTCACCTTCATCTTCACCTTTGTCCACAAATCAGCACATTTCATCATCACTGTAACAGTTTTGCTGATTTAGTTACTAGCAACAGAATATAATGTAAGACATCGTTGAGTTTATTGAGCTTATTTTAGTGGCTGGCTTTGTTTTTATAGCTATATGCATATTAATACAAATGACAAACATATATCTAGAATTGTTAAGGATCTGAAGAGTTCAGTTAACATTTTCATCTGTAGTTAACTGTTGTATAGAGAGGGAAATTAAATGTTCCTTGAAACCAATCAACTGGGGATTCTTGAAGGGCTTGGGAAGGTTCCCTTGTGAATGGGAAGGTCTACTTTAATTTGAAGGAGGTGACAACATTCAGTGTCCCAGCAGAAGGAAAGTGATAATTCTATGGCTTTTTAGAATAAATGTTTGAATGATAAAGCTAAATGTACAGGAGTGATGTAAGTGGAAGCTAAATGAACAGAAACAAAAGAAAAATATAATAGCAACTCAGGCTCACATCCTCTTTCCTAAAGAGGTCAAAACAAGATTCCAGAGAGGCAAGGTAGCTTATAAATATAGCAATACAGCAAGTGGGAAAAACACATTTCTAGCTTAAAATGTAATTAATTAGGCACTGTGCAATTATTTGACAATTTGCATTTTCCTGTCTTATCATAGATCTTCCTTGGGCTACATATGTTACTGAGAAAATTAGCCATGTTACATAGCAATAACATTAAAGGCATCACTTTGAAAAGCACTATGTAAAATAAACATTGCCTTGAAAACTAGGAGGTTGCTAGGAAATTATGTCAAGTGCAATCCTCTCCAGTTATATCTTATTTTTCCATTTTATATCTTCCTCAATCATTAGGGCTTAACCCCTACAGGAATTTACGCAAAGATAGCTTACATACCTCTGCAAATATAAATTTTCCTAGGGTTCCATTTGATCTGGGCATTAGTGCTAAGAATTTGGGGCAGGGTCAGCTGTTCTGGAAAAGGGTAACACTTGGATTCTTGACCATATGGGGGTTTGTACAGGACAGGAGATGATGGAACTAGGCTGGGTCCATGTGGACATTTTTATTTATATATATATATATATATATATTTTTTTTTTCTTTTTCTATTTTATTTCTACAGGATGAATCAAAGGAGAAAAGTCTCAGGGGCAAGCCAAACCAAGTGACTGGAGTTATTTTAAGAAGAAGCAATTCATTGCACTGGTTGCCAAACTGAAAATGCCTGGACAGCCTGTTCAAAGAGCCAGCAGCAGGAAGAGGAGAGATTGTTCCAGAAACTCTTGCCAAGAAGCAGTGAGACAGCTGGGGCAGCACCCCTCCTGTGAATTAGCATTTCAATGGTCCTACTCACCAGGGGGCTGAGAAAGCCAGAGAGATTTCTCTCACAGTAACTCCAAAGATTTTTCTTTCCATTCATTCTATCAACTTACTAGAGGTGGATCCCTGATTCACTGATACAAAAAGGAGGCGATAACACTGGAAAATAATTCATAGTGACATTTGGACTTTTCTTTCTCTCAATACTAATAGCTACTGTGTATACAGCACTTTCAGAATCCAAAGCATCATTGCATTCATCATCTTATTAAACCTCATGGCACCCTGTGAGACTGTATGATTTTTCCCATCTATAGATGAGGAACTGTGGTTCAGAGACATTGTAACTGGCCCAACCTATCAAATATAGTAAATGGCAGAGCAAGAACTTGAAAATCCAAGTCAAGCATTTTGAAAATGAAACCAAAGTTTCATCTCTAATCCACACAAAAAGACCTTATTAGTTATAACAGTAATAAATGGAACACCTAATAAATGGCCCTGCACTAGGTATTCTGCACAGGAATCTTGAAAAAACAAAACACCATAAAAGAGAAAAATCTTCAGGTCAAAGAAGGCACAAAGTGGGTACAGATGACATGAGAATGATTTTCCAAGAGAGAGGGAGCCTGCCAAAAACAGTGAAAATAAACTTTTTAAAAGGAAAATTTTAATTTCATCCAACTATAAATGAAAAAGACTCTGCCAAGGGGCCTTAGCCAAATGCAGCCTCTCATTGGATAGGTTCCACATTCACGGTCATGGCTATTAAACTGCTGAGCTGCTTGTTTTACAAATCAGTCATTGCTAATAGAATCACTTCAATTTCTGAAATCCAAAAAGTCCTTTCATCAACCACAAATGAGACAGTAAATGAAAGGCTATTTTATTTACATTTTTACCTCTTACTTCAAGCACTGAAAATATGTCTGGACTAAGTCTGTTTGGATCCAGGCCATTATTTTTTTTAGTAGGAAATTTACCAATGCCTAATATCAAAAAAAATAACAATAATGTGCTTGATGCAGAGAGACACAAGGTCGCTTTACACAAAGTCCACTTAGGCTTAATGTTAATATGAGCTTTCTTCGGCCAGTTACTGCCCAAATTTGCAGATACGCTGACTTTCCCACAAGGAAGTTTGCCTGTACCTAGGTTTATGTAAGGCAGGAAACTGTCAAGTGGCAGGAAGAGGGTAGACTTTGATGAATAAACTCAAATATCACAATATATTGTACCTTAGATAGCACCGTACCTCATTTCCTGGTGTATGGCCACTCACCTTCAGGGAAAGGGAAATGAGTTTTGCTTTTAAAACAGGACATTTTACTAGACACAGGCAGCAGAGTTGAAGAACACAGACTCCTGTTTCGTATGTCCCACTTTGCCCTCTGCTCCCAACTGTGCTTAATAAATAGGAAACTGCAATTTTATCTGTGCGTTTTCATACTTAGTGTCACCTTTTTAAGAACTTATAATTTATGAAATATTCATGTCTAATATAGTCACAGTTGCTGTGTCCTATCTCTCTGTTTGTAATTTTCCAGTTTTCTCTGAACGTATTTTCATAAACAGTCTTTTGAAAAAAATGTAAGCTTTGGAGTATTTCAGTGGAGATCTGCACAGCCCCCCCCTGGAAACTGACTTTCTAAGAAAATGACATTCTACAAATGTTGAACTGTCCTATGTTTGTTATTAAAGTAACAGGTTTTTATCTGGTCTTCACTTTAATGTGTTTTTAAAAAAATTTTTCAGTAGAGAAGAGAAAATTAAAACTTATCACTTCTGCACTGCTGAACTGCTCTTCCATAAAGCCATCTTTGAAAGGTAACCTTGTGTTTGTGCAGGTTGCTCTATTTATCACGTGGAGCACTGTAGCTAGAGCCCTGTGTTTCTGTGGTTATGGTGGTTCTGTCTCTCTCGCACCCTCCCTTTCTCTCTGGTGTCCAAAGAACAGAAAGGAGGATTTCACTGGTGAAAAACTCTCACAAGGGAAATAGAATAAGAATTTGCAAAATCAGACTAGGACAAAATCTGTTGTCTGTACTCCTCATTGCCTTTCTTATTCATGCATTGATTTTACTTTCTTTGGAGTAAGACCCACTACGATGGGTCCTGGTGCTCCACAAAAGAGTCAGACACGTATCCAGTTTTCAAGCACTGGCAGGGGCACTAAGACATACATGCAAAAATAATCTCGGACAGTAAGTTACAGGTGCTAGAGAAGAGATACAAAAAGCTTTAATAGCGGTCGCTCCTCCAACTTGAGAGGAATAAGGAGAGTCTTTGTGAAAGAAGCTGCATTTGGGTTGAGCCTTAAAGGACAGCAGAGCAGTTCCCTCCCCCTGAATGGCATTCCACCTCAATTCTCACCTTTCAAAATGCAACCTGTCAGTTTGGACTTGAAGGTTCAGTTTGGACTGTAGCCCAGCTGTAAAGCCATTCCCGATGCCACACCAGCACATGTTCATATTTTCTTTCCATTCTTTGAAGCAGGAGTCCCTTTGCACTTCTCTGTGGCACCCATCACATTCTTGCTTGCATTACACTTGTCTGTGTGTTTTATGGTTGACTCTCCTGGGCAGCTAGTTCTTCCCAGCTTTCCACATCCCTGTTAGCACCTAGCCTGGCGTGCATCGTGGGTCCCAGTCGGTCTCTCTTATAACGAATGAATGACTTCACTTCCCTTTTCTTTGTTACATCTGCTGGCCCGTAGTGTCACTTGCCTGCCATTCCTACAAAGCAATAATTTAATCAATTCTTGTTCCATTTTTTTCTAATATTTGGGGAAAATACATTAAGAAGCTTCCCCTTATACACAATGCAAGTTGGACCCAGAGCATGAGCCTGTACTTTTCAGGTTGGTTTCTTACAGGATTATATGTAATGTGAGAGGAAAATCTAGTCTAAAAACCTTGATGTCATGTTATTTACACTGCTTCTCATGAGCAATAAAGCTGAAAGCTGGCCTTGGCCTTGATAATTGAGCCCTAGTTATGTTACGGACCTTGATTTTAGCTTTGAATTGCTATTTACCTCTGAAATATTCTGTCCCAATTTTGTCTGCCTCAGGTAAAACTGTTGGACCACAGAAAGCATTTTAAAGGTAATACCGCTTTCAGTGGACACAAGTGAGTGAGTGTAATTGCTGGCATCTCCCAAATTAAATATATTTGCAGCGAGTTCACTAGTTGTAAGACTATGAATCAGACAATAAGACTAATTTAATGTTCAACTCCTTCAGGCCTAAATCAAGAGCTCAAATTAAATATTCTAGTTTCTTTAATAACTTTGAGTCCTGGAATAAATAAAGCTGTATAATAACCAATTCCTTTGACAGAGTTGTTAGAACATGAAAATAGGTTTTCTATAGATTATAATCATTAGCAAAATTTCACTTTCCCCTTCAGAAAAGAAATAATGTGCATAAACTTTGGGTTTTGTCAATCGAGACTTGAAGCAAAGCAATAGAGATTTGTTAATTTTTCATTTACTACTAACCCATCCACCCGTCCATCCTGGTGTGAGCCATTTGCTGTGCGCTGCCTTAGTGACCTGGACAATGATTATGCAATGATTCACGTCCTTTCAGCCCCAACTCTTACTAGAGCCATTATCACTACCACACCTTTCACACTGGCTTTAGCCAACCTCATACACGCTGTGACAGTGACTCCACCTGAACCCTGTGCTCTCGCTTCCTGTTCTAGTGTTCTCTGACACTGGGGTGTGTTAACACGCTTGATACACACATGTAAGCTACAAGTTCAGGAGAGTTAATGACCATGAGGCTACTCTTGACAAATACAGGATCATGCACGCATCAGTCATCTGCAACGCAGCCAACTTGAAAACGCAATATCATTGAGTTGCATTACTCTTTGTGTGACTTCCCAAGTCCCTTACTCTCACTCCTCAGGATCACTTCTAAATTAGACTACCTGCCTACAAGTCTTCACCTCAAGCTGGACCTTCTGGGGAATCAAGGATAAAATGGTTAGAACCAGGATTAGCTATAGAAATATATTAGAATGGGATTTTAAAGCTGGGTCATTTAATAGTCAAATAGCAATAAGGACCCCACTGCTGTGGTAAGTGGTGATCCCCAGCATGAAGTGGCATCACAATTATCTCAGCTGTGATAGTTTGGGATGGGATAGGAGAAAACCTCAGCAAAGCCTGATAGGGGAAACACACTTCCTCCTCTGGGAAGAAATAACAGCAAAGAGATTGGCTAATGTATATTCATACATACATGTATCTTTACATATAAACACACATACACATCAGGAGGAATGGGGAGAATGTATGTGGGAGTGGATCATGAGGATTTTGGACTGGGGTATGGGAAGGAAGAAAGCTGACTGGCGGTCAATGTCCTGGCAGGCACACACAGATCGAGTTCTAACATGCTGCAGAATGGCTCCTTGAAACTTGGCCTTAATAATGGCCAACATTAAATGAGGTGAAACTGTCTTGGCAGAGTACTGAGATTAGATGCTTGAGGAGGCAGGAATGTTAGAATGGATTTATTACATACAATCAGAGAACTCACCCCTTCTTTTTCCAGAAGGACCCAGATAATTTCCCCTTCTTTAAAACAATCAGGAATGCACCAGTGAAGGAACCCTACCAACTCTGAGAACCACAGTGGCAGCTGTTCCCCATAGCACACAGTTTACAGTAAGAGATGTGACCACAGGACCGGGTTCTGTAGTATCAAAGAGGATGATACGATTTTAGAAGAAGCAAGGGTGGGTGGCATTTAAGCATCAGAGGCAAGGTTGACATAATTATCTTAATAGGCAACAAAGCCAGACCACAGTGGCAATCAGACCCGCAGGATCTAGCATTGTTAGGAACAGTATGTATATAAACAGTAACTACTGTGATACTTATTTTTTTTAAAAAATCAGGAACCGGCAAGCAGAATTCTGATGTCAGTTGCTGCAGGGATAAATCAGGATTTCTCATTTAGTCTCCGGATCTAAGTTAGTTCACGGACCCAGAACCCACTGGCTGATGAGGCTGGGAAAACTTGAGAGATAATCCTGCAGTGTCCATAAATGTGTAAATAAATATTTTCATTATCCTTCCTCAAGGGTACCTAAGGCCATTTGCAGTCACTTTGCACTAGGTAAAAGATAATCCCCAGACTTTGCAAGGACTTTTGGACACAGAGTCTAACACAGATACTAGGGGAACCAAAACATGATCACAGCCCCTTTATTAAAGTGTGGACTGATAGAAGGCAGAAGCTAAATGTATTTCTGCCCCAAGCACATTTCCATTAGGTCCTTAGACCCATCTTGTTGTTATTTTCCTGGTCCCTGAGTATATAATTGGGCTACAAATGATTAGTGGCTAGTAGAACTCTTACTTTTGTTCTCTGATCAGTGAAGTATGAACCATTTTTGTAGAAAGGGCCAAGTGGAAGCCTCATAAACTGCCACCCCCATTAAAATAGCAAATTGGAAACAATGCCTTATTCCAGGAGGAACTGCAGAGATTAGTACCACTATCAAAGACTTAAAGGATCAAAGACACTCTCCATCACATTCCCATCCAATTTATCTGTTTAGCTTCTGCAAAACCAGTTAGAGCATGATGCATGATAGGGACACCCATAAAACTAACCTAATAGTAGCCCTAATCACAGCTCCTGTGCCGAATGTGCTATCCTCACTGGAGGGATAGACACAGACCCTAGCACTCGGCATGCAGCCATAGATCTGGTAATGCTATACGAAGGGTGAATGTGTCTTTCTTAATCCCCTTCAGTAAAGAAAATCAAAAGCAGTTTGCCGTTAAGTAGTAAAGATACCAGTTCACATTCACTGTCTTGCTCCAGGGCTCTGACAACTCTACTGCTCTCTGTCACAAAGTCTCTATAGAGACTTTGATCACCTTGACATACCAAAGAACATTATGCTGTTTCACTCCAATTGATGACATCATGCTATTAGACCTGATGATCCAGAGACAACAATTACCTCCATAAGAAAAACATACGCCACAGGGTAGAGACTGACTCCCTCTACCACTTTGGATAACCTATTTTTTGGTAATGGCCTGGAAACATTTAAGCACCTCTTCTTTACAGGGAGCATAATGTTAATCTTCGTCAATAGAGGGCACTAGACGGATATTGCAGGAGAAAGGGGCTTCTCTCAGTGGTTCCCAACTTTTTTGCCTTTTTGGCACCAAGGACCGGTTTCACAGAAGACAAATTTTCCACGGACCCAGGGGGTGGGGAGGGATGGTTTCAGGATGATTTAAGCGCATTATGTTTACTGTGCAGTCAAACCTCTCTGCTAATGATAATCTGTATTTGCAGCCGCTCCCCAGCACTAGCATCATCGCCTCAGCTCCACCTTAGATCACCAGGCATTAGATGCTCATAAGGAGCCGCAACCTGGATCCCTCGCCTGCGCAGCTTACAGTATGGTTTGAGGTCCTATGAGAATGTAATGCTGCTGCTGATCTGACAGGAGGTGGAGCTTATGCGGTGAAGGGAGCAATGGGGAGCGGCTGTAAATACAGACTAAGCATCACTGGCCCACCATTCACCTCCTGCTGTGCGGCCCAGTTCCTAAGGCCGCGGACTGGTTACCGGTCTGCTGCCTGGAGGTTGAGGACCACAGTTCTACCTGGTTCAGGCGTGCTGCTGTTTTGCTTCTTTTTGCTCCTGATATTCAACTAGCAGAAGTGTGTGTGTGTGTGTGTGTGTGTGTGTGAACATCCAGCAGCGTCTTGCCATAGCTGTGCCCCCAGAGCACGCAATCCCTTAGGGAGCTTGCAGCCTCAACCCCGACCCAGTGACAACCTGGCTGAGGCCCTCCAGATGTGGACATGAGGACTGTGAGCCTTATGCTACGTACTTGGTGAGCAAGCTCCTGATGCCCTGACCCCCTATGTTAGCCCACCCCCCAGCCTCAGCTCGTCTACAGCCCGGGGGCCCACAGAGCGTACATCCAGGCACCTCTCCTGATGTGGAGCAGGTTCCTGAGCCGGACACCCTCTGTGGGCCCATCCAGCAGCCTGCCTTGGCCTGCCTGCATCCCAGAGAGGCATTTCCTATTCGCTCAGAAATCTCTGGCCTGGACAAACCAGTGAATTTCTCTGCCATCCAGGGGGCTGCCACTATTCCTTTTCTAAGAATTCAAATACCAGCCTTGGTGAGGCGACTGTCCCCACCCCCACCCTACAAGTTTGTTCTTTCCTTACGTACTCTCCCTCAACCTAAGGCATTCTTGAGAATTCTCTTTAAATCATTATAGTCATTCTCCTGTTATAGCTAAGAATTTCTGATATTAACCTTTCCCTGTTTCTATCTACAACTGAGGTATCTATAATTTGGGTCAATACTTTCGGAGTCCAAAGATCAAATGGCATGCAGGACGTCTTCCCTGTGGTAAAAGAGAAAGTGCTGTACCTCAAAAGCCTCACCACTAAAAAGCAGGCATAGCACTGGGTGGGTTTCATTAGATTTTGAAGGTAACATATTTACTACTTGGGAAAATCTTTCTGATTTATTTATCTGAAGATGTGAAAACCTATCAGTGTTGAAAAGGGCCCAGAGAAGAATGAGTTCAGCTTCAGGTCCAGGCTGCGGTTCAAACTGTCTGCCATTTCAGCGAGAGTTCTACTGCCAGAGCTAAGGATGCTGTGTGGGGTCTCAGTCCCCAAAGGAGAGTTGCAGCACGGACCCCTAGGACTTTGGAGCAAGGCTATGCCCTCCGAAGCAGAGAACTACTTGTTATTTGAAAAACAGATTCTAGCATGCTACGTGGCTCCGAGTTAAGATGAAGCACTTGATTCACCAAGTGACTGTGTGATCAAAGTTCCTATCTTGAGCTGGATATTATAAGATTCACCAAATCATAACTTTGGGTAGGTTCAGTAGCAATCTACGGTATTATAGAAATGATATATTTATAGTTGAGTCACAGTGGGCACAACATGCCTAAAAAAATTACATGATAAAATGGCCCAGACTCTACCAACTCCTCTCTGATGACTTATACCTCTCACCTCATGAGGTGTTTCCTACAGCCAACTGATGAAGGAGAAAAGCCTGAAGTCTGTTTGTAGATGGTATGTCTTACTATGTTGGCTCTAGCTGAAAACAGGCTGCTGCTATCTAAATCTCCTCCTAGGGGTGACCCTAAAAATAGTAACGAAGGGAAATTCTTCCAGTGAGCAGAGCTTTGATCAGTATACTTGGTTTTCCATTTTGTATGTGAAAAATGTGGCTTCGATATGGACATTCATGGTCTTCTGTGCAATAGTGAATGGGCAGGGGCTGAAAATGGACATTGGACATTATTATACAATTGTAGATAAGAAATTCTGGGGAAGAGATTTCTTAATTTCCACCAGAGAATATTCCTTATAGAAGCAGAACTCAACAACTAAGTGTCCAGGGTGACTTGTCAACCAGAATCTTTGCACAGATACTCCAATGTTGGCCCAATGGATCCATGAACGAAATAGCCATGCTAGAAGAAACTAGAGGCTACACTTGGACCTAACATGGGCTTCCTCTCACCAGGACTGACCTAGCTACTGCTCCTGCAAATGGCTACCTGTCAGTAGCAAAGGCCAGTGCTGAACTTTGGTACCATGCTTTTAAGAAGACTTACTAGGCACTTGGTCACGAGATCAGTACATTGGACTTCTTCCACCCTGCGGTAGAGTGATTCTTCATTACCAGTATTGATACATATTCCAGATAAGAGTTTATCTTCTCTACTTCAATTCTTCTGCAAGTGCCATCAACAGGGACTTACAAAAAGACCGGAAGTATCACATGGAATCCCACACAACATTCACTCTGACTGAGAAAACCATTTCAGGGTTAAGCAGGGCAACAACATGTCCAATCAAAGAATCCACAGGTCTTACTGTGAAACTCATCTCTCAAAGCAGCTGTCCAAATGGAATAGTGGAATGGCCATTAAATGCTCAGCAAGACCCCAGCTCAGGAAGAATATCCTTCAGCACCGGGCATGGTACTTTAAGATGAAATATATTTGTTGAGTCGATAGATAATAAATGGAGTTGTATCCCCAACAGCTAGAATACACAAAACCAGAATTAAAGGACTTGCCCCACTCATCATCATTCCCAGCGACCTACCTGTGGAGTATGTGCTCCACATCCAGAAAACCTGAGTTCTGTGAATCAGGGTCTTGGTTCCCGGTAGGGGTAGGGGAATGCTTTCACCAAGAAACATGGTAGTACACTATTCTGGTGACAGGCACACTAAAAGCAGCATTATACAGTTCATCCACGTAACAAGAATGCTTTTACCCTCTGACATTTTGAAACAAAAATTATAAAAAGTATAATCTTAATTCATATCTTAAATATTTTAACTTATATGAAAATAGAATTTTTATTTCTCTAGCTTTTTAAATTTCAAGTAAAAGAACTTTACTAAATATATACTTTCTTGGTTTCAAATGACCTGTTGGTTTCAATGTAAAAGACTTCCTTTGTCTACTATATGTCACACTTTTATGGATGCATAGTAAGTGTGTTAGAAATTAACCCTGAGGAATTGCATGGTTTTGTTTTTTTGTTGTTAAATGTTTACTATGCCCCTTTAAAGTTTGGTTTTTTATATATACATTTGTATTAAAATGTTTTCCATATCTAAAAAACAGAAACATGGTAAAGATTCACTGAAACTGAAATTATGACTAACACCTTGTTACTTTGGACTCCTAATGTCGTCAGTGGACTAGCAGGCAAAGGAAGGAGCTGGTGGGCTGGTGGGTTGATTTTCCCTGCTTACTGTCAGAGCTAGGATTGGTGCTACATAGTGTGGGCAGAGAGGGTATGTCTGGATCAAGAGAATTCAGTGGGGCTTTTGTTTCTTCCTTACCTGGTGATAATAGTGAATGGCCAATTGTGGCAACCACAGCCGGACAATGACCAAAGGCTTAGACACCTTGGAAATAAACGCTTATGTTATCTCTCCATAAGCCCCAAAGTGAGGTTTAGGGTGAGGGAAATAGGAAGGTGATGATTAATATCAATGATAGCCTTAGGGTCACTAGCACTGTTTCACTAACCCTACGGTATGATATGTTTGTAGAGACTAAGGGTAGCTATCACCTCAACTACGATTCTGTGACAGATCTTACAGGGCGCATGAGAGGATATAAGTGAAGAAAAGGGTGAATTGTACTGAATGTTTCTCATGCAAACTTCACAGTCTCTCAGCCACAAATGTGGAGACCAGTTCCACACAGCCTTTGAACAGCTGTGCACAGGTGTTTTATGACAGTGCCTCACCTTACCTGTGCCCTCTCATATCCTGCTCTGGGGTTTCTCTGATGCCAAGGAGTAGAAACCCAATCGACACTCACATGTATACAAACCCAAGGTGTGGAGGAACCAACACCCACGAGGCCAACCTTTGACCAATGGGAATATTTCTTAGATCATCTCATAAGACTCCTCAGAACGTATGCGACAGGATTGAGCACTGGTGGCCAACTTGGTAATGTGTCTTTGTACTTGCTGCCCTTCCTTCCTGTCTAATCTCTCTGCAATCTTCATTCCTGGAGTATCTTTCAAATCATATATCTGCACACAACCTGTGTCTCTGTCTCTGTTTTCAGGAGCAAACTGCCCAAGACACTTGGCTTCCTTATTTCCCATCTCAAATTTTCTTAATGTAACCCAACTTACAATTTTTATTTTCTCAAATGGCAGAGTTCTGTTCTGTGTCCAAGACTGAGTTTCCCATTAGAACCTTTGATCCCATTACCTTCCAATACCCTCAGAAGCCTACTCCATCCAACGTCCCTTCTCTGTCTTACAGCTTCAGTTTCTCCTTTCCACGTGATTCTTCCCTGCAGACTACATTCTCAGGCCTTTCCTGTACTTTTCTTTGACTCTAGATTCCTGTCCTTTCTCGTATTTTGCCTTTACAACCAACCTCCTGGAAAAATGAGTTTACAGTGGTTGACCCCCTGCTCAGAGGCACTCATCCACTCACTCCCTAACTTCTGGCTTGCATCTTTCTTGGCCGTCACTCTCTATCAACTTGTTTTAGCATATTACCAGTGACTTCTCCATCTACTAAAATGTTAAATGATGTCCAGTCTTAGCTTACTCAAAATCTCTGAATTAAATGTTTATGGCAGCACAATTCACTATTGCACAGTCATGGAAACAACCCAAGTGCCCGTCAATTCATGAATGGATAATTAAAATTTGGTATATGCTCACAATGGAATATTACTCAATTCTAAGAAACGACAGTGAGCTAGCACCGTTTATGCTATCCTGGATAAAGCTTAAGCCCATTATTCAAAGTGAGGAGACACAAGATCTGGAAAATGGGCTACACATCTACTCGCCATCAAATTGGTACTGACTGATTTAAACTATGGTGTTCAAATGGTGGTAGTGTTCACCAGGGACTGGGTGGGGGGACCTACATCTTAGGGATGTGACGTACATTGTCGGGGGGAAGGGATTACCTCTAACCCTTCTTAGGGAGAGGCAAGGATGTACAATGTAACTAAAATGTCAAAAAAAAACCAAAACTTTTATCAGGTGGTAGACTGGTGGGAGGGGGAGGAGGGGAAAGGTGTATATGGACATAATGGGTGAGGTGCGCACCACCTGAGGGTTGGACACACTTGAAGCTCTGGCACAGCGGGGTAGAGGAGGGGTGGCAGGGGCAATATATGTATCCCTAACAATACTTGTACCCCCATAATAAGAGGAAATTAAAAAAAATCTCTGAATTATTAGCTCTGCTAATGAACCACGTCCTTCTTTTTTGCTGAAAATCAATGCACTCTACTCTTCTTCCTCTATGGATCCTCTTCATGTATCTGACTCTACCTAGAGGTTTAGTTCTTGGTCCAACTCTGTTTTCTAACTGTACCTTCCTTCTCTAAAGAACTTTATTCAAAATGAAGTATATAACAGCTACTTCCTTTTTATGTAAATAACTTCTAAATTATAACTCAGCCAAAACTTTTTCCAAGGGCAGGTCACAAATTTCCACCTACCAAAACGATGTCTCTGATGTGTATACAATTGATCCTGCAAATTCCAAACATCATTCTTATAACATCATTCTTCCTCCTGAATCTGTTCTTCAGAGTGGCTTCTGAAAGTCCTCAGCAGTAATACTTTCATCATGCTATCTTCTCTTTTTCTAGTGCTCTAGATTCCATCAATCCCCAATTTCTATTATTTTGCCATTCTACCTCTCTTAAATCTGTTTTATTCTACCAATTTGCATTGCAACCCTAGTTAGATTTTTATTACTACTGGACGCATTGTAATAGGCTTTTTGTGTGGTCTCCCTGACCCTATGCACATGATTATAAGATTAATTTTCAAAAGGCACAAATAAGACATTTCCACTCTCTTTCTTTCAATTAAGCAGTGGTTCCCAGTTGTCAGGTTCAAGCTCTGTGGTTTTCACTCAAGCTCTAGCCACTGTCTGCCTTTATAAACCTATGTCTACCAATTTCCCTTCATAAACTCTACTTCAATAGAAACTTGGACTGGGTATTGAAGCAGAAACTGCAGAAAAGCCAAGCAAATCTGTGTTCCAATCATAGCCTTTCAGCTAAGTAATTGTGAGATCTTGGGCCACCCTTATGCTCTGACTGTGATTTTCAGTTTTTCTCATCTAAAAATTTGTATAATTAGTACCTAGTATAAAGCCATACTGAAAAGGTAAAATAATATATACAAAACACCAAGTATGATGCCGAGTAGGAGAACAATAAATACTGTTTTACTGATCTCTTCTCCCTTTTTATATATATCCCAAGATTTCCAGAAGCAGGCCAATTGCCCAAAAGTCAAACTGCCCAGTGGCCACTATGCCAAATTAAATTGCTTTTTTGGCAAATTAGTTTCAGTACATTGACACGTATCCAGGTTTACTGCCTCTGTGCTTTGTTAAGATTGTTTTATCTGCCTGCATGTTCTTGTCTACAGAGCTTCTTCTTGTCCTTCCCATCCAGAAGTCTTCTGTCTCACATTTGAACTTCCATAGTGGCTTGTTTGTGTTATCTTTCACCTCCTGAGTGCAACCAATGTGGTCTCTGAAATGCAGAGTAACACCTGTTTGGGTAACTTATTTACCTTCTTACAGCAGGTGGACCACTGAGACACCTCAGAGACACCTTATTCTAAACCCAGCCTGGCTGTAACTATCTGCAATGACCTCTTGCCAGACTGCAACAAATCCTTCAGAATGCTCTGCTTCAGTCTAACTGCCCCAGAACTCTCAAAGTAAAGGGTAAAATCACAAGACCTAGAAAAACTTCCTTTTACTTTCCTTTCTCGCAGATAGATGCAATGTAAAATAAGATAAAATAAAAATTCTATTCACAGCCTGCCATTTACTTTGCCTTTCTTTTTCCAACCACTCATTATCATTTTTTTCTAATTACTTCCAAAGCACTAATACCTATTATTTTCTTCTATTTCTTCCATTACAACTATTATTCTAGTTATCTTAGCTCCTGTACTAAATGAAGAATCTCAAGACTAGGGACCTCGTATTTTCATATTTTGTTTTCAGTAGCATCTGTCTAATATAGTACCTTGTAGTAGGTTCTAAATAAATGTTTTTGGAATGAACAAAAGTTCATTGTAATAGGCTAGATATGGTCGGGTATGTAGAGAAATATACACAAGATATGAATTTATCTTCCAGGCAGAGACATAAGTTATTTACAAATGAACTGTTAATAACCACGCAAGGTCAAGCATGATTACAAGTTCAATAGTATGAAAAGGAGGTATTGTGGGAGAGATCAGCAATCCAGCTAAAAGTACTTTTAATCAGCAACCTGACCTCTATCCAAAGCAATTTCTAATAGATACTTTCTAACTCTTAGGAAGGTGGAATGGTATGGTAAAAAGAGACTACTCTTTGAAGTTTTACAGATAAAGACAGTAGTATTGTTTGGTATCACTTAATGCCAAGTATCAGTATTTTTAAATCTAAAACAGGAAGAGTAACTCACATCTCACAAGGATTTTTTGAAGGCAGTATTAGAGACTATGTAAGTAAAGTGTTTTATATTTACTAGTCATTTAACAAAGCTTAGACATTACATTGCTTTAGTCAAATAAGCCAACTTGATTTTACTCCGACATAAAAACTTTCCTACCCTGTGGGCTCGAATCTGCCCAGTGCTGAGTGTGGTCAGTTCTACTATCTTCTACAAGTTTCTATCGCATAACTTCTCAGCCAAGAAACTAACTAGGACTTAGACTCCTACTAGGCTGGGGTGCCGCCTTAGCCAATGTCAAGTTGTGTCAGCTTGCCCCTTGGACCTCAGTGCAGATGTGTATGGGTAGCTGGAAACAGTGCCCATTTCTCTGACAAGGTGACTGCCAGCAAGACCAGGACAAGGGCAGGCCCATGAACAGACACCAAAATGGTGTCTCATGACACCAGCATTAGGTTAGAGATAGGTTACAAGAGAGCTTTTTGTAGATAGAGAAAAGGTCCAAGAAACTTGCCCTCAGGAGTCATAGGATGAGAGATATGACAATATGGATATTTAACTTATGTTATCAAGTAATTCTAATTGTAATGAAAGTAGCTACCAGGGTTTACATAATTTCCTCATATTAGTCTTCACAAGAAATAGTGAGATAGAGTTTATCATTCCCATTTACAGAAGAAGAAATAATGATAGAGATTAAATCGACGTCCAAGATTACAGAGCTAATAAACAGTAAAGCTATAATTCAAGCACTAAGAACAGTTCCTGGGAGAAAACAATACTTATCAGAGACCTTACTTACATAGTAATGTAAGGACTCTCAAGAGCAGTCCATAGCCCACAGCCAGGTGCAAGGGCACACACCTGTAGTCCCAGCTACATGGCTTGAGGCCAGGAGTTAAAGGCTGTAGTGAGCCATGATTGTGTCATTGCACTCTAGCCTGGGTGACAGAGTGAGACCCCATCTCTCAGAAAAAGAAAGAAAAAAGAAAAAGAACAGAAAGAAAAAAAGAACAGTCCACAGATTAATCCCAGTTCTAAAACAAAGTAAATCTTAAAAAACCCAATGATTTAATAAAGTTTTACTTTTTGAGAAAGATTTTCCATTGTAAATCATCACTAAAAATCAAGAATTTTACCTTTCACATGTATTTTTTTTACATTATTATCTAAAAGAAAATGAAAAAAATCTCTTGTAATCGCCCATTTTGAGAGACACCGAGGCAGTCCAATGCAGACATGCACACAGTGCTGGATAAGAAAGGAGGCTTGAAATTTAGGAGAGTTTACTGACCTTAGACAGGCAAATATGTGCTTTATAAATATTTTCTGAAGTTGATGAGAATTGTGTGCAGTGCCTTCTTAAGGAAAATGATATTTTGTAATCAACATTTATACCTACAAATATGTGGACTTGCTCCTAGCTCATCACAGAAAATATTCTACTATATAATCCATTACAACAAAAGAAAACCACCAAAGATAACTCCATTTCTCTCTTCCTTTTCTTATCAAACTTCTACTTATTCTTTAAGAATGAGCTCAATCCCCTACTGTCATGGATAGTATCTGATTTCTCTTCCTAGAGCTTAATTTCTCTTTTCTTTAAACCTCTAGTGTTTAATGTGTGCATCATTCTTGGCATTTATTATGATAGCAAGACAATGTTTTGTAATGTTCCCCAATGTAATTGCTTTAATTCCGTATTTTACTCTAAAGCCCTTCTGCAACTAAAACTAGGTCTGGAGACTGAGGTCTATTGCCCTAGGAAAGAAAAGACAGAAAAAAAACATCAATCAGAACAAGGAGTTGATTAAAAGGCTGGGGCCTTTTTAACTCCATAGTAGACTGTTAAAAACATATAGCAGAGAAAATAATCTTGAAAGTCACTTTTATGCAAGAGGCAAGAGTAAAACCGTGAAAAGGTTTGGGGAATTTTCAAAACTCTGCTTGGAAACCAACAGCCAAAGCCTGAAAGAAGGAGTCATAAAGTTTGCCCAAAAGTAAAATATTAGAAAGAGAATTCATGGGGATGTAAAAGAAAAAGGAATGTTTGACTATGAAGAGAGCAGGAAGCCTAAGTACCCAGCAGGGGTGGATAAAAACAAAACATTTTTGGATGAACCATCACCAGGCTTCCAGGGTGTAGGCCAGGAAACGAAAGTCTCATAGCGGATGTTATTTTCCAACATGGTCATGTGTGCAGTAATGACTGAAAGAGTGGCAGGTGACTGGGTAGATGGGTCTGGAGACAGCTTCCCCAAGACCCACACAATGTCACCAGGCTACCATGGCCTCCTTAAAGGGGCAGAGAAGTGGTTGAGAATAAACGGGAAGACTTAAAGGAGCTGAAGTGGAAACGGAGCACAAGGGCCTCATGACTGGAGGCGTGGAGTGAGACAGAGACATCAGCAGTGGCTGCCAGGGCACAGGGATGGGACTAGACGAGACAGGTTGTGTCTCTGGGGAGGCCAGAGAGGACAGTGGACACAGATGTTACATCCTTTCCAAAGGATGGGAGGACACGTTAGTACCCGTCCTCCCAGAATTTAAACTAAATCCTAAGGAAGAGTAGCCAAAGGAAAAGAGAAAAAGAGAAAACTCTAAGAATTGAGTTTAAGCTTTTTGCTTTTTCAATATTCTTTTTAAGTTTTTAAACATTTGGAATTGGGGCTGCACTCTGAACCAAGCAGGATAATCCTATCTCTTTTAGCTCATTAACTGACTCAGGAATAAGCCTGAAACTCAGACCTAAGACTAATAGTGTATGGCATTCTTTGAGCCAAAGTGATTGGTTCAGGAAAGACCAGGTGACATAAGTTGCTCCAATCAGGACACCTGTGTATGTGTGGATGAGAAGGCTTGTAGCCTGATTCCTGCTGACATAGAGCAGGCAGCCCTGGGACAGAACCAACCTCACAGATGCAGAGATAGAACAACAACAACAAAACATACAAAGAAAGAATACGAAAATGAGATGAAGGGAGAGAGGAAGGAGGGAGGAAGAAGGGGAATTCTTAGTGACATTATTAGCCATTGAATTAACCTTCACCTTGAAAGCAGCCCCACCTCTGGATTAATCACTAATAAATTTCTTTTATTTGTTACTCAGGTTTAATCAGGTATTTCTGGTACTTTCAAATATCAATAAAAATATCCTAATTTATACTGATATTGTTCAAATTTGGCTTGGCTACATCTTACCAGACTATTATAGAAATTCCCCACAGAAAACACTACATACCTGAAATGAGTCAACAAAAGACAGACATCACACATGATACAGATACACCATTATTCCTTTTTACTTTACATTTTAGTTTATAAAATAGTATATGTAAATTACAGAATTTTGTAAAACAGAATATTTGGAACAGAACAAAATAAGTCACCCATGATATTACCACCTGAAAGTAACTTCCGGGTACATTTTGGCTTCTTTAATCTGACTCTTGGTTTCCATTCAGGATTATTTACGATGGTATTTTATATCACAATTTTGGATTCCAGTTTTTTAACATTTAATTGCAGGAATAAACTTCACAATCCTAAATCCTAGAAAGCTGACCCCAACTCAGCATTTGAACTCTGGTGATCACTTAGGGCTGTGCTGGGATAGCTACCAGGGTTTGCAGTTGGCGAGCTGGCAGGCAAGGGCCAAGCGGTCAGAAGAGTGGTGGGAGAGGGGCAGGAGGGGACCTCAGGCTGCTGAATCACCTGGTGGCTCTTCACCCTGGTCTGTGGCACCAGTGGAGCTGGGTGTCTCTGTGGAGGCAGAAGGGAGGGGAAGCTTGGTTCTCTAACTTGGAGTATTTCTGTGTTTCTTGTCCAGCAGAGCCATCTCTGTGCACTAAGTGGCTTCTTTAGTCTACATTAAAGAACTTACATTCTTTGCCAGTGTCTGGTGGCTTCTTTACCTGAGTCTATTGTGACAGCTCTGCAGTAAATGATGATGGTAACCGCAGCATCTCTGGAGCATTTACTCAGTGCCAGGCAATTGACATATACCAGCTTCTAACTTTCATAGTAATTATACAAACAAGGGTGTTGTCATTTTATAGTTCTATCATTCCCATTTTACATATAGGGAAACTGAGACACAGAGAGATTAGATAACTTGTCCCAGTACACAGTTAAAAGCTTATGCTTTACCACTGCGTTACACACCCTGTTATATGCTATAAAATTTGTTATGTACTTCATGATCACTTGCACATTTTTCATGTTATTACAAACTCTTACTAGATATTGCTTTAAAGACCAAATAAATACGATATCCTTTACATAACTGAGTCTCTATTATGAAATATTTTGATGGTCCCACTCTTTAATTTTATAAATAATGCTGTGATGAATATATTTACACAGAAAGATTTTTCTGTATTTAGGATTTTTCAGGGGGATACATTCTCAGAAGTAGAATTATGAAGTCTGTGATATAACTATTTTAAAACTCTTCAGATATATTGAAAATTACTTCCCAAAACTGTTGTACCAATTTACATCCCCAACAGAGAAGTAGAAGAGATTCCTCTTTCACCAAACTCTGTCATTAGATCTTACAATATTCTTTTCTCTGTTATGAATAGTAAAGAACAATATTCAATCATTCTCTTTCTAATTTGCTTTTTATAAGTAATATTTAATAATAGTTAAGAAATTTAGATAAAACAAATGATCTGAATAATAAAGTTAAAAACTAAAAATTCAATTCTATATCTAAAACATTTTGAATTACTGAAATAATAAATTAGTTATAATTTAAAAGAATCCAAATACTGTACAACTACACAAATACTAACTCTTTCATCAGTATAACACTAAGGAAGCAGCTAAGGAGGAAATATTCAAGGACAGACACTGAAATAAAATGACCTGCCAAGGCTGCATATAAATGGAACTATTTCTAAAATGCTTGTTTTATAACTCTCAATTAAAAGAAATGAAAAGTATATATATGGGAAAAAGGAAGAAATACACATTGCCATATTTTAATGTCAAAATATGAAGATGTTTCTCAAAAATTAGAAACAAACAATATTCACTTATTTTTCCCATTGAGTTTTTTGGTGCTCAGCTTAACTTTTAAATGCCCTTTCCAGCTGATGACCTAAAAGAGAGCCTTGAAAAGCTATAAATAGTCCCATCCATTCTGTGCCATGCTCCCTCTTTCAGTGCTTTATGGTCTCCCTTAGGAATGTGTTTGGGCTGGATGGCCCTCAGCCCAATTTCTTGTAAATATTCATTTTAAATGATAATAATTAGATATACTAATTTTCTCTTACCCAAGGCCATTTCTACAGAGGCCTCTTGGTGCTTCATAAATACTAATTAAGCCTCAGAAATGAGACTTTCTCTTCTAGTCTTACTAAATGCCTAAGGGTTTGTCTCTAAAGCTATTTTCTAAGCATAAGCAATGACATCAACAGCAGAGGCAAGAGTTTTAGCTTCTTCCTTCCATTGGGATGGTCTTCAGTATGAACGCATGTTGTCTGATACCAGTTTGGGCCCAAGATGCCATCAGAAGGGATCCCTCGGTCTCTTTTCCAGGTTGGAGATGAATTATGGTAGGGGGCTGTATGGGGTTGCCCATTTTCCCTCCTTTTACTCCAGAAAATCTATCTATCTGATAGCTCAAAGCAATGTTTTTTCAAACTGAAAGACAAACCCATTAAGCAACGGCTCTTAACCTAGGGTCCACAGGCCACCTAAAGGATCTGGGGACAGAATACAGTATAAGCATGGACAGAGAAAAAAAATGGCATCTTTATTTTCACTAGCTTTTATCTGAAATTTATCATTTCCTTTAACTACTAATCCCACAGTAGTGTTAGTAGTACTTATGACTTTGTTATCAACAGAAATTATAGATAATTTCATAGCACTCTAGTTTATTCAGGTATCTTGAAATATCGCTTATACACATTGCTACTTTGAGATTATGGTAGTTTATTTCAGGTTTTAATTAAAAAGCACATGTTTTGTTATAACACACATTTAAGAATATTTTTTAAACTATGTTTCAATATAATAGTTTTCCTTTATAATCCTATGTACTTTATGCATAAAATATAATCCTAGCAGAATATGTACACATTCTTCTTAAGTGCACATGGAACATTGTTAGGCCACAAAAAAATAAATAAATAAATTCAAAAGGATTGCAACCATACAAATGATCTTCTCCAATAACACTGGAATGAAGCTAGAAATCAACAACAGAAGGAAAATTGGAAAATTCACAAATACATGGAAATTAAACTATACATTCTTAAATAATAAGTCGGAAAAAACCACAAGGAAAATTAGAAAATATTTAGAGACAAATGAAAACAAAGCCACAGAATTATCAAAACTTATGAGATGTAGCAAAAGCAGTGCTCAGGGTAAAGTTAGAGTATAAATGCTTCCATTAACAAAGATAAACAACTCAAATCAATAACCTAACTATACCTTAAGGAGCTAGAAAAATAAGAGCAAACTGAAGCCAAACCTAGCAGGAAGAAAAAAATGTTTCAGATTAGAGAGAAATGAAACAGTGAATAGAAAAAAAAATGAAAGCAAAAGTTGACTCTTTAAAAAAATCAATAAAATTGATAAACCTTTAGCTAGACTAAGAAAAAAAAAGAAGATGCAAATAACTGACATCAGAAATAAAAGTGGGAACAAAACTACTGATCTTACAGAGATAAAAAGGACTATGAGAGAGTAGGGTGAACAACCAACAAATTAGATAACCTAGATGAATAGAATTGCTAAAAATACACAAATTACTAAAACTGATTGAAGAAAAAATAAAAATCCGAACATGTCCATAACAAATAAAGAGATTTAATCAATAAACAACCTCTCCACAAAGAAAAGTCCAGCACCAAACTCCACTGGTGAATTCCACCAAACATGTAAAAAGATTTAACAGCAATCTTTCTCAAACTATTCCGAAATAACAGAGTAAGAGAGAACATTTCCTAACTCAGTCTATAAGGCCAGTATTACCCTGATACCAAAGCCAGAAAAAGATACAACAACAAAAGAAAATCTCTGGCCAATATTCAGCAAAGTTTCAGAGTACCAGATCAACACACAATACAGTTGTGTTTCTTACACCAAAAAAAAAAAAAAAAATTACCAAAAGGAAATTAAGAAAATAACTCCCTTTATAATAGCATCCAAAAGAATAAAATCCCTAGGAATGAATTTAACCAAGGAATTGAAAGACTCGTATACTGCAAACTATAAGACATTGCTGAAGGAAATTTAAAAAGACATAAATAAATGGAAAGATATCCCATACTTATGTACTGGAAGACTTAATTTTGTTAAGATGCCAATGCTACACAAAGTGATTTATAGATTCAATGCAATTCTATCAAAATTTCATCAGCCTTTTTTATTCAGAAGTAGAAAATCTTATTCTTGTGTTCATATGGAATTGCAAGCCAAACAATCTAGAAACTGGTCAAATAGCCAAAACAATCTTGAAAAAGAAGAACAAAGTTGGGAGACCCATATTCATAATTTCAAAACTTACTACAAAACTATAGTGATAAAAGCAGTGTGGTATTGGCATAAGGATAGACATACTGACCAGCGAAATAGAATTAAGGGTCCAGAAACAAACCAATACTTCTATGACTTATCAATTTTTAGCAGCAGTGCCCAGAAAATTCAATGGGGAGAGAATTAGTCTTTTCAACAAATGGTGTTGGGAAAACTGCACATCCCCATACAAATGAGTGAAGTTGGGCCTCTATCTTACACCACATACAAAAATTAACTCAAAATGGATCAATGACCTAAAGAAGGAGCTAAAATCATAAAACTCATAGAAAAAGATCTAGGGGTAAACCTTCATGACCTTGGATTTGGCAATAGCTTCTTAGATATGACACCAAAAGCACAAGATAAAAATAGATAAATAGAACTTTATCAAATTTAGAAACTTTTGTGCATGAAAAGTCATTATCAAGAAAGTAAAAATACAACCCACAGAATGGGTGAAAGTATTTCCAAATCATATATCTGACAAGGGTTTAATCTCCAGAGTACAAAGCATACTTAACAACTCAGTAACAAAAGATAAACAACCCAATTTAAAAATGAACAAAGGAGTTGAATAGACATTTCTCCAAAGAAAATATACAATTGACAACAAGCACAAGAAAAGATGCTCAACATTGTTAGTCATTAGAGAAATGCAAGTCAAAACCACAGTGAGATACCACTGTATACACACAAGGGTGGCTATCAAAAAAAAAAAGATATAAGAAGTGTTGGCAATGATATAAAGATATTGGAATCCTCATACATTACTGGTGGGAATGTAAAATGGTTCCGTTGCTGTGGAAAACAGTTTGGTGAGTCCCCAAAAAGTTAAACACAGAATTTCCATATGACCTAGCAATTCCATTCCTAAGTACATACACAAAATAATTGAAAAGAGGTATTCAAACCAATGCATGTGCACACATGTTCACAGCAGCATGATTTGCAAAAACATAGAAACCACCCAAATGTCCATCGATAGATGAATGGATAAACAAATTGTGGTACATGCACAGAATGGAATATTATCCAACCATAAAAAGGAATGAAGTACTGATATATGCTACAATCTGGATGAACCTTAGAAACACGCTAGGTAAAAGAAGCCAGACATAAAAGGGCACACATTGTATGATAGAATTTGCATGAAATATCTAGGATAGGTAAATCTATAAAGACAAAAAGCAGATTGGAGGCTGCCAGGGAGTAAGGGTAATGAAGAACAATTGCTTTATGCTGACTTTTTACCCTCCACCCTTTTGGCCCTCTTCTGCATACGCACTCCTAGAAACTATCCCCATTCTTAAACGCTTAGGATACCACTGATCGGCTGATAATTCTGAGCTCACTATCTATGGCAGCATGAGTTACTATGCAATCCTAGACAAGTGACATAAAATTTTGAGTCATTTTTTTTTTACATTGAAAAATGAAGAGAAAAATAATATCTTCCTCAAAATCTGCAATTGCTAGATCTATTTCCAACTGCATATTAGACATTTCTAGGGCACTTCAAATTAACCATTCTTCCTAAATCTGTTCTTCTGTCTGACTTCCCATATCGGTAAATGGCCATTTTATATAACCACTATTTTGTCCAAGCAATTTTATCTTAACACTAGAAACTCATTGTCACCTTTATTTCTCTCTTGTCTTTCATCCTTTCATAGTCAACTGTTCTCCTTGTCTTCTTAGTCCACTAAAATCTCAGCAACAGCACCCCTCCCCTCACTTCCCTTTGCCGCTGCTGTGGTTCAGGCCTTTGTGACATGTTCCCTAGAACAATTAACTAAAATGCTAACTCTTTTTGCATTGAGTCTCTGACTACACTAAAATGTTAGTTTTCCTCACAATTTCATACTCATTTTTCTCCCTCTATCACTCTTCTTATCTTCTCTGGATGATCTAATTATTTTTCTTAGTTTCAACTTCACTTGTTCTTTGATAACTCCTAAATTAACATACTATCCTTGAAATCCATATTTCAAAAGCTTCAGACTAATATCTGGAGCACCCTTTCAAACATCTAACTGCTTCTCTGATGTTGACAAGGGCATATCTAAAACTAGACCCATCATCTTCCTCCCTAATCCTGCCCTTCCTTTAGATTGTCAGCTGGAGTGGGGGTACATGATCTACCCTGTCATTCAAGCTTAAAACCGGCCAGAGGAAGTAAATGTATCATGAAGCTATTAAATAAACTAGGTAGGAGATGATCAAGTTTTCATTTTATAATTTTGTATTATTTTTCATAAAGAAGATCCCCCAAATTGTAAGTGCTTTAATGACTTTAAAAATCTGGATCCATTTCTGCCTGCAAGTGATTCCTTACATTTCTCTTTCTCTTAAATCTTACCTCAAGGAGAACCTTGAGTTTTTTTACCTGGACAAGAATTTGTAGAACCATTTCAGCCCTTTCCATGTTCACCTCTACAGTAGTAGTTTAAGCCTTCAGCATTTGTAACCTGGAAGACTGAAAGAACTTCCTAGTGATCTCCCCACTCTCAATTTATATTCACATCAAATTCATCCTTCAAATAACATACAATTATTGAATAAAAATAATTTTTAAAATCTCATAAATATCACCTTGTGAATTTGCTACTTAATTCTCATCTACAGTTTTAGGAGAAAATCCCGATTCCTTGGTATGGCATCCAAGGATTTCTAACAAATTGATTCATCTACTTATCATTATTTTCCACTTCTGCCATTCTTCCTCATTTATCACAGTATTGATTTTATGTTCTAGAAATACTAAACCACTTGTAGATACCCTCACAGACCAAACTCATTCTTCCCTCCATGTGGTTGTTCAGATTTTCTCCCTTAATTAAAATTACCTATACCTTCTTGCCAACTGTCTTAGTCTGCTCAGGCTACCATAACAAAATCCCACAGACTGGGTGGCTTAAACAACAGAAATTTATTTTTTCACAGTTCTGGAGGCTGGAAGTCTATCTATTTTCATCCAGTACATGCAGGAAGATTTCAAACCACACAACGGTGAAGGCCAACAAGATTGAAAATGGAAATTTCATTGTGTAGCAGCATTCAACTATCTGGATTAGTTTTCAATATGAGGAGCTAATGAAAAATTATCAGATATAAGATGGAAATTCACAATTCCAAAGAATAGCCATTTACAGAATAAATAATTCCTACTAATATGGAATTTAAAAAATCTAATTATTATACACACACATGCACACACACAGAGGCATATTCATATACATAGGCTCCCACTGTGGTAATGGCAGACCAGGTAATAACACACTGACTCTTGTGTTGAAGACCACTAACAAACTTGGTGAAATCCAGAAAAGATCTTAATTAACATCAAAGACCCAATAAGATATTAGGGAATTTCTTGTTGAAAGAATAGAATAAGAAGAGATGAACTAGAACCTTCCTTTCCAGGGAATATTTGCCCATATAGAAGTACCTGAGAGGTGGAGTTCTTTAAAGTGAGGACCAGGTGAGGTTTGGGGTCCTGAAAGCACCAGGAATGAGAATCTAAAGAATATCCCCTCTTCCCTGGGTGTCACTTTCACTCTGGCCAATTTGCATATTCTTGTGGAAAGGGCTTAAAGGCAAGTAGACCTTTCAAGTAAATTTCAGGAACTAGAAGGATGGGTGTGAATTTAATGCCCAAAAAGGTAAAAATGTAATGTAACATACATTATATTTGTGGTAGGGACACTTAGGGGCTGTATTCTTAAGTTGGGGTATCTTAGCAGATCATCCAGGTAGCTCAGAAAATCATCATGCCTTTATCCAAGACTACTTTCACTTCCAGTACTTGGCATTAAAAAAAGAAAATATCTTCCTGGAAGAAGATATATTCTAAGTCTCAAATTATTTCTCAAAAATAATTTCTCGAAATTTTCAGGCAACAGTAAAAAACTATAAAGTACAAAAAAGAAAACAATAATCAAAATCAGTACAAACAATAAACAATAGGAATAGAAACAGAAAATCCATATTTATAAATCATCAGATATAGAAACCAGTGTAGTTAGTTACTACAATCAAGGAGATACAAGCTGAATTTAAGATTATAACAAGCATTTGGAATAAGTGAAATGTCACACAGAAGATCTGAAAAATGCTGAACTAGAAATTATGGAATTGAAAAATACAATAATGAAAATTAAGAACACAGGAGGTAGGTTTAACACTGCTGAAGAGAAAATTAATAAACTAGAAGACAGATCAGAAGAAACGATCTGGAATGCATCATAGAGAGACAAAAATATAGGGCATACATAGGAGAAGATAAGGGACATTAAAAGACACAGCTTAACGTACATTACATTTGAGTTCCAGAAGGAGAGGAAAGACAAATGAAGCAGAAGTAATCTTTGAAGAGAACTGATATTTAAACTCATATTGATGACAGAAAACAACACTATTCAATAGGCCTGAAAAAGCACTTGTAGGATGAGTAAAAACAAATTCACATCTAGATACATCATAGTGGAATAGCAGAAAATAGAAGACAACAAGGAAACCTTTAATACAGCAGAGAAATAGACTAAATTCATAGCCACAGCGCAGACTCCAACCGACTTCTTCGGAGCAATATTAGAAGCCAGAAGCAAGGATAAATATTTATTCAGGAAAGCACAGTTAGAAATAGAATTGAAATCATTTATTGAATGCAATAAAAGGTTTCCCACAAAGAAAACTATGAGTTCATACGGCTTCTCCAGCAAATTCTGTCAAAGATATTTTTAAAAATCTAATGTTACACAGTCTTCCAGAAAACAAAAAAAAGAAAACTGGTTCCTCCTTATTTTATGGTATCAGCATAATCTTCTTATCAAAAGCCAACAAATGCAGTACAAAAAGGACACAACTATAGCTGCAAATAAATCTCACAAAGTTGATATAACAGCTATAAACCTTTATACTTCAGTTCATATGCCATAAGGATGCATAAATCAAAAATTGTAGGAATAAAGAGATAATCAATATGATTGTTTTGATAATTTAAAATACCCTCAAAAATTAAAGAAGACATTCATAATGTAATTATCTGGCTTGATTATAAGTAAAAACAAAATGTGTTGCAGAAATTCTCTGGAACATTTATAAAATGAATATTTACAAAGTAGAGCATGCTCTATCACATAGGAATTTCATTAAATTCCGAAATGCAGAATCCTATAATCCTAGACCTTTTTTTTTTGCTATAATTCTTCTAAAGTAAAAGTATGTACACAAAGGATTTTTTAAAATAAGGATATATATTATATAAAAAATTATAGCACCCAAACTAGATAATCCCTATTAAATGAATAATTTCCCAGAAAAGTATTTAAATTTAATAATTTATAAGGAGATATAAAATCTTAATGGACCATAGAAAACACAGAAAATTATCAAAATTATAACCCTGACCATAGACACCAGATCCACATATTTTAAATTTCACTCGAGCGAGCCTTCAAGGAAATATTTTATTATCTTATTTTAATAACTGTCTCAGATCGTAGTATAAGCTTAAAGTTTACTTAATTTTAAAGCTAGAAGATCCTCATTTGAAAATCCAAGAAGAATATCACAAAGAGAGAGAGAGAGAAAGAGAGAGAGAGGAGAGGGAGCAGTTCCCGAGCCTAGGTTGAACAGAATATTCTACAAGGTCTTAATAGCAATGTATTAGAAAAAAAATTATGCTCAAATGATCAAATGAAACAAGAAGGTCTTAAACAAGGTTAAACAGAATTGCTGGGCTTCTCAGAGTCTTTAAAATGCTGGTTTAAGTGTGACTTTCCATGAGGGGCATTTAGTAAATAACACAGCCATTGAATTATTCATCCTAAAAATAGTATATATTGAGTACCTACCATGTCCTAGGCACTGACATGATCTTCAGGAATAAAGCAACAAGCAAATTAAAAACAAACAATCAAAGAGTTTATATCTTAATGGTAGAAACATACAACAAATAAATGAATTATTATAATATAATATCAAGTATTTTAATTGTTAGAAAGACAATTAAAACCTGAGTGAAAGGTCAAAGAGCATGGATGAAGTGCTATTGTATAATGGATGAGGCAGTGAGAAAATACTTCTCTAATGATAGGATTACTCATACTTTTGATTTTCTTCTTTGGGTTTTTCTGTATTTTTAAAGTTTTTATACTGTCTATGAGATTTATATAATAGTAAAACTACCACAAAGTGTTCTGAGTGACTGATTTATCAGATCTATCAAATATAAATGACCAACTTTCATGTCATGGGAGTAAAATATGAAACATCAAAATGAAGTTTGTGATAATAATTTAAACCTTAATGATTCTTGTTGGGTTTCAGCCTCGTATATCAACTTTTTTATCTTAGTGGTTTCAAAAGTATTAATAAGCAGAGAGAATCCTGAGAAGATGCCACATAAATCAGCTTTTATAGTATGTTAGCATATTTTTGTCCTGAAGATGGAAATTGGATGTAAATGTCAGGACTATTATCCTTATTTTCAACATGTTATGTAGCTAAAGCAAAGTGCTCTGTACTAGTTGATTTGCTTGACGTTATTACACAGTAAAAGCATCTCACAATTTGAATATGAGCTCATATGATTATTTATTATGGTCCTTCACATAACCAATAATTACTGTAAAATCATTTCTATCTCAAAAGAAATAAAAATTAGGCTGCAGAGGTCGGGCGCAGTGGCTCACGCCTGTAATCCTAGCACTCTGGGAGGCCGAGGAGGGCGGAACGCTCAAGGTCAGGAGTTCGAAATCAGCCTGAGCAAGAGCAAGACCCCGCCTCTACTAAAAATAGAAAGAAATTAATTGGCCAACTAAAAATATATAGAAAAAATTAGCCGGGCATGGTGGCACATGCCTCTAGTCCCAGGTACTCGGGAGGCTGAGGCAGAAGGATTGCTTGAGCCCAGGAGTTTGAGGTTGCTGTGAGCTAGACTGATGCCACGGCACTCTAGCCCGGACAACAGAGTGAGACTCTGTCTCAAAAAAAAAAAAAGTTAGGCTGCAGGATCAAATTGTCTGGATCGGATGCTTTTCACAACAGCAGAAACTCTCCAAATATTAGACCAGGAAAATACCATCTAATTCCCAGTAGATTAGCATGATCTCATGAACAGTTTATAATTAGCCAGGGAAAAAGTGAACCACATTAATCAGAAAAATAAATTTTGTATATACTATTCTGGAACAGTCTAAAAGTGACCTTCAATTTTATTTTTTCTTTCTTTGATTCAATTTATATATGGACATACCTCTGAATCCTGAATCCAAACTGATCCAATATTAAAAATAACTATTTCATTGTGACTAAAAATAAGACCTGAAACAATCAAATTATTTTCTGCCATGAATTTTCTCTATTTTAGCATCTGATGGGCAGTTTTTCATTTTTATTAGAGGGTAAGACTTTCTTACAGTCACCTAGATTCTAACTCTGGAGTTCATTAATAGATGGGCCTAGGGCTCATGGATGGATATTAAAGGGTTTTGAAATAACCTGCAACTAGTGGCAGTTTGCATGTGCAAGTGTCTGAGGAGATGATTTATAGCATTCAGTAGATCTAGAGTGGATTTGTGACACCTACTCCCTTGCAAAAAAAAAAAAAAGAGAGAGAGAGAGTTAAGAACTACTGCGAGAAACCTGTGACTTTACCAACCTGCTGGGAAGTGAAGTCAGAGCTTAGAACTTTAGAGAAACCTCTTTATCTGTGTTTTCTTCAGGACAGTCCATGTGTTAGGTTATAGCAAAGAGTTGGTTTGGAAGTTAGGAGAGGGGACCAGAAAAATTAAGTGAAACTTTTTGTCATGCCAAGTGCCTTTAGGGTAGCTTATGTAGTTAAGTGTAGGCCTTAGCTTTTGGTCAAATAGTCAAAGACAATTCAAGATAATCAGAATAAATGAGTAGGAAACTGAGCATTTGAGACTCTATTTATATACTTACAGAATACAGCTTCTAATTGCTTAGAGAAAACTGGCTTTTATAAAGACAAGAAGAGACGTATTAAGGAAGGCAGGGTACTGTGTGTGTGAAGTTGTATCATGGAACGGCAGCTCGGAGGAGGAGGCTGTAAGTTTTTCAAGGCTTATGGGCGAGCTCATGATTTGAGGGTAAACCTTGTCAACTTCAGGGTCCCATGTACTTTCCAGTCTCAGGATCCTCAGAGAGTCCCCACAGATGACTGGGAGAGCCTGTTGCTCATCTCTCTTTCTGTACCTGCTGCCTGCCAACTAACATAGCCCTTTTGTGAGGCACTCAATTACATTTGTGAGTTGGAATTTCTCACCTTGAGCTCTAGAATGATAAAAATAAAATAAAATAAGCCAGTGCTGTCTAGCTTGTCATCACCATTACCAAAAGCCAACCCATAGGGACTAGATAAAAATGGTTCTATCTGGGCACAGAAATGACCCAGAGACCTGCATCAGAACTCTGAGCTGGATTCTCGAGAGTGGTTCTTGTCTTCTAAGTCCCCACCTTCCCAGGAGGCACCTCTGTTCATGACTTTCTTCCTCTGCTCTTTGGTTCAGGGGTCACCTACAAAAGCCCTGATCCCTCCTATGGGAAAGTAAAAGGAGTCAGTTGGTCTTTGCACAAAAGAGGCTTCATAGTAACCATGAAAGTGCAAATTGCAGAAATAGAAGTCTAGTGAGGCAGAACATGAGAGACACTATCATAACTAGCTTTGCAGGCTGTGTTTCTTGTTTTTATAGAAAATGTTGTATAATCTTGGGAATGGAGAACTTGAACCCAATTCTAGAAATTCTGTGTTGAAAGGAGAATAATCATAAAAGTGCATATTAATAATAAAGGCTGACGACAGAGATCAGGAGAATGAAGGTAGAAAGGAAAGCTAATGCATGATAGATGAATTGGTGCATTGGACTGGACACTTTTCTCCACTCATCGGTTCTTTGCGTTTTTCTCTAATTTGGCTTGATGGTTTGCCAAGAAGCATGAGCTTTGGTGAGTGTCAGTGCATACAAGGGTGCCCTGTGTGCAACTCAGGCAGCCAATGATCTGGGAAGCATCAGGTGGGCAGTGCTGGGGGTGGGATCCCAAGGAAGTGGCATTTAAGGAGTTTTGGCAAAGCTGGGGAGGGAGCTCCCTGCAAAAAACATAACATTCTCCCAGAAAGAAACAGGGGTCATAAAACCTTCTGAAGAAAGAAAAAGAAACACTGGTTTCCCACATGGAGAAAAAATAATTTAACTTTAGCCTGATTCAAAACTTCTGCATCCAGAATGAAGTGCCTGAATTAAACATAATTCCCATAACTTAATTAAGTCTGACTTTATTATAAATATTAACATGATATGAAATTCTTTTTCCTTTCCAAGGGAAAAACCCTTTATTCACTATTCAGGGAGTAATATTTCCTCAGGGAAAATAAAATAGTCTTTTTCTAAGAGGACAAAGGAGATTCAAAAACAAAACAGAAATAATATACTTCTCTTCTTCATTAAGTGAAACTCTGTTCTAAGAAAAACACCACTGTAGAACAATAAGAACTGGATTCTAAATACATTATATCCCAAAATTCAGAGGTCAGCCACTACCTTTCTATGGCCCTGGTCTCCTGAGAGTTGAGATGATTTTATCCCTTGATATATAGCATCAGTGACATTGTCCACCCTCAAGCTGATATTTAAAAAACACCCTCACTGGGGGAAGTTCGGTGAGCTGGAGGAGACTCTTAGGTTATGAAGAATGGGAGTGGGTAGCAAATAGAGCCAGAGATGTTCTCCTGGGAAAGCCTGTCTAGGAAAGCTTCAATTAGAAAGGAAAACAGAAGAGTGTTCACGAAGCATTTTAATATCAGTAACCCAAATGGGAAAAGGAGAGAGTGATGGGAAAAGGAATTCTTACATCACCTTAAGAATACAGGGTGGGGAAGCAGAAGGGATCTCAGGGAAAACTGTAGAATTTTCCTGAGAAGGGGCTGCTGGTAGGAACTGTGAGTGTATAGAATACATAACATTATGTACATTTGATAGGAACATTAGCAAAATGTTGTGAAGTTAGACTATGCTACCCTTGATTGGTTTGCAACAGAAAAAAACTTGTGTAAAGTGTGCTTTGACTCATTCTTTTGTACATCAGTCTATACACTCCTGGCCCCAAGAGTTCCTCATGTAGCATGGAGCAGGACTGTGGCCCGGGAGGGAAGGGACACGAATAACACAGGGCAAGAAGTGACAACCAGGAGCAGGTCCCAAGAATGAGCTTATCTGGTCCAGAAAGAAAACATAACTTTAATAATGTAATTGTGGCAATTTGTAGATGGTGAATAATTTTCCACCAACTAGATCTGTTTTGCCCAGGCAGTTTGTTCTGACAAATGTCACTTAGACTCTCCTGTGTTACATCAAATCCTCCAAACAGTTGCTCTTTCCCCCAAAGCCTCAGTTATTTGGGTGTAAGACCCACAAACAGAATGAGATAAGGTATGTAAGACAGCACATTCGGCAACAGATGCTGGTGGCTGCACTGCCAACACAGTGGCCACCAGTCAGAGGTGGCTCCTGAGCACTTGAAGCGTGGCTGGTTGGAACTGAGAAGAGCTGTAGCTGCAAAAATACACACAGACTAAAGACTTAGTACAAAATAAAATAGAATGTAAAAATTTCATGAATAATTTTTACGTTGATTACATGTTGTAATGATATTTTGGAATACTGGATGAAATAAAATATGCTACTAAAATCTAACTTTTATAATGTGGCTACTAGAAAATCTAAAATCACACATGTGAATGGTCTGCATTTGTGGCTCACCTTCTCTTTGCTACTCTAGAGTCCCCAGAGAACATTTCCTCGTGATGGTGAGGTCAACCCTGTCTTCTCCAATCTCACAGATACAATACGATTTGCTTTGTTTAAATCTTTTCCAGCGTCTAGCAGGGAGATAAGCACAGGGTGAGTAGCCAACGAACACCAGTGCTGATTGCCTAAGAACCATTTACCGCATGTGTGAAATTTTATGTGTCAATTTGTCTGGGCCACAACGTGCCCAGATAGTTGGCCAAACATCATTCTGGGTGTGTCTGTGAGGGTGGTTTGGGGTAAGATTAGCATTGGGAACTGTAGACTGTCCTCCCTAATGTGGGTGGACTTCATCAGTCAGTTGAAGACCTGGAGGATAAAAGGCTGAGTAAGAGGGAACTCCTGCCTCACTGGTGAGCTGGGACACTGGTCTCTCCTGGCTTTTAGATTCAGACTAAAACACCAGCTCTCCTTGAGTCTAGAGCCTGCCAGCTTTCAGCCTGGAACCAGCATCACCAGCTCTCCTGGGTCTTCGGCTTCCTGACTGCAGACCTTGGGACTTCTCAGCTTGCATAACAACATGAGTCAATTTCTTATAATAAATCTCTTTACACACACATACACACACACACACACACACACACACAAACATACACACACCCCCTCCTATTGGGTTCTGTCTCAGCTGAACCCTGGCTAATATAACACGTATGAAATTGGTTAATTTTAAAATAGAATCTTCTACAATATCACAATTTCAAGTTAATGAACAAGAGGTCAGTTTTCTGAATATATTTTACCAATAGCTTTATGAATGGCTAGTTTAGGCACACAAGAAAGTTACTTACGCTGAATTTCTATTTGCTCATTGTAAAAATAGCACCTCCCTCACATGGATGTCCTGAGAGTTAAAGGAGACGGTGCCTAAGAAAGTGCTTGGTCCCTATCAAGCCTTCTACAATCTCTACTTAAAAGTCACTTAATCCTCTCTTGTTTATCATACAATGAAACAAAAATCCAAATGATGGACACAATTAAAAGATATATTCTCATTAAAGAACTCATATGTTGAGTTAGGTTTTTAAGCCATAGGTAAAATTCACTTCACATTCTTATGTCCCTGGGGGCATTGAACCTTTTGTCATCAGGAAGACAGCACACTTCTGGGACTGGAAGGTAGGTCATATGACCTACAGAGCAAAAAGCAAAAGGGGTCTCCTGGGGGTGTGCTGGCCCAGGGGGCCATTAGTGTGGGGGGATTCATGCATGGTAAGACTACCAGGAACAAGTTAGCTCAGCGCCCAATTCCAGGCCTATGGGGCTCTATGCCGTCTGCTTAGGATGCCAACTCTTTGCAGTCTCCAGCTCTTAAAATATTTAGTATTCTAAAATAATTACCTAGAGTATTCTTTCCAGCTTTAGCAGAAAGACTGCAGCCGTGATGGACAGAGATGCACTGACCCCCCTGAGAAGAGCTTCCACTGTGCTGTCAGTGGGGAAGACCTACCTCCCTGCTCTCTTTCTTGTTGCTGTTATTCAATAGTTTGTAGATTTATGACAAAAGCACCATGTCTTTTTAATTTATATTTCATGAAATTTTGCTTTATATAAAGTGATGAGTTGATTTCTGTAGTTTACCTGATGTTTTCCACTTACATGAACCGAGAGCTATGAAAAGCAAAGCTAGGGAGTACGGGAAGTATGGAACATGAAAGGATAATAATAAAAAGCACAGATTGCAACTCACATACAGAGAAGGTCACAGGATGAGTATTTTTAATAATCATGTCTCAATTATGAAGAAAATACATAGAGTCACAGAAATGATGAAAAGAATGGGAAAACTGGAGGCTCTTGGGGAGAAGATGAACTGTTTCCAACTACAAAGACAGAACTGATCATTAAGGCATCTTCAGCTGGGAGCTCAAAATAATCACCTAATTGAAGGGATGTTTGTAGTCCGCAAATCAGGTTCACATGCACTTCCTCATTAAACTGCTCTATACAGCTGGGTGGTAGGGCATGTTCTCACCACGTGCTTGAGAGAGTGGAAGCTCAGAGAACCTCACCTGCACCGGGTCAGCTCAGCAGGAATGAGGGGATCCAAATGAGCCTTCCACCTGGAGCTCTGCACGTCGTACAGGCTGTTGGACAACAGCCTCTTTTTTTTTTTTTTTTTTTAGAGACGGGGTCTCGCTCTTGGTCAGGCTGGTTTCGAACTCCTGACCTTGAGCTATCCACCCGCCTCGGCCTCCCAGAGTGCTAGGATTACAGGCGTGAGCCACCGCGCCCGGCCGGACAACAGCCTCTTTGCTGAGGAGAAACTCCCAGAAGTTCCCAACACCTCTGCGAGAGGCAGAGTAAATGTACAGGCTGTAAGGTGATGGTCAAGTTGGCTGTTTTATTATTTGATCACTTAATATTTTAGCAAATGGAATCCCTGTTCAGAAAAGGGAGGATTTCCCATATGAGATAAAGCTTGAAGACTGAATTTTCTGTATTTTATAAAGTTTTTTAATAACCAGAAATAGGTTGTCTTGTTGGGAGAGGAGAGGCTGAGTTTTAGATCATACTGGCCACTGAGGAAGAGCCAGGTTGGAAAGGGGTCCAGAGGAGAGCTCAGGTTGAAGGGGGCAATCCCATGCATGGGGTGATATGTCAGATACTGAGTAAATCTGTGTAACTGTCTAACATGTGTTACATATTTTTAAATAAACAAGAATGTAAATAACAACTTTCCTAGTCCCAGTACCATGAAGTACAAGAGTTGGTCTCCTTTTAGATGAGACCACTAGTTTGGCTTCATGCAATTTCTCTGGATGTCAAATTTCTCTAAGGTTTCTTGAGACAAGAGGTAACCACACACCCCACCCTATGCACACGTCCACCCCCCATCTGTACAGTGTTTATCTCCAATCAAAACTTTATTTCCTTTTCATCTGCCTGCCAATATGCTTGCCAAGAGCCAGACTGGACCAAAAAGAAAAAGAAAAAGAAAAAGTGAAGGGTGGGGCAAGTTAGGAAGGACAACGAAGTGGCCAGGCCTGGACCCAGCTGTCCTAACTCCAAGTCAAAAGAAATTTAAACACAATCTCTCATTTCCATTTATTTTTATTATGTTTTTTTCATACTCTCTTTTAAAGTATTTTCCTTACATTCCACACTAGGTAATGATATCACAGGATCATCACATTTTTAGTATTGTAGGGGAACTTGGAAATTATCTAGGCCAATCCCTATTTTTATAAATAAGAGAACTGAAGCTCAGAAAGGGCAAATCTTTTTTTATATATATATATTTTCAGGTCACAGAGCTGGTCAGTAGTTCAGGTACAAGGAGAATCCAGGCAAGTTTTTCTCACTGCAAGTTTCCTGTCTAAATTATGATTAACAATGACCTTGAAAACGTTGATAATAGCTAAATTTTAAAAACCAGTTTCAGCTAGTATCCTAAGCACTTCTAAGGCCCTACAGAATTTAATTTTAAATCACCCCATGTAGTAGTTACTACTATTATTGCAACCTTAAAAGTAGGGAAACCGCAGCACAGTTGAGTAAATTTCCCACGATCATTCGGCCAGCCGAAGCCACAGCAGGGATTCACTCCCAGGCAATCCGGCCCAGGAACCATGTTCGTGTCCACGCTGCTTAATAGACATTCTTGAAATATATTGGTAAGGCTTATATAAACTTTGGAAGTCATATAATGTTCCTGTATTTCATTAATAACTGCAAGTTGCTTTAATGAACCATAACATTAACTTGCTAAATTGCTGGGCTTTAGATATAATTCTCCCTTTTCAGAGTCTGAGGCTACCGAAAACTTACACTTTTTCAGGATTAACTATGAAGAAAACAAGTGATTAATGGAAGGAGGCTGCTTTCTTGAAAAGATAACTGTTTAAAACCTGCAATCTGAAAAGGATGGTTCAGAAAAACTGGATAAGTATAGGAATGAAGCCAAATTGGAAAATATAGATCAGCATAAACAAGGTGTTGATGCTAGGAAATTATAAATTGAGACATGTCTTTCCTTAGGTTTGGGGTATATACTGCTAAAGCCCTACACTGAGATTTATTTTAAATAAAGCCACGTCACCAGGAGAATTTAAATGCATAACAAAGCAGTACACAGATAGCATTTCGCTCATTTTCAACTAGCCTCCCTCGTTTTCCCAGGCTAGGTTTTCAGATTGTTCAGTTTATTGGTGACCAACCAAGGTGACCAAATCCGGATCCTTTGCCCAGCTCTCCCTAGGCGCTGTCTTGAAAGGTAACTGCCCTGCCTAGTCGGGCCTGCCTGAAAGCTGACGGCCTTGGGCTGCTTGTCGCTGGGTAACATGGTTGCTGAGCACCGCCTGTAAAATCACCCAACTCGACTTGCCATTTACAACGATCCGACTCGTTAGTAAATGGAGACAGCCTCTGACAATGCACAGGTGGAGTTAGCAGCTGACTCACCCCACAACCTCATGATTAATAGTATATTGCAGAGAAAATAATTCTCTGAGAAAAAGCCACCATAAGTATTATACAAAAATTTCTTAGGTTGTAGGAGCAAAAATATCATACATCCCGTTCCTTTAAGTGTGGTGATGTCCTGGGCCTCTGCCTTTTGGGGCACTCCGATTAGTGCTTTGCATGAAAGATTCACTCTGAGGCTTGCAGACAATATCCTGATGGCAAAATCAGACTTGCATCTCACTGAATCGTGTATCCAGTGCCTGAATTAAGGGATGAGTGGGCAGTAGGAATAGGACAAAACCGAGGTCCACATCTAGGGTGCTGTGTTGGTCTGTGGGCTTGCTATGTGCATGGTTCAAGGAAGGACAGAAATTCAAGGTCCCTGCTCTCAACATGAAAAGGCAGAGACGCCTGTGCAAACTTTCTAGGCAACTGAATGTCTTGTGTTCTACCCATTTCACGAATGAAAAAGGACTTCTCTGCTGCTAATTAGTGATATCGGAATCATTTTCCTAGAGATCTCTGGAGAGTGGATTCTGGAATGGGCACTTCAAATGTTAACAGAATACCTGAGAGTGTACTATTAGTTTACACATTGTATATTTATCATGTTTATACTGAAGTATTTAAAGGTAAATCACAGATAATATAACCACACTGGAGAAATCAATGGTCAAGGAAACTGTAGTGGCTGTAGACTTATGCCACATGGTCTTAAAGGAAAACAATCTCCCTCTCTCACCCCTTCCTTCTGCTCCCCAATCTTACCTGGTAAGGCTTAGAGCAGATTTTTGCCTTGCCTCACTCCACGCAAACATTATAAACACAGAAAGGTGGGAGAACTGCCTGTTTTCCATTTGCAAACAAAAGCCACCTGCATCTCCTGGAACACTTATCTATCTATAAGAGGAGACTTTGGGCTATAAGATGAAAGTAAACCAAAGAAGTGAAAGGAATAACCCTAAATCGCTCTCAGGAAAAAGGGGGCTAAAGGTACAAGGGCAGTTCATTTCTTTCCTTCCATCTATTCACTTATTCTAAAAATAGTTATTCATATTCCACTATGTTCCAGGCACTGTGCTAGGTGCTGAGATACAGCAGAGGAAAAAATATTTCAGATCTTTGTTCTCAAAGATCGTGGACTATAGTGGGGAAAGACAATTAATATTTACACAAATTTATGCACATATAAAAAAATAATTGTGGATTCTGATTAGCCCTATTATTTAAGCTTAGACCTGATTGATAAGAAGGGGTAAAACTATAAAAAGATCTTGATAAGAACATTCCAGACAAAAGAAATGAGATAAAGCCAATGAAGCTGAGTTGTAGAGTAATTTAAAGATGAGGTCAGAGAGGTAAGCAAAGACTGCCTTATTATAGACCAGGGAACGGCACAGGGATTTCATTCTAAGTGTGGCGTGACGTTGTAAGCCGGAAAGTGATATGGCGACTGACTTTGCAGAAAGATCACTCCCGCTGCTGTGCAGGGAATGGATGACTGCCGGGCTAGAGCGGAAGGAAGGAGACAGCCAGAAGCTACTGCATCATTTGGACAAAAGATGGGGGTTTCTTGGAGTAGGTGGCGGAAGTGGAGATGGTGTAAAGGGGCACCTTTAGGATAACGTTTGAGGTAGAACGGAAAAGACTTGCTAGTGAATTAGACGTGGGCTGGGAGGCCAAAAAAGGAAACCTGGATGATTTCTAGGTATTTTCTTCTTCCTCTTCTTCTAACATTTTGAACAATTATTAAATTGCAGAGATGGAGGCCAAGCTAAGCCCTGCTTTCACTAAATTTCTATATATTACATGGCCTCTGAATGCTCTAATTTATGCCTCTGTCATCTGTGACCTGGCTATTCAAATAACTCCAAACTACCTCCAATCTTACCCTTCTGCAACCCCTCCCCTGCTATTGCAGTCGTCATTCCAAAGTGAAAATCTGATCTTTGTACAATGGCTCCTCTCTGCCATTTCATCACAAGATCAAATCCAAATTCTTTATAACACACGCAAGGCTCTGTTTGATCTGGCTTCTGCCTACCTCCCCGTCTCTCTCATGTGTTTCTCCTTGCCCCCACCTCTCTACACCCCTCACTAAGGCTACAGCAAGCTCTGTACACTTCCCAGAATATACCATGCTCTCTTGACATTGCCATCTCACTTAGAAAGCCCTCCTTAGTACCTAATCCATCTGGAAAATCCTTTTTATTTTAAGAGTCAAATGAATTTCCTCATACTCTGTTTCCTTCAGTTAAGTTTCAGTTGCCATTGCACCTTGTACGCATTCATGTATAGCTCCAATATAGCATTCATGTATAGCTCCAATATAGCATTCATGTATAGCTCCAATATAGCACTGCACTGCCTGTGTACGGTTTTGTTCACATAGCTTTCTCCTCCCTGGATGGTAAATTCCTTGAGGAGAAGCACCTGATGTTATTCTCTTTTGTTTACCCATGTGCTTTTCACAATGACTGACACATGCCAAATGATCAATAAACATTAATTGATCAATTAAAGGAACACCTCGACATCATTTTCATCAATCAGCCATCTGCCCTCTGCCTAAATAACTGTACCTTTACTGACTGTGAACTGAGGACCTGTCAATACACCCATTCTATGTTTTTGTCCATCTCTTTCCATCCACTTATCCTAGGGTCTCCTTACTTTTCTAGTTTTTCACATATTTATTAAATTCCATGGCAGAAGGAGTCAACAAACTAGATAGTATCTCTGTTTTCATGACATGTGAAGGAGAGGCAGAGAATGTGTAAACAAGGAAATTAAATGTAGTTAAGTCCTATAAAGAAAGTGATACAGGTTGAGTTGATAAACACAACACAGGCTAAATTGGGTGTTCAGGGAATGCCTCTTTGAGGAGATAACATTTAAACTGACATTTCAGTGATTACAAGAATAGGATGCAGTCTTGGGAAGATTGGGGGAAGAGGATTCCTGACCCAAGGGATAGCTACTTCAAGGGCTCTACAGTAGGAATATACAGCAGGATGTTCAAGGAAGGAAAGGCTATGTGGCTACCAAATCACGAGCCAAGAAAAGAGCGTGGCAGAAGGTAAAGGTGAGCCTAGAGGGGTGGGCAGGAGCTGGATCATGTAGAGTGTGTGTGACCTGAATTACATGTATAAAGGGGCACTTTGGCTGCTGTGAAGAGACTGCATCATAGGAAAGTAAAGAGTAGCAGTAATGCAGATAGAAGTAAATAAATGCTAATATCTTTTGGAGGCAGAGCCAGCATGAGCAGAGATGGGGAAGCCTGGGGGGAGCCTTTCACACAGAGGAGTTATTTTATTGCAAAGCCAAATATGCCGTTCTTATTTTTAGTACAGTGTGATCCCCCACTGACTCTGGTAGTCTTCCTCAACTGGGGTTCCAAGACTTTTTTCTCCCTCAGCCTGGACCATGTTCTTCTGTTATGCAGCCATTACCACATTAACTTTCCTGGAATCCAAAGGACCCTGTGAAAACCTATTCAACTCTTGGTCAACATAGAGAATATCCTCTACTTATACTATTGATTTATTAAAGCTAACAGCAGGACTTCACATTTACCTATGTTAAATTCTTCTCATTAAATTCACTCCATCACCCAGGCACTCACTCTCTCTGCTCCCTCCATCTTCTTGTCTTTCTCCTTCCCATCCATACTCAAAACCTCTATGTTTGAATTAACCATTGAATTAATTAAACAGTAGCATGCCCAGAGGGCTAGCACTGGTTCAAATTATGACCCAGTATTCTTAAGAGAGAAAAAAAGGCTATGTAAATCTTTAATTCAAAAAGAGGATTTACCCTGATCTTGCTATTGGTGAATTGAAGTACTTCTGTATTTTATAAGTCCATGTGAATATCAAATTCTCACCTTTCATGGGGGAGTTAAGGAAACAATGGGTGTGCTAATGTGAGACACAGTAAGTCTAGAAAATGAAAGTGTGGGGGAAAAAGCAGCATTTGGGATTTGATGAAGCTATTTTCTAATTTTGACCATTTGGCTTTGGTTTCTGAGGAGAGCAGATGCCCGTGGAAATGATTCTTGTAATAGCATAGGTCTGTGACACATGCTGGGAGAAGCACACGGGACCTTTCCATATCGCCGGGGCTGCGGTTCCCACTGGCTATCTGAGTTTTCTGCCTCCTTTCTAGAACCTTTCTGTAGAGGAAGAAGATCCTTAAACACCATATGTCTGTGGCCTTCTTCAGCTGAGTCTTCCCTCTCACCCCCTTCCACTCTGCACCACCCCTCCACCTATGCTTTGAGACAGGACAAACTCAAAGCAGTTTCCCCAACCATAGAGAGCTCTGTCATTTGGTAAGCCTTGCTCGGGAAATGAATCACTTTTTTAAAGTGGCACGCCAGTGAATTCTTATTGGATTACCAGAAATCCAAATTTACAAATTTATCAGATTACTTAAGATTTTTTTTTTTTAAAGTAAATCCAAACCTATAGATAGTTACTGGATAGCAAGATCAAATTGTCCAATATAATTGTGTATGGGTTTTCTAGAGTTAATTGAAAACATTAGCAATCTTTTTTTCCGCAAGTAAATGAACAGATTTAATTTAAAATTTTTCTTTTAAGATACAGCTTTAGAAGATTAAGGAATACAGGAATAAGCACAGGCAATGTACTTATAAGCCAGAGTAAAACTGTTTTAAGGCACGAACATGTTTTTAAAAAGGCTTAATCCAACTGATCTATTAAAATACAGAAAAACACTATAAGCTAGTAGATCTTTTGATCTAATACTTTTTAGAATTGCTTATTTTTTTTCCTGAAATATTTACTGTGATAACTTCTTTTTAAGCCTCATTCTGCAGATAGTGGGAACTGCTTCAGCTCAAACATTCTGCTCTACCAAAGAGTTTTGAGGAAGATCTTTCTGCAGAAATTAGATGACCTATACTAGGGTGTATTTTCAATGTATCTGCCTGAATATCAGTTTTAAAGAAATGAAAACTATTTGTCATTTCAGAGAAGCAGATATCTGCTCCCTATAATCTTAAAATCAGTGAAATAAACGTTTCTAATCTATGCATACACAGGATTCAGACATTGCACTTTAGAAGATTTTTTCCTCTTCATGTAGAAACATTCAAAGGTCTTTTATAATCCATTTGCTAATTTAACAAAAAAGAATAGAGAGAAATACTGAGTATATTTTTATATTTACTATCTTTTTGTATTATTTTTCATGAAGACAGAACTTCTAAATAGTTTACAACAAAACATTGCCAATATATATTAAAGGTTTCATTTCTTTTTCAGAAATATTTTTATCACATAAAAATCTTTTTTGTCAGTGAATTTCAGAATAAAAGGTCTATAAACTATTATATAAAAAATATGTGTGCTGTCAAGTTTCTCTTGCTGAGCAAATTCAGCCCTCCCCTAATGACCATGTTGATAAAGTACACTTGGCATGCATTGGTTTGTGAAATAAAAGTCCTTAAAGCAAAATGCAAACAAGATTCATATATTAATTGCATAGTAAAGACTCAATAAAGATTTAATAAGCATCCAAAAATCTAATACAACCATAAAACTTCTTCTGAAAAATAATTATAAAAAATTCATAATCTGTAAAAAGCCCATGGTACAAATAGGGTAGAAATAGAATAGCCACAACAAGAAGAAACAATTATAAAAATAAGGATTAATCTCCTCCTTCTCTTAAAGTATCACTTCCAAAAGCTTCCCAGAAAATGAGGAAAAACCACATTGTTAGTGCTTATTTCTGGGAGCTTTATGTGAGAGTTTAGATAAAATATCTTTCTTTTACTTGTTGTACTTCTTTTCTCTCCTTCTGCTTTGCCCAGGTAGAACACTAATTCTGTCTCACCAGGTGCTCTGCTCTTCCCATATCTGACACACATTCCCATAAAGCAGCCCTCCTCTCCCATCAGATCACTAATCCCAGACCTTTCTTATTTAGGAATTGAAAGCACTAAGAAAATATCTGGGCCCATTGCCCCAGCATCCCAGATGGAATAGAAGGCAGTCATTGGGTTTTACTCAGGGCAAAAAAAAAAAAAGGAAAGAAACCTTTACTTCCCTCTATGAGCAAAAATTGAAAGGATCTTCTTGATGACTTTAGATATACAGAAAGGCTACTGAAGAGGTATACCCTCCAAAGAGAAGCAGAGCTCCTGGGTATGAAAGCAGTTTTTGCCAAGCCGGGGGAAAGAGCGTGATTATGTTTAATGAAAGAGATGGGGGTAGCAGCAAGGCTGCTGGTTGAAGTGTAGGGATGGGTCAGGGAAACGCCCAGCAAAACTGACAGCCCTGACTGCCACTTCTTTCTTCAGCCTTTGTCCTCTCCCTGTGTGACCATCATCCATATGTGTCATTTCGTCACCTCTTTCTCTCTCACACACGCACAGTGCCATGAAAACACCAAACTTATTCAGAATAAGCTTGTTCTGACTATCAAGCTATAATAAAAATAGAGAATAAAAATTTGGGTGATATTTCCTAGGATGCTGACTTCCATAAACCACTGATTTTGATTGTTTAGTTCTGCTCTTCTCTGTTAGCTAAACAGAAAAGAAATTCTCAAATGGGATGAAACTAAGGGCCTCATTGCCCTTTTCTCTCTCCATTGTGAGCTCCATCTTACATAACATTTCCTGTTGAGAAAGAAACAGGGAAGACACGACGTACAAATGCTGAACCGCTCGTCCTAGTCTCTGGAGCGTAGGTTCTCCCTCTCCCAGTGGAGTTCCCACATTGCCTCAGCTGTGAGCAAATGGAAAAGGAAATTCTCTGTCATCTCAAAGTGCTACCTCATCTGAAGGAATCTCTTCATATCTATCTCATTCTTTTACATAACTATAGTTTTACTGTATTGATTTTTGTTGCATTTGTTTGATAACTCATAAGTAGATAGGGCATAAAGAAATAATTGCTAGCAGAAAATGTTTTAAAGCATGAGAAATACAGAAAGACTATATAAAACACAAATAAACTATATTACACTATTATTCTATTTCTCCATTTAATATGCAAGAAAATAAACTCAGAGTCAAGAAGAATTAGAAGAATCTATGCTTTCTGAGGAAAAAAGGCAACCAATTAAGCACAATGTAATTGTGAGAAGATGCAAATTATAACAGTGCAGGTGGAATGCACATGTTACCACATCTAGTGCATAGTTCTTTTATTTTTAAGTCAAGAATTTACTGAATGTTACCAAGAAAAGAGTTAATGAAGCCATTTATTCTATTAAACAGTGTTTAGAAAGAACCAAAAACAACAATATAATAACTAGCACTTATTTAGTACTACTTTGTGCCAGGCATCATACCATATATGTTCTTGAATCCTCAAAACAACTTTGCAGGGTAGGTATTACTATGCTCATTTCACAAATATGTAAACTGATACTCAGAGAAGTTCAGTAACTTGTTCAAAATTATACATCTAATAAATAGCATAGTAGGATTCAAAACAAGCTCTATTTTGCAAGCCTTTGAATCTTTCATTAAAACCAGTAACTTACCATTAGTCTATATCAGGGTTATAAAATCAAATGTTAATACTAACATAAAAGCAGGCAATAAAAATGGGAGAAGCAGGCTGGTTGCAATGGCAATTGGCACCACAATTCAGCACCGGCGAGAGGCCCCTGGCCAAGCGGAAAACACTAGCACCCCTTTTACATCGGCCCAATGCTACTCAGCTCCACGTGATTGTTGGTGGGATGCAATGTGGACCTGGTATTATAGGAGCTTTCAATTATTCAGAGAACTTGGAAATCCCTGGAAACCAGTCTATTTTAAAATATTGGTGTAAATGTACCCTGTCAATCAAACCACATCAGCACCCTGGGCACCACGTTGCCTAGATATGTCCTTAAAACACCAGAGTCAACCTGCTGGTTATGGAGTCACAATCTACTCAACACTATGGGTGGCCAGTGAATGGTCTCTAGACAGCTGGAGAGAAGTAGTAACTCTGTCCAATTAGTACTTGGCTCAGGCACGGGCAGCAGAAAACTCAGACCAATGTGGCTCTAAGTGTGGCCCAAAATAGACCATGGCGGGTCACCCTGAATCCTGCTTGTGCATTTCACAAACTCTTGCCTGCATTCCTTCAGAGGACATAGACTTCATGATATCATGTATAGGATCCAATTACTAGCCGTCTCCTGGATGCTGTTTTTATCAAACTCAGTGAGATGTGCCCTGTGCACTCTACCTTCTCCTACTATCAGCTGACATTTCCATCCAAGTACTAGAAATGTCTCTAGTTTTGTTCTGACACATGAAAGCAGATACACCAGCCTTGCATTTTTAAACCTGTGGTCTCAGAGAACCTTTGAAAATGAGCTCAACACTAGGCAAGCACTCTCTGCTCCTCAACAAAAGGGACACTCCCAATTCTCCCAAGACCCAACATGAGTGGGCTTAGAAACCCAACAAGATTCCCATCACAATGAAGAAGCTCTGTCAAGTTCCCCAATCCTAAACCCAAACCTTCCAGGATAACAGAGAACCATGCTGACTTTGGGGATATACATTAGTTAAACAACAACATGAGTTGTTTATAATATATAATAATACTCCTTTCACTAAAGGTTTATTCAAAATGCTCATTCTGGACTTGGTATTTCCTGTCTCTTTACAAGACTATAGAAAAAGGAAGATACAGATCCACACTGTCATTAAAAGATTTCTTCCGGAGAGAGCTAAAAATGGCGGAGTAGGGCTGACCTCTTGGCTCTCGGCTCTCGGGG
>VBSM01002608.1:51832565-51843161 GCA_008086735.1 Cheirogaleus medius | reverse complement strand
ATCCATTCCTGAATTGACGGGCACTTGGGTTGTTTCCAAGACCTTGCAATAGTTGTTTCATACTTTTGATTAGGTTTATCAAAGGAAGACTTTCTTCATATTGCAGAAGAATGAAACAGAATCTGTATCTCTCACCACTCAGAACAATCAATTCAAAATGCATAAAAGACTTAAATGTGAGGCATGAAACCATAGGAATACTAGAAGAAAATGTTGGAAAAACCCCTCTAGATATCAGCCTAGGCAAAGAATGTATGAAGAAGACCCCAATGGCAGTCACGGCAACAGCAAAAATAAATAAATGGGACTTGATTAACTTAAAATGCAAAAGCTTCTGCACAGCCAAGGAAATAATCAACAGAGCAAATAGATAACTTACAGAATGGGAGAAAATACTCACAAGATATACATCCAATAAAGGGCTATTAACCAGAATCTACAAAAAAACTCAAGAAAATCAGCAAGAAAAAAATCAAACCACCCCATCAACAAGTGGGCAAAAGACATGAACAGAAGCTTTTCAAAAGAAGATAGACAAATGGCCAATAAACATAAGAAAAAATGCTCAACATCCGTAATCATCAGGGAAATGCAAATTGAAACCACAATGAGATATCACCTTACCCCTGTTAGAATGGCTTTTATTAAAGTCCAAAAATAATAAATGCTCGTGTGGCCTCAGAGAGAAAGGAATGCTTCTATAGTGTTGGTGGGACTGCAAATTAGTACAACCCATGTTTTCTATGGAAATACCTCAAAGAACTAAAAGTAGACCTATGATTTGATCCACCAATCCCACTACTGAGTATTTGCCCAAAGGAATAAAAGTCATTTTATCAAAAAGACATCTGCCTTCAAATGCTGCAGCACAATTCACAATTGCAAAGATGTGGAATCAACCAAGTGCCCATCAATTCATGAGTGGATTAATAAAATGTGGTATACACACACACACACACACACACACACATCATGGAATGCTATTCAGCCATGAAGAAGGATGACTTAATGCCTTTTGCAATAATTTGGATAGAACTGAAGACCAATGGGCTGGGCGCAGTGGCTCACGCCTGTAATCCTAGCACTCTGGGAGGTCAAGGACGGAGGATTGCTTGAGCTCAGGAGTTTGAGACCAGCCTGAGCAAGAGCAAGATCCCATCTCTACTAAAAATAGAAAATTTTACTCACTATTAAATTAGAACTAGCTGATGAGCACACATGTGCATAGAGGGAAATAAAAAGAAGGCTGATATTAACATGGATGAAGGCAAGCAGCAGGATAAGACGATGGGCTTATGGCTAAGTGTTTATTTATCATTTCCAAGATCTTAGCTTCTACTTTAAGTTATGGATCCATAAGTGCTCATTATTTTTAGATAGATAGATGTGGACCAACAATGAACTTCTGATCCAAACCTAAGATTAGGATTTATTCAATTTTAGGCCTGAGGTCTAAAGGAAAAAATGACATTAAAGAACACAAAGAAATCCAGCAGGGGGGAGGGAGAGAGAAGGGATGTGTAAAAACCTATCTAATGGGTACAATGAACACTATCTGGGTGATGGGCACACCTATAACCATGACTCAAGCATTATAAAAGTGATCCATGTAATCAAACCCCCGTAATACTTTGAAATAAATAAATAGGACACTGACATTGAATTTTGAATCTCTCATTGAAATGTATTTATGTTCTTATTTGAACTACTGATTTTAATTCATAGACATTACCTATTATTAAAGCCTCTTTTAAATCTTAGAATAAATCTACTTCATTTTTGTTAAAAAAAATGCTGAGAAATAAAAGTGAAACTGCTTCATTATTAGTGTTGGTGGATCTCCTAGAGTCCCAGCCTAGTCTCTCCCACTCCTTTACCTCCACCTTCAGGTATCAAATAATCTCCAATGTCCACACCACCACAGATACATAGAGTGAGGCTACTACAGAACATAGCTTGAAAGATATCAATCTACTCCAATTCCCTCAGTTTGCGGAGCTTCCAAGGCTTACAAGACTTGCCTACGTTCTTGTTCATGCACAGAGAGCAGGACCAGGGCTATCCTCTGTGTGTGTGTGTGTGTGTGTGTGTGTGTATATGTGTAAATTTTCTCAACACCATCAGGAGACAGAGATTTGAATTTATCATATGGTCAAGTGTTGGAGAGGAAGTACTGTGACAATAGTTTGTCGGCCCCTAACGTGAAGTCCAGCCACTGCCCGCCTGCTGATACTCAATGAACATTCACTGATTGGATATGGATCAAAGGACACATCACATTTGTAACTATTCAAGAGACTAATAAACAATTTAAACTAGAAATAGGAAATGCTCAGTTTGGCATTATTTTCACACATACCTCCTGTGATCCAGAAATTCTGCTCGTAAAGAGAAACACTTGCACATGTACAGCAGGATTCACCTTCAAGAAAAATTTTAACAGCATGGTTCACTATAGAAAGAACCTATTGTGAACAGTGCTTGTCCATGGCTGACTTTGATGACTATGATGTGGTACATTTTACAGAAGTTAAAATGAACAAACTACAATGACATGTAAAATATGATGAATCTTAGCAAATTAATACTGTGAAAAATTAATTCCCAAAAGATTACATATAGCATGATATCCTTTTTTATAAACAAATAAAACAAGTATGTGTCTATGAGTATATATAAATGTTTATATGTAATATAGGTATAAACAATGAATATATATTTCACATACAGAAAGGAAAACAGGTTGGTGATGAACACATGATTCAGGCTGATATTAACATGGATGAAGGGAAACAGCAGGATAAGATGAATGGCAAATGGCTAAATGTATATTTATCATTTCCAAGATCTTAGCTTCTACTTTAAGTTATGGATCCATAAGTGCTCATTATTTTTAGATAGATAGATGTGGACCAACAATGAACTTCTGATCCAAACCTAGGAATAGGATTTATTCAATTTTAGGCCTGGGGTCTAAAGAAAAAAATGATGTTTAAGAACCCAAACATATTTTAGAACAAAAAGAATGGTGGGAAAACTCGTTTCCCTCTCCCTCCAAAGCACACCAACTACACAACTAGCCACTCTTGGTTTAAATATTAAAGAGAAAACTGCCAATATCTGATAGCTTTAGTAGTTTTTGGAAAGACAGATGAAAAACTATTCTAGGAGAACTAAGAATGCAAATGGCAAATGGTGCCCAATTTAAGAATAACAATGGACTACCACACACCAAGAAGGAGAAAAATATATATGAGACACTCAGTTATGTGTGTTGACACATACATACACAAATACATATATTCATATACTCCTCACCCAAGGATAAAACGGAACCAGAATAGTTTAAATTAGGCAGCCTTCAAATGCATCTCACTTCCCACTTCACATCCCCAGCACTAGCACAGCATACTGTCACTGACTAGTGTTCTCCTCTGACCAGCTGGGTGATCTTGAACAAATCACCCACTGGTTTGTATACTGTTCCTCATCAGTTGTGAGCATTAGGAAACAAATTAAAGTATTAGTACAAAATCTGATACTTAATAGTTTTCTGGACAATGTTGATTGAATTTTAATCTCAAAGATAATAAGGAAGAGTGTTGTGATGGATTTTCAGTAATGTTTAAAGCAAGCTACATTGCGATAATATGTTAAATAAATTGAAGCCCTTTGAAAATGAATAGTTCAGCCTCACTCCTATCCCTTTTCCTAAATCTGTGCACCCAGAAACAGAAAATATATACACATTGGTAATCTGTATGTGTAGTTTCCAAAGCAATAGCAATGTATAGGTCTAAATTATACATATAGTTTACCAGTGTATAGGCTTTCTATTAAATTATCAATGTTCGTTTGTAGAATATTTTGAGTTTTCAGAGTTATTGTTTTATCTAACACTGTTATAATTAAGATAATGAATTTCATCTTCACTTTTTGCACTGGAGTTCCATTAAAACATTTACTAAAATTAGGGAATTTTTAAACCATGGAAGTTTAATTGCATTAATTATCCTTTCTCACCCTCAAATGTTTTATAATGAAACTAAATAATGGATGTAATAATGAAGCAAAGGACAAGTTGGATTTGCATATTTTATAAACATGCTCAGGAGAGTAACTGTGCTACTTTACTTGGAATGGTAGTTAGGTTAATCATGTGTTTATAAAAGAGAGTGCTCAATTTCCTTGGGGCAGGGAGGTGCTAAGAGAGGTGACTTTGAATTGATGTCCTAGGTGTCCTCCTTTGCTCTCATGTGGGCGAAGATGAGAAAACAAAGCTTTCTAAAGAGTATCCATGTTCACAGAGAAGTTAACTGAGAAACCGTTAAAGAAGTTTTCCCACAGCCTCGAAAATGGGACATAAATACATTTAATTTACCAAGTGCTCATGGGGATAGATTGAGAAAATCTCCTCCGAGCTTTAGCTCATAAAATTTCCTGAATTTGCTTCATGAAATGAAAAGTATCTTCAAAAAGAGTGAAAGAGGCCATTGCCTAAGTCAGTTCCAGGGAGGCCCACGTCGCAATAGGTTGCTCCCTAGATGCTCCCCCCAAGGCAAACAGAATGCTGTCTTTGGCCACTTTACCTCTCCCTTTTCCTCCATCCTGATACCCTCCCATTTACACACATATAATCTGAAAACATGGATCCTCAATGATTGTGAAGGATAGCACAGAGCATTCGGGAAGCAGCGTTCCTCCAAACAATCAACATCTTCTTGGGTCGAGGATTTATGAGTAAAGAAATAACCCAGTTCATCTGGAATATATTATATTTGATATACTACATTAGCTCAATATAATAGGGATAACAAGGCCCTGGGGAACAAAGAAAAATGGCACCTGAGCAAATAAGAATATGCTATACGAAATTCTAATTGAAACTTAGAAATTAAGTGGAAACTCTGCATGTCTGTCTCTCAGTCCAATCTGTGCATCTGAGAGGGAAAATTTTCCATCATACATGTGGACAAAGAGCAAGACCAAGGTCAAAAGAAACACATACACAAGTAGTTTTCTTAAAGGTAAGAAGAATCAGAACAAAAGCAATCAAAGATAAATCACATTCAATATTTTCTTAGCAAACTGGAAAGTCCCATTGTGTTCTCACTGTGGTTAATCATGATTGATTAAAATACTCCTCCTGGTAAATTTTTGAACTATAATAGAGAAAATTCTATTTTTTTCAACTATAAGAATAAAGTTAAAAAACAATTCTGTATACATCTATTCAGGAAAAAGAAAGTGGTTTCTCACAAAGGACCCAAACTAAGCTGGCTTGAGACTTTAGCACCATAACATGAAATAAAAGAGTCAAGGGAGAAACATGTAGATGATCTGAAGAGACGATTATGGCCCAAAGAAACGAATTCAATAGGAATTCTTTATTAAAAAGTTTAAGAAATGAGATCATCAAAAGATGAAAATAAAGGAGATTCAGAAAAACTTTTGGTTAAGCCTGATTTATTGTAAGATGTTCATTATTGTGAATACAGTCATGTGTTCTCATGAATACCTAAAAGGCCTGCTGTAACTAGGAAGTTAGGAGGCTGGAGTACATGTGGACAGACCGAAAGGCAATAGGCAAATTTTAAGAGATTATTGATGTTACCAATGACTATTTAGTTTTCACTTTTTAATGTCATTTTTGTAATTTAGAAAGGGAAAGAAGGAAGTACTGCATGATTTAAGATGGGTCAGTAACTTTTACACATTTTTATAAAACTAATTTAGAATTAAATTTCATGTAACTTGTGAAGTAAATAGTATTGATGACGTGTGTTCTGATCCTATTTCCAATTCACATTAGACCATTAATTCTCTTTTCAACGGAGCCTCTCAGCTTCATAATTCACCCCTATGTGCCATGTTTTATTTCCACTCGAAGCAATAAAAAGTGTAGCCAAGTCATAGATTGTTAGGCCCAAGCAGTGGGATAAGGACATTGGAATTCCCCCAATTTTTGCAATATTACTTATTTTAAACTATCAGTATGAGTCTCTAAAGTTTAAAAATTATAATCAGTATATTAAAAGTGCATTTTTAAATGAATTCAATACTTTGAACTCAATTCATTTAAAACGATTTTTGCAAAGTCAGATGCTAATAGCCTCGAATCCAATTATCCTACAGATCTGTCTATCTGTAGCAGCTTGATGTCATGTAGAAAGTTTCAATAGAAAAAAACAAGGCATTTTATGAGAAGATAGAAATCGAAGAAGACGACGACAGAAGTGATTAAGTCATCAAGTGATGGACACAGTTCTGGAAGATTCACCTTTCCTAATTATATAAAATTTAGCCACACAGCACAGTCTAAATTTTCCTTTAATTGGCTGTCATAGTTTTTAAGCCATAACTGGCAAACTTAATTTGCACTTGGGTTAGAAAACTCTTAGAAGTAAAAGACTAACAAATGTTGCCATGGTGGTCACTATCTTCATAACTGATTGCAATGTTATCTACCATCATGTGAAGACTCTTAAAGGATTAACCAGTTTCTCCAAGTAACATGAAGGATATTACTACTTCCTGTGTCTATCATTTTCAATATCTCTCAGAAACGAAGAATATTACTTTAGCACTAAGTGTACTATTCATATTTGCGTTTCATAAATAAATATACCTAAAGGACAAAATTAATTGCCCATGTATCTTAAGAGAAATAATACCATCTCTTAGTTATAAGTCTTAACTCATTAACTTCTATTGTGTTTTTAAGCCATTTTTCACTTTTAGGTCTCTTTGTTATAACAGTTTGGTGTATCTAATATACCAGGCATTTAATCCAAGCAAAAAGAAAAGGGTTTTGTTAGGTGTGTTCCAGTTGGGAACATACATGTAGTACAGGCTCAAGTCCATTTCCAGGGCTCAGTTCTCCTTCAGCCTCTCCTTGCATATTCTCATTTCTAAAATGGGGATTTATTTCTCTCTGTCCCATTTTCACCAGATTGCCATGTTTTTCAAGGGCCCAGTTGCTTCTGTTTTTCTTATTAGCACCACAATAGTCGTCAGAATTTTTCCAATAATTAAACCTGAACAAAACAAGCTTATTTTTGCTTTCTCTAAAAATTATATAGATTTTAATATACATATGAATCAGTTACTCTCATATCTTCATCTCCTAAATCAAATAATCATAAATAGAATCTTTTTAGGAAAAACTTTTTGTCATTTTAAATCATTTGAAAGAACTTCAGGAACTTACATGTGAAATGTAAGAACACACATACAGTTAACATAAAGACAAAAGCAAAGGTCTTTTAGGAAAATGGAAGAAATAACTGCCAGTGGGGATATAATTGTTGTATCTGAATATTAAGTTAAATTGAGAGCTCCTTGATAACAAAAGCAAAAAAAAGAAATGCAAAAAAAAAAAAAAATTGCAGAGATCTTACTAGATGATAAAAGAGAACAAGCTAGTAGTTCAGGAAATAGAAACATTTTCTAGAAGTTAAAATTCTAGAGAGAAATCATCATTGTCATGTGAATCTCTATAAAAATGTGTCTTAAGTAATATAGTAGAAAATATACCTAAAGTTCTGAAAAAAGGGTCAATTTTTTTCATTTTTAGGACAATCATACATTTTTGAAGCTTCACTATTTCCATTATTTAATTTGACCTAATTAAATAATCAATGTAATTATTTAAATAAGCAAATTAATTTCTCTTTGAACTATTTTCTTTTATTGTTATATTCAGAAACAATCTATTGTAATGTTTTTAAAATACTAGGGACATTAGATAATATGTCATGAAAATTATGATTTATTGTTGTTATTGTCTTTTATTTTGGAAAATAAAAAATTAAAACACTTGTAAAGAAAAAATATAAATGAAAAATTTAACATGTTAAAAGGAAAGCCATAACATGAACTTTAAATCATATGAACCCAGAACCTAGTTTTAAAAAATCTTGTATGTGATTGAAAACATCCTGAACTTTCTCAATTCCTAATAAAATAATAAAGAAGTAACAGTCTGAAAATCATGAATATATATACTTTCCAAGTATGGGGTGAGTGATAAAGCTCCATTTGCATACCATAAATAGAGCAACATAAAGAAAATTACCAATTTCAATTTTAGGCAACATTTTGGTCTGTGTTCTGATTAAAAAGAATTCTGACTCTTTTCAACTACTGATAGTTACAGCATTTTCTCTTAGAAGCAGAATAAAATATCACAATTTTATTTCAAGAAATTAGATAGATGGTTAAAGGTTATACATTTTAAGCTAACTTTCTAAATTTGTTTGGTTGAGAACATTTTTAAACTTGAAATACAGTCACTAAACTTACTTTCATTTTATTAATTTGGTAAATGTAATATTTCAGATTTTCTTTTGTACTCTACATGCTAATAAGCTTTACACAAATCTATTTTGTTTACTTCACCCAACCGAATCTCAAAAGTAACTGAGACAGTCTTTTTATGTTGAGGTTTATATTAAAAAGGGATTCGATATTTACTAATTTTTCAATTGATATAGAATTTGATTCTAATTAAAATGACATCTCCAGACTGCAATTCTATTGTTTCTACATACTGTATACACCTGAACTTCAAATTATTTAAAGGAAAACGTATATCTTTCTTTTCAGCACTGAAATGAGAATGTATGTCATTTTTTTTTCCTTTTCCAAATTCCAAGTATTAATTGATGGGAAATCTATAATACTAAGGCTTGAGACTACTACTTGAGATTAGTACTACTATTACTACTACTAGTAGTACTATTATATCATCATCATCATGATGCATCTGGCTTATAGTGGGTACTCAAATGTTTATCGAATGCATGAATCAACAAATCTTTGCCTACTATGTTCCAAGAACTATGCATTGTGTATACTCTTCATGTGTACCTCACATGCATATGTTTCAGGTTTACTCTTCACTGTCACCTTTTAAATTAGGGATTAAAATCCTCTTTTACAGGTGAGGAATTAGGTACATGGTTCATACTTTTTTTTCTGAATCCAAATTTCATTACTTTTCCACTAAGCCTACTACTCAAAAGTAGTAAGGTACTTACATTAATTATTCAATTCAGTTAAAAATTCTATCAAGTGCACTACACAATGATGGTGCTCCAGAGGACAGAGAAATGAATAGACATGGGCTCTGCTCTCAAGGAGTTTACAATCTACTAAGGAGAAAAGTTGTGTGGACATCTAATGTTATTATGGTGAAAGCCAGAATGGGTTAAGCCTTAAGTCAGAGCACTACAGTCCTGGAGGGGAATGAGTAAAGGAGAAAGTTACTTCTGAGGGCTAGGGATGCTTCGTGAATAAAAAGGAATTGGAACTAGGTCTTGAAGAATAATTACAACCTGACAGGTAATATCTTTAGCAGAGGGAATAGCAGAAACAAAGGTAAGAAGATAAGAAGGCACGGTATGTTTATCATTCAGAGGTCATTCATTCATTCTTTCTTTCTTTCATTCATTAATTTATTAACTACTATAAATGTTGGGCATAGAGCAAGTTGGACAAGGTCCCTGTTTAAAAGAACTTACATTTTAGAGGTGAACAGAGTAAAATATCAGAAAAACAGATAAATGAACAAAAGTTTTCGGGGAGTAACAAGAATTATGAGTGAATGAAAAACAGAGTTCTGGATTGAGTGGTCAGGACAATGAATAACTTAATGTGAAAGAAACCCAATAATGTCTGATAAAATTAAATACTCATTTGTGATTCGACCCACCAATGTTTCTCTACATAACAATAGTTGCTCAGTAACTTTTAGTATAACAATAGCAACAACAATAAAATGGGCCTAATCTGAACAAATATCAGCTACTACAAAACATTATACACCTATTTTTATTGACTACAGAGATAGCCATTATACATTGTTAAAATATGAGTAAATAGCAGATTGAAAAATTGTGTGCATAAATATGATCACATTAAGGGAATCAAACTTGATTATATCAGTCTTGTGAAGGTGTAGAAAATGTCACTTTGAAAAACTGTTGTTAGAATATAAATTGGTAAACTTTGCTGTAGAGAATTTGCCAGTATCTATCAATGTTAGGAATGTTCATATTATTTGATCCAACATTTTTAAAACTAAAACATTCTAAAGGAGTCTTATATACTCTGCATTTTAAAAACATTCAATCTATGGTTTCCCTTATGTTAAAACATATATTTTTAAAAAATTAAATGTATTTGTATATTCATCTGCTATAGAAAACAGGAATGCTTTCTCTTCTTCCTACCTGGTATCTCTCATTCTATGCTTCCTCCATCTCTTGACTCATTATTTCTTCTGGTAAGATCTTTGGGGATTTTAGTCCCAGATTGTTGTTTCTTAACTAACCATAATTGTATGGAATTCACTACATGCTTTACTGATTTATTTGCTCACCAATCTCTGTCCCTCTTCAATTCTTGTTTTGCCAGAACACAAGCTTAAATAGTAATATTTATTTTACAGAGTCTGTAGATGATACTTCTGAGTCTTAGCATGTATGTTAATGTTTTTTTTTTTGCTTTTATATATATTTTTTATTTCCTCTTATATGGGGGTACAAGTATTGTTAGGGATACATATATTGCTCCTGCCCACCCCCCGACCCC
>VBSM01002608.1:51751528-51832465 GCA_008086735.1 Cheirogaleus medius | reverse complement strand
AATATAGTGCTTGAAGTCCTAGCTATAGCAATCAGGCAAGAGAGGGGTATTAAAAGCATCCAAGTGGGGGCAGATGAGATCAAACTCTCACTCTCCGCCGATGATATGATATTATACCTAGAAAAACCCATGGATTCATCCAAGAGACTCTTAGATTTGATAAAGGATTTTGGTAATGTTTCAGGTTATAAAATAAATGTTTTATTTTATACCCACACCTAAATGCTAATGTGGATGGCTATAAGAATTTAGGGCCAAAATCAATTTCCCCTAAAATCTGAAAATTTGTCCCACTTAGTATCTCTTGTTGTTAAGTCTTATGGAATTTGATTCTTATCCCTGTGATTTTTTTTCCTCTGTAGATACTCTGGATTTTTCTCTTTATCCTTGATGTTTTAAAAATCTACCTTTGTATATTTAGATTCATTCATTCATTTGACAAATATTTATTGAGCACCTATTATGTGCTGAGCACTGTTTTGTGTGCTGGGGATATATTATTGAACACAACAGACAAAAGTATGTGTCTTTTATTATTTAATCTACTGGCTATTTGTAACAAGTGTTATACTTCGCTATGAAATATTTCATAAATAATTTCTGTGTCTATCTCTTCTATTCCTACCTTTTCTGTTCAACATGCTTAGAATGCTTAGAAGACAGATACACTGCACATTCTTGATGCACTTCTATAGAATATAAATTTTCTGTCATTTTTAAATATATGGCTTGCTCTCCATATTGGAGAAACCCTTAACTTATTATGCATCAGCTGTGTCTACTCTGCCATTAATCTAACTAATGAGATCTTTAAATTCCTACCATCATATTTTAATTACAAAGACATTTATTTTCTTCCCACAATGGGTTGCTTTTTTATATTAATAGATATTATATCTTCTGTTCAATATCAATTAAAGTTTCTATAAAACTTTTTCATTTATTCAGATAAGTAACTTTTTTGAGTATAAAGTCTTCTATTTGTGACTCTTTGGTGACTCTTTCTCATAGGGATAAATTTTCTCAAGCAATTGCTGGTTGTCTGGTCTTCTTTGTGTTCCTGAGTCACTGTTTGACTCTTCGGAATGCCTGTTCCTTTCTTGGACCATTACCCCAGGTGCTCGTGGGGAAAGAGCAGGGTATGTTGCAAGCCAGGCGAGTTTGTACCTAGTCTTCTGCTTCCTGGCTCCATGCCTCTCCCGGACATCACTAGCTTCCCAAGGGACTACTTCTCCTGGCCTCGCAGCCTACACTCATCACCTTATCTTGACGACAAACTGCTAACACCCAGTGCTCAGTATCATTGAAGAAAGAAGGGGGGACTGACTGGTTCTCAGGCTAAGAAAACAATTACACTAGTACTGATCCCAATGCCCCAGAAACCTTACCTGCTCCTTGAATTCACTGACTTTGAACTTGACCTCCCCGGGAATCACTCCCACATCTCCAGCGGCCTGCTCCTGCTTTCTTTTGTGCTGTGCCTTTTCTAAAGTGTTCTTCTGCGTGAACAAAATCCATGTTCTTTTTTCCCCTAATTGTGTACTTTCTGTCAGGAATTATTATTTTATTATATAATTAAGATTTATTATTTTAAAAAATACCTTTTAAACTATTTTAAGAGAGTTGTGGCAAGTACATGCATGTATTTAGCCAACCATCTTTATTCAACTACTTTCTTTTCATACCCCATTAAATTCAGTAAGAAAAATATTTTCTAAAAAATGCTCGCTTTTTTCTAAAATATAGAAAGTCAAAAGTATTGAACATATCCTTCATGAAATAATCCTATAGAAGGCAAGAAAAACAAATAAGTTTTGTTTTATTTTCAGTTCCCTCACATACACACACTTGTTGTTAAGCTATTTTCTCTTAGTTTCAAATCAATTCTTCCATACTTCATTTTTTGTGATTTTGGGGCTGGCATTCTGAAAACCACCGTTCTCTCGCCAGCTAAATAATGGCCATGCTCTACCAATAGGGGGCACTAGAGAAAGGGGTTTGAAGGATAGAAGAGAGGGAAGGAATTCTGGTCTGTTTCCTGTTCCTGTTTTGTTTCTTATTCTCAGCATCACCCACCTCTGCTTCACTCTGGCAGTGGCTGGTTGTCCCAGTAGCAAAGTTGATTCCACTTTGCTTTTTTCCAACACTCATAGAGCCAACATCATTTTGTCCCTCACAGACCCCAGCTGCAGCTGACTGGCAGCTCCTCTTCAAAGGACTGGGTCCCAGCCCCATGCAGCATCTGTGGCATTCCAGAGGCAGCAATACAACACAGCAACACTCCTTCCTCAGAAGTTTAGTCCTAGCTCTTTGAGTCCCTCATCCATGCATGTAAATTTTAAGAAGCCTAACCTCTTCTTTTTATTCCCTCAGCCCTATGGGTACTCTGTGAAAAACTTAGTGTTCTCTTTTTCAGGTTTCCAATTCCTGGCTGACAATTCTTTGTATTAACTTCTCCTGTTAAAACAATTGCTGTGGTTTCTATTTCCTAATTGGACTCTGAATAATACACTTTCCGAGGTGCAATGGCTGTCTTTGAGTGACCAATGATACTCCTGTCTTACTGTCAAAATTATACTATTAATTTTATTAGATGTGAAAATTACTATTTATATATTTTATTGAAATGTTTTAAAATATGCTTAAAGAAAAATGGATATGGGTTCCCTTCTCTCTCATAATTTCAAAGCAGTTAGTTCAAGGTGACTTTGAAAGGGTAAATAAAGGCATTTCCATGAGATTTTTCTCCAGCCAGGTTTTTCTGAAGCTGCAAAGCACCAGCATCCTCACTGTGTATCTCTGGAAATCTTTTTTTCCATTGGATTAATTAATTATGGGTTACTTTTCTATCCAGACTTTCAAAATTGTTAATGTCAAACAATGGATGCTATCAATTGAAGCATAACTATGCTCAGTGCTTTATATATTTTAACTCCTAACTTAAACTATGAATTAATATCTTCTTTTAAATATGTAGCAAAATAGAGCAACAAATGACATTTACTAGGTTTATCCTTTATTTTTATAAAAAATATAATTGTTGCTACTGAGTTAGTAGTCAGAAAGATAGGAGGTATGAAACAGAAGAGACCCCAATATGAATTATGATCCCTGGCATTCATCCTGCCTCCCTAAGCAATTAAACTTTTGCATCCAAATACATACTTTCCGTGGCAGCTCACTCTCAGCAAGTAGCCACACCACATTTTAATAACCAAAATCTCCAGATGAAATGATAACACAACATACACAGATGAAATTATAACACAACATACACAGGGCTTGGACTTTTTCATAACTGACTTGCTAAGAAGTACCAAGTAAATACCTATTTTGAGACCAGGGCCACCTTTCACGAAAAGTCTGGCTTTTAACATGAATGTCTCACTCAGCTTTTCTTTTATCACTGTTTTGTGGTAAAAAAAAATATATTAAAAAAAACAAGCTAAGGATATGATTCTCTGTACTAGAATTGTGCTGAACCCATTCAGTAAGAATTGGCATCCCTATCCCAGTATATAGTATATTTCACAATTTTGCAAAAAAAAAAAAAAAATCAACTTATTTACACCCTGAGATAGAAGAAGAATCAATTTTGTCATTCTTGAACATTGTCCTTCACATTTCAACCCTCTAATGACTTCATTCATGGTTTGACAAATGTAGCCCCAAAGCATTCTGGGAAGGCCCTCAAATACTTGGTCCCATTTTCCCTTTGATGTCCATTGCCTGTCTATGTGGCCCCTTCTGGTCTAGTTCTAGGTGATAAACAAGTCAAAAAAATATTTTTGAGGCTACCTTTGGTATAGTGTGCCAAGGTATACCCTGCAGATATTGTTTCTGGGGTCTTACAGCTTCCTGGTGAGAGGCCGCTGCCTGGGTTCTTAGATTTTCTCCGGTCTCTCTCATCTACTCCCCTCTTATTCCTTCTTAAGTTTTTGAAAGGAAATCCAGAGGATTTTAGAAACTACTCTTGCGTTCTTCTGCCTTGCATATACTTTCAATGAAGCATTAAATGCTTATCTGGCTATTAGTTGATGAGTAGGGGAAAATAAAAAAAAAACATTTCAAACATATCCAGCCATGCACTTTATCCTGTTTTAACCACAACTTTTTGATGCATTAACAGAGTGTGTATCATCATCTTCAGTTTCAGATGGGAAAACCAAGTCTAAAGAAGCTGAAGTATTTTGTTCCAGAACACGGGTTGATTAAAGGCAGAGTTAAAATTTAAACATATTTTCTGATACTTAATCCTACCAAAATGCCATCTCTCATCAAAAATGATTCTCAATACTTAAGTGAGAATACATTTATTCACTCAAGAAATATTTTTGAGCACCTGTTACATTTTCTTAGTATAGCAGTTGTTGGCTAGTGAGAGAAACAGGCAGTTAATGCTTTAAAAAGAATGAATCACTAAACTGAAAATAGTTAAAACCATAGGCAGAGGAGAGAGTCCAGTTGAAGTAAAATCAACTCACTTAAGTTTAACATTTTTTCAATGAAATCACTGTTTCACATTAGAACTAAATACACATATTTTACTACTATTTTTACTCACCACTATTGCTTATATCCTACTCCATTCCTTGGATTCACTTTTCCTCTTGCTGGAGTCCATCCTTTTGTAGTTTTTTCAGTAAGAATCTGTAAGAGGTCGATTCTATTAGTCTTTGTCCAAAACTTTCTTTGTTCCATCCTTACTCTTGAATGATAATTTAGTGCTGCATAGTCTCAGGTTGGGTTCTTTTTCTTCAGCACTTAAAAATTTTACTCTATTACCTCTTAGCATATGTTATCCTTAATAAAAAAAATCTACAGTCTACTGAATTCTTACTACTTTGTAGGAAATCTGGAAAACAATTCCTAGATTCTCTAATTTTTTACCTAGGGCCACCCCATGTACAGTTGTATAATTTTTGCTCTGTAAAAGGGATGTGGCTAAAGAAGCAAGTAGGGGCTGAAAACCAGGCCATGGGCCATTCACTCAAGTCATGAAATTAAAGGACAACATCTGTCAGAGGGCACTGTTTCCTTTTTCACATAAAAGTGTCATGTAGTATAGTGGTGACATTATAATATGTGTAACATTGAATTTATTTTTATTTCTCAAATTGACTGCCTGGGTCACTATATGAGGATCACATCTCCCTTCAGTTCAGAAGAAGCTCTCATTAATTCTTCAAATCTTGCCTCTTTCCCATTGTTACATTTCTCATTTTTGGAACACATATTAAGCATATGCTGGAACTTTCAACCTATCTTCTGATCTGGGTCTTTAACTTGACTTTCACTTTTATTTAAGTTCTCAGTGTTTTGTTCTGGGTCTTACAATTTGTTAAGTATCTCTTTAGCTATGTTCACCTGTTAATTAAAAAAATGGCCGTAATTTTCAATGCCATGGATTTCATATTTGTTCTTTTTTGTTTTCCCTGTTACTGAGTCTCATTTGTCTGTTTGTATTTCATAATTCCTTTTTCTTTTTTTATAATTTCAGAATATTATGGGAGTACAAACATTTTGGTTAATATAATCCTTTTTATTTTTTATGAATGTTACTTATTCCTGTATCCCATTTGGGATTTCAAAAATACTCTTTTTAAAAATCTGTTTTGGAAGACGTTAGTATTTATATTTCTTTGGATGATAATTCGCCTGTTTATTGAGTTAATTGGCCATTTTATAAAGTTTTGCTTTCATCTTCTTGGGTAAGATTTTTTCCTCTCTCCTTCTGCTTACTGCCATGGTGAGGTAGCATCTAGATATTTCAAATACATATTTTAAAATATTTTTTCTAACATGGCTATGTTGAGGGTGTCAAGGGGCAAGGTGGTCGTTAACGTATCAGTTAGCAATACCATTTTGATTAGAAATTGCAAATACACATTTCTAATGTATTATTTGCGAAACCAAGAAGTTCCTAAACATAGTTTATAGGTTTGACTTACAAGATTAGCATTCAGAACTTTTTTGTTTCAAGACCAGTGTTTATAATTACACAGTCCAGAGATTGGCAAAGTATGATCCAGAGACCTAATCCAACCTGCTACCTGTTTTTTTTAAGACCAGTCAACTAAAACTTGTATTCTCATTTTTAAAGGATTGTAAAAAAATAGAATAATATGCAATAGAGACCATTTGTGGCCTACAAAGCCTAAAATATTTACTTTACAGAAAAAAATTGCTGACACCTGAATGATTATTATTTTCTGATTATTTTCAATAGACTTTCTTTTTTTAGAGTAGTTTTAGGTTTACAGAAAAATTGAGAAGATGGTACAGAGATTTCTCATATATCCCCAGCCCCAGACACGCATAGCCTACCCCATTATCAACATCCCACACTGGAGTGGTACATTAGTTACAACTGATGAACCTACATTGACACATCCTTATCACCCCTATACCATGGAGTATTACTCAGCCATAAAAAGGAATGAAATAATGTTATTTGCAGTTACATGGATGGAAATGGAGACCATTATCCTAAGTGAAGTATCTCAGGAATGAAAAACCAAACACCATATGTTCTCACTAATAAGTGGGAGCTAATAGATGTATACACAAGGACACAAAGCAAAATAAAGTGCATAGTTTTGCTACTGGCATTGAACATTCTATGGGTTTGGACAAATGTACAATGACATATCCCCATCATTACCTTATCAAACAGAGTAATTTCACTGCCCTAATAATCCTCTGTGTTCTGCCTATCCATTTGTCCCTCTTCCAAATCCTGACATCACTGACCTTTGTACTTTCGCTATAGTTTTGCCTTTTCCATAACGTCACATAGCTGCAATTATACAGGATGCAGCCTTTTCAGATTAGCTTCTTTCATTTATTAATATGCATTTAAGTTTCCTCTGTTCCTTTTCATAGCTTGATAGCTCATTTATTAATATTTGAAGTGCTGAATAATACTCCACTGTCTGGATGCATCAAAGTTTACTTACCTATTCACCTTCTGAAGGACATCTTGGTTGCTTCCAAATTTTAGCAATCATGAATAAAGCTGCTATAAACACCCACATGCAGGTTTTTGTGTGAATAGAAGTTTTCAACTCCTTTGGGTAAATACCAAGAAAGGCTATTACTGAATCACATGGTAAGACTATGTTTAGTTTTGTACGAAGCCACTAAACGGTCTTCCAAAGCAGCTATGCCATTTTGCATTCCCATAGCAATGAATAAGAGTTCCTGTTGCTCCCCATCCTTGTCAGCATTGGGTGTTGTCAGCATTCTGAATTTTAACCATTCTAATAGTTGTACAGTGCTATCTCATCATTGTTTCAATTTCTCTTACAATACATGATATGCAGCATCTTTTCATATGCTTATTTGCCATCTGTATCTTCATTGGTGAGGTGTCTATTCAGGTCTTTTGCCCATTTTTTAATTTGATTCTTTTTTTGAGTTTTAAGTGTTCTTTGCATATTTTGGATAACAGTCCTTTATCAGATGTGTCTTTTGCAAATGTTTTCTTCCAGTCTGTAGCTGCCTCTTTTATTTTCTTGACTGTCTTGCACAGAGCAGAAATTTTTCATTTTAATGAAGTCCAACTTATCAATACTTTCTTTCATGGAGAATGTCTTTAGTGTTGGACCTAAAAAGCCATCATCATACCCAAAGTCATGTCACTTTTATCCTATGTTATCTTCTAGGGATTTTATACTTTTGCATTTTAAATTTAGGGCCATGGTCCATTTTTAGGTAATTTTGGTAAAGAGTGTAATGTCTGTGTCTAGATTCATTTTTTTGCTGTGAATGTCCAGATGTGCCACCATGACTTATTGAAAGACTATCTTTGCTCCATCATGTCGCCTTTGCTCCTTTGTCAAAGATCAGTTGACTATATTTATGTGGGTCTATTTATGGGCTCTCTAGTCTATTTCACTGACTTATTTGTCTGTTCTTTTGCCAATACTAAACTGTCTTGATTACTATAGATTTATAATAAGTCTTTAAATAAAGTAATATAAGTCCTGCAACTTTGCTCTTCTTCAATATTGTGCTGTCTATTCTGGGTCTTTTGACTCTTCATATAAACTTTAGAATCAGTTTGTCAATATCCTCAACATAACTTGCTGGTATTTTGATTGACATTGCATTGAATCTCTAGGTCAAGTTGACTGACATATTGGCAATACTGAGTCTTCCCATCCATGAACATAGAATATCTCTCTATTTATTAATATTTAGTTCTTATTTGATTTCTTTCATCAGAGTTTTGTAGCTTTCCTCATATATGTCTTATACATATTTTGTTAGATTTATACCTAAGTATTTCATTTTCTGTGTGCTTGCATAAATGATATTTACTTTAAATTTTAAATTCCACCTGTTTATTGCTGGTCTATAGAAAAGCAATTGACCTTTTTAAAATTCTCTGCACAAACAATCATGTTATCCATGAACAAAGATAACTTTATTTCTTTCTTCCCAATTTGTATGATTTTTATTTCCTTTTCTTATTGCATTCACTAAAACCTCCATTAAAATATTGAAAAGAAATGCTGAGAAGAGATACTCTTGCCTCATTTCTGATCTTAGTGGGAAAGCTTTGAGTATAGTGTTAGCTTTAGAGTTTTTGTACATATTCTCTATCAAGTTGAGGAAACCCTCTCTATTACTAGTTTACTGAGAATTTTTATCATCCATGGATATTGGACTTACTCAGATGCTTTTTCTGCATCTACTGATATACCATCCCAATGATTTTACTTAAAAAAAATCTTAAGTAAAGCTCAGGAATTTACTTTTTACGTAAGAACCTGAGAATTCTGATTCACATGGTCCACCCTGTGGGATACCTGGTTCAAGGGTATACTTACTGGTTTTCAGGGACAACATTTTTAAATCCACCAACCTAAGTTTTCCCAAAGTGTTAATATCTGATTAAATCAATTGAGCATCCATAGCTGTCATTTAATGGCAAAGCCCCGTGCTAATGTCAATTATTTTCTGTGTTAGCTCAACCCAAATACCACATATAAGCACAGTCTTCTCTCTCAGACTAAAAATGAGGAAATAAGTTACTTTTTGTTTTTCATTTTTCTCACATTATGGAAATTCCAAACTGTTTTTATTTCTTAGTATAGTAATGTTGGACTGATGAGAGGAATAGAAAATTATTGGTTGACAAAAAGTGAGTTATTAAATCAAAAACATTTGAAAACCATAGACAGGAGAATTGCATTTGAAATTATCAGACCAAACCTAACATTCTTCTCAGTAAAATAAGTGAGTTCTACATTAGAATTAGGAAAAAAAAAAAAAAGCACCACATTTGGACTTGAGGATAGTTTGGATAACTGGCTAGTTAACAAAAATGCTTCCAATTCTAGGTGATAGATTCCTTGAACATTACTTATCTCTTAATTTTATTCTAGGAAGTAAAAACTGCTGATAAATTTTTGGCCTATATAGAAATTTTAAAGGGCAAATTTATGTCAACTTTCTAACATAAAGGTGCAAAAAGAGCTTCTAAAATTCTTTACAGAGATAATCTGCTAATAATGTGAAGGCTACTGGTGAATTTCAATTGGTGATGAGAGAACAATCTATTCTTGTCATTTTGTCTCTCCCCAGAGGCACGGATCCAGGGACTAATCAATGCAGAAACACATGGTAAAAATTTTGGCGTGTACAGAGAATGCTTCAGGGAGGGAATGCAAAGGGAGATCTGACTTGTAACATAATTTTGTGTCTTGGATTCTAAACTGATTTATTGATTTAACTGCAGCAAAGAGACTGGATTATTTTTCAAAGCCTGGAGACACACGTGATCCCTTCCTGCCTTAGAGTGTTAGCCCATAATCGTGCTGAAAGGGTTTTGTGTTGTCGAGTACAAGGAATATGTTTCACAATGAAGAAAAGTAACTCTCCTTTGTTATTTTTTATCTAGCTTCCAGTTTCTTTCTCCCAGCTGAATATAAAGTACATTTTCCACTTTAAAATCACCCTTTAGAAATTTTCTTCTTATTCACTGTGGCAGAGAAGATAAAAAGCGATTATAGTTTCTATCCTGAGCCTCAGATGCTGGTTACAGCTGACAAATCTATATTCTAGTAGGAATAAAATCTTAAATGATTGCTATCTTGCTGGCTTCTTATACAATACAAAGACAAACTGTGAACCAAGTCCTTTTGAAAAATGAAAGTATGTCATTAAGTTTATCCAATTTATACTCTTGGCAAAGCAAAATCTTTCTGTCACCAAACCAGTAGATTCCTTCTCCCTCCTAAGCCCTGTTATATGGGGGTGATAAGCAAATGTTTTCTCTGATCTTGGTTCCAAATGAATAATAGAAAACCACAGTATTCATTTGCAACCAATGATACCACCTGTTTCTTGTTATCAGAACTCTGTGGCTTTACCCTGAAAGTTAGTCATGGATGGCTTTACTGAATTACCTCTTTTGGTTGACACTGAGGTTGCTTTTAAGAAAAAATTTTTTATTTTAAGGTATTGGAGGATTGAGAGGCAACTCAAGTTGTAGCTTTACCTTGTCCAAATCACAACTATTGATTTTTGGTGCCATTAATCCTTTTTCATCATTTAGTTCTTTGAAAGCAGGCATCTAAGCCATATGGGAGATCCCAAAACGTAATGAGCATAGGAAGAAACCTCAGGAGTTGTGGAGAGTCCTCCACCTCTTCTTCAAGCACCAGTGCTACTAAAATCTGCCCTTACCTTTGTCATTTTTTTCTTCCTTAGTCAACTTTCTATACCTAACTATCTCCTCTGAGGCTTTGAAATGCCTGTGCTTTTGTTGAGTGTGCCTAGTACCAAGAGATTATTACAATACTCTATCTGGCTGAAGCAGAATTTAGCTTTATTACCAAGTATTCATTATTTCTGTGGCTTTTTTTTTAAATTATTATCTAAGGTAGGGGTGGACAAACTGTGGTCCCCAGGCCAAATCCAGCCCATCAACCACTTTTGTAAACAAAGGTGTTTTTTTAATGTAACCATACTTATTCTTTACACACTGTCTATGGCTGTTTTCACGCTGCAATGGCCGATTTGAGTAATTGCAACAGAGACTGTATGACATACAAAGCTTAACATATTTACTAATTACCTCTGTTAGGAAAAAGTTCACTGACCTTGGGCTAGAGTCCTGACACTATTTGTTCTGGACTTTCTCTTACTTTCTGTGTGATTTTTTGATGGCTCAGTTCTCTCATCTGTAAACTGGGGATAGAAACAGAACCCATCTCATAGGGTTCTTGTGAGGATGAAATTAGATAACGCATGTGAAGCACTTAGCACAGGGGTCTGGGTAAACATGCAATAAAAGTTAGTTAGTCTGCGGAGGTGTGATGTCTTTTTTGAAGCTATCAATTTGAACTATTTCTTGTGAAACAGTTAAGTAGAGAGAACAAGAGCTTTGAATTTGGGTTTAATCCACGGTTACTCCTTGTCCTATCTTATGAATGTTATTGTACCTTTATTTTCATCTCTCTATAACAGGAATAATGAAAACTACCATGGACACAAAAAAGAAATCCTTAAAGATTTCAGAGAACAGCAATACCAACAGTAATAATAGGTCAAATTATATATCATAACAACAACAGACTTAATAGGTTCTAGGAGTTAAAAAGAAATGAAAAAATGCTTTCAATATTTTAAAGGAAATGGATTTTTAACCAGAATTCTCTGCTTAGTCAAACTATCAACTAAATGTGAGGGTAAAATAAAGACATTTCAGGAATGCAAATTATAAATCACGAAAACAAAACCAAAATCTCCATAAACTCTATCTTGACAATTTATGGGAGGAGAAGGAGGAGAGAGAGGGGAATGAGGAAGGAGAAGGAGGAAGAAGTAAACCAAGAAAGAGGGAGATGTGTTATCTGGAGGGATTCTAGGAAGAAGGTGGCGGTTGCAATATGGATTTTGTATCTCCTTGAATTCCTCCCAAAGAAAGAGCGAATAGGATAAACTAAACAAAATTCATGGACAACAACATCTCTAACAAAACTTGGCAACAATGTATCCCCCAACATCATGAAATATGAGCAGGTGACGAAGAACCACTGAAACAGCAAGATCTGAATGTTGTCAACAATGGACACAAAGATATTTCTGATGGCCTTGGCAGCTAGAGGACCCAAACACTGATAAATTTTCTACAGATTTCCTAGTCTCAAATTAGTCAGTAATCTTTTCTTCTCCCTCCTTTTCTCTCCCCCACTTCTGATTTAAAGAGATATTCTTTTACTCCCAGCCCCATCTCAAAGGCAACTATTAGGCTTATACTACTTTTTGTAAACTTGCCCAATTCTCCTCCTTTTATTAATTAGTTGCATTATATCTACACTGTTAGAAGATGTAGCCTTTATACATACTACTACAAAAACGTTCATATAATTTATTATCTAAATCAGAAAAGTTTTGAGAGTGAAAGGGGCCAGTATTACTTAGGCCAAGACAAGACATATAAACTGGACTCTATTGGCAAATTATATATATGATCATCTCATTTATAACAATCACCTAAGTCTAAATGTAAATATATATTAAATGCTTGTCATCTGGCCCTACACTGATGTCTCTCTATTCCTTTTTGGTCTTCTGAAGCCCTTGTCTAGTAGATTTTGCAGGAAGAGCTCATGAAAGCAATATGCCGTGAGTCTTTGCATGGTCGTGGCAGTTCTTTTCAACCTTTATACTAGAAGTTCAGGTAGACTGAAGATAAAATGTGATTCATATTTTCTTTTCTTATTAAAAACTTTTTATAACAGCTTTATCAAGATATAATCCACATACAACACAATTCACTTATTTAATGTATAAAATTAATTGGTTTTTAGTAAATTCACAGGGCCATGTAACCATCACCACTATCAATCTTAGAACATTTACATTACCATGAAAATAAACTCCATCCCCTTAGCATCACTACACTTTCATCCCAATCCTTCTAACCCTAGGCAAACACTAATTTCTTTCTGTCTCTATAGATTTGCCTATTATGGGCATTTCATATAAATAGAATTATGTATTATAAAGTCTTTTGTGACTGGTTTCTTTCCCTTAGCACAAAGTTTAAGCAGTGTTATTGCATGTATCAGTACATCTTTTTATGGCTAAATAATATTTCATTATATATTTAAAATAAAATATAAAGTTAATATTTAAATGGAAATAACAGCTGTGAAAATGTTTTTTAAATGAATTTGCTACTTTTTTTCTTCATTGGCATTATAACCAACCTTATTATCATATCAAGTATAAGGTATATATTCAATATATAACATATTTAATAAGTTTATAAACATGCAATATACTAATATAACAATTTTAATACTTTAATAATATAAAATGTTTTATACTTTAACATAAAATAAACATTTTAATACTTATTTTAATAGAAATTCAAAGTTTGATTGAATTAAAATGTGGAATAGTTCATGAAACAAACCACAGATGGAATTATTTATATGGAGGAGTAATGAGCCCTGACAGAAGTGGTAAGGATTGAAAATAATATTCTCATTAAAGTCACCTTTCAATGTGCCAATCACTGCAACACCTGAAACATTCCAGTTTTGCCAGGCCATAGGGCCTTCACATTCAGTGAGCATAGCACTGAGCTTCTAGGTTTCTGAATGAGAAATGGTTAAAAAACAACTGAGGTCAAGTATACACCAAAGAAATGGTCAACATATTGATTCTAATCCAATTTAATTCTAACAATTAAGGCAAAAAGTTTCACCTCTTTGTGCTTTTCATCATCACTGATAACGACAATTTGGTTTGGTGGGTATCTGGATGCCTCTCTATAGTCTAAATTTAAAAAATTACTATAGCATTTATAGATTAATTTTTTCACTTTGGTTATATGCATAGAAAAATTCATTCAAGTCAGGTATAATCATATGGTATATATGTGAAAAGAAGCATTGTATGGTGGTTATTACTTGGGTAAAGGTTAGCTTGCCATAAAAACCAAACTGACAAGCTTTTACATACAATTGACTCTCATTATTTTCAGTAGGTTTGTTCTACAAAGTCACCATGAATGCTGAATTAGTGAATACGAAAGTGCTGCTTCTACAGGAAACATAGGGTTAGGTTCCCGCAAGCCTCTGGTCACATGTTCTTCAACCGATCAATACATACCTTGTGTTATGTGTGTTTCTGTTTAAAGACATCTGGGGGGGGGGAGGGGGGCGTGGGCAATATACATAACCGGAATATTTGTACCCCCATAATATGCTGAAATAAAAAAAATAAAATAAAATAAACGTGAAAAAATAAAATAAAATTGAATAAAAAAAAAGACATCTTATTTAATAAATATTGTTGATTAGCTTTGAATTCCAGGAAAATAGCACTATAACTCATGCCTGAACAAAGCATATCCAATACATGTATTTTCTCCATAAGGCATATTGCAGCCTTCTAGCCCTAAGGAACATTACACAGCATGCTTTTATAGGCTGTTTTAGACAGCAAAATCACCAACAAGAGCAAAAATATATGAAAAATGTGGCACTAACTATACTGTGAAATCATTGCTTATTTACAGTATGACAGCTGAAAAAAAGAAAGCAGAGCATCACCTTGCTTTACCTCAGCTAGAAGCATTCACATCAGGTGACTTCAATTTTTTGCTGCTTTCCACCTGTCCGTGAACAACTGTGAAAGCCCTGAGAGAAATGATTTTAGGATTACAAGAATTTTAGTGAGTAGGCAAATTTGCAAATAAGGAATCTGTGAGTAATGAGAATTGAATGTAGTTAAATTAGAGAATGAGTCCACACAAGATAAGAAATTAGATGTGGCATTTCACATTTCAGCAATAAGCAACTGGGAATTATAGGGAAATCTTGTAATTTTAGGAGAAAGAAAGCTGAACAGAGATTTTAGAAGTTAGCTTTTTTGGAATCCTGGATATAAAGTTCCTACATTTGACTTGATAAATATAACAACTTCATACAAGTATAACTTCAAGAATTTTCTTAAACCCACATCCCAATTCCTCAGGAAATTTTGCCAGTAATCCTATAACTTTTTCTAGTTTTCTTAGGTTTATTTACATATGTGTCCTGTTCATAAGCATAAAGGACAACAAGAGTCCATAAATCTACTGAAATTGTGTGCCAACTTTTATGCTTATATCCAAATTTGATTTCCCTGGAGGAATGGCCCATGGATTTCCCTATATTTTCAAAAAAGATCAAAAACCAATAAAAATGCTTTAAAAAGGAGGTGAAAAGTAAAAAGAAAAGGAAATGGAATACAAGGGAATAGAAACATTTAAGGAGCAAGCGGAGGGCTGGAAACTAGAGAAGACAGGAGGAGGGAGCAAATCCATTGATGACCCTCAAGTCAAGGGAGCAGGGGGGTTTTCCAAGGCAGAAGTCATCAGCAGTGTCCCACGTGCAGCAAAGGTTAAAAAAAGTAAGGAGTAAAAGTGGTCGTGGGTGACTCACGTGAGAGCAGTCCCCAGCCAGTGAGAGCAGAAGCCAGCTTTCACAAATGAAATAATGACTGGGTGAGACCACAGAGGGAAGGAGAGATAGGAGAGAAGATGATGTTGAGAGAGATCCTATAAATACTGAGGATAAAAAGTCAGTAGAGGAGGAGGGGTTGGTGACACAGCCAGATAAAAAAATATATATCAGGCATCTACTCTGACTCAGGTGCTCCACAGAGGACTGAAGTGGAATGGTTTTAAACACAGACTTAAGATGCCTACCCCTGTGGACAGGTTTTAGGCATAGAACAGGTTTGTACAACTGCTTTCTCATAGAAACACCTGGGCAGCTTTTAAGAAGTACTGATACCCAAGTGTTGCCCTCAGAGATTCTGATGTCATTGGCCAGAGGTTGGGCCTGAGCGTCAGTTTTGTAAAAACATTCCAGGTCCCTGTAACATGCAGCAGGGTTAAGATCCACTGTTCTAGAGAGACAGATGGGCTGACGGATACACGGCAGGGCCGCTCGGCAAACCTGGCCTTGGGCACCACGCTCAGCCATTTAAACAGGAGTGAAAGATGTCAGCATGGAGTGGACGGAACGTTGGAATTTAAGGGAATTACCACATGGTGGCCTCTTTTCTCTCTGTTAATTTAAAAGTAAAATCATCCACTGAGAGTGAGGAATAGAGGGAAACTTAGGAAAGGCACTAGAGTCTGGACTGATTACCACAGAGAATGGGAGGTGAAGTTGACACGCATACACACTCAGTCTGATTTGAGGACCCAGATGAAGTTAGAAATCTTGAATTTGTAGCAGCGCTTATTCACATACATTCTTGGTTTTGTTACACACGAGAGAAGTGTGTATGATTTATCTTACCACTAAATTAAGAACTCATTCTTATTTTTGTTTTAATGCCTAAGCCCATGGTGTGATGCTAATCTGCAGAGACTCAATAAGTAGCACAAAAAGGCCTGGGACGCAGTGCCAGTCCCAGAGTAGTGTGTTCCCATCATGGTATGTAGTTCTGAACGCTTTGCCTACACAACAGCTTCTTCTGGGTTACACATACTTAAGTCACTTGTGACTGAGATGGGGCATTCAGTTCAATGACTGAATTTGCTGTCACTTTGATTGTCTGTGATGAGACATTCCCACTCTGTGCCAGCATGCCTCTCAGCATACAGACAGCTGGGATGGGTAACTTTGGTGGACTGAGTATCACTGGAGAGATGAATAACATTTAAGAAAGAGTCTAATGTTTTCTTTCCTAAAACTGTCCTCAAGAGGTACACATAAGCAGACTTAATGTGCCTGACAGTCATCCTGAGACAGATGAAATGTATTAGAAATGCTCCCGATTGCCTTTATCTCAAGAACAAGGAAAAGTTCCTACAATGTTCAAAAGTGGGGGTAAATCATAGACAATAATTCCCTCAAACAAGATCTATAATGAAAACATCTACTGAGAATTTACAGGTGTTTCTGCAAAGATCATGTCTTATAAAAGGTATATGTATAGAAAGGCAGCCGACAATGCATGGCCAAAGGAAACGCATGTGTGCAATGACTGAATCATGAAATTTCCTCAGTGATACACTGTTTTCTGTTTTCCTTTCAAAAACGAGGATACTGTGTCTTGGGAAGGATAAGACCTTGTCCAAGGCACAGTTTACTCGTCAATAAAAATGCAACAAAAAACAACTATTTTATCTAGAGACACTGTGAGAGGGGGGAAAATGAACCACATGAGATTCTCTGTATGTTCAGAGAGCAGTTATGACAGAGCACGTCACAGTCCAGTGTTCTTTCTAGAACACCACAAAGCAGGAACCAGTCGCGAGGGAGTTGGGCACAAAGACACTTCCCTCAGCTCCCCTCAAGAGTGGCTTCAGAGATAATCCATTGTAGATGCCCACTAAACACATGTTAAATAAAGGAAGGAGTCTGTAAAAAGAGAGGAGTGTGGTCGATACACACTAAGACCTATCCAGGTGGGCAGAGAGTAGGGAATTCTAAGTGTGAGAAATAAGGAAGGAAAGGCTCAGAATCAGAAAGAGGGAATACGATTTTGCTGGCTAGTCAACAGATTAGCTTGGCTGAAGAGTTGCAAGAAGCAATACAAGGTGAGAGTGAAAACACAGAATGTAGCCAGAACTATGTAAATCCTTGGGCCTGAGGCTGGGACCATTTTACTCTACTCTATGGGCAAAGAGAGGTAGGGGGTGTTACACAGATGAAAACCATGATAAGAGGAGTATTTCGGGAGGGCTGCTCTGGCTGTGTGGAGGAGGAACCAGAGCCAGGAGGGGGAGAGCAGGAGACCAGTGAAGGAGCCACTACCCCAGCGATGGAAGCTGTTTCGAGGGTCTGAAAAAGCTGAAGAGAGTGATCCCAGGAAGAGAAGCAAGGATGCATTCAGAGAAATTCAAAGGGAAGAATGACCAGGATTTGGTGCTGAAAAAAATATGGAGATAAAAGTAAAGAAAAAGGAGGAATAAAAAGTGATTTGGAGATTCAGAGCCTGAAACGGTGATGAAAGATGGTGTCACTGACAGAAATCATGCATTCAGGAGCTACTACTGAGGAATCTGGTTTTAAGACACAAGGAATTTAGGTGCCTCTTATCTGGCAAATGGAAACATTCAGAGGGGGATTAGAGATTAAGAACTAATTTTGGAAGAAGGAGGAAAAGTTTAAGAACTCTAGATATGAGATGGGCGTTCAAGTATTTGGAGCTGATAGCTGGAGTCACAGAAACAGGCAGCTCGCTTAGGCAGGTTAGCAAATAAATATAATAAGAATATTCCTGTTTCAGATTGAATTTAAGTAGGTTTTCAGAGTTATTTTACTTCATAAAAATGAAAAAAACAAAAAGCAACCAAACAAAAAACCACAATCAAAAAAGAAGAGGGAAACAAAACCCCCAGCTAACTAGCATTTATGAGAACTATGTCAGTTATTATGAGCTTTGGACTTGAAGCCTTTCCTTGAATGGAATGTAAAGAATAGTTACAGTGGGAAATTACTCTTCAGTACTATTTAGCACATTAACTATCCTACTTTCAAAAAATAACAGGATAAATTTATCCTTTTCACACCCTCTTGTATCTTATTATAGTAGGAAGCAAATGTCTTTGAAAAGGAATGACTTAGGTAATTTTAAAAAAGATTTTATCACTTATGATTTTTAATATTCTACTGAGAATAGTTAGGGTCTGGACATTTTAAATAAGGTGTAAAATATTTAGAAAGAAGTACTGTTTGCAAAATAGAGATTGCTGTATTATCCTTAAGTGGAAATTTATATTTAATTATTCACTGCATTTGTATTTAAATAAGCCCTCATTGGTCCTTTTGTTGTTGTTGTTGTTTCTTTAGGGGAAAAAAAAATCTTCTGAAAGGTCTTCATACTAACAACATGTTCTGCTTAATATTTCATTTTTATTTGTCATGATTCTATTGTTTTGCTCTCTTCTATACCACCTATGGTGGCCAAGGCCCATCCTTTTTAATTCACACTTCTATTCTTTTATAGGTTATTTAATACTGCATAATAAGGCAATTAGGCCACAACCCAGTGCACTCTAAGTAGCATGGGAATGATCCAAAAAAGACAAAATAAAGTTAATGTAACATAAAAATGACAGTGCAGCATATTAAAGAAATCAGATCACTGATAAATACTTTGATCTCATTAGACTCCACTATAAAGTAGTCCAGCAAACTTAACATCCTCAGTGTCTTTCACACTGTGTGATTTTATCAGACTATTTGCAAAAACATTTTAAAATATTTTTTTTAAAAAGTGGAACCTCAAGTTTAAATGGATGTTCTATTCGCTTTCTGTGTTGCATAGCAACTAAGATTTAGTCAATTTTATGCATACACAAGATGGACAGTGTTTGACCAAAACACAGGGGTGACCTATTGAATTAGGAGGAAAAAAACTGAAGAATCTTCCAAATGATTTTGCTTCATTTATGCTTGCTTCTTCTTACTATTCATTAGCTGGCTGAACACATACTGTGTCTTTCTCAGTTCTCATTACCCAGGAATTCAGCAAGTCATTTGCAAAGTGGGTCTTTTATGCTATAATCTCTTGTTGTGACCTCTTGATACTGAGTTGGGGAAATTATATTAATAAGAAAATGGTACGTTATGCTGTGGTAACAAATTGAGCCCCAAATCTCAGTGGATTAACACAACAAAGTATATCTTTCTCACCCTATATGTCTGAAATCAATCAGCTTGGATTTCTGCTCCACAAAGTCACTCAGGTTTTTGGAGGCTCTACACCATAATGTGATGCATGTGACTCCACCATTTTTTTTTTTTTTTGGAACAAGATCTCGCTCTGTTGCCCAGGCTTGAGTGCAGTGGTGCCATTATAGCTCACTGCAGCCTCAAACTCTTTGGGCTCAAGTGGTCCTCCTGCCTTAACCTCCCCAGTAGCTGGAAGTATAGGAGTGCACCACCACACTCAGTTAATTTTTTTTTTTTTTGTAGAGATGTGGTCTCTGTGGTCTCACTATGTTGCTCAGACTAGTCTCAAACTCCTGGCCTCAAACAATCCTTCCTCCTTGGCTTTCCACAGTGATGGGATTATAGCAGTGAGCTACTGCACCTGACCTGACACTGCCTTTAAAAAAAAAAAAAGTGGCTACAGGGTATGCTGTGTCAAGGAAGGTAGAACATGAAGAACTCTCATCCTCATTTTCACTTCTATTGGCTTGGCAAAGGAGTCTGGGAAATGCAGGAAGAGGACAAGGAGTGGTGAACAGCACACACTGTCTTTAGGTCAGGGGAAGTTACTTCTCCTAGGAGGCTGCAGTGTGAGCTAAAAAGATCACCAGACTTCAAGGCAAGAAATCTGTGTGATTTTGAATGAGTCACTTGGCTTTTCTGGGTCTGAATATGCAAAATGAGAAATTTAGATGAGATTGTGGGCTTCCCACAAGGAACATTAGGACATTAGAATTTTGTCCTGTCATGCAAAATTCAGTAGACTTTAGATGGTGAGTTTCACCATGTTGTAAGAATTGAATTACAATAATAAGCAAAAGAGGCCTAATATTAAAATAGAATTGGGCATTAAATCCAAAAGAGCCAAAAAAAGTTTCAAACTGTCCTCCCTCCTTCATTCCCCATTCTGGAGCATCTCCCACCAGCAAAATAACCTTGAATGGCAAAGCAAATGGGTAATGGCTTTCCTTTCCTGTTAAAATTAGAATTCCTCTGTTAAGCAAGGGTGATTCTAGAGGTTGAACCCAATTAGAGCTCTCTGAAAATAAACAGGAAAAGTGAATAATGTATCTTCCTTATTTGATATACATCTGATACTTATGGTTTCTTAATACCAGGCAGGAAATGCTACAATGTTTAATAAAACCAAGATTCTTCAGTGTTTTGGGGTTGGAACTGAACATCATAAAATACCAAGAACTCACAGTGATAAGCTGATTCTATAGAACTCTCAGGATAAAATGGCAAAGGGGTTCCATTAAGCTCTTTCTCTTGGTTAGGTTTCTATCCTCAATCATGCCTAGTGTCATAATATGGATGTATGTAAAGCTTTGTGTCAAAAAATGACTGGAATTAATAGTAAAGACCCATAAAATTATCTTAATTTGGAAATTTATAAAATAGTTGAGAATACCTTTTTATCTGAGGCATAATTAGCCTGGTCATTGCTTGACCCTCATGGTATAGGAGAAGCCTGTATCCAGTGAAATCAAATCTGTCATGTGAATGATTTCTGCTTTAATTTTAATTATATCCGGACCATAGAGGCCATGTTTACTAGAGGGAAATATAATTGGTTAGTTACTACTATTATAAAGCTGTGTCTGGATTAAGGGTGATTCCTTAGCTCCAGCATTAAATCCAGGTAAGAATCAGAAGCCAGTATTAGGTTTGCTGAAACTTAATACCACAGTAATAAGACATTGCACAAGCATACCAAAGGATGGTTTGCCTAAATAAAGTTTCAAGATTCTGTTCCAAAAGTGCTGTCTGAGGAAGCTCATACAGGGTAGTATATCAATATTATATAGGAACCAGAAGAGACTAACATATTATGTTACCTAACATTTTTATCAGATTCAACATAAATCTCAATGAGGCCATCTGTATTTATGGACTACTTAAGAAATGGCACCTGCAGATCCTACAGAGAAAAAACTATAAAAAAGTCATTGTATTTCAGGATCTTAAAAAAGGGGAAGAAGGAGCAGGACTTTGGGAATGAAGGAGGAAGGAGCTTAGCAGACCCTCTCCCAAGCAAAATAAGAATTTAGAGGAAATTATAAAAAATGATCATTAATCACACACATATTCTCTGGAAATTGTCCTATATACATACAGCAAATGAAGGAACATTCATTCAAGAAAATCTATTAAATCTCAGTAAAAAGAGTGAGAGTCTGTGGCATTTGAGCCATGACTTAGTCCATTACACCTGCTTCCCAGATCTACCCCAGACATGTTCAGGCAAGAAGACAGGAGGCCCCTCTCCCTCCAGCTCCCAGTCTGAAGCTACAGTTTCACCCCAGGAAGGGTAGGCTGCTGGCATTTCTCATCCCCTCCCCTCCTCTTCCTCCCAGGCCCATGCTGCAGAAGTTTTATTCCAGGCAGGTGAAACCAAAAAGACCACATTTGTAGTAACCCACCCAGCTGCCACTTTAGGGAGAAAGCTCTACCCCAGGTGCTGAAGGCTGAAAATACTGGGACCCTGATAGCTCCTGCCCCCACTCAAAGGATATAAGTTTCACAATGAGAGAGGCAAGGTGAGAAGAAGCAAAACTGACAGAATTAAAGGGAGAAATGGGCAATTCAACAATAATTGGAGACTTCAATATCCCACTTGCAATAATGGGAAAAACAACCTGGCAGAAGATCCACAAGGAAAGAGATTTGAACAATTCTATAAATCAACTAGAATTAATAAATATCTCTAGAACATTCCATTAAACAACAGTAGAATACACATTCTTCTCAAGAACACAAGAAACATTCTCAGGGTAGACAATGTGCTAAGCCATAAAACAAGCCTCAATACATCTAAAATAACTGAAATAATAGAAAGGATGCTTTAAGGCCACAAAGGAATTAAATTAGAAATCAATAACTGAAGGAAATTTGGGAAATAGACTAATATCTGGAAATAGTAGAAACACACTAACAGCCAACTGGTTAAAGAAGAAATCATAAGGGATATTAGAAAATATTTCACAACGAATGAAAATGGAAATAGAATGTAACAAAACTATGGGGTGCAGCTGAATCAATGTTCAGAGTAAAATTTGTAACTGTAAACACCTCTATTAAAAAAGAAGAAAAGTCTCAGTCAATAACCTTACCTTCCATTTAAGAAACTAGGAAAAACACAAACATAAAGCAAGCAGAAGAAAGGAAATAATAAAGATTAGAGTAGAAATAAATGACCTAGACAATAAAAATACAGTAGAGAACATCAATAAAACCGAAAGTTGGTCCTTTGAAAAGATCAACAAAATTGACAAATCTTTCAGAGGAATGATGAAGAAAAAAAGAGAGCAGATGCAAATTGCTAAACTTAAAAAAGAAACCAGGATATTGCTACCGACCTTAAAGAAACACAAAGGATTATAAGGGAATACAAAGAATAACTGTATGCCAACAAATTAGATAACTTAGATGAAATGGACAAATTCCTAGAAAGACACAAATTTCCCAGAATGACTCAAAAAAAAGAGAAAATCTTAATAGGCCAATAATAAATTAAAAGACAGAATTAGTAATTTTAAAACTTCCCAAAAGAAAAGTCCATGCTCATTTGGCCCATTGGTGAATTCCACTGAACATTTTTTAAAAAAATGAATACCAATCCTTTATAAACTGTTCCAAAAACTGGGAGGAAACACTTCGCAATTCATTCTATGATGCTAGTATTACCCTGATATAAAAGACATCACAAAAGGAATATAAATGTCAAAATCCAAACCTAAATACTAATAACAAAGTGATTCCAGCAACATTTAAACATGAAACAATGTTTGACATCATTCATCATCAGAGAAATGCAAATCAAAATTACATTGAGATACCACCTCACTAGGAAGACTATAATAAAAAAGACAGACAACATTAAGGATTGGTAAAAATGTGGAGAAACAGGAATCTTCCTACATTGTTGGTAGGAATGTAAAATGATACAGACATTTTGGTAAACAGTTTAGCAAGTCTTCAAATGATTAAACAGAGAGTTACTATAAGCCCGAGCCATTCCATTCCAAGGAATCAAGCCAAGAGAAATGAAAACATTAGTCTACACAAAAACTTGTGCATGAATACTCAAAGCAGTGTTATTCGTATAAACTAAAAAGCAGAAACCCCCAAATGACCATCAACAGATGAATGAAAAAATAAAGTGTGGCATATTCATACAATGGAATATTATTTGGCCATATAAAGGAATGAAGTGTTCGTATATGCTATAACATAGATGCAACTTGAAAGCATTATGCCAACGGAAAGGAGCCAGTTGCAAAGGCCACACATTATATGATTCTGTTCATATGAAATACCCAGAATAGACAAATCCATAGAGACAGAAAGTAAATAAGTGGTTGCCTAGAGCAGGGGAAGGGGGAGAAAGGGAGATATGGGGAGTGACTGCTAATAGATATAGGTTTCTTTTAGGGAAGATGAAAATAGCCTAAAATTATGTTGTGGTGATGGTTGCACAACCCTGTGGATATACCAAAAACACTGAATTTTACCCTTTAAACTGGTGAATTGTACAGCATGTGAATTATATCTCAACAGAGCTGTTAAAATCATATAAAGAAATTAAACACACACATATGCATGCTGTAACTCACCCCTAAAAACAAAATATCTTCTCTCGTTACTGTGTTTCTAGAGCTTAGATCCCAGGACAGGGGCAGATCTGAAATAGAAAGGCTAGTAGCTGGAGGGAGAATTAGGTTTTCAACATTTAGGGACCGATATGTGCATCTTTAATGAAATAAGCTCATTTTCCTCCACTACAGACAAAAACAACAAACACAGAAAAATCAATGACAACACCACATATTTCTGAAGAAAGTACCTTGGTTACAGCTTTGGTTTGGAAGAATCTCAAAATACTTTCTATCACTCTTTTTAATCAGCCGGGGGATGCTGTTAAGAGAGGAATCTGAACAGCACTAACTAAAAGGATTGCCTTGTTAAGCTGGAACACAATTATCTGTGTGAACGCCTGGGCTCTCGCTCTGCGGAGTGGGGTGAGTTGAGGACTTCAGGGCAAAAGAAAACAGATGAGGAGCGTAGGAACTAAGTATCTGAGTGTCTTGGTATTCAGGATGCGTTCTTCATAGCCTGTTTCTATTTGCCCAGAGACAATTCATGTTAGAGCAAAACATGAGGGCATGTTTGGAGCAAAACAGTCCAGTTCCCTCTTCCAGGGAATCAAAGGCCACATACTGAGCTGAGCTAGAGCACGGAATCTCAGACAATGTGGCTAGTCAAGTAGGGGGGAAATTTGAAAAGCTGGATGAAGGGGGAAGGATCCAAAATAGGTTTGCCAGATAAGACAGGACACCCAGCTAAACTGGAATTTCACATAAACCACAAACATTTTTTTTTTAGTATAAGTATGTCCCAACTATTTTACAAAATGTTTTTTTATTTGCTAAATTTGTATCTTCATTTGTTTTTATATTTGCTAAATATGGCAAATATCTAATCCAATGGGCAAAGTTAGTTAAAACAAAATCTGGAAAATCAGTTAGCAATAAAAAGAAGTGGGGAGAGAAAGAGAGTTTCCAAGGGAGAGAGAGTCTCCAAGAAGAGAAAGGCTAGAGAAAGGCTAGGGTAAAAGGGTAGAAGGGCCCACAGCAGATGCTGTTTAGAAGATTTTGTAGCTCAGTTTTGTAACTTCAGGTAAAGCAATCATTAAAAATACATATCCACTATAGGAAGAATATGAGATTTGACTTCTTTACATTTCTCGTCTCATAAACATTCAAGAACCTTCCTGAGCCACATGAAGATTATTCCCAGGCTGATATATGATCATTTGTAACAGTTGCAAGAACATGCTCCCTTCAGGGACTCCAAAATTATGACACTTTTTGGTGGCCCTCTCAAAAGCATAATGTTCCACATACCCACCCCTAATGACCCTGAGGTATCTCTAATCCAGCTAGTCCATGAAGTTTTCTTCAAAGAAACAGAAGAGAAATGATACTTCCATTGCCAGCTGAAGTTTCTCAAAAATAACAAGAGAATGAGAAAAGGAAATGCTAGCATTGCCCATGTATATGCGGAGAGTGAGTCGTCCCCAAGAACTTGGAAATAAGAGTGGATGCTCTTAAACTAGCACATTCTACTCTAAGTCAGAGTGATTTGTCACTGAGGGTAGTAAAACAAGATACAGCTTATAATGTGTCACTGAAGCCTTAGGGAGTGGCCAAAAAAACTCAGTGTTGTGGGTAAGACCTCAAGGAAGGAGACGTGGAATGTTAGTGTGATTTAGTGATGTAAATATAACGGAATTGTCAAACGTGGATGCCTGAATAAATAAATTCAAAAGGAAAAGCTAGCCATGTCCGTCAGAGCAATGTCCTCAAACTGTATATCTTGGCTAAGCAGACAGAAGCATTACGATTTATTTGGCTAGTAAATTTTTCTCCTCAAGCCTTGTGGAAAGGGTGCAAATGTGCTGGTCAGTCAATAGTCTACATTCTGGCTTGAATGCAGTCGCTCCCGTGGGCTTGGTCAGACATGAGGCCATCCCTAAGAGGCACAGCCACACTCACCATATTAGTAAACCAACCAGGTTTCTCAGTCTGGACTGCTGAAGGCCAGCTCTGGGCTGTGGTGAATGGCTCCAGGGAAGCCTCTGGTCACTGGTCCAGACAACTAGGCAGCCTTTCCAGGGCAATGCGTCTGGGTTCACCGCCTACCTCCTTCACATGGAAATGCAGAGTCCCCAGGCCAAAATCATCCTCTACATTCACATAATATGATCTTTATATAACATTGCCCAATGCCCCTCCACTTTTGGCCGGCAGCATGTCCAATATGGATTACCCAGTAACTCAGGATCTAGAATATTCCAGTGTTCTGACGCCTGTACTGGCCCAATACTTAGCACAGATTATCCATAGTCCTATCTCTGTTTCATTTGTAAATGCTCATGGCTTATATATTTTTTGATTACTTAAATGAACCACTTCCTCCCACACACCTTATGCTACATAAGAGCTTCTGTCTGGCTGCAAGCAGACCTCTTGTGAATGGCTCTTGTCAAAAACTACAAAGTTGCAACAGCAGGGCATCAGAGAAGAGTTAGACAAGTATTTTTGATTTTAGATGCTTAAGTTCTCCAATTATTGCAGGCAGACATGCCAAGACATAAATAAGATATGGGAATGCTTTGGGTGAAAGATTAAATGCCTCTAAAACAACAGATTGCTGCTGGCAGAGAGGTAAACATCTCTAACAGTAGTTTCTAAACTTTTCTAGCTCTTGATCTTTACCCTTCACCCAAACTCCAAAGGCTTATGGAAGATTCACACCTTATATACACTAATGAAAAAATAAAGTTCACATTTACCAATAACTCATTTAGTAATAATAATTACTAACACTTAATGAGCATTTTTAGTGTGGCAGATACTCTGCTAAGTTCTTTACATCTATGTCTTGACACTCAAAGAGTCAAGAACTGTCACCGTGGATGTGTTTAGACCATTTCAGCTCCACCCTATAATCTCCATGGGGACTCTGTTCTTAGTTTTATAATCTCATTCTAAAATAGTCTAATAAGCTACTTTGAGAGGCAATAACCTTAGGTTTTAAGAGTCTGGAAGGAAGCTATGGAGAATTGTAGGTTCTTAACTTAGCACCTTTTTGTAATCAATATGTAATCAAAATCACTGCAAATGTGTAAAAGTACGACTATTCTACTCTTTGTGTTAGTACAAATGTTTTTTATTTTATTCCAATTATTATTAAATACTTTAAAACTATACATAAAAGATAATACTTTTTAAATCTATGCACATTATCTCCCAGAATTAACTAACATTAAAGTTTGATCGTATTTAGTCTCATTTAAAAAATATACTGAAGATGCAGAAGATACTATATACAACTTTACATTTTCTTTCATATTTTATCCTTTTAAAATGTAAACAATAAAAACATACCAAATAGTTTTGTGTGTTTATAAATGTAAATAAATGATACTATGCCATATGTATGGCTCTACAACTAGCTTTTTTTCCACTCAGCATTATTTCTGGGGCTGTATCTATATTGAGTCATATAGATTAAGTTTATTAATTTTAAATATGTATAATATTCCTTTATATAAATACACCACTTCTTATCTATTCATTACTTAGATTTCTGTTGGTAAATTTAGGTTGCTTTCCATTTTGGCTATTATAATACCAGTGAAAATATGCAAAAATTTCTCTAACGTATCTACCCTTAGAAGAGGACTTGCTAACTAACAAAGTATGTATATCTTCAGTGTCTTTACTGAGGATTAACCACGTTAATATATTAAAGTGATTAGCAATGTATGGCAGTGAGCAAGTGCCTAATAAACATTTAAGGTGTGGTGGCTACAAATATTTTATATTTTGATGAAGTCAAATTATCAATCTTTTCTATTTTGAATCTTGTTTTACAGAAGTCTTCCCTACTATGATGTTATAAAGATATTCTCCTACATTTTCTTTTTCTTTTGCTAAGTTTTTGAACCTTTGCTTTTTACTTTGAGATCTTTAATTCATCTGGAATTTATCTTGGTTTGTGCTATGAGGTAAAATATTAGCTTTTTTAATTTGGATAAGCAATTATCCCAGCACCATTTTATCCCTAGCTGACTGGCAATGCTATCTTGATCATAGCCCAAGATTTCATGTGTGTGTAGATATCTTTTGTGCTCTCTGTTCCATGTCATTAGTGTAAATGTTTAGGTTCTCATTGAGGCTCCATTCCATTTATGGAATGAAGACAAAATCATACTTATTTCATAGGTTGCTGTGAGAACTAAATAAACTAACATATACAAAGTGCTTAGAGCAGTGCCCAGTATACAGTACCTGTTATAAAATACACAAGTTAGCTTTTGTGATGGTTAGTTTTATGTGTTCATTTGATTGGGTCACAGGGTGTCCAGGTATTTGACAAAACATTATTCCAGGTATATCTGTGAAGCTGTTTTTGGACAAGATGAACATTTGAATTCATGGTACACTGAGTAAATCAGATTGCCCTCTCTAATGTGGGTAGCTGTCATATAATCAGTTGAAGTCTTGAATAGAACAAAAAGGCTAAGAGGGAACTTCTTCTGCCTGACTGTTTGGACTAGGATAGCAGTCTTCTGTGCTCAAACTGGAACTGACACCAGCGGCTTTCCTAGTTCTCAGACCTGCAGACATAGAACGAATTTACACCATTGACTCTCCTGGGTCTGTAGCTTGCAGACTGCGGATCTTGGGACTTCTCAGCCTCCACAATCATATAAGCTAATTTCTTACAATAAATCTTTACACACACGCACACTGTATTGTTTCTATTTCTCTGGAGAACCCTAAGATGGCCATTATTATTATATGTTTATTCATTTGCCAACACCACAATGTTCCAAAGATTAGACTTTGCATACTTCTTGATTTCTGATGGAGCAAGTTTCTCCTCTTTAAAATTTTCTGCACGTCCTTGAATCTTCATTCTTGTATATGATATTTGAAGTCAGCTTTTCAAACTCCTTAAAAACTCCCAGGGGATTTGAATCAGAAATGCACTGAGTTCATGGGTTTGGGAAAATTGAGATTTTACAATATTGAATCTGTCCTTCTGAACAGGTTATATGCCCCCCTTTTTTAGTTTTCTATTTTTTTCAATGAAATAATCTAATTTTCAGCCTGATAAACTTATACAATTTGTATAAATTTTTTCCCAATGCTAGATAGTTTTGTCACTATTATGAAAGAAATTTTATTCTACAATTTCCTTTTTAATTTGCCATTGCATAAGAATTCTCTCAAGTTTTACATATGAATCTTGTATTCAAAAAGCTTGAATTATTTATTAGTGTTAAAAATTTATTTATATGGTCCTCTGAATGTTCTGGATACATTGTTTAGACTGCAGATGATAGTAAGCTTGCTTCTTTTTTTCTATCCTACAAGCTTTCATTATTTTTGTCTTCTTGCATTGTCTAAGACTTCCAGTAATATTTTAATACTGGCTTATTACCAATGCTCTAGCCTTTTGAGACATGGAAATGTATATGCTATAAAGATAATATTTGTCTTCAGTAACCCTGGAACCACACCACAAGAAATAAATCTGTACCCATTTGTCTAACTGTTTTGACCTGAAAGAATAATAAAACTTCTCTTATGTTCTCAAGAGGCCCAAATGGTTACAGCCTAGACTAGGAAGCTAAGTCAAGGCCCGAAAGTGCCAGCAAGAGGGGAGGACTATCTCCTGATGCATTTACATTTCAAATGGTAGGAAGGCCAGAACTTGAAGACCTCTCTAAGTCTTAAAAGCCAGATATACCAGCCATTTATCTAGCCCTTAGCAAGACATTTATTTATTTTAATACATTCCAAACATTAGGCTGAGAATCTAGGATACTTTCCATCAAATGAGTAAAAATATTTTTCTCTCCTCTCAGGAAGGAAGAGGGTGGCTATCTCTCCTGTAAATAAAAAGAAAAAAATCCATTACTCTCCATCCCTTGCCTACATACTCAAGTAGGGGGTTTTTCCAACTGGTTTTAACTGTGTTACCCCAGGGGTAGGGCCTGGGGCTGTTACAGTGGGTGGTCCCGAGGACAAACTCAGCGGCACAGAGAGAGTCGGAGAATCAAAGTTTATTTGCAGGCGGGCTCAGAGGGGCCTCCCCACCAAATTCTGAGCACCGTCTACTTGATTTTCCCACTTTTATTAAGTTGGGGTGGTCCGAGGGGTGGGGCACCAGGTATAGGTTAGTTGGTGTGTCACCAATAGGTTAATATTATGTTGATGTGCCAGGCAATGGATTTAGTGTTATGCTGATGCCAGGCAATAGACTAGTTGATGGGCCAGGAAACAGGTTAGTGTTGTGCTGATGTGGGTCTTCCTAAAAAGTGGGGGTCTCCATGTGGTGCCGGTGCAGGTGCCTGATACACCAAGTAATAGATTGGGGTTTCCCTTATCAGGGCAAAAGTGGGGGTGGGGAATGCACTTATTATTTTCTACAAGGGAATTAATAATAAATCTCATCCAGAATACTTCATCAACCATTTAGGATAAAATTAATAAGCATTAATATTAAAAACCCACCACACTAATAGATTTTTCTAATGTTCTATCACTCTTGCCTTTCTGAGATAAGCCTTAATATTTAATTCGAAACATTTCTGGGGTGATGTACCAACATTATGTTTAGGACTTCTTTACCGATGTTCAGATGGAGATTGTCTTAGGATTTTTACTTCTGTAGTCTATCAAGTTTGGTGTTAAGATTATACTGGCTTTATAAATGGTTAGGTAACTTTAGCTTCCTTCTGCGTGTCAATTTGTACAAAATCAATTTCATCTCTCCATTGAAGGATTGTTTAATATATTCTGTAACACCACCTGAGCCTGGTGTCTTGATGGAGGAGCTAAAAGGGCAACTGGTTCAAAATTTGTTAAGTCAATTTTTATCATATATAATATCTGAATAAATGGTCCATTTCATTTATGCTTTCAAAATTGTTGTCATAAAGTTTTAGAATAGGCTCTAAGACCAATATGATTATTCTTGTGAACTTCTAACTTCAGCACATAGGCACCTTCTCTTTGCATTAATTTTTGTATCTAGGATCTTTCGTCTTGTGATTTTGAGCTCAGCTTTATTTATTTATTCGTTCATTCATTCTATTTTATCCACACTTTAATATGTGTGGAACATGATACTTCTTGTAACAACTCCTTCTTTATTGACTAGAAAACTGCATCTCATTTTTCTACAATTACCCTGTTTTTTTAGCACTTTTTCTCAGCTTTTTATTCCAATTTCTGATGAGCTATTGTGAGAAAATACCTTTCTAAGTATTCTCAAGTACAATCCAACAATTTTATTTCTGGATATGCTAAGGCTCCATACTGCACCCAAGTTACCAGGACTATCTGATGCTACCAAATTGTTAGGCAAAAATATTTATAAATATGTACTTATTTAGTATAACTGGTCATAGAATTAAACTATAATTCTCTACTAAGAGACAACGTTTAAGATTGCAGCAATTCCTCAGTCAAAGGCAGGAGGAAAGAAACTTACATTACATTTGCTAGTTGAATAATCGACAACATAAAAGAGAATTAAGCAACATAAATCAGATTGCACACATTCTGCTTTAAAAACTGAGTCCTCACCTACAGAGTTCATCTGAACTATAACACATAAATCAAAATTTTCAATTGTCTTCTTAATCCAATGACCATTATATTTCAGCCTGTTCCCACACAATGGTGTTCAACCAGATCAAACCAAATGTTTTAACCAAACCAGCTGATAAATATTTGTTAACATGATACCTTTGCTTTGGCTCCTTCTTGTCTTACTCAAATTCCTTGAACTCTGAACAATCATCCAAATTTTGTTGATGGATAAAATACAAGTTTCACTTTCCTACTAAATCACTTATTATCTTATATTTCGAGATTTTCATATGTTCTATAATAGTATTTGTATATAAGGATAGATAGAATCTTAGATCTGATACATTTTGCTTAACTTTTTTTAGAACAGGAAACATAAGCCAGTAAAGGTTAAATAATTTGCACTAGAACACATACATCTAGACAATTGCAGAGCAGACCTTGAACTCAGTTCTATATACTCCTAGTCCTACACTTTTCCCACTGTTTTCCCTTTTGTCTGTTTTATCTTTTTAAATTCAGCATTCTGAATCACCTAGAAGACATTACAACTTGCTCATGAGAGTTAAAAGCTATATTTATTCATCGACAACCACTAATTTTTCTAAAAACTGAAATAAAGTCTTATATTGCATCACTTAATTTAAACATCAAAAACAACCTTGCTAGAATTGAGTAGATTTATGGTTCCTTATAATTAAAATTTTCTGTTGTAAACAAGAGAGCTAAAATGATTACTGCTAAATGATGCGCAGACATGATACAAAAACAAAACAAATGTATACCCGATGAATATTATACCTCTTATAAAATCAAATCCAAAAGGATTTATCTTAGGGATAATTGAAACCTCAGAAATAAGGTTAACATGGTAAGGAGGAAGGGAGTAATTGACAACATTTCTTGAATGCCTACATTGTGCCAGGAGAGTGGTACACATTTTGCACCATTTATCTCAGTTAATTCTAAAATTAAAGAGAATTACTATAACTTCACTAGTTTGCTATTCTGACTTAATTTTTAAAACATCAGCATATTTTCTTAAATGTGGCCAAGCATTCTTAACATTATAGCCACGGGCAAATTTAATGAAACTGTCATAGCCAAGGGCCATGCTACAATAATATACTAATATATACTCATAATGGGCATGGTGAATTTTTATTAATAATTATAAAGAAACGGCACATAGTTTCTCTATTCATGACTGTAGCATTTGCAATCAAAACATCATTTAGTTCCATTTTTCTTTGTATATTTCTATTTATGATATTTTGATCTAAGTCACTTTATTTTCCCAACACTGCCAGGAATTTATCAACATTGCTGCCAATCTGATAACATTTTTGGGTTTTTAAGTTATGGACTCCCGTTTGAATTCTTCACCAATCAAAGCATTTCCAGGGCTCTAGGGCAGTCTTACTCACTTACAGCACTGATTAATCAACTAGGCATTTTTTTTTTTTTGAGAAAACTATGGTACTGAGTCGTTGGTAATAGTTAAGATGAGCACTTCACTTTTCACAATCCTTAGGAGCAAACTAAAAATCTAAGTATCTCAGAATGATGTAGAAAAGAATAGGGAAGAGGGAGTGGACAATATGATCCTGTGAAAGGAACACTTGACTGAAAGCTATTAGCATATGTCCAAGTCCGAACTCTCACATTATCAAGGTGTGTACCCTTTGGCGTGTTATTTTACTTTTCTAGGACTTAATCCTTATAATCAATGACGTTGACCTTCCATTCTTGGAATCTATAAAAAGAAGAGTAAAGTGAATTCAAAATAGGTAAGAAGAAGAAAATAATAAAAATCAGAAAAAAAATCACTACAATTAAAAACAAGAAAACAACAGAAAAAGTTTAAAAACCTAAAAGTTGGTTCTTTGAAAAGACCAACAAAATTCTAAATCCCCAGCTAGTCTGACCAAATAAAAAAGGAGAAGAACAAATTACCAACATCAATAATGAAAGAAGTTAACACTCTAGATCCTATAGGAAATAACATGGTAAGAGTATATTATGAACAATTTTATACAGCAAATTCAACACTTACATGAAATGGACAGATTATTCAAAAATACAGCTTACTAAAATTGACAAAAGATAAAGCAGAAAATCTGCATATTTTTATATCTATGAAAAAGTGGGTTCAGAGTTAAAAACTTTTCCATAGAAGAAAAACTCCATGCCAAAATAGTTTTAACTCAATAATTTTCTCAAATGTTTAAAAAAGGAATAGCAATAATGTTACAAACACCTTCATAAAATAAATAAGGAGGGAACATTTTCAAATTTAGTTTATAAAGGCAACATAATTCCAATACTAAAAAGTGACAAATTTACTAGAAAAAGAAAACTACAGACCAATAGCACTCATGAACTTAGTGATAAAAAGTCTTGAAGATGAAGATATTAGCATACATAAAAATAAGAATCATGTCAAGTGAGGTTTATTCCAGAAATACCAGAGGGATGTAACACTTAAAAATAAATCTCTATGATTCACTCTATTAAGATTATAAAGGATAAAAACTTTATGATCATTTCAATAGAGAACAAATATCTCACTAAATTTGTCATCTATTCATGATTAAAAATAAAATACTCTCAATAAAGTAAGAATAGAAAGTAAGTTCCTCACTGTGATTAAGGCATCTACAAAAAACCTACATCTAACTTCATATTTAATGGTGTCATATTAATGCTTTCTTCCTAAGTTAGGGAACTTAGGCAATAATACCCATTCTCAAAACGTCTATCCAACATTGTACTGAAAGTTGTATCCATTGCAATAAGGTAAGAAAAAGTAATAAAAAGCATAACAATCAGAAATAAACAGGTAAAACTGTCAGCATATACAGTATAATTGTTTAGACAGAAAATTCTACAGAACTTAAAAACTACTAGAAACTAATAAATGAATTTAGAAGTTTGGAAGATACCAGGCTAATATATAAAAATAAGTTGCATTGTTATATAATAGCAGCTAATATTTGGACTATGAAATTTGAAAAAAAATTCTACTTACAATTGTGCAAAAACACATACAATATTAAGGAATAATTTTAAGGGAGAGTATTAAAATCCTCTACACTAAAAACTATAAAATATTTCTGGAAGAAATTAATGTAAACATAAATAAATGAAGAAATATATAATGTTAGTTATTGGAAGCCTCAATATTGTTAAGATGTAATTCTCTCTCTATAATGTTAACACAATCCCCATGATAATTTTACAGTTATTTTTGTAAAGTGGAAGACATGATTTTGAAATTTGTATGTAAATATAAAGAACTATAAATATCATGGCCACATCTAAAAAGACAAAGTTCAAGGATTTACACTACCTAATTTTCAGGCTTACTATAAAGCTAGAGTAATAAGGACAAATCAATAGGTAGGATCAATTACTAGATCAATGGAACAAAGTAGAGAACCTAGAAGCAGTCCCATACTTCTAAGGACATTTGATTTTCAACAATGATTCCAAAGCAGTTCAATGGCGGAAAACAAAGTCTTTTCAGTAAAGGATCTCGAAACAAATGGGCATCCATATTTTTAAAAACACACATCAATTCTATGCCACACCAAACACATATACAAAATTAATTTGAGGTAGATAATAGACTTAAAAATAAAAGTTAAAACTATAAAATATTTACAAGAAAACATGGAAGAATATCTTTGTAACTTAGAGTTGGGCAAAGATTTCTTAAACAGAGGCATAGAATAATAATCATAAAAATTGATAAATTAGATTTTAATAAAATTAAAAACTGACTCAGCAAAAGACATCATAAGGAAAATGAATACAGACATTGATGGAAAATTAATGCACAAAGGACTGCTATCCAGAATGTAAAAGAACTCAATAATAGAAAGATAACCAATAGTTAATAAACACATTAAAATGCACTCAATATCTTTATCCATCAGGGAAATGCAAATTAAAACCACAGGAGATACCAACACATACAAGCAGAATGTCTAAAATTAAAGACTCACAAGATCAAATGTTAGCAACAAAGTGGATCACCTATAACTGTCATACAAATGGTACAACCACTTTGGAGAAATGGTTGGCAGTTTCTGGAAAACTAAACATACATCTACCCTGTGACCAAGCAATTTCAGTACTAAGTATTTACCCAAGAGAAAAGAAAACATATGTCCACAAGAAGACTTGAGTGAAAGTATTCCTAGCAAGTTTATTCATAGAATCCCAAACTGGAAACAGCCAAAGGATCTATTAATAAGAAATTAAATAAACTGATAAATTCACACAATGGAATACTACTCAGGAATAAAACAGAACCAACTACTGATACAAGTAACATGTATGAATCTTAAAAACATTATGCTGAGTGAAGGGAGCATTACACAAAAGAGTAGATACTGTGACTCCATTGATAGGAAGTTCTAGGTATGAGTAGTAGAACAAAATCAGATCAGTGGCTACCTCTGAGAAGTCTGTGGGAGAACTGACTAGGAGGGGGCCTGAGGGAACTTTTTGGGGTGACAGCATTATTCTATATCTTACTAGGGATTTGGTGGCAGAGGTACATGCACTGTTGAAAATTATTTAATATTACATTTAAACTATGTACATTTGATACTCTTAAGCTTTGTGCACTTAATTATATGTAACTTAACCTTCAGAAAAAAAGAACCATGACAAGATATCAATAAGCACACTGAAGTATGGTGGTGGTGGGAGGTGTGCTGATGTCTGCATTTACTTCATATATTAGATTGATGGATATATTGAAATATGGATAGATGGGTAGTTATATGATAAAGGTGGTATAATTATAATTTTATAATTAATGTGTTTTCACTGAAAAAAGTCAACTTCTCTCTATGTTTGAAAAAATTTTAAGAGAATGTTGGATAAAATACAGTTAAAGTGTACTTAGAAGGTATAGTGATGAATTTGATAAATTTTCAAGAACTCATCTCCTAGTATAATTTTTCTTCAAAAGATTTATAGTAACATTAATTATTAAGAGATGTCAGCTTTCAAAATGCACAGATATTAATTTCAATTTTTCAGCCCTGTTCACATATTTGATTTTCTCCATTTAAATATCAATGACCCATATCCAGCCATTTGGGTTCCACGAATACTGTAGATAATGTTTCAGAGTAGAAAACAAAGAATGATGCCAGATAATAACCCGATGACCTTCTTAGAGAACAACAATCACAATATTTTGGGAATATACAATGACTTTATTGAAAAGGATGCAAAGGATAGGAGTCGTTTAAAAACCAGACACTTTGAAATAGACAAATGAAATGGTACTCTGTCCAGAACATTTTCATCAAAGTTAAGGTCTTATTATTTCTATATAAAAATAAGAAGATGGTAAATCATTAGTTTTGGTGAAATATTTTAAGCAGTTACAGCATCATTAGAAATTACATGTAAAATATTTATTTTGCAAGGCATTCAGTGATTGATGATGGAATACAAAGTTCATCACCTTACTTAAGTTAAAGACAATTTTGAAAGGTCACCACAGATTAGTGCCCCCTCCATGATTGGCTTGGCTTCTGTTACAGCCTCATTTAAGTTCAACTTCTCCCTCTGCCTAGTCCTTCTTCTCTCACTCCTTTAAAACGGTTGCTCCCAAGCAATACTGTAAATGTGCTTATGTAAATATGGATGTAAATCTCCGTATCTCAGTCTCTTTTAGAGTCTCTTTCTGGGTAGCCTAAGATGGGCTACAAAAGAGTTACTCCAAGAATTGTTTCCAACAATAAAATTCTTCCCTTTTGGCTGTGATGACTCTCTCCTACCCACTATCAGCCATAATCATCACAGTACTAAGGCCCTTTACTGCAGCAATCCCAGTTGCCAAAAGTCATTGCATTATCTCTTCAGGGTCATAGACAGGCATCTGGGATGTTTCCCTGATCTTATGCCCAGTTTTAAGACCAGTCAATGTTCCTTAGCTTCTTCCAACACCACAGTGAGATATCTTTAGTTTCAAGGCCCAAGGGAAGGATGGTCAACCTGGCTGGAGTAGAGGAATTTCACAGTTCATGCCAACCAGAGCAAACCTCCAATCTCCATTTCTTTCAGGATTCAAGATATATTCTGTGAACCACTCTAGGCCAATTATGCTTCTCCATCTTCTGCCCCAAAATCTTACACTGGAAGATCAGGGGCAACCAGCATAGACAAAGGGATGAGAGGCAGAGGCTCTTACTTCCATTGATTAATTAGAACCCTAGCATTTGTAAAAATATCACCTCTTTTTTATTTAAATATCTGATAGTGTGCTTATTTTTTTAAAGCATGTTTCACACAAGTTCTTTTGTTTTTCTATCTATTATAGTTTTAACATCATGTCAACATAAAAATAATTACAGAAATATTTTTTAATTTTTATAAGACATGATCACATAGGTAGATCCTAAAAAATCTACAAAAACGTACAACAAATAAGTGAATATAGGAAAGTCACAGGATATAAGGTCACTGTACAAAAATCAGTAGTATGTCTACATGCTAGTAACAATTAACAAATGAAGTGAGGAATACATTCCATTTAGAATAGCACCAAAAACATAAAATACTTAGAAATAAATTTAATAAAGTAATGCAATGCCTCTACACATTGTTAAAAAATTAAAGAAGACATAAATAAATGGAGAAATACATTATGTTCATGGCTTGGTAAATCTGATGCTATTCAGATGTAACTCCTCCCAATCAATACCCCAGCAGATATTTTCTATAGAAATTAATAAGCTGGTTCAAAATTTATATAGAAATTCAAGGGATATCAAAAGTTAAAAATAATCTTGAAAAGAAAAACAAAACTGGAAGACTTTGACAGTTTGAATTCAAAACTTTCTATAAAGTGCCAGTAATCAAGAAGTGGGATAGTTGTATAATGAACAACAAAAAGATCAATGAAACAGAAGAATGTAGACATACATGTAGACTTAATAGTAAAGGGCCAAAGCAAAGTCCTTTCAACAAATGATGTAGGAACAACTGGAATATATATGGATAAAAAACTAACTTTGATCCCTACCTTACACCATCACAAAATAGTAATTCATGGTGCATAACAGGTTTAAATGAGAAAACTAATCCGATATAGCCTTTAAATGAAAACTAGAAGTAGGAAACAGTTCCTAGTCAAAACACAGGAAGTAATAACCATAAAAGAAGAAAATCATAAATTATATTCACCAATTTAAAAACTTCTCATCTAAAGATGCCATAAAGAAAATGAACAGGGTGAATCCATTTGTTAAAACTGTAAAACTAATATTTGTGCATTGCAATGTAAATAGATTTTATCTCAAAAAGAAATACCTATTTAATAAAATAATAAATGTGAAAAGTTGAATATTTCAAAGGTGTCATCACTCTCACACAGTTTTCTCAAGAGTTTCCTGACCAGTCTTTCCCCATCCCCAGCTGAAGTTTTCAAGCTCAATTTATAAATTCAATTAAAACATATTTATGGAAAGACTTTCATTATATATATGTGAAAGCTTTCATTATCTGTCTATATTTTATACACATACACACACCCCTTATCCAACATTCTTCAACATTTCTCATTTCCTTACTTTATTTTATTCACATATATAAGGAAATTTATTCTAACAATTACAATAAAACATTTTATTTAAATTGATTTATTCAGGGAAATAGGAAACATTTTGTAGAAAGATTTAAAAATTTGTTCTTTCCTTCATTGAATCAAAAAGCCTCTTAAACATATTATTTTCTAGTTATTCCATGTCATGTTTCAAAAGGAATATCTACATTGTCATATTTACTAAGTATAATAGTAGTGTGCCTAGCAGTCAGGTAAAACTGAAGAGGGAGAAAACATTACATATAGTTTTTAGGCTTTTTAAGAAAACTCAAGTATGTGAAGCTATTTTAAATCTGGAAGGTATACTCACTTGTCCCTCTCTCTTTCCAAATATCTAGAATTTAACAATATTTCAACATTAATTATAGAAATATCAAGAAATATAGTTAACACAAAGGTTTTAATCATCTATAAAAAGCAAAAAACAAATATTGGAAATTAAAATGTGCTATAACTTACTTTTGACTAGAACAAAATGATAGTTCTAATTTCTATTTTCTATTAATAAAGTAGTTTATATTAATTTTTAGTATTATAATGATATTTTATCATGACTTAAAGTTTCCCTCATAATGATGGAATATATTCCCATTATTATTACTCTTTTATCTAGAGATGCTGGTATATATACTTATAACTTAAAGCAAACTCTTTGCAACTTCTTTATCATTAACTGAGAAATCATTCCTGTTGGAAGCAACTTTGTTCTACTCTGTTTGGGAATCCCTTCCAGAGATTTATTTATGTCAAATTCATTAAAATTGTATAAAATGTTCTAACATTAACTATGGCCAATGAGTGCAATAATTTTTGGAGTGTAATAAATTTTAACAACAATTTCTGATTTGATCCAAAATACTAAACAAATTGTCCAAAGACTAATCAATTAAAAAGACTTTAATTATTATTTCTACATGCACATTTTGACAGATACCAGTTGTCTCTCTGCTTCAGCACAGAGTCCCCAGAAAATGACCAGGTGGACTCTGGCCACATACAGACCAATCCTGCTGTCACCCTCTTAGGCCTTTAGCAATGCAAAGCTTTAAAGTATTCATTTTATAGCCTTATAATTTATGTTAATTTTTCTACTATCATATACTGTTTAATGAGTTCTGAACATTTTTATAAAGAGGAGTGAATAAAATTTATCCTATGCAACAAGTTAACTCATTTTACTGATCATTCAACCTGGAGTATGAACAGCTGGAAAAGAAAATCATAAAAACCCTGAGAGCCATTTAAAAACAACCATAGGGATTGCTCTAAGAGGCACGGGGAAAGTGAAAATACCAGAGAACTTTTCTGTAAAGACTCTCAGTTGCAACAAAACTTCAAACCTGATCTTTCTCTTAGTTCAAAACTCCAATAATATTTTTTCAGAAATCCATCCATAAAGATGGATTCAAATCCAAGTACTCTGTTTACTATGTTTGCCTCACAGATTAGTCCCTTCAGACTTTGATGGAGGCCACATAAATATATACAGGCATACCTCAGAGATACCGCAGGTTTGGTTCCAGGTCACTGCAATACTGCCAATATCACAATAAAGTGAGTCACACAAATTTGTTTATTTCCCAATATGTATAAAAGTTATGTGGATGCTTACAGTCTAGTAAATGCAATAGTCTTATGTCAATGTATATACCTTAATTAAAAATAACTTTATTGCTAAAAAATGCTAATGATCATCTGAGCCTTCAGCAAATCATACTATTTTGCTGATAGAGCCTTCAGCAAATCATACTCTTTTTGTCTTGATACTGATGGCTTCTGAGCGGGATGGTGACTGCTGAAGGTTGAGCTGGCTGTGACGATTTTGTAAAATAAGACAGATGACAACAATGCAATTTGCCACATTGATAAAATTTTCCTTCCCTGAAAGATTTCTCTGTAGCATGTGATGCTGTTTGACAGCATTTTACCCAAAGAACTTCTTTAAAAATTGGAGTCAATCCTCTCAAACCCTGTTGCTGCTTTACTAAAGAAGTTTATGTATTACTCTTAACCCTTTCTTGTCATTTCAACAATGTTCATGGCATCTTCACTAGGAGTAGATTCCATGTCAAGAAACAACATTCTTTGCTCATCCATAAGAAGCAGCAACTCCTTGCCCATTCAAGTTTTATCACAAGACTACAGTAATTCGGTCACATCTTTAGGCTTCACTTCTAATTCTAGTTCTCTTGCTATTTCTACAACATCTGCAGTTACGTCCTCCACTGAAGTCTTGAACCCCTCAAAGTCATCCAGAAGTATTGGAATCAACTTCTTCCAAACTCCTGTTCATGTTGCTATTTTGACCTCCTCCCATGAATCACAAATGTCCTTAATGGCACTTTGAATGGTGAATCCTTTCCAGAAGGTTCTCAATTTACCTTGCCCAGATCCATCAAAGGAATCACTATCTACGGCAGCTATAGCCTTACAAAGTGTATTTCTTAAGTAATAAGACCTGAAATTCAAAACTATTCCTTGATCCCTGGGCTACAGAATGAATGTTGTGTTAGCAGACATGAAAACAACATCAAACTCCTTGTCCATCTCCGTAAGAGTTCTTGGTTAACCAGGTGCATTGCCAATGAGTAGTAGTATTTTGAAAGAAATCTTTTTTCTGAGTAGTAGGTCTCAACAGTGGGCTGAAAAGAATCAGTAAAACATACTGTAAACAGTTGTGTTGTCATCCAGGTTCTTTTGTTCCATTTATAAATCACAGGCAGAGTAGATTTAGCATAATTCTTAAGGACCCTAGGATTTTCAGAATGGTCAACTTAAAGTCATCAGCTGCATTAGCCCCTAACAAGACAGTTAGCCTGTCCTCTGAAGCCAGGCACTGACTTCTCTCTAGCTACAAAAGTACCAAATGACATTCTCTTCCAAAAGAAGGCTGTTTCAACTACATTGAAAATCTATTGTATAGTGCAGCCACCTTCACCGCTGATCTTAGCTACATCTGGATAACCTGCTGCAGCTTCTCCTTCGGCACTTGCTGCTTCACCTTGCACTTTTATGTTACGGAGACATCTGCTTTCCTTCAACCTCATCAACCAGCTTCTGCTAGCTTCACACTTTTCTTGTGCAGCTTCATAGAACTGAGGAGAGTTAGGGCCTTGCTCTGGATTAGGCTTTGGCTTAAGGAAATGTGGCTGATTTGATCATCTATCCAGACCACTCAAACTCTGTCCATATTAGCAATAAAGCTGTTTTGCTTTCTTATCATTCATATGTTAATTTTCCTTCAAGAACTTTTCCTTTGCATTCATAACATGGCTAACTGGCGCAAGAGGCCTAGCTTTTGGCCTGTGTCAGCTTCTGACATGCCTTCTTCACTAAGCTTAATCATTTCTATTTTCTGTCTGTTTAATGAAAAAAGGGCATTTAACAAAATTTATCACACATTCCTATTTAAAATAAAAAACAATGGCTATACATATTGCTCTAAGTAATATATATATTTTAATTTATTATGTAATATTTCCATCATATATAAAGATATAAAGTATAATGATGAAGGTCCATATACCCATTATTTAATTTAAGAAATAAAACATTAAAAATTCAGTTGAAATCCCACATCTCTCACTTTAAATCAAAAGCTAGAAATGTAGCTTTTGATTTAAAGTGAGAGATAAAGCTACATTTCTAGCTTTTGATTTAAAGTGAGAGATATATGCCTTTTCCTTTTACCTGAAAGTTTAGAGGCCATTGTAGGGATATTAATTGGCCTCATTTCAATATTGTTGTGTCTCAAGGAATTGGGAGGCCCAAGGAGAGGGGGAGAGAGAGTGGAATGGCAGGTCAGTGGAGCAGTCAGAGCATACACAACTTTATTGATTAAGTTTGCCATTTTATATAGGCACAGTTCATGGCAACCCAAAACAATTATAATAGTGACATCAAAGATCATTGATTACAGATCACTATAACAAGTATAATAAAGTTTGAAATATGACAATTATCAAAATGTGGCACAGACATGAAGCAAGCCCATGCTATTGGAAAAATGACATCAATAGCTTGCTCAATACAGGGCTGCCACAAACCTTCAATTTATCAAAAAACACAGTATCTGCAAAGTGCAATAAAGCAAAAGGCAATAAAATGAACTATGTCTGTGTATATTATATACACAACACATATATGTATATACATAGCCAAATTATCCTTTGACATTAATATAGTAATAACTTATAAAAAGGGATTTTCTGCATGAAACAGCTTTTATTGAAAAAGTTAGAATGAGAATTCTTGTATTTTTCTTTTTTAAATTTTTATTAAAATAACACAAGAATTTGATTAATAGCAAAGCAACCAAAATTCAGTGCTTTTATAGTGTTAGCCATAAACACAGAAGCAAGGGATTTGAAGAGGAATATATTTGTTAGGGTTATAAATATTGTCTAAAATGTACTGCCAGCTGTAATTGTGACAATAAGGGAATGGATTAAATCTGAATTATAGCGAAGTTTCAGTTGTACACAAAATGAGACTTGCATAGTAGGGACTGACCGAAGTTCTGTGTAGAGAAGATCATGAGCTTAAATTGAAATTCAAAGGGGAAAAAAAGGGGCCATATGGGTTTGGGAGGTGGGAACACTGGCATAAGTATGATGAATTTGTCAACTCAAACTATCTTGCCACTTCTTAGTCAACATTTAACTTATATTCCATTTGGTCTCGTTATATTTGTCCACAGAGTGCACCCGCCCTGGTGCTTTAGGGAAAAGACATACGGCCAATATTCTTTGACCTGTAGAAGTTGCATTCAGTTTTCTTAAAAAATATATTTAATGGGTGGAAGGAAAGAGGGTCACCTTGGCTTAATAAGATGAACAAATGTGAATGGCTATAACTGTTTCTTGTGTTTTATCCCTCTAAATATTTTAAGCTCCTTGAAGACGAAATCCATACTTTCTATTTCTTTGCACGGTCTCTATCACAGTGTGAGAATGTGGTATTTGATTTCAAAAATGTGTTTAATTAAGATGAAAATTTTAAAAACTACTATGTGGCTGAGCCTTATTTTAAGGTTTTAAACGCTCCACTGTGAGGAAATGGGTGGCTAGTGTTGCCGTAGGAGTGATGATTGTGCCACGGGTGGTAAAAATAAGCCAAAAAAAGCTTTAGAGAAAAATGTTTGACATTTTCTCTCAGAAGTCCCAATGCTTGTCTAAAAGTAGACAGGGCAGATTCCCAAGGTAAAGGAAGTAGAGTATAATGAAAGAAGCACGGGCTCTTTCCCTACTGACTGGCTCTGTGAACTCAGGCTAGTGGTTATTGATCTTCTTTGTGCCTCTATTTTCTAAATAGAGACACTAATCTCTGCTTGAAAGCATCCTGGGAAGGAAAGGAGGAGGTACCATCACTGAACACTTAGGAGGCATTCAATAAATGAGAGCCATGATATTTTCAGTCCAAGTCAAAGAGCCCTTGTGTAGTCCTCATGTGCATTGCACAAGGATCAGTCTGTGTGTGTGACCAAAGTCATGTGGCAGAAATGATATAGATCCTAGCTCCTGTCTTGGACATATTCTCTCCTCCCTTTTCTCGTTTCTCTCTGGGGGAACCGAGCTCCCTAGTGGTTATCAGCCCTACGGAGCAGCACTCATGAAAGGAAACTGAAGCCTGCAGCCAAAGCCAGCACAGAGCAGAGGCGTGAGAACAACCACCTGAGTGAGCTTACAGATAGACTTTCTAGCTCCAGTTAAGCCACGAGAAGACTGCATGCAGCCCCAGCCTACAGCTTAACTAAAGCCTTGTGAGAGAACCTGAACCAGAACCATCCAGTTAGGCCATGCCCATATTGCTGACCCTAAAAAAACTGTAAGATGATAAATGCTTGTGCTTTTAAGCTGCTGAGTTTGGGGCCAATATGTTGCATAGCAAAGGATAAATAATACAGTTCCCCAAGTCTATGTTTCCTCAAATGAATTCTCTCGGAGGAATCTCTGTAAGCCTACTGATGCTATCGTCTTTGCATTCAAAGTCTCCAGGGTTAATCATAACCACTGTCCCTCTTAAACTATTACCAGAATTAGAGAAGATGGAAGGTCACAGAAAAGATAATTCACCTGCTAAGTATTTCTGGTCTTAACTGAGAAAATATGTCAACCCAGACATCAAAGTACAACCTAAATTGAATATAGCCACATGAAGTGGCCTCCTTAGCAAAATGACAAATGAAACCCTAACGCAACTAACCTAAATTTTAGAGTGAGATAAAGTGTAATGGGAAATTAACTGCTGTATTCCCGAAACTGTTAAAAAGCAGCACTTAAAAATATCTAAATAATAGTGTTACATAAAACCAAGAGGCAAAGGCGATATATATAACCAAAACATTTGTACCCCCCCATAATATGCTGAAATAAAATAAATAAATAAATAAATAAATAAAAATTAAAAAAAAAAAACCAAAGAGGAACCCCACTAAAAGACTAAATGACTTGGATGGGGAAGATTATGCATTGGAGAAGTTCCTACTCCAAGGGAAATAAACAGATTAGGCTTTGGAGAGGGAAAGGGTAATTGTGTCTGGAATTTGTCACCTACAGTTTCTGATAATCAACAGATTTGAACATTTTTGTACTTCCACAGAAACTATCTTTAACAAGCCTGACCACATACAGTTTCTCCTGAAGTGTAATATGATTAAATAGCTGTGCTGTGCATGAATTTATCTTCAGATAGACACATTCTACCACCAGATGAAGCAAATCAGACCAAAGTGGAAAGCAACTACCAGATGGCAAATAGTTTATGGAACTGTCATTTGGCCTCTTTCCATCTATTTATTATAATTTTCAAGTTGTGGGAAAAGTTGAGTCTCTACAGAAGTCAGAAGATACACACAGCAAAACGTCCGTATATTTCTTATTTAAATACTGATGAAAATATAAACAACATTTTACTGATTTATCTTAGCATGTTTATTACCTTAATTTTCTTCCTAGGTAGAGGGGAATGGGTAGTGAGGAGGAAGAATACAAAAGAAGTCACATTTAAGGAGAGGATTATTGTCTTTCATGACTGAATGAAAAACAATGCATTAAAACTGCACAGGCAGTTTAAGACAGGCTTATCTAACATGGACAGGTTTCCGAATTTGGGTCATAACATATGTTGTCTTCCAAAGACCTCAAATCTATTTCTATATTATTGGATTTAATCTAATGTCTAATTTATCACAATTGTTTCTTTTCTTGTCTTTCCTCTTTTCCTTAATGTAGAAGAGAATATTTTAAATAAAATATTAAAACAGAATGCTAGGATTGCTGTGTCTTGATTAATTACTTCACACTTTAACTTTACGAGTAATTCTAGGTGTTCACAGAGTTAGCACAATTTTAATTAAAGCACTTTATGAAAAAATGCCCTTATCTTTATTGTTAATATGTTATATTTATTAAATGACTATGTTTCAGGAACTACATTAATATTTTGTATGGTATATTTCATATAAACTAATCAACTCACCAAATTTTACCTTAGGTCACCAACAATAGTATGTGATTATTTTACATGAGTTCTCCAAGCCAGGTAAAAATATCATACATGTTAATTTGCTTGTGTGATCTATGACATACCAAACAGAATGTTAGCAGTGTTACTGTCATCACCGTCACTTGATATCTAGTATTAAATAACTCAAAGATGTTGGATATCTGGTTTTAAAAAAAATGGATGCTGTGATTACAGACCATTTACTCAGTGAGTTTTTCAGAGATGGGTAGAGAGTCATGGTTCAGAAAAATCCTGTTTCTCCTCAAAGGAGGAAGAAAGAGAAAGTGAAGAAGAGGTTGTACACTGGTAAGAGAGAGATGTACTGGAAGTGAAGGGTTTACCTTAAAAAGGATAGATATCTCTATGAACAGGAGAGGTTTAAATACTATAAAAGATGTTAACTAATAGTCCAAGATTTAATAAAATTCTATGTTAACTCATAGATTTTTATCTTGTAGAGATGCAAATAATTTCATTTGACAAAAAGTAAATCCCTAAAAGTTATTTATTGCCCTCATTAAACATGAACCAGTTCTGTGTCTAATATCCCTTTATTAAATTGCCTATGAATACCTAGTTTCTCAAATGCTCTTTGGATCAGTTTAAAATTTTACTGATCCCCTCATTAACTAATATATAGAATAAAATCTTTGACATGTGTTTATTTTATATTTGCATGAAAGTCATGACTAATTACTAATGGCCTCTAGTAATAATGATAATAGCATCCCTTATTAATGCATCATCAAAAGCAATTCCATTCCTCTCAGTCATTCTTGTGATGTTATCTTAATGATATTAGAATGTAAAGTGTTCGAGGAACTCTGGCCTATCTGTAAAATGCTTTATAAACTTAGATGTTCAACCTTACTAAGTCTTTTGAGCCCTAGAAAAAGCAGGCTCAATGTATATTTTATAATTTTGTTGACATGAGTGAATAATTGTTTGCAAAGAATTAAGGATGTAATACAAAAAAAAAAAAATTAGGATCAGAAATGGTGTTATTTCTCTGTCTGTAGAGATTCTCAACCAGGATCAATTTTTCCCTCCAGGGGACACTTGGCAATGTTTGAAGATGTTTTTGATTGTCACAACTACAGGGAGGGCGCTACTGGTATCTTGTGGCTAGAGACCAAGGATGCTGCTGAAGATCCTACATTGCATATGACAGGCCCAATGACAAAGAATTATCCAGCTTAAATGTCACTAGTGCTAAAGTTGAGAAACACTGGTCTCTAGTAACAAAGAAATGTGAGTTAAGGAATTATCAGGCAAAAACAAGAAGGAAGACAATTATAGATGAAATGTTCTCTCCAATAAAAAAATATGTATGAGAATACTATTTTAATCTAAGAAATAACAGTATAGCAATTACCTTTGAAATTTACTATTTTCAGGTGATATAACTTGCAATTCATTTCAGAATTGATGTAGAACGTTAAGAATATAAAATTCATTTTTCACAATAACATTGGCAAAATGGCAAATTATATAGCAATTCAACTAACAGGCAATTGCCACTAGTTTTATGGGCTATGTTATCTCTCAAAAAAATGAAATAGTTCATAGATTTAATTTCATTTTTGGTTATTTATTACCTGAAATTTTATGCAAAGTATCTGTTTTCCCTCTGAAAAATATGTATCCTTGAATATGCCTATACATTATGTCTCCCTCCATCATTTACTATTAGAATTTCAGAAATTGTTTCACTTATAGAACTATTAATATAGCTATTTTTTCAGGGTTTTCTTCTTTAAAAGCATTTTACCAGGACTTTCTCTTTGAGTATACCAACAAAATCATCACCCTTCTAAACTGATGCAGATCCCACCATATCTGATCATAAATGTTATTTGCCTTTAATATCCATACCTGATGTACATGAATCTATCCAGAGATTTATGAGTACATTATTTTAAAGAGAGCAAACAAAAGTAACTATGTTCAGAGAAAGCACAACTTAACGTTGCAGAGATTCAAAGTCTGTGTAGGTAGTTATTGGCAGAAACAGACCTCCAACCCTTGGAAAGAAACTTTGTAATATAGATAACTGTCAGGTTATAACCTGAGTTAGAAGAATATTAAATGTAAGAATTCCTCATAATCCTAGCCTAAAGAGATAGCAATTGTTAACATTACAGTATCAATAATTCTAATCTTTTTAGAAAAACACTTCTAAAACTATAGCTTATACTACCTCTCACTAAACATACCCAAGCTGACATTATGTGCTAAGAATAAAAAGGAAAAGGCCCCAGCAAATAAATAGTATCAGAGGTTAAGAGTGAAGCAGTCTTACAGAGACTGAGGATTCTAATTATTTCCTGAGGATTTTAGTTATTTCTTAAAGTGAGGACACAGCACAGCTCATATAGCCCATTGGAGGCAGCTTTGATTTCACATATACTGAGGGCTCAGATGCTAACTTCCCATTTCCTGCCTTGCCTTGGACAGAGAATCCAGTTAATTTAATTGACATTTTGCAGCTGTTAGGGCATCCAAAATTATCTCAAGGATAGAATATTACATTTTAATCCATAACCTGAGGAGGCAGGCCTTTTGGAATTAATCAGGAATTAAATTTCACGAAGTGCTGTTTGATTGTGAAGGGAAATAGACAAATTCATCTACAAGGGTATGCCAAATGCAGAGGTTTTTCCCTTGCACCTGAGCAAACACAGCATGTCTTACTGTAACTGAAATCTTTGAAATATACATCAAAGCACATGCAAGACAGAATAAATTCTTCCAGTCTTGTGGGATAGAGGATCTTCCATTTCAGGCAAAGTTCAGTTCAGAAGTGAAGTAAGCAATACTAGAATACCATATACTTTACAAAGTTAAAATGAGACAACAGGCAGGTCAATTTCCATGATCTACCCTAAATGCTCATGTCTAAACTAATACTAACTCTACAGAGTAATCATTACACATCTGTAATAGGTCTTTTATGTCACTGTTTAGCCAAAAACAAGCTTACCGTAGAAGGCAATTCTTCAGAAATATTTTCTGTGTTGTTTTCTAAGATAGCAGAAACTCTCCAACAGAGTCCATGTATCTTGTGCAGCCATGACCACTACCAATAGGATATATTGGCTATAAAATTTGCCAGCTGTCCTTGGGTTTTCTAAATTCATTTTCTTTTCAACAGTTTTATTTCAACTATAATTAATTTTGAGCCACTTGAGGAGATTAAGAATCATATTTGCATTGTAAGAAACATTTCACCAAAAAAGGCAGTTTAGGAAAATGTACCCATTTATAATTTGTGAAAATTAGATATGTGTGAATGCTCTTTAGTTATCATACTTTGTCATGGAGACATTTCAGAAGAGTTACCATAAGAAATATTGTATAACTAAATTTTTATTGAATCTGCCATCAGATGATTTTCTTAGACATTTTCTGCTTTGGTATTTTTAAACATGGTCATTCATGGAAAATGAAAAATAATTTAATGAAAATATTCTATAACATTCTGAGCACTCATCAATCCATACAAAGTGAAGTGTTAATATTTGAAGGTAACACAAAGAAAAGAAAAGAAAAATATCTCCTCTGTGAAGGTGACAATGTTTTCACTGGAATTCTTCAAAGTCTCTATTTTGAATTTGTGGCATATTAAATTCCAATCTTTGGAAGTCAGTATGCTGTAATTTCAGAGACCAGTCAGTGCAAGATCTAAAGAAATTCATACAAAATAGGGTACGTGTAGATGGGCCTTCAATCTTCTGATTCAACCTGTAAGTCCTGGAAATGTTTTTGCACATGTTCACGAAGAGAATGTATATGCTGTTAATTGCAGCACTATTTGCAATAGAAAAAATAGAAACAATTCAAATGATAATAGCAAAATATTTAAATAGATGATAACCATAAACTGGAAAGTCATTGAAACAGCCACGTAAAGGGCCTAAGTAAAGTTGCATGTACCAACACAGAAAAATATTATGTACTAAAGTGAAATTACTAAGTGGGAAATTATACATATACACACTGTGTGTATATATGTAATATATATGTGATATATGTATTATACTGTGATATATGTGTAATATATGTATATGTGATATATGTGTGTAATATGTGATGCATATGTGATATCACTGTGTTATGTATATGTAATATACATGTGTGTAAAAGACATATGTGTATATTATATATGGAACTATTATGAATCATCCCTCTATATTTTCCCACTTGAAAATTGCAATGATGGAATGTAACTTTCCCACACACTATACTTTTCCTAATCTCCAGAAGGCCAGGGTCTTTCTCTAATTGTTAATAACTTGTGAACATTCCAGTGATAAATAAAATAGAGGTGAGGGAGTACAGCCTACACTTTCTGTTCTATCATAACCTTTGTAACTTGTGGGTTTTGATGAAGAGATATTGGTTATTGGGAGAATTCAGAATTAAAATATGTTGGTGGGGGATAAGAAGGCTGGAATGGTTGAAGATGTTGGCTTGATAGGTAATATTGTAAGTCTTAGAATTTCAAAAATAAGATAAGAACTCCAGAAATGGAAATCTCTCTCCTAACCTCCCTTGTTAATATTTATTAAGAGCTTTGCATGATATCTTGCCTGTAATAGACACTAAAAAAATTTGTTGAATTACTGAAGAGTACTGGTAGTTCACTTTGTTGTATAAATTGTTATGTTGGGGTGAAACTAAGGATTGTGCAAAATTGAATCATTTGGAAAAACCACATGGTCATCTCCAAGGGCTCACATACAATGCCTTTGTAAAAAGTTCCATTCCCTTGATCAGGCTGGGCATGAGAAAGCATCATAGGCTCAATAAAAGTTCCTGAGTTCCTAAAACCCAGATCAGATTTCCATCTTTTTCATCTTTACTATTTTACCACAACTAGAGGTCCCATCACTATACACTCTGAAAATTGAGATGATTATATTGATACATTCCCACCCCCCCACACACACACACATTTAGGTCATTTTCTGACTACATGAGTTAAAAGTCATAAAGACAGGGTCAAGCAGCCATGAAATGACATTCTATAGGTCAGAGAGTACATTTATAATCACCATGCGAAGTCATTAGTGAGTAGCCCTCAAGGCATCAATTCATAATTAGAGTTAGGCATCAAGGAAAAAATATGAAAGTAGAGAGAACATGGTTCTAAAAAGAAGCATATAAAAAGAGCAAGACTCTGGAATTCCACAATTTTAGATAAGTTTACATTTTTATTTAAAGAAAGGTAAGCCTATAGGGTGGTAATAGTGTATGCCCATATATACAATGAGGAGAGTGTTAAAGATCTAAATGTATACTGTAGGTTGTTTGTGCTCTGCACCCCCAAAAAGAAGAAGAGGTGAAGGGGAAACTGAATGCTGTCTTTGAAAGCAATTATTAATTGAATAATTATTAAATCTCATTGAATTTCTCTGATTTTCTAAAATATTTTAGTCAAAGGAGCAATATTGATATTTTGCAAGGCAATAAGAAACAAATTAAAGTATCAACTATTTGGGTGTTCCTGCTTCCATTCAGAGGTCATTTCCCCTGTGGGGTGTGTGTCATTTATAAGAGAATTGTGAAAGGTTTTCTTGTGTTGTTGTTGATATTTTTTCATACCTGATACAGCTTTCCAGCTGAAGCCAAAGCTACTAGAGTGCTTACTTCCTTGCCAAAAATAGCTTTTTGTTTGGTATTTTTAGACATGCTCACTGATGCATGTAAAATAAGAATATTAAATTTTAAAAAATGAAAATTTAGAGACTAATGGAATATCAAAATGAAATTCAGTACTCAAAAGTTAGACCACAAATCTTATTCAATTGGTAAAGCTGGGTAAAAAATATCACTTTGACCTTCCTAGGCTGAAGCAAAAGGTAAAATACACTTACAGTACCTATATGAAAACAAAACAAATTAATTCTCAGGAAAAGCATAGCTTGAGATCATAGAGAAATATTTTTTGCAGATTTTCATAAAAGGAACAATAATGTAGTCCAAGTAAGCTGGTTTCTAAAGGTCTGACTGAATTTAAGAATATAATTCAGGACATCAAAAGATATATAAAGTTAAAAAAAGATATATAAATACAGATCTATAACTAGGTTTTTAAGAAAAAATTGACAGATTTTAAATATATATTCTCTGATAAGACACTGGTTACAAATATTTTATGTTATCAGTTGAGAGAGGAACCATAAGCTTCAACTTTTAACACATGGCCAGTTGGATATTGTTGGCATCCTCTTTTAAAATGTGGCTCCCCAACTTTATGCAGAGTTGTGACACATAGACATCTGCAGATAGGGCTAAGTCAGTCCTTTGAAAAAAGTTCTGGTCTGTTCCAGCAGACAGATGAAATAAGGCTCAGTGTTCCATACCACAGAGCTTAGCCAAAGTGATTTTATCATGGAAAATTTCAATACGGCCATTAATATTATTCCACTATTGTCTTAATAAATTTTCAATAAAACCCATATAAGATCTCATTTGATACAAAGTAGCTTCTAGGTGAATCTTTCAAAATCGTTTAGTTATAAAAAGTATTGCCAGGTAAATGAATGACTCGACTTGCTCTGTAAGAATGGGTTACATATAAGTTAATTGAGTGATGAAGAATAATTGCCAAAAATGATGCTTTTGAATTAGGATAGTTGAACACAAGGGAAAATTTTTGACAACTACTAAATAACAATCAATTATCTACTGAGGTGATTCCTAGTAACTGACAATATAATATACTGAGTAGGAAATAATCATCTTTCTTTTCACAGAAACAGGAGAGTGCATCAAACCAATTCTGAAAAAATTTAAGTCATTCATCAGGTGCTGGTTAATAAGAAGGGGGCCTAAACTATATTCTTGTTTCACACCGATCAAAATTATTATCTTATCTGAAACCATTTCATCAATCTTTGTCTTCTTTGACATATTAAGTAGTGGGTTCTATAAGAAGATCAATAACCTGGAATCTACATTAAGCTCCTATAACTTCGCCCAGCTATCCCCAGGACAGGGGAAAGGAGAACATCTATGTCCTTGCTTAACATCTCTTTCTACCTCACTTCTCACCAAGAGGGGTGAGCATGAAACTGATTGTTCAGATTCCAAGGCTCTTACCCGGCCATACTGCAAGGAAGAGAGGTTAGAGTGCATTAAAACTGCAGCCCCTAAGCCCTGGGCTGCAGACTGGTACCAGATTGTAGCCTGTTAGGGATGGGGCCACAGAGCTCCACCTCCCCCAAACCCCAAGCCCCATCCATGGAAAAAGTATCTCTCATGAAACTTAGAAATCAGGGGCTGCACAGCAGGAGATGAGTGGCAGTAGAGCTAGCCAAGTTTCATGGTATTTATAGCCCCATCACTCACATCACAGCCTGAGCTCTGCCTCCCCCCTCTACTCCCCCCTCCACGTCTGTGGAAAAAGTGTCTTCCATGAAACTGGTCCCTGGCACCAAAAAGGTTGGGGACCACTGCATTAAAGGATAGATACATTAAAGGATAGCACATGATATGGTTCTCTGGCGTTCTTCCTATTTTATACCCAAGTTTCAGAAGAGATAAGAAATCTGGGATGTAATCCCCAGATTAGGTCCACTCATTTATCCCACTTGTCTCTGCTTCATCATTTGCAGCCAGAATGTCTATTTCCATATGGGAAGTTCAGCATTCTTTTTCATATGTCCTATACTACTCTCTCCCACTCTGGGTCTCATGCTTCCATGTTGGCTTAGAATTCTGTCTGATAGAGCTGCAAAGTTCCAACCTTAGCATCTAGATTACCTTTGTCTTCCAACCCAAGTGACTTGAGTTCCAATGAGAAGTTTCTTTTTGACAATGACAGGGCATTGTTCCTTGTACCCCTATATACAATTCCACTGGAAATATTTTGGGGAGTAAGGAGTGATGGTGGTGGTGTAGAAGGCCATAATTCTTGGGGGCCATTGGCCATATATCAATTAAGATCTGATTCTAATTGTAAATATGTGGCATAATTTCTGCAAGTGTGAGATAGAAACTGGTCTTTCTTACACACTCTGTAATTGACCACAGCACATCATTGTACCAATCCATTGAAGCTGAGGACAGAGAACTTAGCCAGTAAAATATTCCTGTCTACAGAATAAAATACAAAGCAAATATAAATAAAAACTATAAATACTTTTAGGTTGTTCTCAACAAAATTTATTACAAGGGAATCTGGAGCAAGCTGACATAACTCATGCCTATTCTTCAAGAAGAATATATTAGCCTGAGAAACAGGCTTATGATTTGTCAAGGATGGAACTGGCTTAGTCATTGGAAGAAATGCTCAATCAACTGGAGATTTACAATTTTGAGGAGATAAAGTAGTGTCTTTTAGGCAAAAATAGCCCAGGCCATTTTGAAGTATTTGGTTAAAGATGGGGGACTTGCCTTATTAAAATAAAACACAGAGAAAGATAAATAAGCCATTGAAACTGAATAGAGAACCTATAATCAGACTCATGTATATGTGGAAACTGTGCTTGTGTGTAAGCATTTATCATACTACCTAGATTTTATAGACGTATCAAATCATATATATGTGATGATATATATAATAATACATACATAAAATAAAAACTGGAAACCCAAAACTCCATCGATAAGTGAATATAAATCAGGGAATAGATACAATGGCATACTACTCACAATAAAAAGTAAAAAGCAACTGATATTTATAAAAACGTGAATGAATCTCAAAATCAATATGCTAAGTAGAGCCCAGGCAAGAGTACCTACTTTATGATTCCATTTACATAAAAATTTTAGAATAAACTAACCTATAATAACGGAAAGAATGTCAGTGGTTGCTTGAGAATGGGGGTGTAGTATGAGATGAACTGCTAATCGGCATTAAGAAACTTGTAGAGTTAAACATTCGCTATTTTGATTGTGGTTATGGTTTCTCTGGTGAATAAGTCAAAACTAATCAATTTGTACACTTTCAATATGTGGGTTTATCATACTCCAATTGTTATTATACCTCAATTTTTTTAACAGGGCATGTCTATTTCAAAGAAAGGAGGTTCAAAATAGAAGAGATAACTATTATTAGTTTATTGGCAAGTTGGGATGGGTTACGGAGAACAAGTAGAGATTATTAGCCTCAAGTAAGAGAAACTACTCTTCTAAAATAACAAAAGAAAAGAAGAGAATGCGGGTATATACAGGTAGGTTTGTATGTTTGATAGTGAAAATAAAAAGACATTCTCATCTGATCACTTCTACTTGCTCTGAAGTTAATGGCAAGATTACCTGCTCAAAGCGAAGAGGGGGGAAGGGAAGTTAAACAATAGAGAAGGCATTTCTGTTACTACCGCTGCATAATAAACTCAACTTAGTGGCATAAAATAATAACCATTTTACTATGCTTAAGAAATCTATGTGCCAGCATTTGGAGAGGGCAATGAAGGGGTGGCGTATTTCTACTAAAAAATGTGTAGGGCCTCAGCTGAGAAGACCTGAAAGCTGGAGGTAACTCAATGGCTGGGACCTGAAATCATCTGAAGGTTCACTCTCTCACAGATCTGGAGATTGGTACTGGCTACCAGTTAGAATCTCAGCTGAGGCTTTTGGATGGAATATTGTCTTAGTTTGGGCTGCTATCACAGAATACCATAGACTGGGTGGCTTAAGCAACAGAAGTTTTTTCTCATAGTTCTGGGGACTTTCAGGAAGTCTAAGATTAGGTTGCTGGTAGATCCAATATTTGGTCAGGGACCAATTCCTGGTTTGCAGATGGCCATCTTCTATTTGTATCTTCACATGGTGAAAAGCAGACACAGAGAGAACACGTGTACAAGCTCCCATGTCTCTTCTCATAAGGGTATTAATCCCATTCATTAGGGTTCCACCCTCATGACCTCCCAAAGGCTCCACCTCCTAATGCCATCATATGAGGGGTTAGGATTTCAGCATATGAATTTGGGGAAAACATAAACATTCAGTCCAGTGCAAACATCTACATGTATTCTGAGGCTTTCCAGAAAGCTGCTTGGGCTTCCTCACAATATAGTACCTGGATTGCAGAAGAAAGCCTCCCAAGAGAACCAGGTGGAAACTATCATATTTTATAACCTCCTTAAAAGCCACTTCTTTAAGAACATCACTACCTAGATTCAAAGGGAAATAACATAGGCATCAACTCTCTAATGGAAGGAATAGCAAAGTTACACTGTTTTATCAGAAAGTGGGATATTGTTGTGGCCATCTTTGGGAAAATACAATTGGCCAAAGAAAGTTCGTAACAGCTACTATATACATGGAAGTATGAGTTGATCAGAGACATACTTCCTTGCAGCTTATAAGATCATAAGATCCCCCTGAGGTTGGAGATATCTAATATATAGTAGAAACATTTGATTTACTATGTGACTTTATCAGGGTTTCTTTGTTGCTACAGAGTAAATACCAAGAAAACAAACAGGCTCATCAAGAGTGAGGCTTTTCCAGATGCAAAAGACGGAGATAAAAGAGAATTTGGAGTATACTAGCAAGAGTTTTTGTGTCACGGAATTAAGTTGCATAAGAAGGAATTTTTTTAATGAGGATTTATAGACGGTGAGACAATACACAGGCTGCTTATTCTTATCAACTAGCAAAGTTAATAAGAAAAAAAACATTGACAAGAACCAGAGTAAGTTGAGCTGACCTTTGAACAACATGGGGAGTAGTGGCACCAATTCCCAAGCAGCCAAAAGTGCACGTATAACATTTGAATCTTCACAAACTTAATCACTGGTAGCATACTATTGACCAGAAACCTTACCAATAACATACAGTCAATTAACACATATTTTGTATGTTATATGTAGTATATACTGTATTCTTATAATAAAATAAGCTAGACAAAAGATGTTATCAAGAAAATCATAAGGAAGAGAAAATATATTTACTATTCATTAAGTCAAAGTGGATAATCATAAAGGTCTTCATCCTCATTGTCTTCACAATGAGTAAGCTCAGAAGGAAGATGAAAAGGATGGGTTGGTCTTGCTATCTCAGGGATGGCACAGGTAGAAGAGGCGGAGGAGGTAGGAGAGACAGGCATACTGGGGGTAACTTTTATTGAAAAAAATCAGCACATAAGTGGACCTGTGCAGTTCAAACCCATTTTGTTCAAGAGTTCACTGTATACAATGGTGGTTAAGAACACAGATCCTGAAACTAGACTACCCGGATTTGTATCTCATTGTTACCACTTGACTTGCTGTATGACCTTAAACAAGTTACTTAGACTTGCTGTGCCTCAGTTTTCTCATCTGTAAAATGAGATAATAGTACCTTCCTTATGAGATCATTAGGAACATTAAGTTAATTGTTATATGTAAAACACTTAAAACAGTGCCTGCCTAATAGTAAAAATAAGTTCTAACTATGATAAGTATTAGAAAAGGTCCAAATAAATCTTGGCATAAAAAGCCTTAATCTGATGCTTTATGTAATTACAATTATAAATTAGCTATACAGCTTGTGCTTAATAAAAAAGATAACTTATTCTACACTCATAGACTCCTTTCATTACTAAATTTAAATATGTACATCTCGAATGTGCATCCACAATCTCAGGTACCCAATTCCAGTCACAGAATTCCAGTTTTAATGGGCACATGCTGGCCTTTTGTTAAGATTTGTTGTACTTGATTTTTCTTAGATACAATAATACTATTCTTGGATAACCTGAATTTTGTAAATTTCAAGGTTGATACTTCCTAATGCCATGCCATTCACATGTCACCTCAATAGGCTATCTAAGATGTTTAGTTTCCAATATTCCTGACTATTGAAATTAGCAACCCTATGGAAAGGATATAATCAATTCTTTTATCAATAATTTTTTGATGGAAATGACTGAACTGCTTAGTTTTAGGCTAAAATGGAAAGCTAAATCTAAACTGTTTATGGTTAAGGTAAAAATAAATTGTATTAATGCAGTTAAAGGACGTATTAGTTTTTCTCTTAATACCAGAATGTACAAATACTTCTTACTTTAATTTTTGGATGATTCTAGTCCAAATGATGCACATTAAAAACAGATTTCCTAACTAATGGTGATTCTTGGGCCACTAATTTGTTCTAAATATATCTTACTTACAAGTTGGATTTATTATAATTATATTATATTTCACAGGAGAGTAATGCCCAGGTACCCTTTTGAATACTTCTGTAATCCTTTATGTAAGACATAGCACAATTCATTAGAAATTGGAAATTCACTCATTCTAAAAATCAGTTTCATTTCATGAGTTTCAAAGGAAGATAGGATCCCCCACACATACTTTGGATAATGAAAATATCTTCTTCTGATCTCAATATTCTATGCCCATAACTAAGATAAAAAACATACTGAAAAAGAGCCAGAAAATAATTGCTAACTTCTAATTAATATCCTAGCAGAATGATATGTCTTCTAATGATCTCATTAATATTAACAATAGTTTTAACAACCACTTACTAACCACTTACCTATGTTAAGTATTTTGTAAAACACTTCATATGTCTCTTTACCTTTGACCTTCACATAGGTTGTCTCGTGGCCCTGATGAACCATGTGTATGAGAGGACACACATCCTGCCTGTCCATACTAGCAGGAGATGCACACCAGGGCCACCAAGAAGGGCAAGAGGAAACAAACTCCCTAACAACCTGGCTGTTGTTTCACAACAGTGAAAGGAGTAAATAGTAGAGTCCACAGAAAATGGACATTAAACCAATGTACAAGAATATTCCCTAGAGCAAAATATTCCTATTGCCATGAGCAGGAAAAATAAGAATATTGCCATAATCTGATCAATCCTAGTAATGTATCTAAAAAAACGCTTTGACGATCAGAAGGAGAGGTGGTATAAAGACATCACTTTTAAATGAGAGTCATAGATTAGAAATGGATCACCAGCTCACAGGAGCCTGGCTTAGGAAACATCTCGTTGAACAAGCAACCCAAAATAGCAACTTTTGGTGACCCAGAACCATGCCTACAAGTATAGCATGATGATTTATATATTTCACCTGGATGACAGTAGTATTTCTCACTAAAAATAAGTAAATGGGAATTTCCAGCATTTCTAAAAACAGACAAAATCAAATTTCTGAGCCTGCAAGGTGAGTAACAAAATCAACACAGAGACCTAAGTCTTTCATTCTGCTGACGGTCCTCTAGTGTCACGCACACTTTACCGCACGCTCCCCATCTCACACAGACCCCTGAAATAGCTTCCACGCCAAAACTCGCCAGAGGAAGGCTATACTACAATCTCTAAAAGGCAAATTTTTGTGGTCACTGAAATCTTCATGGCTCAGTTTCTCTGCACACACCACGAGACTGGCACATCTCAGGGTCTTCCCACTCCTCACTGCCTCCCATTGCCATCTCAGCCACTCCCATGGCTTGGTACCAGCCTGGGTCCCAATGGGAAACAGGTGGCACACTCAAGACTGGAGTAAACCAGGAAAGGTGTATTATAAAGAAGCTATTTATAAAGAAGCGGCAATGCTGGAGTAAAGGAGGGGCCGGGGTGGTAGCTGGGGTTTGTTCCTGACCTGTTGCCAGTTAATCTTTCTTTAATTCAGTTTCCAAAATCCAAACATGAGTGAAGGGCACACACCTATTGTACAGGTGCTCCTAGACTAACAAATATTTATGTGTGCAAATAACTAAACATAACATTGGGTAAGAGAATTTTTTTCTTGAGCTATTTGGTGATTTTTATTAACAAAAGGGGAAAATAACCAAAGAAATACTTTCAAGAATAGTGTAGGGTTAGATAAAATAACTTTTAAGTGTTCATTGTGCTGAAATAAAGCTTTGCTCTCCAAATATTTTTCATATCTTATTAATATTTTTCTGAATCCTAAAACACCACTTTTACAAAAAGAGGGGTAACGTTTTCCCTAAAGCAATTGGAATCTAAATTAATGTAGCAGAAACAAAATGGTAATTGGAACCATAACTGAGACATTTTCATTCCTATTCCAAAGCATTTATTCTCATCTGTAACATCTGAGCTTCGGTTTTCTAATTTTAATATATTTTTTAATATTTAAGAAGAAATGCATAAAATGAAAAATGAGTATTAGCTCCATATTAGTAAAAACACAACATAATTTATCTTTCACTATCTTACTGCTCTAAGAACAAGAACATTTTAATTTCCTCATTTTTATCTATGAAGCTACAGTATTAGCAATGCATGAACACAAACATTAGTATTTTCATTTCCTATTTATTTAATAACAGAGAAATGTGATAGAGAGCATATTCCCCATAGTACCATGCAGAGAGTTTATTTTTCTAGACAGCCTCACCAACTTCAAAGTCAAACACCTGGATAACTAATTGGAAATACATCTTCCCACCTTACTTCAAAGTCTGTGCCAGCAGCAGCTGAGGCAGTGACTCTAGGAAAACTTTCCCACCAGTTGAGAAGTAAAAAAGTTTCAGTAAGGTTTTATTTGGAGGAAAGGGTGTCTATGTAACATTATATGCTCAGTTTGATTGGGTTGTTCATTGAATTGACCAATTTTGTTTTTCAGGACGTTTCTCTCTTTTTACGTTTTTCTTTGTTGTAGTTGAAATTTTAAAAAGGAAGGAAAGGAAAAGAAAGGAAAGGAAGGGGAGGAACAGAGAGAGAGAAAAAAGAAGTAGAGGAAGGAGAGGAACAGAGAGAGAAAGGGAAGGAACAGAGAGAGAAAAAAAAGAAAAGGAAGGAAGGGAGGGAGGGGAAAGAAAAGAGAAAAGAGAAGAGCGGAGAGAAAAGAGGAGGAAGAAAAGGAGAAGGGAAAAGGAAGGAACTGCTATGGATAGGAAAAGCAGATAAGCAATCCAACCTCCCACAAGGGACTTTCCTGACTCTTTTCACCGTGACCCCCTTTGCAGTCCCATGGAGCTGGAGGGAAGGAGCAGGAGGTACGGGAGGGTGGAGTGAACACACACTGGCGTAAAAGAGGGGCCAGGGACATCCTAGCTGGGGTTTGTCCCTGACTGTTGCCAGTTAATCTTTCTTTAAGTCAAGTTTCCAAAAATCAAAACACAAGTGACAGGATTAACTCCAAGGTCCTCTAAGCGCTGTGATTCTATTACCAGAAAGAGAGTGCCAAAAGAAGAACCATTTTTTCTCAACTCTACCCAAGTGTAACAGATCTGTTTTACACTTGAAAGTTTCTCACTGATACTTGGTTTTAAAAGATATTGAAGATAACTTAAAAACAAAAGAAATTAAAAAGTTGTACCCAAAATGAATCCTGTTTTATATGGTTTTTTTTTTTTTTATAAGTAGCTGCCTGGCTCCTGTGTCCTGTAAAATACAGGTACTTGACCCTTGGTGTAGCTTCTGTTTGACTTTATATCACGAGAACCAGTGGGTGTGTCTGACTTCTTAGCCCTCGTCTTGAATTGGACACATCTGGGGCCTCTGGCCAGTGGACTGAAGGCTTTTTGTAGGATGACAGGGTCAGCTCAGGAGGTATAGAGAGGGCACTTTTGTCTTCCCTGTTGTCCTTGAGGTTTGACTCTTCTCTGGGTAAAGAGGCCGTTTATCTTTGTAAACACAAAACATTTTTACTTTCTCTACTTTTCTGTTAAAGGCAAAAGAATGGAAGTGAATAAAATTTTATTTTTGGAAACACTAAAAATAATAATAATAAAGATGACAGTAACTTTTCGCAACAGACTATCTGGAGGAATCAAAACAATTTTTGGTTGTTTTTTTTTAAACCATTGATAAGTACACAGAAAAAAACAAATTCTAATATGTTCACAAATCAATATCAATGTACAGAATTTGAATTATTTTTGTAGAAAAATTTTCCCTTGAATCATTTTGCTTGTTATCAAACTAGAAATTTTTATCTAAATTTAGGTAGTAAAATGCTACATGCATTTATATAAATAATGACTTAAATATCTGAATCAAATTATTCCAGTTATCTTTTAGGGATTATTTCCACTTAATAATAGACATTGCTATTATTCCAAAGTATCTTTTTGAGGCAAACAGATCAGAAACAGCAGGTGGGTACAAGTTGTAGAAAGCAATGCAAGACAGCCCATAACTCAGCAAAATCCGTAAGAGGCTGTCAGAACAGCACAGCACCAAGCTGTTGTTTGGCTGCTTGAAAATAAGCCTCATACTGTATGCCAACAAATCTCAAAACTTTTAATCTCAGGATACCTTTATAATTTTAAAAATTATTTTGAATACCAAGAAAGCCTTTGTTTATATGGGTTATATCTACCATTATTTACCATGTAGGAAACTAAAATTTTAAAATATGTACTTACTAATGTCAAAATAATATAAAAACCATTTTATATGAAGACAAATTATATAACTGTATCTTTATACGAAAAATAAATGTTTTGTAAAACAAAAATGTTGGTGAGAAGAGTGCCATTATTGTACATGTTTTGCAAATCTAACGTCTGGCTTAATAGAAAAAAAACATTCTTTATGTTTCTGCATTAAATCTGTTGAAATATGTTGCTTTGATTGAGTATATAAAAAAATCTGGTCTGACCCAGATATAGGTTGGAAAGCAGGAGTATATTAATTGACTTTTCATTTAATTACAGATATTCTACATAAACAGTTATATGAACTGATATAAAACAAAGTTTATGATGTATTGTTAGATAAAAAAATAACTGGTTGATCAATATATAGAGCCATGTACAAGTGTATATACAAATATGTAGATAGGGCTATGTAAGTATAGGGAAAGTTCATGAAAAGTAAATATTGTATTATTTAGCCTCTATAATATTTATTTTTACATATTACATATAATAATAAATATTATTAATTATATTATTAAAATATCTATTGACCTTCTATAATAACCCCTAGGGGCTGTGTTTTAAAAAAAGAAGTGTGAATTATGAATATATTTCCTTTTCTTGGGGAGGGTGGTATGTGTGCATTCCTTCACTTTCTAAATTTTAAAAAAAGAAGTGGATAGAGAGAAAGCCAGACCAATTTCAGACTTCTGTGTATCAAATAACATCAGAATACAATGGAAATTTACAGAGTCCTCAGCAAAAATGTTTCTATTCCAAATTTCGTATCTATCAAATCACTTATGCATATGAAAAAACAACACAAAATTCTCAAGTAAGCAAAGAACACAGACAAAACACGATCCACATGTCCTCTTGAAAAATACTTTAAGATGTATTCCAGCCAGGTAAGAGAGAAAATGACAAGGATCAAGTAACAGAGAATTTGCCATGTAAAAGGATTAGTTACTAACTATGCTGCTACTATGGGATGTTGTATAAATACATATCAAGTAATAATACAGCAGCCCCATTATTTAGGTAAAGCATATAAAATATATTGTGGCAGGCATAACTTCTGATGCAGAAACTATGGTATTTATTTCCTTTATTTTTGGAACACTCCTTAGCACTAGCACAACTGTCGTAATGTGTGACCAGAAATCAAATAAGCAACACTTCCAACAAATCAAAGTTCGTAAAGGAAAATCTAAAGACAAAACTGAAAATTGGTAGCTTCTAATCCACTTTTCTCATTTTTGCCTTTGCTTTAGCCTCATCGATATAACTCTCCTCTTACCCCATCACCTTCTCCTCCCATCTTTACAGATTCGTAGTTTCCACACCTAGAGATTCTGTTTCACTACAGAGTGGAAATGGGTATCAGCGTATCTTATAGTTGCTCATTCACATTTGAGAGAACCACTGCTCTAAATGGAGGTGGCTTGGATGAATAGATCAAGTTAATAATAGCATCACTGGATATTCAAGGACAAAATACAAACAACTTCTACCTCCAAAGAGAAACAGCAATTGCATTCTACAGCGGTTACTAAATCTATAATCTCTACCTAATTGAAGGAGAAATATGTATAACCTTAATGAAACTTTGTCTGGCTTTTTTTAAATTAAATTTTTATTTTTATTTTTTTTTCAAAATTTTTATGGGGGTACAAACATTTGGGTTACAGCTATTGATAAAAATGTACAGACATGGAATGTCAAGTATAGAATCATATAACTCATTCATTTACTCAAAAATATTGAACCCCTCTAGGTACCAAGCATTGTGCTAACTGCTGGAAATAGGATGGTGAATGAAATTGACATGTGCCCTGCCCTCCTAGGGCTAAGATTCTTTGTTGTGTTTTGTCATAGATAAAATATTAACTGCCTAAAGACAACACATATACTTATGGAATATTCTCTACGGATATAAAATACATTAACAACATTCCTTTAAATAAATTTAACAACAGAACATTCACTGGATTCACTGTCAATCTGTTTTTTAACAATAAACAGCAGAATTTCAATGGTTGGTCTAAAATGTTCTCCACTTCCGGTGAAAAATATTAATAGTAATAAAAGTAAACTGGAAGGATTACTGTGATTTTTGACCACCTGGTAGATATCTAAGTTAGACAGGTTATTTTCCTAAAGTTCCATTCTTTGTAGGATTAACTTTATTCCATTTAAAATATTCTTTCGTGTTTCCACATATCATTTATAGCAACTAATTTAAAAAACGAAAACTTGTGTATTGGCATTGTAATTATTCTTCCTATTGTCCTAACCCCAATTTTTCTTCTAATGTTTCCATTTTTCATATATGTTTCTTGTCATAATTTATCTAAGTTATTCTTGTTTAGTTCTTTTCATAAATCATTTTGCCAGCTACTTATCATTCTTGTTGCTACTTTCTGAGTCCTTTTAGATTTCTAGAGCTAATGAGGCAGTTATAACGTAACAGCACTTACTATGCTGCACTTCTCCAAGCCTTAGATAAGAATTTTTGCCACCCTATCCTATGCCATGCTACTTCTTTCTGTATATAAGACAAATCATCATATTTAGGCCTCATAATGCTATGCAAAGTACTTTATTATTTCATTTTCTCTTAGGTCTTTTTTGGCAACTTTCTCACACATGGTAGTGTCTATGTGATGGGTTTATTTCAAGCGAATACTACTTAAGATGATGTATCGTGTATCTACTATACTCTCCCTCTGTGACATGTGTGTGAAGGACTATATACTTAGAAAAGGAATAGAGGAATGGGGGTTGACCCATTCTGAATCCCTTTCTGAACAAGAATTGCCATAGAGTTTTAAGAAATATTTTTGGTATATGTTTACAAGCTTGGGATGGGTTGACTATTACTTATTTTAAAAAATAAAGTATATTGCAAATACACATTGGAGACATTTTTATCTCTAGTATATAAACTAAAACCAGTGAACATCATGACCTGTGCATAATAAAAAAACCAAGATTAAATTGAGCTGGGGGACTACTTAACTCACAGTCTAACAATCCTCATTCAAATATTGATTGATTGCCTGTTATGAGTCTGACACTGTACTTTCCATTTACTTTTAGATGTTCACATTTTATTTTTGACCCAGAAAATTAAGTTTGTTCATTTACCATAGTTTGAAGTTTGTCCCAGACTCAGGCCAAACTCTCTCAGCTACTTGGTGCAGCTGTACTCTGATTAAAGCACAGAGCTTTCTTGAATGACTGCTACGCATGGACCTATATAAAAACTTGTACATCTACAGATAAACAGTGTTTGTCATACATGCATACATACATGCACTGAGGCTCTCTGCACTTATCTTTCCTATTTGCTTTAGAATATATTTGGGAACAACATTCCCTATAACTTTATTTTTACTGTTTTATCCAGTTTAATACCAGGGATGCTGGTTAGAATTAATTTTTAAAATATGTTAATGCTCATTCAACAGGATATGAAATGGAATTTTCCACCTCGATTTCAGCTGAGACCCCAAGACCACAGGGGAAAGTAGTTCCACCCTTCAAAGAAAGGTGCCGGATCATTTCAGCAAGACTTTTAAAGAAAGTGGCTAAAAGCTGGATTTTTTCCTTGTTTATTTCTTTGTTTAAACTTTTAGTCTAACACCCACCATGAGGGTATAAAAAGTTCATGGTTTTTGGTAACAAATCCCTGAGTTTAACATATTCTATTATGATACTATTTCTGCAATACATACAGATTAGAGCAAAATTCCAGGTAACAAACTATCCCTTTTCATTGATTCATTCAACAAACATTTACTGAGGGCATACTCTGTCTGGGTCACTATTATAGTGCTGAGGACACGGCAGTGATCAGAACAGAAAAACTCTTCATCCTCCAAAGCTTACACCTGGTGAAGGGGAAAGAAAAATTAATAAGATAAATAAATAAAACATTTATAATGATAGATGTGATAATGCTGAGAATAAAAGTAAAGCCAGGAGAAGAAAAATAGAAAGTGTGTGTGTTGAAGGTGTGTTCTAATTCATATAATGTAGCCAGGAAGAGAGTCCACACGAAGACAGAGAGATCTGATAGAAGACTTTAAGGAAGTGAGGAGGCAAGCTATGCAGATTTCTGGGAGAAAAATAGACAATCAGAACCGCAGAAACTGCAATTGCACCTCCTGAGGCCAGAGTGCTCTCCAAAGACCAGGGAAGAGGCTTCCTTGACTGGAGCAGAGACAAGGGGGAGAGTCATGGGAGATGCGGTCACAGGGGTAACTGCAGGTGGGGAGTTAATGAGGTCATAGTTTCTACTTGTAATAATGTTGATATTCCAAAGGCACATACAATGTCACTTACTCCACTGCCCACAGTAAATTCCAGGGTGCAGATCATGTCTTGGAGGCTAGAGTTTATACTTGAAATAATTGAGATTCTCCAAGGTCTACACAGTGTCCCTTACCTCACTGCCCACCGTGAATCCAGTTTTATAAACACCCATATCATTTATTCTGTGATTTTTCTTTTCTAGGTCTCTGAAGAAAAGTAACCAATATTCAAGAATTATTTGTGATATTGGGAAAGAACTTGTTTTATGAAAGATCACTTGAAGCTCTTTTTCTTTTCTGTGAAATGTCCAATACCTTCAATACTTTGGTAATTTCAATCTACTTATTCTAGACTCCGTACTGCCTTTTTTTGACTAATATCTCATCTGATCAAACTAGCATAAAATTGGGGAATTCGATGAAATGTGTACCCATAATATATATTTTATAAACTACAACAAGCACATGGTATTTATGACACCTTGATTATTGAGATTTAGCCTTTTCCATATAAGAGAACATTCCTATTGCAAAAATCTGGGAAAGAAAGAAGGCAGTGAAGATCAGACAAGTTGAACAAGCATCTTTGTGATTGACAAGATCCGGTATAGCCAATAATTCCAATTGGTAAGAACAAGGGAAAGAATGTCAAGAAACCAGGGTAGCTGCACAGGGAGTTCCTGAGGGGACAAAGTTTTACAGGAATGTATTTTTAAAAAGGAAGTCACTGCATATAGTCTAGGAAAAATACAACAGAGTGGCATGAATCCCTAAGAGTGTCCAGAAGATCAAAGTCTAAAATGGGCTGAAGCTTAAGAAAAAGGCTGAAGACAACAAGAGGGACCTTTTTATTTGATCTGACAAAAAGCATTAAGAAAGTGCACCTCACAGAGTATTATAACTCAAAGGAGATGAGGCTATATACTAAGGGTCCACTTGCTCGCTTTGAATAAATGCAAACTTCCGAGCACAGGAAGAAAAAAAAAAAGGATACAATAACAGCAGCAAATGTGATTAAAGAATCTGTCAGTAATTACTTGGAAAATTACAGTGAATTAGAGATATAACAGGTATCTGCACAAAAGAAAACATTGCCTCAACGAGAATGGTGCCTGGTTCACTTATAAAATGGATTTAGATTTGTGCTGCTTGTTCATTTTCTTCTGTACTTATTCCATCTCTCACATTGTCATCTGTCACCTATCAGCCTGCTCTAGAATGGATGGATAGGTCCTTCTCCAAAAGCTCTTGGTTACTAGTTGCAGAAAATGTTGAATATCTGTGTCCCCAACTATATACCGCACATATTTTAAAATACAGGGTCTTCATCTTCTTCATAAAAGAATTTGCTTTCCTCCAATGTTCTTAACTAAATATCTCCTCCCAATAACTCCTCACCCCGAGAATGATTTCTCTTTCTGTCTGTAGCTCAGCAGGCTTCTCTTCCATGTGCCTCCTCCTCTCCCTCCTTCGTATTCTTTTTCTGCTGAGAAATGGGTGCTTCACAGTCCTCTTCATTTACACGCCGGGGAATGAATTCCATCTTCGAGTCTGAGCCCCAAACAAATCCTCCAACAAGCAGCACACAGAGCATCTTATTTCTTGAGTACCACTAATAAGTACCCTCTCCAACAGGGCCATCCCTAAGGTGTGAGGGGCCTTTGGCAAATAATTTTGCAGGGCCTTGTCTAATACTAGCAATTTTATCTTTAAAATGTAAAACAGAATTCATGGGCTCATATGAGGTAGGCAGGGGTCCTCAAACTTTTTAAACAGGGGGCCAGTTCACTGTCCCTGAGACCGTTGGAGAGTGCGCACTGTGGGCCAGGGACGAGTCGGCTGCTAAGCAGGACAGGCAGCAGCGGCAAAAACACCCGGCGGGCCGGATAAATGTCCTCGGCGGGCCACATGTGGCCCGCGGGCCGTAGTTTGAGGACACCTGAGGTAGAGTGATTTTTCTTTTTTTTTTTTTAGAGTGATTTTTCGATGGAGGAATAGGATAATGGGTAGAGAAGAGACATATACTGGTTTATTTTCCAATCAGTGCATGTGAAGATTCTTCTCTTGTCCAAGTACCATCTCTTCCTGTCCAGGTCCAGGAATCATCAGTTCACATTCTTTATTGTCATATGCATCATTCCTGCCAATTTCATATTGCCCACTGTAAGAAAAACGTAGCGATGCTATTATTGTTCACAAAGCTCTTTAGAACTTGTTTGTATTTTTAAAAAACATAGGCCTTCATCTCTCTTCAGTTCCCCAATTCCATTTATTTAATGCTGGCTATATCATTACTCCTGACACTGCATCATTCATTGTGCCACCCATAAACACTGGCTTCCAGTGACTCTCACAAAAGTTGTAATTGTGCTCCACTGACAATGCCTACAAATGCAAGTCTTACTCAGAGGATGTACAAAAAGGTAAATGATAATTTGTTTTCCGGTCATGTTAAATTTACTGTTGAGAACTGTATGGGATAAAGATAAAACAACACATCCTCCAATCCCATGTCTTCCTTAAACTTTTCAGAACCTAATCCTGGCATTCCTAGAATGTGATCCTTTCAGTGTTTACCACACCCTTGCCTTCCACACACTACCACCAGCGCAGAGGATAAAAGGAACACTCCCATTAGGGCCAGAAATGCCTCTCCCTTATCCAGCACACCTCAAGAACAAGCTGGGAGAACATGATCAGAGCAAGAGATGACATCAGTTGGGAGAGCCCGTTGGCACTGCAGAGCAACAGTCCGAAAATACTTGTAAGGAATAAGCACAGCCCCTCCCAAGTTCATACTTAATGAACTTAAGTATAATTTAATGAAACCTCAGAAAACAGGTACATTTCCATAATATTTAGGGCTTTATTTTTTTTTTTTAAGAAAAATCAAGAGCTTCCTGGATAAATGATGATCAACGTGTGCAGGACTCCCCCAAAATGAAATTCATTTTAAAAGAACTATAGTTGACCTTCCCTGTCATAGATTTCTTATATGCCCTTCACTGAGTAAATAAACAATTCTGTGTGTGTGTGTGTGTTTGTGTGTGTGTGTGTAGGGGTAACCCCATATGAGATATGGACCCTGGGAGAGGACAGGGCAACTGTCTTGACTGCCAGCAGCAGGGGCATTATGGGTAGAGGACACTTGCCTCCAATCTTGCTGCCCTCAGCTGTTGCAAACTGGAGATGACCCTGCAGTCACAGCATAGATAAGCCAGAGCCAATACATCAAATCCATATATATACATGGCTCGAATCCAAGGGATAGTAGTGGGTTGCGGGTGCCCCAGGGCCCTGAACTCATGCTGTGTACAACATGTGTGAAAGTTACCCAGGATGATCATGTGAGCACCATTCTGGCAGCCCAATTTTGTGTGAGTTCACAAAAGAAACACTGCATGGGCTAGCAGGCATGATCAGCTTACCAGGCTGCCCTTCTTGATGCAAGGTCCAGATATATGAGTCCAGCCATGGAGGCCCAGGATGCTCCTATAGGTGCGAATTCCACAGTTCCTCAGGACATCTGGTCAATCTGCCATGTAGAATGGAGAGCTCTAGACACCCCAAAAAGGAGAAAATGGGACTGTGGCCCATGCATGTCCCAATCCAAGCTCAGGACACCCCGCTGGATGGCAATATTAGCCCCTGGACAATGGCAGGCATCAGAGGGGAATTTAGAAAATTTCAAGGATGGTACAGTCAAGGCGCAGAGCACCCCAATTCGTGAGGCCTAGGGCAGAGGACCCACATGCCCAAGAGTAATACTGCTCTCCGGACACAGCAGCTCATATTTCTACGTATGGCATGCCCAGAATCATACAGCATACACATACATACAAAATATATCTCCCAGTTTACATAGTGGAACTAAGGTTATTTCTTGACACCGCACAAAACATCCAGATCTTCCACAATCTGCACAAATATAAAAAATACTTATCATTTAGTCTAATTATTGACTTTATTATTAAAGATACTGGAGCCCAGAAAGGTATCAATAACTTGCCATTTCACCTCCCCCTCCCTTACTGCTCACATTAGGCCACCAATCAGGTTCCCAAAGTATGAAGTGGCCTCCCCCACTGCATTGAGGGCAATGGCCTTGATTTTCTGAGCACAGTACTGGACATTGCTCACCACCGGTGCTCAGTCAATACTCTGTGAACAAATGACCCAAATTCCCACAACACGGATGGCTCTGAGAGCTCACTTAGTTCAACACAACATAGGGCAATAATACAGCAGAAGTTTATTACATGATGAACATGACAAACTAGGTTTCAAAACCAGAGAAACCTGGAGTAAGAGCCTCAGCGCTGACCCCCGTGGGGGGGGATAAACAAACAGGCAGCTGTAATCACTCCAGTGTAATCCTATTAATCACAAAGCCCCAGAATAAAATAGGAGGCGACCGAGACTACGGCAGCAGCACTAAATTGACTTCCTCCACCTCTGTCACACAGGAGGAAACGATTCATCTTACTGAAGCCTGAAGCTCATTTTCCACATGAAAAATGAACTTAAGTATAATTTAATGAAACCTCAGAAAACAGGTACATTTCCATAATATTTAGGGCTTTATTTTTTTTTCTTTAGAAAAATCGAGAGCTTCCTGGATAAATGATGATCAACGTGTGCAGGACTCCCCCAAAATGAAGTTCGTTTTAAAAGAACTATAGTTGACCTTCCCTGTCACAGATTTCTTATATGCCCTTCACTGAGTAAATAAACAATTCTGTGTGTGTGTGTGTGTGTGTGTGTGTGTGTCTTTTTGCTCTTGGTAACTTTCCATCCCCTAATGGCATGATACTGCTGGTCTCTGGTATCTCAACTGTCCTCAAAACTTATGTCAGACACCAAGACATAGTAAACCTGTCTCAGTCTTTTTCAATCCGCGTGGCCACCCAGACAGTCAGAGTGTTTGGGCTACAGTTGTCTTAGTGATGAAGGCTTTTCGGAACTCTATGGATTTAAAGAACATTTATGCTATTTTCAAAGACCAGAGCAAGCAGAGAGGACTGGGGCCCACATGAGAGCTTCTTAGAACACACAGATCGTAAACAGTGGCTTGAAGAAAAGGGAAGGATGTGATCAGAGAGGAAGAAGAGTGTTCCAAGAGGAGGAATTAGAATGCTGAAGGCATAAAAGAACTTCACAGAAAAGAGAGGGGCCTGGGAGATAAGCAGCCTACCTCCATTAGATGGTGTGTAAAATAACAGTGGTTAAAAATAGCATTGGCTTAGATAGAATGAGGGCAGATTCGGAAAGTGGTAGGCATAAACATGTGCTCTTTGAGTAGAAAAACAATTAAATCACACACACACACATGCACAAAAAGCTTTTTATCAAAAGGTAGCCAAGAGAAATGTTTTTAAAATAAGAATTCATAATTTTTCCCTAATTCATCAGACTTTTATATATCAGCTTTACGTATGATTTGATTGTTGGAACACAGCAACCCTCTGTGGTCCTCTTTAATAATGGAGCACGAGGCAGTGAGAGCAGTTAATGGTCTGCAACGCTCAGCTCTGGGACCGGTCCTAGGCCAACCTACCGGGATTGCTTTGGCTAAATCTGGAAAATGACTCTAACCAAACTTAGAAAGGAGTAAATTGATTGCCCTGCTGATATGGCTTTCAGTACTATTTACTTAGCACTTACTGCGCTGCATGTTAAGGCATCGACACCTCTGGGGGTTTTGCTTGTTATAACATTTAGCACAACCACCCCACAAGATCAGCATTATTATCCTCATCTTATATATGAAGAAACTGAGGCACTGGGATCAGACCTGGGTCTTTCAGGCCCTATGGCCTGTATTCTCATGCCCTCTACCACCCTGCCTCCAGCTTGTCCCTGGAGGTGCCTCCTCCTTCAGATGTTCCTGAGTGTGAGAGACTGAGAGGGACTCCACCCTCTGTGCCCTGGAGAATGTAGTTTGGGGTTTGCTTAACCAAACAAGGGCACCTAGTAGGTACATGAGTTTAGGGTTAATTTTATGTGTCAACTTGACTGAAGCACAGGGTGCCCAGAAAACATTTCTGGATATGTCTATGAGGGTGTTTCCAAATGAGGTTAGCATGTGAATTGGTAGATTCAGCAGACTGCCCTCCCCAAAGTGGGTGGCCATCATTCCATCACTGAGGGTCCCAGTGGAACAAAAGGTGGAGGAAGGAGGAATTTACCCCCTCTTACTTTTCCTGTCTCACTGGTCAAGCTGGGATAACTCATTTCATCTTCCCCCACCCTTGAACTGGGATTTACACCTCTGGTTCTCAGGCCTTTGGACTTGACCTGAACTACACCATTGGCTTTCCTGGGTCTCCTGCTCACAGATGGCAGGTCATGGAGCTTCTCAGCCTCCATAATTGGTATGAGCCAATCCCTCTCAATAAATCCCCCCATATATAAACACATACATACACAGGCCATTGGTTTTATTTCTCTGGAATACTAATTCACATAGGTGACTTTCCCTCACCATATCAATGTTTCTAGTATAAGAAATGTGTGTGCATGTGAATGTAAATGTGTATGGTATTGTTGATGTGTTGCTACTGCTGTGGTTGTTTAGGGAAGGCCGTGGGTAATGAATTTCAAGTGGCTTAATAACACAGCACCGTGGCTCCTGGAAATCACGAGAGTCAAAGATTTGCGTTTTCACCAGGCTGGGGAAATGCTACAAAGAAAACCCTTCTTTTTATAGCTCTACTCTTCTGTAGCTGAACAGTTATGCCAGCTGTCAGTGCAGAGCAGCTCTGTATGACACAAACTATCGGCTATCACATGGCCAGCCTCTCCTCCTCTTTGTTGTACCTCTGTTTGATGTACTCCAGCCTTTGCTCTTATGAGCTTTGTGAATTTGGGCAAACCAATTCTCCTCCCTGAGCCTCTTTCCTCCACGCTGGAATGGGAATGATGGCAGTACCCACCTGTGGGGAGTAAATGAGATGACGCACATCAAACGTGTGGCGCAGTGCCTTGCACGACATGTGGGCTCAAGGAATATTAATAATGTTACTATTCCCAGTTCTGTATTGGTTCATGTGGTTCTTCCCACCTCTCCTGTGTGAGCTCCCTCTCAATGCCCCTGCTCTTTTCAAAGCAGGTCAAGTCTTATTTCCTCCTGATCTCGCCTGTCTCTTCTCTGGATGCCTGGGTCCACACATGCATACAGACTGCCCACTGGCTGAAGTACCTCACTGTTTTCCATTCATTTCATAGGCAGATTTTTGTCCTCAAGTACATTTTACCATTGCTGAAGAAACAGTGCCCCAGGCCCTGGTGCTGGCCACTCCCAGGTGGCCCCTCAGGCAAGACCCCTCTCAGGGACTAAGCTGTGACATCTACTATGTTTATCAGGAAAAAGGAAGGCTGAAGTCCTGTTATGTAGGGATAAGGAGGAAGGGAGAGGAACAGATGTTTTGTCTATGATAAGAGGACATAAGAACCGAACAAGGAGAAAGAGGTAGAGAAACGGCAAACTGGAGATACGGTCAAGGCCACAAATGGGGTAAGCTGGAGCATGTGCATTAGGGTTTTAGTTGTCCTCAACTGACCTAGGGTTCATTACCATCTAATTAGCATTATGGTTTTGACACACACACACACCCTGCCCAATGGATTTTTGTGAAGGGTTCTGGGAGGACAATGCATACAAACTAAGAGTTATGTAAGGAAACCTGTCAATCACACCAGGGCAGGAAAGGGGAACTCCACCTAAAAAAGGAAGAGCAGGCCATTTATCATATAAAAACGTGTGTGTTAAAAACCCAGGGTCGTCTCCACTCATGGAGATAGACCCATTCCCTCTCTGGAGCGTACTATGCTTAATAAATCTTGGTGCTTGGCTTGCTTGCATCCATTTGGCATGCTCATTTGCTCCACCAACTTGGTCTCAGTAACTACTCTTGATACTGAGATAAGAACCAGGAAATGCATGAACCTGACAGTACTCAGAGGGTTACCGAGTAGTCAGAGCGGCTTAGGCAGGCCAGTGGATAAGATACAGGCTTCCCTTCTTACGCCTGGGTGAAAATGGTTACTGAGGTTCTCAGAGTAGTCACACCAGCGTACAGTCAAAAGTGACCAGCTAAGAAAACCCCCAGCTGGATCCTGGGTGTGCAGCTATCTGGCTATTTATAAGGAAGCTCTAGCAATATGCTTAGTCATGTCCTGATCTCTCCTATAAAAATTAAGCCAGAAGTTAAATTCCCCTCTTGGTTCTATGCACTTATGCTTTCTACTTCATTGTGTCTGTGGCTGAACGTCTACCACTGTGAAGGTCACAGAGCCCTCCTAACCTTCTCATAAGCAGAGAAGGCAATAAAAGACCATTATCAAACAAGAGCTATCTGCCCCTCTCCCTGCATGACTTTTCATACTCATGGAAGCAGATGGTAATTTTATGATGAATCAAAATGGGTAATTGTCCAGGGAAGCAAAAGATGAGGACATGTCCTCATCTTTAAAATCCAAGAATAATTCTTTAAACAGCATAAATAAATTATTGGACAGTTGTTCAAAACCCAAGTCTCCTACAACTTGCTAGAGAATCAAAAATGAATGAAGGCCAAGTAGAAATTTGCCAAATCCAAATACCTAAAGGAAATGCCACCTATAGGTTTGAGTTTCTAAACATTGTTTTAACTTTCAAAGTGAGCAGCAAAAACACATTTGTAATCATTAGCAATGTTTGCATGAAGTAATGCATATTGTTGAACTGTCTCCTGAAGCATTTGCTTAAGTGGGTAAACAGCAACCCTCTTATGACACAATTCCTCAGCTAATTGGAAAGAATCCTTTCTTCATACCCTAAATGAGCCAAATATCAACCTAACTCTGGTCAAATGATCACAAGATCAATATTGATGGAGATAAAGAAAATTCATTCATTACATTCAATATTTTTTTTAAAAAATCCAAACTCTACAATTGATTCCTCATCTAATTTGTAACTTTCATCAGATAACCAGAAAAATTTCCAGTTACTTAGAAAATTCTCCCTTTGCCTCTTTGACCGCAGAAAACCTCCATTGTTTTGTTTTCCTGACACTCATTCTCCCCTCCTCTGGCAATGACTCTCTGGTTTTCCCATGGAGATGCCCTTCTCTCCCTTCTCTCTCTGTGGCTTGGGGAAGTGTGACTTTCCATCTTGGCTCCTTCCTTCCACAGCCACTTCACCTGGGAGGAACAAGAACCCCTCAGACTCCTCCTCTCTTATCTCTCCTATTCTCTAAAGCTTTGCTTCATTCCTCTCATTATCTATAGCCCTGCATTCTCCACTCTTTATTCATGCAACAAAAGTTTTTACTTACAGCTCCTAAATGTTGTTGTTACAGTCCCATTCTTATTTAAATGCCTGCCAGTTGTCTTTGCATCCCGATTTCAAAAGCCCAAGAAAGAAATTCTGACTAGCATATATTTATTTAACAAGGGACCAAGAAGTTATTGCCAAGAGTATAGGAGCCTATATTAGTAGAAAGCTGGGTGTTTCATTCCTCATAAACCTGGGATCAAACACCATGGAAAGGGCAGGTTCTTTAGCCAGATGATACCCCAAAGGTTGTCTACTACAACCTCTTTCTTCCCTTTAATCATACCTTTTTTCTCCTCAGTGAGCCAATATTTCCCAAATCACCCAGAATAGTCGTTTCTCAAGTGCAGAGAGCTTACCAGGATTCAAACAGGGTTGCAAAACTTTGGAAGTTTGAGTGCCAACAGCTACTAGAAAGAGAATCTGACATTGCCATATCACTATTGGCACTGGTGTCATCTTCTTTGAAGGGTGATGAAAGTTACCCAGATTATAAGGCAGGATTTTCACAACACTAAATCATCAGCCTGAGAAAAGAACTTTTATCTGAGGAAGCTGAGTCCTTTTAAATCATCAGGCTCACAGAGACATCAAAATGGGACAGCAATCACATCCTATTCCCCTATTTGAGCTATGTATTTATCTCTTGAAACTCCAAGTAGCTATAAACTCACCTAATAATGCCGTACCAGACACTTACAACCCACACCTTATAGCTTAGCAATGTATAGCCAATCACTAATCAATCTTATTTCTGTAAGCCAATGAATTGTAAGCCAACAACTTTGTATCAGCCTACCCCCTGTCCCCCTTTTTTGTCTTTGCAAACCTGCTTGTAAAAAAGGTGGAATAGATGTCATATCCAGAGTTACTTAGGTCTGAGTCTTCCAGGCAGCTATCCTCACTTTGGCTCAGGTAAACTCTTTAAATTATATTTTGTACCTCAGCCTCTCCCTGTTAGGTTGACCAGCTTTAAATAATCAGATGCCTTTATGCAAGTTTTCTAGTAGTTATATAAATACCAAATGGTTGGTATAATACAATGCTAAAAGGCAAGTTAACAAGGAGAAAAGTTTTTTTGCATAAATTAGAAAAGTTGTAAGTTTCCCGAAACATCTAAATTATTGTCCGCATTTTGCTGCTCGGAAGCATATTTTTAATAAACTTAACCATAGGGAATAATCATTAGGTTTAGTGAATTTAGCAAAAGCCTGGCATCCTACTAAATTGATTCAGAGCAAAGAGATTCCCAGAATGAAGGAGAATTAGAACTTCTCCACACAATGTTACCACAGAGATTCTATTAGTAGATAGGAATGCAAGCAGACATCAAATTATTTTTACATTATGTAGATTCCACCAACTAACATCATGAAGGGAAAAGAAAATACTTTGTGGCATCGTTCAGCAAACACCTCCTCAGAAATCTTAGAATTGAATTTATAGTCTGTGCCAAGCTATTAATCCTATGTTGCCTTGTGAAATCTTTTGATTGCCTTAGGCTGTCATGTAATGATCCCTTTTGATTTCCTTATCCTAGCTAGATTATAATCTCCAAGGGAGCCTAATGCTTGGCATGAGTGGACGCTTAGTGAATATTAGTTGAATGATTGATTATAAAACTAGCAACACTGATGTGCTGACTGAAGACAGATTAGCAAGGAACAAGCCAGTTTCCAATTTCCAGGATAACCTGGAAATCATTCCATTTTATTCATGGTCCATGAGAGGGGCCAGTTTTGGTTGTTTATTTCATTTTCTCAGTTGTACAGTAGAACCTTTAACAATGCCTGGCACAAACGAGCGTTCGTTAAATGAGCAAATGAATGCCACCAAAGCAGTCGAGGACAAAGAGGAAGAGTCTGCATCAATTTAACTTTTCACACACAGAACCATCCTTCTACAGATCCACTTCCAATCTCAATAATTAATAGAAAAACCAGAAGAATAAAAATGTACATTAAATGTTTGGGAAAGGGACTTATGAGAAAAGGGAGAGTTGGCTAGAGTTGTTTGCCCTGAGGGTTGTCACTCATTGGTTGTCTCTGTTACTGAAAGGGATCCAAATATGCCACCCCAAAGTGTGTCATTTTAGCATAAGGATTATCTTGAGCTAAAGGATTTGAGATTGAACAGATATAGTAAGAAGCCTTCCCAGAACTTCCTTTATCTGACTAACAGCAGAGAGTCCTGAGAAATGAGGACTGCTACAGACCCCCTCTCCCAGAGAAGTTTGTGGCACAAAGAGGACACAAAGTTGGCACTGAGAGTAACCTGCGTAAACAAACCATCCTAAAGTATCCCTCATCTTTCATTAGTTTTCCCCATATATCTACCGTCCCACAATTTACCACCCCACAGAAGCTGAAAACCCTTTCTTTTGTCTTATATCTCCATAATTTATCACTTTTTGTTAAAAATGGTATATAAAAACTCAGGCTTATGCATTTCTCTGAGTCTTCACTTCTTTTCTAGGAAGGGGTCACAAAAAACTAACATTGAATAAAATTTGCAAGCTGTTTCTCCTGTTAATCTGTCTTTTCTCAGTCTGTTTTTCAGGGCTCCAGCCAATGAACCTAAGAGGGTAGAAGAAAAGGTGTTTCTCCTTCCCTATACCACTTTTTACCTTTTCTTTTCCACATTAAGTATGTAATTTCACACTGCTCCTTGACTTGGTGATTTTAGCTTGGATGATGAGGCTGAGACCTGACTTCTTTACTACCTTCACTCGTATGAAAAATGATTACATGAAAGATTCTAGGCAGCTCCCAGTCATCCTGAGTAAGAAGAAATAGCCTAGAAGTGTAGCAAGAGAGACTCTGATTAGACACGAGAAAAAACTCCAGACTGATTAGACATTGAAAATCTCCCAAATAAAGGTGGTCTTATTTAGAGACTTTTAAAGCAGAGAAAACAAAACTTTTTTTTTGAAGTTTTAAAAAATCCTCTAAGGAGATTGGTCTTTAATGGTTTCATAAGGTTCCTGTCTGATTCACTATCCATCCTTAATAAGTACATTCTTGTCTCACTATTTGAAGGCAAAACGTGAAGCAATTCAGATGCTGGCTATTTGATTAAATTAATGTCTGCCTTTCAAATTTCCAGATATTAATAATTATTCAATAGAAGGAATTATTCTCTCTGAACTAAGAAGACAGAAAAAGATCCCATTACCAAGTACAGACATAATACATCTTTAAAGTAATATGACCTCACTCCCATGTGCATAACTGGTGTCATTCATCTTTTCTAAAATTATTTTAAATCAGTCTGGAAAATAAAACAGAATTTAATATAGATACTTCCTGTTTCTTCACCCACATACTTATTTGCATTTTCAGCTTTTAATTAGGTTTGTAATATAAAAGATGCTCTTTAAATTTACAGACCTTTGAGATTAACTGCTTTATTCTATTTATATACTTACCAGACTATCCCCAGAAAAATATTTCAGGCCCAAAGTCAACATAAATAGTTGGTGAAAAAAATCAAATTGTATCAATGTGTTTTTGCCAAAGCCCATGTGACCCAGGAGCCTTTTAAAGGTATATATGGCATTCTGGTCCATTTATTTCTCTTTTTTCCCCCCTTTATTTCTCATTTTATGTCCTTCACTGGGTGATAGCATCCAGGACCAGGAATTGCCAACTTTTATCAGAATTACCTATAACCCAAGCCTTTACTCTGAGTTCTAGACCCATCTAGCAACTGCCCATGACATTGTCTTTTTAACATTTCAAACACTTCTCAAAATCCACAGATACGAATCTAAACTCATAATCTGCTCCTAAATTCTCTTTCTCGAAAATAAATTGGTCTCTTCCAGTGTTATCTGAGCAACTGGAACTAACATCCATTCAATTGTGCAAGCACCATCTCATTAAGGTCTGCTGATTTTTACCTCCTAAAGTATCTTTAAAATCTATTTATTTCCGGTATTTCTAGTAGCACCACCCTAGTCCAGGCCACATAATCCTTTACTGCAATATTCCTCCTACTGATCTTCC
>VBSM01002608.1:51726805-51749031 GCA_008086735.1 Cheirogaleus medius | reverse complement strand
AGAAGGAAATAACAGAGGATGTAAACAGGTGGAAGAATATACCATGCTCATGGTAGAATTCTCATAGATTCTCGGCAGAATCAACATTGTTAAAATGTCTATACTACCCAAAGTGACCGACAGAGTCAACGCAATCCCTATTAAAATACCATCATCATTTTTCACAGACATAGAAAAAATAATTTTACACTTTGTATAGAATCAGAGAAGACCTCGTATAGCAAAATCAATCCTAGGCAATAAAAACAAAATAGGAGGCATCAATTTACCAAACTTCAAACTATACTACAAGGCTATAGTAATTAAATTCTTATAACTTTAAGTGTACATCCATCTTGTGATCTGATAGTTCCACTCCTCCTTTCCCAAGAAAAATGAACACATATGTCCATAAAATAACTTTTATAAGACTCCTTATTGCAACTTTAACCATAAAAGCCCCCGACTGAAAACAATCCAACTATCAATTGATATAATTGATACACAAATGTTGGCTTATTCATTCAATGCCATATTACTCAGCAATAATAAAAGCAAATTACTGATATCATGCAACAATATGTAAGAATCTCAGGGATATTATGTTGAGACAAGGAAGTCAGAATTTTCCCTCCCAATAAATTCAATTATATTATTCCCTTTTGGTTGAAGTTCAAGAAAAAGAAAAACTAACATGTGAAAGAAGTCAAAGGCATGTTAGAGATTGATTAAAAGGGGGCATAAGGGAAATTTTTAGAGATGAAAATATTCTAAATCTTGAGAGTGTTGTCGAATATGTAGGCAAAACTTACCAAATTATAAAGTCAAGGTCTGTGCAATTCACTGTGCATAAATTTTGCCTCAATTAAAAAAAGAGACACTGTGAATAATTTTATGAAGATAAATTAGACAGTTTTGATAAATTTAACAATTTTTTCCATTTTATGATGAGAAATAAATTCTCAGCAAACTAGAAATAGAAGAATCTAATAAAGTGTAGATAAAAAAATTTTAAAGCCTACAAGATATTTTACTTGTGAAATTTCGAAATCTTTCCCTTTGAGCTTTTCCCCTATCATTACATGTGAAGGTCTGCTAAACCCAGTTCTATTCAACACTATCCTGGAGAGCCTATCTAGAAAAAGAAAAGATATAAAGATAGGAAACAAAGGAACTATCATTATTTTTAGATAACATGATAAGATACACATTAATCTTTAGCAAGTCCACTAGATAGTGCTAGAATGAACACTAGGAAAGGCTATCTTAAAGAAGAACAAACTTGAAAAATGTACACTATCAGATAACAAGTTTATTACAAAAATACAATAATAAAAGCACCATAGTATTGGCACAAGAATAGACAAACAGACTTCCTGGAACAAAATAGAGAATTCTGAAGCAGGCTCACACATGTATGGTGAGCCTGTATGTATGGTTACCTACTTTATAACAAAGATACCACTATAGTACAGTAGGAAATAATAGTTTCCTCAATAAATGGTGCTAATTAACTGGATAATCATATGGAAGGCGAAAAAAAAAGAAACTTGGCCCTTAGACTTAATGCGTAAAAATCAGTTCCAGATGGATTGACTTAATGTGACTTAAAGACTCAAACGAGTAGTACTCCATGGTGCACCTATGGAAGTAAAACTCAATGGAAATTAAGTAGATGGGAAAGGAGAAGGGGGTGGGTAATTCACACCTAATGGGTACAATGCACACAATCTAGGTGAAAGGCACACTTACAACTTTAGCTCAAACTGTACAGAGGCAAATTATGTAACCAAAATGTGTGTACCACTGTAATACTCTGAAATTTAAAAAAAAATAGGACTATAAAAAAAGACTTAAGTGAGAAAGGTAAAACTATAAAGCTTATATAGGAGAATATCTTCATGATCTTCCAAGTACTGAAGATTTCTTAAATAAGACAGACATAGCATCAAGCATAAACAAAAAGGTTGGTCAACTGGATTTCATTTAAATGTAAAACTTCTGTTCATAAAGAGTTATTAAAACAGTAAGAAAACAAACCATTAAGAGGAATAGGTTTTCAATACATACACTGACAGAAGACTCACAGAATTTATAAAGATTTTATGCAAATCAATGAGAAAAAGCAGGCAACCTAATTTTTAAAAAGGAGTAAAAGTATGCAACAAGCATTTCACAGAAGAAGACATCCAAATGGTCAATAAAAAATTGGAAAAATTCTCAATGGCATTAGTCATCAGGGAAATCCAAATTAGAGTGACAATAAAACAAGATATACACCTACCAAAATAGATTAAAACAAACAAAAATAACACCGAAAATAACAATAGCAAGTATTAGTTAGGATGAGGAGTAACTATAACCCTCATATGCTGCTGTTATGATTTTAAATTAATACAACTATCTTAGAATTAATATAAGAACTTTTTGGAAAACCCTTTGGCAGTATATACTAAAGCTGTACATACGTAAATCCTATGAGCCAGCAATTCCATTCCTACATACATATACTTCAGCAATGAATGTAAATGTGCAACAGAAAACTTATACAATGTTTAGCATAGCCCTCTTAACAACAGACAAAAACTGAAAACTACCCAAATGTTTATGACTATGGAATGGATAAACTGTAAAATTCAAACAATGGTATATTATATGGCAGGAGAATGAAGTAAGAAAAATTAGCTTAAAAAGATTAACAAGTAAACTGTTAATGGTAGACACCAGATACTGGGTACATGGATGTTTACTGTAAAATGCTTTCAACTTTTCAAAACATTTGAAAATTTTTATAGTTAAACTTGGGAGAAAGAGATTAGAACTAATGATGTATTTCAGCAACATGGCTAGTTCAGAAGAAAAACGTAAGTTGAATAATTACACTAAAACCGCAATAAGTTAGAAAAATATTGGATAAATGATCATATATTTGATAGAAATAATATAAAATATCTCAGAATAACAAGGAATGATAATATAAACAAAAAATTACAAATTCTACTTTTAACAAACCCAGACAAAGAAAGTAAGTATATATTGCCAAGCAAAAGAGGCTGAAGACTGAGGACTTACCACAGTCCAGCATTAGACATTCTTGAACTTCCCTCAGGACTAACTTTAATTCCTGAAAATTTCATGAACCTAATGAAAGAAGAAAGCAAATATGATAATCCATTAGCAACAAATTATCCTTGTATTTTGGCAGAAAAATAATGTGAAATATATTTGATTTTTCGAAATAAAATTACAAGATAATTTGATTATATGAATGCAGTATTGCATAAACTTTGCTATAAATGGGAGCAAAGCATATCTTAATATTTATAAGACTCCATTAAGATTGACTCATGTCATTTTATCAATTCAATTTTGTTTGACATACAGATACTTGTAGTGACTTCTAACAGGAAGAATATCAGAAGCAAATGAGACTAGCAAACGGACACTGTCAAAGAAGTAGATATGATTTTGCTCTTAGCTGTTTTGTGTGCTTTTGCATTCAGCTTTTGGATATAAAAATACCCTCATATCAGGATCAAACATCTTCCTGTAATAGTTATTTATATTTAAGTTATTTACATTGACGGAGACCTCGACAACACAAAAACCAAAACATCATCTCTGAGTTTGAACTGTGTGCGAGGCAACATGTTGGCTCTGTGGGGTGTGCAAAGATGTGCAGGAATAGTTCCTGCCATCTGAAAACCAACAAGCTCTAGTTCAGGGCAAGGATTTATCTGAGAGTAAGTACACTGCAGTATAGTTATTGACAGAACATTTCCACAGTAAATAATTATACGTGAGATGAATAAATCTGTTGCGATTTAACACATTCATTAATGAATCAAAAGACTAAGATTTAGTAGGTGACAAAGGGCAAGCCACTTAACCTCTTGTGACCGTCAGCTTTTCTGAGCACTTTTTTGATCTTGCAACAGGACTATTTCTATTTCCTGAGCACCAACCTCTCTTCACCTTGAAGAACTTGCAGTGAACCCTGCTTGAACATTCTTCATCTGTCTCTCTTTCACTCCTCTCCTTTCACCAGCCTGTCTTTTTCATTCAGATTTCAGCAGAGATATAATTTATATTCTCAGGAAATCTCCCCTCATCCCCTAGTTCTGAGGTAGGCGCCCCTCCCGTGTGCTCCCATAGCAACCTGTCACGTTGCTTTTATCACTGTTGTATATTTGCCAATTCACGTGTGTGTTTTCTTCTCTATAATGAGAAGTTTCACATGTCCTGAACTTTGTCTTTTTTGCTATTTTATATCCAGGAATCGAGGTGTCGCAAACAAATGTGCTGCACTTTGTGCTTTGAAAACCATAGATGGTGCCGTTGGCATAAACAACTGTGTGAATGGCGCCACCTAGAGATGTGTATTACACAAACGGCACCCGGTCCACTACGATCCCGTGCAGGACGGTGCCTAACGTGTAAAAGTCTGAGTAAGATTTGTGGGATGAATGACCAGTAAGCCAAATATTCCCGAAAATCTTTCCTAATTCTAAAATTCCATGACTACTAACAAAATTTTAAAAATAGATCACAGTTGGGTATAAATTACAAAAACTGCCAAGTAAATTACATCTACTTACACATAACCAAATAATATTCAGTTTAGAATGTATAGACATACTCAGCTTTACTATCCAATTATATGAAATACTAATTATAGTAATTGTGAAAGACAGTTATTAAAGCACTTAATGTAAGTAGCTACTTCTGCTGTATGTACAACAAATAAGGGTATTATATAAAAATTTTGATGAGATCTATAAGATCAATATATTTATAATTATGTATACTCTATATGTAAGGTTTCCTATCAATGTGTACTTATAATCTTTTTTATTAAATGTTTGATAATCCATTATTTCACTTTCCTTCCATATTCAAATGGTCCAATTTTGTCCAATAGGGGCCCCTTCCTTTACCTTTTGCTTTTAGAATATATCCCACTAAGGAGATAAAGTCAGAGTGTCATATATAAAAGTTACTTGGATTATTTTTTTTCTTCTTTGTGGTTATTTCATAAATTTGATGTACATTTAGGGTCATTTAACTTTGGGGTTTTTCTCCATCCTTTTAAATTTATTTTTCCTTTTGAAATATGTAAAAATTAACAGGGTTCAAAAGTAAAAGCTATATTAAAATTACACTCAGATGTCTCATTCCTTTCTACTCTATTTTCATCACTGCTTTTAGATAATTCATTTTATTAATTTCTGATCTGCAAGATTGAGATTTATAGGGATGTTTAAATTAGGAATAAGATAACATGATAGATTATAATTGGCAAAGTAATATAATAGGTCATCTCATATTCCTTTGGACTACTATCAAAGAAGTACATTTCAAGTATGATATTTTATATTTTAAAACAAATAAATTTAATGACTTATTTGAATATTATTTTTAGTATTTTATAAATCAAATTTTTCTTTAGATATGTTATTTAAAAGAAATCTTTGTTTTGTGAGCACATCTCTAATGTCAATAACATAAATCAATTAGAAAATGATATCTATGGTCATTCCATGGACTAGTCCTTTTGACTAAGATGCCTTTGAAATGTAAGCACTACTATATCTAAAGAAAAGTAAACTGTTCAAAAAAATTTTTTTTTCCATCAGAAAAAAACATAAATAGCATAACTGCAAAGAAATCTAAACATGAAGTCAAAAGACTCTAAGCCAGGCATGGTGGCACACACATGCAGTTCCAGCTATTTGGGAGGCTGAGGCAAGAGGATTGCTTGAGCCCAGGAGTTCAAGGTTACCGTGTGCTATGATTGCACCTGTGAATAACCACTGCAGTCCAGCCTGGGCAACATGGCAAGATCCCATCTCTAAAAAAACAAAACAAGAGTCTATGGTCTTGACTCTGCCTCAAAGTAGTTGCTGGGACTTGAGCAAAAAGAAGTTTCAGCTTTCTAAGGTAGAAAAAAGGAATGAGGGTAACCCTTTTCAGTTCCTAACAATCTGTGATTTTTATAATGCTATATATATAATCAGTAATTATGTTTATTATTCAGTAAATGATTCACTTTGAGCCACTCAATATATGCCAGTCATCATCCCTATAGTATAGGCCTGAGATAGAGCCCAGAAATGTCCATTTGGAACAAGTGTCTCAGATGATGCTAATACAGATGGTCCACGGACCACACGCTGAGAAACCTTGGCCTATCTATTTATGTCTGTGACTGGCCCCAAGTTGGACACGCCTTAATACTGGGAAGGAACCTGGTTGCCTATGTGGTGTGGTTCTCGGAGTTCTGAATATGTTTATTTGCCAAAAGAAAATACTTCTCACATCAAATTTGATGAACTGTTATTTTTAGAATAAAGTCAATCCTTTGGAGAAAAGTAATTTTACTAATCCATAGTAAAACTGCTTCAAATCATGTATATTTTATTATAAATAAATTTGTCAAGTTATATAATTTTATAGCTGGGAGGAATATTAGTGGACTAATCCTTCTCTGAGAGAAGTTAAGTACTTGGTTCACAGTCAGACAGTGAGTATAATAACTAAGTTAAGATTGGACCAAAATCCCTTTCCTGCAAGTTTCATGGCAATTCTTTTTTTTATTTTATTTTTTATTTTTTTCCTTTTATTCCATCATATAATGGGGGTACAAATATTGTTAGGGTTACATACATTGCCCCTACCACCCCTCCCCCCCCAACACGCCAGAGCTTCAAGCGAGTCCAATCCCCAGGTGGTGCGCACCGCACACATTATGTAACTCTACACTTCCTCCCCCCTCCCGCCTGCCCTCCATCCAACAAAAGATTTTTTTTTTTTACATTTGGGATACATTGTATAACTTTGCCTCTCCCTAAGAAGGGTTAGAGGTATGCCCTTCCCCCTGACAATGCTCGCCACATCCCTATGATGTGGGTCTTGCCCCCCCATGGCAATTCTATGATACCACAGAACCTTTCTTTTTCTTTGAGCAGTCCTCCATAAGAAGGTGTGGTAGACTGAATAATGGCTCCTAAAGATGCCCAAGTCCTAATTCCCAGAACCAGTGAGAGTGTGAATGTGTTCTCTTACATGGTAAAAGGGATTTTGCAGGTGTGAATAAGTTAAGGACCATGATACGGGGAGATTATCCAGGTGGGTCTGAATTAATCACAAGAGTCCTTGAAAGAGGGACACAGAAAGGCCAGACAGAGGGGAAGGCCACCTGATGAGAGAAGGAGAGGGAATAAAAGATGACTAGCTAAGGAATGAGGACAGCTCCTACAATCTGGAAAAGGCAATGGAACCGACTCTCCCCTGGAGCCTGCAGAAGGGAAAGCCCTACCGACACCTTGATTTTAGCCACATAAAACTCATTTCAGACTCTGACCTAAAGAACTATAAGAAAACAAACATGCAGTTTTAAGCCACTAAGTTTGCGGTTATTTGCTATAGCAGCAAAAGAGAACAAATCAAGGAGGCCGGAGAAGCCTAGGGCACTGGAGACAAATTAGCAGAGGACTGAGAGGAAGTAGCAGGGAGGAGGGAGACTCGATGATTGACAATGGCAGCTCACTTGATCAATCTTGGTGGAGCTAGTGGCCAGTTTCAGAGCTTAAGATAAAACACAAGTGCTAAACAGAAGTGCTAGAGTACAGAGAGTTTGTACTCCAATATTTTAAGGAAATGGGGAACTTTATGTGCTTTGTTTGCCCTCTGAAGAAAATAACAGCAAAAGAAAACAAGAAACCAAAAAGAAATATTCCTCTTGAATTGTTGCTACCTTCAACAGTGGCAGGACTGTGAGAAGGAGAGTATTTTAGTATCTCTGGCACTTAGCTCGGTGGACCAACTATATGAAACTTAGCACCGTCTTCGGGCTGCTTCAGGGTACTGGAATCCTTGAGGTATGAACGAGTGCTAAACATACACCCAGGACACTAGTGACTCACCAACTATAGGACACAGTTTTCCAGCAGTGCTAATGGATTTGCACAGATAGAACAACACTCTTTGCTTTAACTCTCCTTTTCAAAACTGGCACTAACTTGCAGGTCATACGGTTTGTAATCTGGACAGACTAAAATTGACTGAATCCTGTGAGAATCACGTGCCCAACCGTGGTTACTTTCCATCATTCGAAAACTAAGCTTGGACCTACATTTCATTTGTAATGTCACCTAGAAGAAAAAAACTTGCATAAAAAGCTTATTTCCAAAACAATGTCTATCAAGTCTGACCACTAACCTAGGTCTACTATTTGGACTTAATACTTTACAGAAAGAGGTGTAATTGCCTAGAGCACAGAGTCAAATAGACCTGGGTTCAAATCTCTGCTCCTCCACTTACTAGCTGGGTAACGCTGGGCCATTTACATGGTATCTCAGCCTCAGCATGCTCATCTGTAGAATGGAGGTAACAGCAGAACTTGTTTTATTGGAGCAATGGAAAGATTAAGTAGAACAAGGCATAGAAAGAATGTTTAGTACAGTTGCTACTATTTTAGCCACCCTCTAAAGGACTAAAGATGAATGCCCTTGTCTCCTGGAGCCTTCCTTTCTACAGAGGTTTTCAATATCCATGGTTTTCAATAGGCTTGGTTGATCCCTAAAACTTCTGTGGTAGAGTCTCAGCAACTTCCTGACAAAGAAGAATAAAGCATATGGGGAAGAGAAGGTCTGTGGAGAAGGGAAGAACACAGGGGCAGTACCAAGGGTGAAAGAGGGATTGCCCCGAGGCTACGGCGATACTTCCCAGATCTATAGGAGATGGGAAAGAACTGAAAGTCCAGGCCTGGATTCTGAACCATAGCCCCTGACAGACATGTGGGAGGAGAAGGACTCTGTGATGTATGGGCCATCATCATGTAACTTGGTTACAAGTCTCTTCACCATTTAGACAACGCAAGCCCTTATATTTTGATTTCCCAGATTGCGTTACTGAATGAGCCCAGGACCCAGTGCAGCATGGTCAAAGCTGGTGCATAGTTCTGTTTTACTTCTTTTTAACCTCCAAACCATGGCCTCCCATACAGGAATGGGTTGCCAGCTTGATTATATGTGTTAAGCACTTTAAACGGCTGATGTCACTGAAACGTTACAACAAGCCTCAACAAAAGGTATCCACGCTGGCTGGTAGTTGAGATTCACAGGCAAGATCACAGAGCCTAGAGAGATACAGAGTCATGGTGTGAATCCAAGTCTGTTTGACTGCTAAGCGTGACTCTCTGACACTAAGTTACACTGCCCCTACACAATGATCTCCACCTGTGGACATCCAGTTATGGTAAAGGGTCCGCAAATCCATATTTACATTTTCTATAGGCCAGATTTATATGTAGCCTGTTTTCAAACATATGTAGTGCTGACATGCTTGAAAACAGACAGACACATATAATGTAAATTTAAATTCCTGGCAATTGGACTATTCTTAACATAGTGAACAAAGGATACAGCAGGTGCATACAGAGGGCCTGATTTGGAAGTCAGGAAGAAGTTATTGGGGACACAAGGAGATTTGTCTACAGGTAAGTAGAATGTAAGGGGAGAAGAATCCCATCCTAGGAAAGAAGAGCTAGAAGGCATTAGGAGTCCAATCCCTGGAGGAAGGCTGCTATGCTAAGCAGGAAAACAAGGCAGAAGGTACAGACTGAGGCCAAGTGAATGGTGGTAAGAACATGTCCTCTGGAATAATCAGAATTAAATCTCAGTTCTGCCATTTGCTCTGTGGCCCTGGGAAGTTCTGTTATATAGAACCTTATGTTCTATTTTTAATTCCACTGTGGTGGCAAATCTTCCCCAGGATCCAGTGCACCAAATCTGCGCCCTGTTTTAAGTTCACATTACCTTCCTCCCCTGAGGTTCCCAGGGGTGTCTGAGCATTAAATAAGATAGTATGTGTAAAGCATTTAGCACAATGCCTAATCTCTAGTGCAAATCCTCTAAGCCTTGTTGTGAGGTATAAATGAGATGAGGCACAGTGCCAGAGACCTCACAAGTGGTCAGCAAAATGATAGTTATCAGTATTGGGCAGGTATTTAACCAAGTTCTGCTTCCTCTCTCTCCCTGGGATCCAGGGATGCTTTGTGCTCACGCCCACGTGGAGACAAGAGATGTACATGGAAGATATAGCTATGTGGTTAGAGAAAAGAAGATGTCACAGATTCTTCACCCTCTACTCTGTAGGAGAGGGCTGGAGGCAGGCCTCATGCAGACCAAGTGTAAAATAAGATGGAAGATTTAAAGCAACAGCAAAGAATATACTAACAGTCATAAGGAAGAGCAAATGATAGAGAAAATTTTTCATTTAAAAAATATATAGGAAGATGAGTATCAAAAAATCAGGATGGAGTTATAAAGAAGCATGAAGTACTCCATTGTGTGGTCATCCAAAACCAATATTGAGGGCCCTAGGTCTCTAAGGAGATAGATTACATTAGGAGAGCTCTGATTCAGAGAGCAAAGCAGGGCAGTATGCAATAAATCTTAACAAGATTTCACTCTTATAACAGTCAAAATAGGGTTTTTATAAACAGCTTTTGGTGTTTAAAGTGTTTCTTCAAAATTCACTTATGGAGCAACTCTTTCTGCAGCAAAGCTGAATTGGGAGGTGTTACTGTGTTTAACCTTTGAAAAATCACATTATTTGTTTCTTTTCTTCTCTTATTGTTCCCAAAGTATGGAAGTATCTTCTTCCTAAGTTCTAAGTAAATTTCTCTACCATTCGGTTTACCAGGACAGGGGACTATCTAGGGACATGTAGACCAGCCAACACACATCAAACAAATGGGGAGAATCTTTTTCTCCCCGTCGCTAGACCACCACATGGTGTCTTTTGAAAGGTTCTACCATGGTGTATGATGGGATGCTCAGCTTGGATCCTTCCCAGTCATTTCCAGAGTTAGTTATAAAATGACTCAGGGGAACAAGATGGCTGAATAGAAACCTCCAGCGATCATCCCTCTGCACAAACACCAAATTCAACAACTACCCACACAAGGAAACACCTTCAGAAAAACAAAAAATCAGCAGAATGATCACAGTGCCTGGTTTTAACATTGTATCAAGGGAAGAGGCGCTGAAGAGGGCAGGAAAGACAGTCTAGCATTGCCTACGCCACCCCTCCCGTCCCTCAGCCTGGCACACCAGTGCACCAAATAGAGAGACGATCTGTGTGCCCAGGGGAGGGAGACAGAAGTGATTACAGGACTTTGCAATGGAACTTAGGCCCAGCCTGTCACAGGGGAACACAGCACAGGGAAGAACTCTGCTGGTGCCCACCGAGGGAGCATTTACACCAGTCCTACCAGAAGGAAATCCTCCGCCCTGAAACCTGAGTTCCAGCTAGTCCCACCACCACCTGGCAAAAAGCAGCCTGAGGCCTGGAATAAATTTGTAAGGTAGTCAGGCCACAAAGGCTGCAGTCCTTAGCCAATACCTGTGGCTGTGCTGGCTCAGAGTGGGTGGAATTGGGGTGCATGTGACTCAGTGAGACACCAGCAAGGAGTGGCCAAGTCAGTGCTATATAGCCCCTCCCCCAACTCTAGGCAGTGCAGCTCAGGGAGAGTCTTCTTCAGCTTGGGGAAAGGACAGGGAAGAGCTCAAAGGACTTTGTTTTGCAACATGGGTACCAGCTCAGCCACAGTAAAATAAAGTACCAAGCAGAATCCTGAGGCCCCTGATTCTAGGACTTACTTCCTGGAGAGCATTTCAAGAGCCACCCTGGGCCAGAAGGAAACATACTGCTCTGAAGAGAAGGACACAGTCCTGGCAGGATTTACCACCAGCTGACTAAACAGCCCCTGGACTACGAATAAACATCAGAGGTAGCCAGGCAACAGTCACCATGTGCTTTGGGTGAGACAAGGCAGGCTTCAGGTGTGACCTGAAGCAGTCCTAGCTGCAATGACCAAGGGAGTGCCCATATCACTCCTCCACCAACTCCGGCAGTGCAGCACAGAGAATGAGGGATGAGAGTGAGAGATTTTGCCTAGTAATCCTGGGAATTCTCCTGAATATTATCTAAGCCCACCAAGTCAGTAATACCACGAGTCTGTAAGATTCACAGCACTACTGGGCTTGGGGCACCCCCAGTGATGAAATAGCTATAGTGATCAAAGACTTAGATCACAAAACTCAATTCCCTTTGAATACCTGGAAAACCTTCTCAAGAAGAATGGGTTCAAACAAGCCCAGACTATGAAGATTAAAATAAACACCTAACTCTTCAGTGCCTAGACATCAATGAACATCCAGGAAAACATGACCTCACAAAATGAACTAAATAAGGAACCAGTGACAAATCCCAGAATGATGGAAATATGTGACTTTTTAAACAATTCAAAATAGTTATACTGAAGAAGCTCAGTGAACTTCAAAACAACATAGAGAAGGAATTCAGAAGACTATCAGAGAAATTTAACAGAGATTGAAATAATAAAAAAAAATCAATCAGAAATTCTGGAGCTAAAAAATTTCAATCAACAAACTGAGAAATGCATCAAAGTCTCTCAATAACAGAATTTACCACGCAGAAGAAAGAATTAGTGAGCTTCAAGATAGGCTATTTACAAATACACAGTCAGGAAAAAAAAGAAAGAAGTATGCCTACGAGATCTGGGAAACAGCATCAAAAGGGAACATCTAAGAGTTACTGGCCTTAAAGAGGAGATAGAGAGAGAGATTGGGGTAGAAAGTTTATTCAAAGAAATAATAATACCAAACTTTCCGAACCTAAAGGAAGATATCATTATTCAACTACAAGAAGGTCATAGAACACCAGGCAGATTTAACCAAAACAAGACTATCTTAAGGCATTTAATAATCAAGCTCCCAAAGGTCACAGATAAAGAAAAGGTTCTAAGGGAAGCAAAAAAAAGAACAAAATAACACATAAAGGAGCTCTGGCACATCTGGCAGCAGACTCTCGATGGAAAACTTACAAGCCAGGAGAGAATGGCATGACATATTCAAAGCACTGAAGGAAAGAAACCTTAACCCTAGTGTATCATATCCTGCAAAAATATCCTTCAAACATGAAGGAGAATAAAAACTTTCTAAGAAAAGCAAAAGCTGAGGGATTTCATCAACACTAAACCTACAAGAAATACTGAAAGGAATTCTTCAGTAGGAAAAAAAATATTCATGAATAATAAGAAATCATTTGAAGGTATACGACTCACTGGTAACAGTAAGTACACAAATACAGAATACTCTATTGCTATAACTGTAGTGCATAAATGACTTTTATTTTGAGTAGGAACACTAAAAGACAAAACTATCAAAAATAACTACAACAACTTTTGGAGAGAAAGATAATATAAAAAGATGTAGATGGAAACACCAAAAACAGGGGGGAGGAGTTAAGGGGTGGAATTTTTGTTAGATTTATATTTGCTTGTTTGTCTGTAATCAGAATTGTCATATATTTAAAATATAATAATTGGTTATAAAATGTTTTTTGCAATCCTCATGGTAACATCAAATCAAAAAACCTACAACAGATATACAAAAAATAAAAAGCAAGGAATCAAAATACACTACCAGAGAAAATCACTTTGAACAAAGGAAAACAGGAAAGAAGGAAGGACAAATGAAAGAGAGGACTGCAAAATAACCAGAAATCAAATAACAACATGGCAGTAGTAAATCCTTACCTATCAGTAATAACATTAAATGTGAATGGACTAAACTCTCTACTCAAAAGACAGAGTGGCAGAATGGATACAAAAACAAGACTCAACTATATGATGTCTACTAGAAACACACTTAATCTACAAAGACACACATGGACTGAATATAAAAGGATGGAAAAAGCTATTCCATGCCAATAGAAACCAAAAAAGAGCAGCAGTAGCTATACTTCTATCATACAAAATAGATTTTAAGAAAAAAACTGTAAACAGAAATAAAGAAGGTCAGTATATAACAATAAAGGGGTGGATTCAGCAAGAGGATATAACAATTCTAAATATGTATGCACCCAACACTGGAGCACCCAAATATTATCAGACTAAAGAGAGAGGTAGACCCTAATGCAATAATTTTTGGAGACCGAGTCCACTTGCAGCATCAGATAGATCATCCAGAAAGAAAATCAACAAAAAAACATTGGACTTAATCTGCACGATAGACCAATGGACCTAATATTAATAGATATTTACAGAACATTTCATCCCACAGCTGCAGAATATATGTTCTTTCCCTCAGCTAATGGATCATTGTCAAGGATACACCATAGATTAGGCCACAAAGCAAGTCTTAAAAATTTCAAAAAAAAAATCAAATCATATCCAGTATTTTCTCTGACCACAATGGAATAAAACCAGAAACCAATAACAAGAACACTGGAAACTATACAAACATGGAAATTAAACAATATGCTCCTGAATGACCAGTGGGCCAATGAAGAGATTAAGAAGGAAATTTTAAAATTTCTCAAAACAAATGAAAATGAAAACACAACATATCAAAACCTATGAGATAAGAATAAAGCAATAAAAAGAGGAAAGTTTATAGCTACATCCAAAAAGTAGAAAAGCTTCACATAAACAACCTAACAATGCATCCCAAAGGACTAGAAAAACAAGAGCAAACCAAACCCAACATCAGAAGAAATAATAAAGATCAGAGCAGAAAGAAATGAAATAGAAACCACAAAAATCCAAAAAACCAACAAAACGAAAAGCTGTTTTTGAAAAGATAAAAAATTGAAACACCTTTAGCCAGACTAAGAACAAAAGAGAGAAGACCCAAATAAATAAAATCAGAGATGAAAAAGGAGACATTACAACTGATACTGCAGAAATCCAAAGAATCATTAGAGACTACTATGAGCAACTATATGCCCAAAAGGAAAACCTAGAAGAAATTGATAAATTCCCTGGCAAGGATGTAGAGAAAGGGGAACTCCCATACACTGTCGGTGGGAATGTAAGTTAGTGCAACCACTATGGGAAATAGTATGGAGGTTCCTCAAAAAACTAAAAACAGAACTACGATATGACTCTGCAATCGCATTCTTGGGTATGTATACAAAAGAAGGGAATCCAGTACATCAGAAAGACATCTGCACTCCCATATTTATTGAAGCACTATTCACAATAGCCAATATTTGGAATCAATCTACATGTCTATCAGCAGATGAATAAAGAAATTGTTATACATATACATGATAGAATATTACATAACCACAAAAAAGAATGAAATCTCGCCATTTGCAACAACATGGATAGAACTGGAGAACATTATGCTAAGTGAAATAAGCCAAGACAGAGAGGCAAATTTCTCATGTTTTCACTCAATCTGGGAGCTAAATATTAAAAATAATTAATCTCATGGAGACAGAGGGCAAAATGATGGTTACCAGAAGCTGGGAAGAGTAGAAGCGAGGGGAGATAAAGAGGGGACAGTTAATGGGTGCAAACATATATTTAGTTAGACAGAATGAACAATATTTAATAACACAACACAGTGACTATAATCAACAATAAGTTAGGATATACTTTGAAATAAAAGAGAACTGGAATGTTCCTAACACAAAGAAATGATAAGTGCCTGAGGTGATGTATACCTCAATTACCCTGATTTGATTAATTTATATAGTATGCCTGTACCAAAATATGACATAAGTATATACAAAAAATACAAATAATATGTACCCATAATAATTAAAAAATAAAATTAAAAAAAAATTACGTAGTCTATCCAAATAAATAAATAAAATGACTTGAGTGTGGTGGGTGTGGTCCTAGAGATAATGTATTCTGAGCTAAAGACCCGAAGCATGGGAATCTGGACTTAAGGAGGCAGATCAGGGGAAGAGCCACACACATCTCCATCTGCTAGGGTGCAAGCAGAAAAGATAATGTAGTCAGAGCTGCAAATTCTCTTTGATGAAAAAAAAATCAAGGTCACCCACAAAAAAAAAATAAGACCATGCAAAGCAAACAAAAACAAACCAAAACAAACAAAAACATCACAGATATTCACTCTTGAACGGCATGGTAATTAGCAGGCAAAATGGTTAGCCGCAATGAGAACAGGTTTTATTCAACTTTTCCACACTGTATAAAGATGTCCGTAACTTCACAGAACCTCAGTTTTTCACCTGTTAACTAAGGTGAAAATATCTGTAATAGGGAAAATTCTTTAGGTTGCAAACTAGCTTAAGGGAAAAGAAATGCATCCACTCATGAAACACAGATCAAATATGGCTGGATCCAGGAGTTCAAGCCATTGGGAAATTCTTTCATTTTTTATTTCATCTATACTAATCTCAGTATATTAATCTCATTCTCTGCTACTCTAAACAACTGGATATTCCAAGCAGCTCAAAATTTATATCCCTCTAGTCACAGGATCCCAAAGGCAAGAGGACATGTTCCCCACATTAATTTCAGCAGGAAAGTGCCAAGCACAGCTTTTATAGGGCCCACTAGGATCACAAGCAATTTCTGAACCAACCACTGAGTAGGCAAGCAAGGGTGGTAATTTTGACTGACCACCAGAAAGGACAATAGCCAGGGGACAACAAGGGACTGTGATTAACAGCCCTCCTGGAACCATATGAATAGAGCAGAGATTCCCCAAAGGAAAGCTGGAAGTTGGTTACTGTTATTAGAAGAATAGGAATAGAAGAAAATACTGAGCTGTCTCTACAATATCTTTCTCCTGACGGTAATATGAGGATTAAAATAATAAAGTGAAAAGTAGTTTGCAAGCCATAAAACTCTATTCAAATGTTCCTTGTTCAATTTAAATATAGTATATCTACATTCAAAAACTGTAAAGATATATATTGAGTGTAGCATAAAGGGAAGATATACTAAGAGGCAGTTTTTTAATTTGTCACAATGCCTGACATGGGATCAGGGAAACTTCCTCCTTCTGATTTCAAGATTATTCTTTTTTAAGCACCAAATGAGGTAAGAAAACCTTCATCTTTCTCTGCTGCTCCTCTTTTAATAAAAGAATTTGTTCTATAAAATTTGGATTCAGTCAAAAGGCCACACTTAAGGACCTAGAAGGCCACATGTTGCCTTAAGGCCACAGGTTCCCCACCCTTAAATTGGCTAAGGAAAGAATTCCTTCTGAGAAAAGGTGTAAAAACAGTAAGATAAATTCTAGACTTTCTTTATCGAAGACACTTGATAAGAGAAGGCACATACATATACAACAATGATTATAGACACAGTCTTTCCTGTAGAACACATAAACCTGGGAAGAGTTTGTCTAGCCCTCCACTTTGAGATAATTATTCATTTCTATTCTCAGCAAAGGAACCAAACTACTTCCCATCTTAAGTTTTAAATGTACCGATATTATTTGTTCTGGGTATTTTAGCTCATTGTTGTGATATCTGAGTAGGCCAACAAAGGATACCATAAAAGAATCAAAATATCCTGATATTTTTTCTTACCCTTAAGGCTTCTTCATGACCATAAAACTTTACTCGGAAATTTTTCTGAGTCCTTATCAAGTCATTCTGCACTATAAGAAATACTACCTCTTAAATTTTAGGTCATTAAAAATTATAAAATTGCCTTTGCTCTAAATACATGAAAAGATACTTAGAGTGATAGCATAGGAGAGTTCATATTCTGAATTTTTGGCATTTCTCGTTTAATTAAGGAATATCCACCGATTCAAGCCCTCCAGTTTTTCCCGAGGCCTAACCATGAGAATAAATGTCCATTCAACCCTCAACCTCACATAGAAAATACTGTAAGACATTCATTAAAACAACGAAAGTATTAAGAAACATTTTAAACAAATTAATATACTCAGATCTTTGATTTATACCTTTAGTATATAAAGGGAAGGTTAAAAAATTCTAGACTTTTCTCAATCTTAAAGTCTTCTACTACTCTATTATCCAGAACAGTGGTATAATGCATATTATGCCACAGTAAGTACAAGCTACAGATTAAAATAAAAATTGGAAATATTGTTGCCTCATCTTTCTGCCTAAAGCGATTTTCTGACCCTATTCCAGGGAGGAGAAATACAAGAATAAAACAGTAATTTCTCTAAGCCAAGGAAAGAGAGATTTAAATTTAGGGTGGCACAGGCAGCTGGAATTGGCAATTTGGAATTTGCAAGAAAAGAGTTCTATAAATTTGCACAAGAGTTTTCCTGAGTTTCTGCCTGACTACCAAACTGCATATGTGTGGGATGAAATTCCATAAAGCCTGCCAAAGAACGATTATGGATTTTTAAAAACCTAGGGTTCCTTAAGCTGAACAAGTACTGGAGCTCCCGCTGAGTTGGGAGACATTCCAATGTTGGTGAGCCACAGTGAAGAGGTCATGCTGAACACCTGGAGCACTCATCTTAGAAAAAGAACTAAATCAGGACTAGAATCCCACAGGAAAACTATCCCTAGGATAAAAGGGCTATTCTAGACCTATCCAAACAAAGCTTAAGGACAAGCCTCAAAAGTATCAAGCTTATCCACTAGTAGTTAACTACTGTAACAAAATTCAACTGTTTTTAAAGAAGGATAACAAAATCCAGACACTTGGCAGCACAGCATTTACAATATCTAGCATCCAATAAAAAATTACAAGATATGAGAAACAGCTGACAGCTATCACTGATAACTGACATAAATTTCAGCCAAGAAAAACAGGTCCCAAAATAATAGATGATGGAATTAGCAGACAAAAACTTTAAAGCATCTATTATAAGTATATTCAAGGATTTATAGGAAAATCTGAGTATAGTGAGATGAAAAAAAAATTGATATTATAATACTTAAAATTTAAAATGAACTAGATGAGCATAACAGCAGATTGGACACTGAAAATGAAATGAAAAGAATGCTTGGAAAAAGATAGTAGATATTAACCAAATGTTTTCAAAGAAACAAAAAAGTTGACAAAATGGACAGAGCTTCACTGATTTGTGGGACAGTATCAAGACACCTAACATAGATGTAATTGAAGTACCAGAAGAATAGAATTGAGAAATTGGGGCAGAAATATTGGAAGAAATAATAACTGAATATTTCCCAAATTTGATTAAAAAAATATAGATCCAAGAAGCTCAACAAGACACAAGCAAGATAAACACAAAGAAAACTACCAAAGCATATCATAATGAGATTGCTGACAATAAATGATAAAGAAAAAAATCTTAATATAATCCAGGGAAACAAGACATATTATTTTTAGGGGAATAAAGAATGACAACATAATTTCATAATCAATGCAAGCCACAAGACAATGAAACTATGTTTTTAAAATTCTTAAAGATAAAAACTATAAACCTAGATTTTATATCTAGTGAAAATATCCTTCAAAATGAAAGTGAAATAAGATTTTAAAAATAAATAAATAAAAGCTGAAAGAATCCATTGCCAGTAGATCTGCACTAAAGATAGATTAAAGGAAGCCCTTACTGAAGAAAAATACCAGGTAGAATCTGCAAACTACAAATAAAAAATTTTAAGAAACATGAGATTTATAAACTATGCAGAAGTACAATACACAATTAGAATAGCACAAGTAATTAGGAAAAAATGAAAGTATAGTATTGTATGGTTCTTATATAAGAAGTAATATAAAATTATTTGAAGGCAGACTGTGATAAGTTAAAGATAATATTATAATCTCTAGAGCAAATGCTAAAAAATAAAATAAGGAACTGAAGCCAAGAAAGGAGATAAAGTGGAATACTAAATTTATTCAATTAATCCAAAAGAAAGTAAGAAAAAAGAAATAGAAAATAAGATAGAATTTTAAAAAGTAAAGTGGTAGACCTAAACCCAACCATATCAAAAATTATGTAAATAAGAATAAGCCAATCCTTCCAGTCAAAACGTGAACATTTCTTACACTAAGTTTACAAGCAAAACACAGCCCAAGAAACACATCTTAAATATAAACACAACAAGAGGTTAAAAATAAACAGGAAGAGAGGGAGGGAGAAAGAGTGAAAGAAAAAAAAGGAAAAAAGAATACACAATACAAATACTAACCAAAGTAAAGCTGTAGTTGCTATACTGATATCACACAAAGTAGATTTCAGGACTAGTTATAGTACCAGAGATAATGACTGACATTTTATACCAAAAAAAGATCAATTTATCAAAAATAGGTAAGAATCCTCAGTGTGTAAGCACGAGATAACAGTGCTTCAAAATACATGAAGTAAATAAACAGAACTGAACACAGGAACAAATAAATCAATAACTATTGCTAGAGGTCTCAACAATTCTTTTTTTTTATTGGTGAAATCAAAGACATAATAAATCAATAAAGATAAAGAAGACTTAAAAAAAGAAACCACTATGACCCAACTGACTTAATTGACACAGAATAATAACTGCAAAATAAAATTATTTTCCAGTGTACTTGGAACAATTACCAACTTATAACATATGCTGGGTCATAAAACATCTCTCCATAAACTTAAAAAGATGAAATTTTATGGTGTGTTCTCTTACACAACAGAATTTGACTGGAAATTAATTTTTTAAATCTGGAATTATATTAGTTTAATATACAAAAGTCAATCTCTTCCTTCTGTACCAGCAATGAACAATTGGAATCTGAAGTTACAAACACAATACCACTTACAATAACACCCAAAAAACAATACTTAAGCATAAGCCCAACAAAACATGTACAGGATCTATATAGAGAAAACAATAGACCACCAACAAGAGCAATGAAAGATCTAAATTAGTAAAAAGATTCATTACTGTTAAGATATCAGTTTTTCCTAGCTCGCCTCATAGATTCATTATAATCCAAATCGAAATCCCAGGAAGCTACTTTGTGGAAATTAACAAACTGATACTAAAGTTTATATGGAAGGGCAAAAGACCCAGAGTAACCAGCACAGTAAAGAAGAAAAGAGGAGAAGAAACAGGAAGAAGAAGAAAAGAAGAAGTAGAGGAGGAGGAGGAGGAGGAAGAAGAAAGAAGAAAGGAGAAGGAGGAAAAGAGGAGGAGGAGGAAGGAGGAGAAAAGAAAGAAAGGAAGAGAGACAGAGAGGGAGGGAGGAAGGAGGAGGAAGAAGGAAGAAGATGACTGGAGAACAGACATCATTTGACTTCAAACCTTACTATAAAGCTATAGTAAAAAAAAAAAAGACAGCATAGTATTGGCTACGGAACAGACACATATGTCAACGGAACAGATCAGAAATAGATCTACCCAAGTAGAGTGAACTGATTAAGGAACAAAGGAACAAAGGCAATTCAATGGAGAAGATGGTCTTTTCAAAAACAGTGCTAGAACAATTGGGCATCTACATGCAAAAACAAACAAATAAATCTAGACATAGACTTTACACCTTTCATAAATATTAACTCAAAATGGATCACAGACCTAGATGTAAAATCCCAAACTATAAAACTTCTAAGAGAAAACATAGGAGAAAATGTAGGTGAACTAATGTTGTGATGACTTTTTAGATAAACACCAAATAATAATAGAAAAAAATGGTAAATAGCACTTCATTAAAATTAAAAGTATTGCCTGTAGTCCCAGCTACCAAGGAGGGTGAGGCAGAAGGATTGCTTGAGCCTAGAAGTTCAAGGCTACAGAGAGCTATGATCACACCATTACATACCAGTCTGGGCAATAGAGCAAAACCTGGTATTTAAAAAAAATTAAAATTGCCTGCTCATTGAATGACACTGTTAAGAGAATTAAAAGGAAAGCACACACAGGGAGAAAATATTTGATAAAGGACCTGTATCCAAAATATACAAAGAACAATTAAAACTCAATGGTAAGAAAACAAAACAACCCAATCTAAAAAAATGGGAAAAATAAAAAATATCTGAACAGACGCTCACCAAAGGAGATATACAGATGGCAAATAAGCACTTGTAAAGAAGCTCAAAATCATATGCCACTAGGGAATTGCATATTAAAGCAATGTACCTAATAATAGAATGGCTAAAATAAAAAACTGACAATACCAAATGCTGATGAGGATGTGGAGCAGTGAGAACTCCTATTCATTGCTGGTGTGAGTGCAAAATGGTACAGCAAAACTGAAAGACATTTTGGCAGTTTTTCTTAAAGCTACGCATAGTCATACAATGCCATTCAGCAATCATGCTCCTGGATATCTACCCACCTGACTTGAAAATATATGTTCACACAAAAATCTTCACATGAAAGTTAATAGCAGCCTTATTCATATTTGCCAAAAACAGGAAGCAACTAAAATATCCTTCAGAAGGTAAATGGCTTTAAGAAGACTGTGGTTGGCCGGGCGCGGTGGCTCACGCCTGTAATCCTAGCACTCTGGGAGG
>VBSM01002608.1:51626724-51726705 GCA_008086735.1 Cheirogaleus medius | reverse complement strand
AAAAAAAAAAAAAAAAAGAAGACTGTGGTATATCCACATAATGAGTATTATTCATCAATAAAAAGAAATGTGTTACCAACCCATGAAAAGACATGGCTTTCACACCAGCAATTTAAAATGCATATTTTTAAGTGAAAGAATCCAGACTTAAAAAGTTATGTACATAATTTCAACATTCAAAAAGGCAATAGTACATTGGATATGTGGTTGCCAAGGGTTTGGGGTGGGGAGACAGGAATGACTAGGTGGAGTATGAAGGATTTTTAGGACAGTGAAACTATTCTGTGTAATGCTGTAATAGTGGAAAAATGACATTATATATTTGTTAAAACCTATAGAACTGTACAACACAGAGTGAAACCTAATTTAAACCATGTATTTTAGTTAATAATAACCTATCAACATTGGTTCATCAATTGAAATAAATGTACCCCTTAATGCAAGATGTTAACAGAGGAAACCATGAGTAGAAGAGAGGGGTGTATGGGAATTCTGTATGATCTGTTCAATTTTCTGAAAACCTAAAATTGTTCTAAAAAATAGCCTATTAATTTTTCAAAAACCAACTTCCAAAATCAAGTAAACAAGGAAATGAAGAAAATTAGAAAATATTCTGAATTGAATGAAAATAAAAATACAAAATTTCAAAACTTGAGAGATTCAATTAAAGCAGTACTAAAGGGGAAGTTTACAGCTTTAAACCTTTATACAAGAAAAGAAAAATATGTCTAAAATCAGTGATCTAAGCTGCTATCTTAAGAAGCTAGAAGGGCAAATTAAACACAAAGTAAGTAGAAAGGAGATATAATAAAGATACAAACAAAATCAACACAATAAAAAATAAGAGAAAAAACAATGAAACAAAATGTCATTTTTTCAAAAAAATAAACCTTTAGATAGACTGATTAAGAATTAAGAATTTTAAAAGAGGATACATTACAATAGATCCTACAGAATCAAATGGACAAGAGACTATATTAAAAATAATTTTTTTGGAATTTTTATTGTGATAAAATACACCTTACAATCTTAACCATTCCTAAGTACACAGTTCATGATTTGTAACTTTCATTGTATAGGTCTTTCCCTCACTAGTTAATTCCTAAGTTTTCTATAATTTTCAATGCTATTGTAAATTGAATTGGTTTTTGTAATTTCTTTTCAGATTGTTCATTGTTAGTATACAGAAATGCAACTGATTTTTGCCTTTTGACTTCATGTCCTACTACTCTGCTGAATTTATTTATTTGTTCTAACTGGTTTGTGTATATGTAATCTTTAAGGTTTTTTACATATAAGAACATATCATATCTGTGAATAGTGATAATTTTACTTATTCCTTTCCAATTTGGATGACCTTTATTCTTTTTATTGCCTAATTGAGTTGGCTAGAACTTTCAATACTATGTTGAATAGAAGTGTCTAAAGTGAGCTCCTTGCCTGTTCCTGATCTTAGAAGAAAAGCTTTCAGTCTTTCATTACTGAGAATGATGTTCACTAGGCTTTTCAGATATTAGGCTTCTATTATGTTGAGGTAGTTCCCTATTATTCTTACTTTGTTGAGTATTTTTATCATGAACGGGTTTTGAATGTTATCAAATGCTTTTCTAAATCAATTGAGATGTTATAATTTTATGTCAATAAATTTGTCAAAATAGACAAAATGAGCAAATTTCTGGAAAGATTAACAACTTACCCAAAAGAAATAGATAACCTTAATAGCCCTATGTCTACCAAAAAATTAAGTGTATAAATTAAAACCTTCCCACACTGATGTCCCCAGGCCAGAAAGGCTTTACTAGTAAATTCTACCAAACATATATTGAAGATCTCATACAAATTATTTCAGAGAGAAGGTGAAGAAGAAAAAATTCCAAACTCATTTTGTGTGGCTAGGATTCCCTTGATAGCAAAAGCAGAACAAGAACGTGCAATAAGTTCTGCTGCCAGTTAAATGCATGAGCTTGAACAAGTTGCTTTCTCTCTCCAGCTTTCAAGTTTCTCATCCACTACCATCCAGTGCAACATTCCTGCTTGGATTGTGGCACTGTGGAGAAGGGCTGGGAGGAGAGACCAGCATCTGGATCATTTCCTGCCCAGGACTTCAGAAGAGATGATCCACCTGATCAATACCACTTCCAGGCAACAGCAGGTGAGTGTGAATCCACTGAAGTGTCTTCCTTCTAGGTCTTATCTTCACAAAATAGGCAAATTCCAAGTTACGAAACTCAGGAGAGCAAGAAGGAAGCGGGCTGGAAATGAGTGCATGTATCAGAGAAGAGAGAATGGACGTGGGACAATCTAAGTTATAGAAGAATTTCCTATTTTTCTCTCCCATCCCCACCTTCGCTCTCTCTCTCGCGCTCTCTCTCTCTCTCTCTCTCTCTCTCTCTCTCTCTCATACACGCACACACACACATTAAATACTTATTGTTCATTGATTTTCCTCTTAGACTTTTGGTTGTGGTAAGAAACGTTTGGGAACTGCTGTGGTAGAGGATCTTTAAAGACTTCTTCCCTCCCCTAAATACTTACTGAGAGCCTACTAGCTGCAAGACACGGAATTAAATGAAATCAAGCATGATATTTGTCCCTGTGACATATTGGTTCATGTTCTAAGGCATTACAGCCTGGATTAAAAAGAAAAGCTCCTCCCGAGTGACGCTATACACTAGCTATCATTATCCTCATCTTATACCTGAGGTAGCTGAGCCTTAGAGAGTGAATAAATTGTTGATGTTCGCAGAGCTAGAAAGGAGGAGAGCTAGCATTTGAGCCTACGCCTATTCTACCTCAAAGCTCATGCTATATTTCCACTCTGCCATGCTTGCTTAATTGAGAAAGAGCTTAATTTGATCCTGATTTTTTTTATAACTCACTAGTGAAGTAATTGATTTATATTTTACCATGACTAACAGTGCTGTATTATATTCACTGCTTGCAACATAAGCTTATGTTTGTGAATGACTGATTTTGGATTCAAAGTTTTTATTAGAATACATTCAAAATTCTTCTAGATGGTCTGAATTGCAAAAATCCTTAAAACTCTTTTTCCCTCAATTCATGAAGTGGAAATAAACTTAACTTTATTCAGAACAGTAAGTGTCCTTGACTTTACCCTGAAACTTGGTGAGTGGATGCCTCTGCATAGGTTTTTACAGTGGCTGTTAGGGGTTTGGGCATGTATATGAGGCTGAAGGTAGTGGAAAAAGTAAGTATAATTGGGTTATAAAAATCAAATCTTAACCCAAATCTCCACACTGCAGAGGGAACTTCCAACTGAACATCTTAGGTCAGGTCATAAGGTTGATAGACATTTACACACACACACATACACACACACAAATGACACATTCTTTCTTGCTAATAATTCTGGTAAATACCTCATCTGCACATGATGTCAGCAGTTGCTCTGTGGACAGAGAGTAACCAGGTATGATGTATCAAGTTCAGATTCCTGATTTAGAATCCCAACCTCCTGACAATATAGCCTAATTCTACATCTTCTTGCCTCCATTTCTGCCACAGATCCCTTTTCCCTCCCATTCAGCCATAACAGAAAACAAACCACTCTCCAAATACTCCTCTAAGCCTCCAAACATTCTTCAGCCTGTCCCCTGTAAGAGATATATCCATCTCCACCTTTTAGCAGTTCGTAAGAAATCAGACTACCTTCTCTTCTATGAAATCCCACACCCACAGGCATTGGTTTGTCCTTCCACTCTGATGTTAGAGAAGGTTACACTTCTGGTTCCCTACTCACTGGGGCTCAGGGCATGCTGGAAGGACCCTGGATGGAGTCTTCTCTTCTTAGATTCTTGGTCCTGAGCACAATGATGACACAAGAAAGGCACTGAATAAATATCAAATCCATGAACTGATATATATAAACAAGAAATCAGCAAAGCCAAGAAACAAAGCTCCACTAGTTTGTGTGTCGACAGGACAAGAATGAGACAGCCCTTCATTCTCAATTTCCCATCAAGGTCATTGCTTTGTAGGTTATCTGTGTTCTGTACTCTAATTTACCTTAAATCATTGATGTGATTCTCAATTTGGGTTTCCTAATTTAAAGTGACACCCTCAAGGTATTTTTCATCATTTTTTAAATCCCTTTTAATCATTTTTAATACCCATCAGAAGCTTGAAATTGAAATGTTATGACTAGACTGCCCTGATTTTTCTGTACCACATTTGCACAGTGGATGGTCCTCTCAGAAGTGCTCTGTAACTGTACTGATCCTTTTCCTCAAGTCATACTTTTTGCAACATTATTAAACCAATAACACAGATCAAAGAATATGCCCAGAAAGAAAAGCTTGGGAATATTTTAAAAATGTATCTATGACAAATACATTTGTCTAACTAAATAAATTATCCCTGGTCTGTTCTCAATTGCACAAAAAGGGCAGATGAGGAGGAGGAGAGAAAGCCTTCACCAGCCCCCTTCTCTGATCCTATGCCTCAGTGAGACCTCCCCCTAGGTGGAGCAGAGAAATGTTCTCCAATTTTCACAGGCTTGCTTTGTCTCTGCCTGGGAGTGACTGCCCCACTGCCCCAGCACTGTATGAGCTCCTCCCTCAGGTGGTTCCAGTTCCCTGTTGGTCTGCAATTCTCCAAGCATTGCAAGTGAAAGCCAGTTACAAAAGGACCACCTGTCACCTAATGAGAATATGCAGAACAGGAGAGAAGAGCTGCAGTCCCTGGAGACCCAGGACAGGTCTTTCACCTTTCCACACTGGCAGATGCGCACCCAGTCTTGTTAGCACCCCACATCCTATATGGCCTACTGTAACTTGGCCCCACAATATGGATCCAGTGTGGCAACTGTGGTTGTTGGCATCCCAGCTATGCCAACTGAGCCCCACCTCTGCATGAAGTCTCAGCAATGTTGGAATGGTTCCGGGGTCCCTCCTAGTGTGCTCCAGCCCACAGTATCTGAGCTAAGGCAGATCTCGCCAGCACTGGTGTAAATTTCCACTGAGGGTACCACTCCAGTTGCTTACAACCTTGGCTGGCTGGGAGAAGAGGATGCTCAGGTGTCCAAATGTCGCAGGGCCTGCCTAAGTAGTAGCTCTGTCTACAAAACACTTCTCAAATAAAAGAGCCATTTAAATAGAATGATACAAACTTAAAAGGGGAAATGGGCATCTTTTCATTATTGCATTCAAATTATTTTCTAATGGTAATTCATCATACTCCAGACTTTTTATTACTCTAAGTTTTCCAAAAACCTACATTTCTCTTTTGTAAAATCTTAAGTGATCTAGGAAAACCGAAACTGATTTAAATGAAATAGAAATAAGCCTTAGATTTGGAGTGAGGAGATCCTGTTCTGGTCCCAGATCTGACACTCATATATCATGGGACCTTGGGCCAGTGACATAAGTTTTCTGTGCAAGGATCCTCTTCTATAAAAATGAAGAGTTGGAGTAGATGAGCTCTAAGGTCCCTTCAGCTCTCAAATCAAATCTTTTCTGTTTTTGTTATTATTTCTCTTTCCACTCATTCCACACACTAATTATGCCAGTTTGTCCTAATTATGGCAGAGATCTCACATGAGTTGGATTGCAAATGACGGTGTGGGCATCTCTGGTAGATACCAGGAAGGATATGATCTCCAGCGCAACCAGCAGCAGAGCTGCCCCTTTGGGTTTTGACAACCATCAAAGATACCAATAGCACAGGGACCTGAGCCAAAGAGGAGGGAGGTAGGTGAGGCCTGGAGGCCAAGAGTTCCATATCTCAGAGAATATCCACGATATCCACTTGGGACTCCTAGAACTATTGAGGAAGAATTTAAGGAAGGGTGGAATTCCTGCACAGCAGTACCAGTGCATATTAGTTATCTATTGCTACATAACTAACCATTCCGTACCTAGTGGCTTAAAACAACTATTTTGTTCATTTGTGATGGCACAGCTGGGTGTTAACTTCTGCTGGCCTCACAAGGGCTCCCATGCACCTGTGCTGGGCTAAGTGGCTCTACTTCTGGCTATCAGCCGGGCCATGCCCTCCTTGGAACATCCAGTGGGCTAGTTCAGGCTTCTTCACATAGGAGTAGCAGCACAGGTCTCCAGAGCAGCAAAAGACAAGCCTCAACGTGCAAGCACCTGTCAGCACTCTGAGTGATATGTATTTGCTAATGCCCGCCCTAGCTAAAAGGCAAGTCACATGGCAAACCCAGATTCAAGGGGTAAGGACATGGGCTGTACCTTTTGATAAGTGGATTTATAATGTACCATTGTAAGTGTATGAATGGAAGGGTGGGAATAATTTGCATCCAATTTTACAATCTACCATACAGACACACATATATTTGTGCCTGTCATTGTGACCTCATTTTTATTCCCAGGTTCAAATTGCCAAGTAAATAGGTAAAATTGGTCTTGTACTTTATACAGCATCGTATTTTACAGTAAAATTTCAGTGAGAAATGAAATTCGTGCTTGGGAAATTATTAGCCTCACTTAACCTTTAGGACTTCATCCAAAGTTATACATGGAAATGCAAATTTAGGGAATTCCTCATAGATGGTCTGCTACTGTGCCTTTTATATATATTATTCTTGATCTTCTAAAACCCAACCATCTGTGCTGTTCCCCTGCCTTCAGGCAAGTCACTCAATGACACTTTTAAGAAATTCATGAGTAATCACAGTCCGCTGAAATTTTTAAATCTCTGAAATGTATACCATTTCTTCTAATCTCCAATCTGTGTTTGGCAATTAAACTGAGCATTATGCCAGATTCTTTCAATAATCACTCATTCAATATGTATTTCTTACAAATTAACTGGGTATTGGGCCCTGTGCTAAGGGGTATGGATGTCAAGGAATGGAAAGGAAGAAGGGAGGGAATGAAGCTGTCTTCTTATGTCTTGTAGTTCAGCGGGATATATACCAGCAACTTTTGCAAGAAATGAATTTCAAGAACTTCAAATCACTTTCAAAACTAAAGTGAATTTTGCATTTTTAAATAACCTCCCTTGGATCCACTTGTAATTTTCATAGAGCCTGACTCCTCCGAAGAAGGTTTAAAAGTGACTGACTTTCTTCTTTGCATTGCTCCATTGTCACCAAGTTATTTTTAATTTTGACAGTGTCCTCAAGCTCTTTCTAAGGATATTAATCTCTCTGGGCAGTTGGAAAAAAGTCCAAGTCAATTTCCTCTTACACAGCACCAGCCTCTCACTTAGATAATACTTCAAAGGAAGCTTGCTCCACCACACCGGACTGGAGCAGTGTCGAGGGGCTGAAAACGGGCCAGTCTCTTGTCACTGATGCTTTTCTTTAAAAATCCACAAAGGCTGGTCCTCAACAAATCTGAAATGAGCAAGGTCCCCTATTGGCACTGATCTGTCCTTGCACAAGTGTTCCCCTTGGTATTTTCCTCTCTACTTTAACTGCATAAATTACGGGGGTTCTGTTGTTGTTTTTTAATAACAACTTGAGAAATTTGCCTCCTTGAGGAAGGTTTCATTTTAACAGGCTACCTTAAAGATCTTCCCTCCCACTCTTCTCCCTTTCCCTTTCTCTTTCTCTCCCTCTCTCTGACACATACAGCCTTTAGAATTCATAAGAGATCAGCTCTATTGATGAAATTTTAGATGACATGGTAAGAGAGAGACTTTGGTGAAACTTACCCACTCCTAAGATAGATCTCATCAACACAGATGCCCAGAGGGAGAGAGTTTTACCTAGTTTGGCTAATCAGTTTAAAATTCCTTTCTTTGATCCTCAATGAAAACAAAAATAGTGAGAAGATAATTAATAATTATTAATAGTGAGAAGATAATTATTAATTATTAATAATTAATAATGAGAAGATCATTTTTCACATAGAATAAAAAGAGGGCAGGGAATAGAAGCCCCAGTAAGTCCCAGGAAAAAATTCTGAAAGTTGTAGATATTATAGTTAGAATTTCTAGTCCTACTTCCCTTAAAGAAAAACAACAACAACAACAAAAATAGTTATAATCCCTTTAAGTTGAGAAACTTAAAGGAAAAACAATACTCACTTAGCATGCAAACATATTAAAATTAAGCCCTATGTTATAGTGTACAAAATGAAGGAACTATATTTTGTCTATTTTTAATTGTTTGCTCAAGCAAGTATTAGGTGTAGTTTATTTTCTATCACTTGAGGTGGATACTCAATATCGCTCTCTTTTATCCTGAAATAGCTTTATTTGTATGCAGCAATTTACTTTAATAATTATTGAACATCTACCGTGGGACAGGCACTGTGCTAGGCAATAGGAACACAATGATGAGTACAGCCTGGAACCAGTGCTCAAAGGGTCTCTAGGAAAAGTGTAAGTTGCAAACAGTCTTAAATGTGATGTTCCACTGACACGTGTGTTTATTTTCCAGGGAAAAGGCTGTGGGATGAGGAGAGGGAGAGGTAAGGGTAGGCAGAAACCCTAGACACTGGGTGTCATTCAGGACTGTGGGACTGTAAATGATAAGGGCTCTTTTCAATCCACACTGAACCAGGTGCTGAAAAGATGATTATTACAACAATAAAGTATAACAGCAATAACACTAATAAGGCACCATCAGTAAAGTCTATACTAATTGAACAATCAGGATAAAGTCTAGAATACAGATTTAGAAGGAAAGAGAGAATATATCAAAAGAACAAGCATGTAAGAAGTTGCTTAAAGGAAAAGATATTTTGAGAATGAATTATGGACAATACAATCAAGCCACTGAAAGACATCCACAGGCTTATCCGTGGGTCTGCAGTAGAGGGTATGCTGTGCTTCTCAGTCTAAGTCTCTGGGGCATAACTCATGGGAATGTTCCAGGGAGACCAGTGTCACCCAGGACACAAAAGAGAAAAGCAATAACACTAGCTAAGGGAGCAGAGACGCTACCAATACAGTCTTTAATTTTACATAACATGGCATATCTGAGAGCCAATCTACATAAACTATAACGAAAGTTGCCTCCTGTTCATGAGTGACCACAGAAAAATCTCTGAGAGTAAACAATGGTCACTGTGCATTATCCATGCATAAAGTGGCAAGCAAGGGATTGAAAACTGCTGTTAATATTATCTAAAAATAGATATTAGCAGATAATTTAACATTTATATAGCACTTTTAAGCAAAGTAAAAGTACTACTTTTAAATGCTTTAAAATATTAATGCATTAATCTTCATAGCTATCTCATAAAGTGAGTACTATTACTTCCATGTTACAGATGGGTAAACCAAGGTACAGAAAAATGCATTAAATTTTACATCTTCAAAAAGCCAGTTAATGGTAAATCCAGGATTGGAAACCAAACAGTTTGGCTCCAAAGTCCATGTGCTTCATCACTGTGCCATACACAGTGTCTGTGTCCATTCTGTGCTGCTATAACAGAATACCACTCATTTATCATGAACAGACATTTTTTTGGCTCACAGCTCTGGAGGCTGGGAAGTCCAAGATCACGGCATCAGTATCAGGTGAGGGCCTTTGCACTGCGTTATCAAGGGGAAAGGGCAAGAGAGGGCGAAAGCAAGCAAGCAGGAGAGAGCTGAACCCCTTTATAACCAACCTGCTCCTGCAATAATGACATTCATCCATTCTAGTCACTAGTCATTTCTTATTAGGCCCCACTTCCCAACACTGTTGCATCAGGGATTAAGTTTCAACACGTGAACTCCGGGGAACATACTCAAACTATAGCGTATGGTCCCTTGTGTGTGTGAATATAAGGAGGAGAATTTTGTAGTGTCCTTCTGGTGCTCCCCATGGAAGATGCTGTAACTAAAAGTGAATAGCAGTAATATCAGCATCACCACCTACTGAGAGCTTTACATACCCAGCACCATGTACACACCCATTCATTTTTTTTCCAAAGTGTGATACGTACACTCTGTACATGTGAAGACATTAGGTGATACACCAAGGAACTTTTTAAAACTTTTAATGTACGTGGCAGATACTGTACAGTGACTTAACCACTATTTCAGTCGCCTTCCTCTACCATAGAGGTTGAAAAGGCAAACAGGATTCCTTAGAATCCCCTGAGTCCATGGTGCATGCATGTGACCTAATTTGTTTCAAAGAAACGTGCCTTCACGAAATTTCCCTGCAGGAATGAACAATGTAATCTGGCAGCTGAGAGCAGGAGTTCAGATTTCCTGAACAAGAGGAGGGTGGTGAAGACCCTTGTGAAGCAGCTGTCACGGGGCCACCGTGGTGCGGCCACAGCAGTCTCAGCGGTTTGGGGTCACTTTCCTAACTGTGTGCTTCTTAGCTGCCCGTGCTCCTGGATTACTGCACCCAAGGCTGACTCTCTGGCCCTTCTAGAAGTTCTAGGTATTACCTAACATTCTTCAGCAAAAATTCTTCCTGCTTAAATTAGCTAGAGCGGATTCCACTGTTTCCAACTAATTATCTTTACTTATATAATATGTATAATACACACATACATATGTGGGTGGCTACTCACAAAAGTCATTACTTTGCATTAAGCCAATGCTTTTTTTAAAAAAAGCCATCGATTTAAAGAATACTATTCAGGACAGGTTGTACACAAATATGTTGAAAGTTGTGAAGTAGTAAGTGAATGAATGAAAGCTAAAAAAGGGCATTAATTCCCCACACTCTTCAGTAAGTATAATTTCCATAATTCTATACACAAATACGCTAAAATCTGGAAAGCTTTGGTGGCTGCCCAACTTTGCATTCTGGTGAGCACGAACTCAGGTCTGGTTTAATCAGTGTCACATATCTGTAGCACCACACTTCCCCATAATTATAATTCACAGATAAAATGGATTAAATATCACTAGGGCTTAAACCTCTGTCTCCATGAGTCAGGAGTTTGATTAGTTCGCGCTGGTCCCCAGGATGCTGACAATCACTGAGGGCACTTGCCAAACACGTGTTTCTGGACCTGCAGAAACAAGAGCCCCCTCCTGGTTGGTGGGAAGTTCTCCAGGTTAACTTGCAGAGACCCCGCCTGACAGCTACCAGGCCTCTGTGAGAAAAGTGGCTTCCTCAGAGGAGGCGCGTGGACTAGCTCTTGCAGGAATAATGGGCATTAGCAGGATGGAGGAAAATAAAAAAGATAAAAGCACAGGTAAAGGCGTGGCTCACTGGAAAAATGTGAAGTAATAAAGCACAGCTGAAACATCAAAAACATGCTAGGTGAACGATGGAAGAAGATCGGAGAGCAGCAAATGTAAGCCCAGGGAAGGCCTCGTATCCACTCCTGGAGAGTCAGGACTGATGCCGTGGGGACGATTGAGAGGCTGAAACAGAAGAGTACGTGGCCGGGTTACCATTTCAAAAGATGGTTGCTGTGAGATATGTCCCAGGGGTGGGGAACTGGTAAGACTGGCAGAGAAACCAGTTAGGAGATAATTACTTAAGTCCAGGGTTACGATTGTGACAGCCTGAACTATCAGAGTAAGAGAGGAATAGAGAAACAGGAACAGATATGTACATGGCTAAGGTAGTAGAGCCTAATCGGATTGCTCCTCTACATAATTCAGCAGTAACACAGTGAAAATGAAAGGCATCTGGGTGCCATGTAAAATGTCTGAGCTGTCTCCCCAGAATTTGCCCAGAATTGAATACATACGTAGGAAAAGTAGGGTGTATTCATACATTAAACTTTCAGTAAATCTACAGATAGATATTAAGTATGGCTGTAATAAATTTTTCTCTTACTCGCATCCCTGTGACACCCATAAACACCTGGGACATGCATTACCACCTGCACTCCCTTTGCTCCCCCTCTGACCTTTAACTGGGATTAACTGACAAGAAAATGACGACCCTAATGAGACTGGCCTCCATCAGGTGGGCAGGAGAGAAGGAGGTGGCCATGCTTGATGCCCAGGGTGGTCCAGCCAAAAAGTATTTTGAGACCTCGAGAGGAAGGACTGGGAAACCAAAGGTGGGCAATCAGCCTTCCAGAATAATCTTCACTAATTTTGAGATTTTCACTCTGTATCTGGAAAATGATATCGCTGGTGATGTATTTGGCCAGTGTGGAGGCCCACAAGAATTTAAGAGAAAAGAAAAATAAGGCTATCTTTAGACTCTTACTAGTGATTAAAAAAAAATTATCATGAGTCTCAAATGGTTTAAAAGCCTTAGAAATCTATAGTTGAAGGGTTTTAGTCTTTAATGATACTTAATAAAAAACTAGAGAAGATGCTGTTGGCACAAGTGCTGTTGAGAGGGCAATTCACTAGTTTATCCATTACCATAAAAAGATGAGAAGGAAAAGGATCCACGCCACGTGTTTTCTGATGGAGAGTGGTAGTGGATGCCATCCCAGGGAAGCAAGACCGAGTCAGGCAAGGAAGGACAGCAAATATCAGGAATGTGTAACTGAGGTGGCAATAGCTCCATCATAAACAGAGCTCAGTCTTCAAAGCCATCTCCACATAGGCTGTATAAACCCCTACCACTTGGAATAATCTGCAGGTGGAAGAAAAAAGGCAAACAATTTAGCCACTGGCTCTTCCTCTCCTATCTTTCTTTGGCAAAGTCCGCTCCACAATGCGGTAAATGCCCTGCACTCTGGATTATGTTCCCTGGTCCCCCTGGGCAGCACTTGGAAAGGCAGAGCCTCTGCAGCAGTGCAGGCAGGCACAGGTGCAGAAGTCTCTCCTTGTCAGTGGGTGCTATGTGCAGGGACTCCAAAATGTATGTCAGCAGAAGTGACAGCAGCCTGGGCTTTCCACCTATAGAAAGAACATAAACTGTCACTGGGGCAGCTCTAGCGGTAAATTTGGGGCCCAGGGTATAGGCAGGGCCAAGCCGACCTGGCGTAGTGAATAAACTGAGTCCAGTAGAACTGCAGGCCATATGTGGCCATAAAAGTTTTATGTGGCCACTAAATTTCCTATTAAACATATATTTATTCTATATTTTATAAGCTCAAAGTTGAGTTTCTGCTCAAATCTGTTTCCTAAAAGGGGCAAACCTTTATGTAATATTCAGAAATTTATTTAATAGGTATCTCCCAAGGACTATTGACCCATAACCTTGAGGCTAAGTACATCTGTTGTAGAAAAGTGTATTTGTTAGAATATTTGGTGTAGAAATTAATTTTATCACTTAAAATTGCAAACTACTTCGGTAATAGGAGGTTAAATGCACTTACCAATAGTGTGATAATTAACCATCAACCATGACTTCTGTAACTTTGTTATAATATTCCCTTTTGGGGAACATATCTAAAAGCCTTCCTCCTAGAAAAAGTTTTCATTAGCAAAATAAATATGTGACTCTATCCATTTACTTTTAAAGTAAAATACAACATACCATTCTTCTCCATACTTGTAAAAAAAACTACACAAAGTATGCATGACCAGATTAATGATCTCTGGGGGTAAAATTCTATAAATATATGAAAGGAAATTTTGAGATTAGCCATTAATATCATGTAAGTGAAGATTAATGATATGAGGAGATGCTCTCAAATTAAATTGGAACAGATAAAGCAGAAATCAAATTCTATATATAGTACACAGAGACCCCTCTGGGAGGAGTGGGTATGGGATACACACACGCAAAAGATAAAAAAAAGCAAATCATCATGAATTTATAGGTGATTTTGATCAATCCCTTACATATTTCCATTGTTTCCAAATTTTCCATATTTATTTATATCAATTCCTAATCAGAATTTTATATTTAAAATGAATCTAAAAATACCCTACACTGAGAGCTATGATAGGTATTCAAAAGCAAAATATTTAATAATTTAAGCAGAAACTAAATTACTTATATCCTGCTAGAATAAAGATTGCATGAGCAAAGAGATATGATTAGCTTAGAGGAATAACTCTCATACTACAGAGGCAAAACCAGGAAAGCTTGTTGAAAATATAGACTCATTTCATCAATTCCAATTTAGCAAGTCTGGGATAAGACCAGAAATCTGCATTTTTATCAAGTTCCCAGGTGATTTTAATGCAGCTGGTTGGGGCCACAATGTGATAAATTTGGGCCAAAAGAGAAGCCCAAAGCATCAAAATTTCAGAAACTCTCTATATACCATCTTGGAACAATGTTGCTCTGACCCAGAGAATCCCAGTCATCTGGTCCCGGTGGCAGATCCCACTGTGCACCATGACACTATCTCCTCTTTTTCCCATCCATCCTCTTTTAGCAGATTTCTTATGTTTGGCTTTCCCTGTGGTTTGCCTAAGGGGAGAAAATGCATTGTTCTGTCAACGTTGGCAGTGAGGTTGTTTGAATGTCCTCATTGTGAAATAATAAATTGGAACTCGGTTTACACATCAGGCTCTCTGAGCTCAGTTATGTGCGTCTACTCTCTGAAACATGGGTCCATTCCCAGATAGGCATGTGCGTTCTCAAACTAAAGTCTCTTAACTGGGAGTTAGTGAGCCCCTTCCCCATAGTAGTGTATATATGTTGTTATTGCCATCCTGGCATCCTTTTCCATTTTTCTTATACAGCATCTTGAATTTACTTTTGGGAATTACTCGGATTTCTCCTAAAACTGAAAATGGCCACTTACTTACTCCAGGCCTGTTTATTTAAACTCAATGCTAGGGTTTTGGTTAAAACAAAACTATTCCAAGAAGTAAAGCTTAGGGCTGTTGATGGGTGTCATAGAGCCAAAAGAGAAAAACGTGGTTGAGAATAAAGCCATCATGAACAAAAGAAGAACCAAAAGATTGAGATAAAATTAGAGATGGAGAAAGAGAAAGGCAGAGAGTTCTTTATGACATCATTGTTGAATCTTGGATACAACTGTTCTACCCACGGCCTTTGAGCAACATGAGCCAACCAAGTCCCTTTTTTGTTTGAGCCAGGTGGAATTGGGTTTCTTTCCTTTACCAAAGGAGAATACCTAAATGAAACCACACCTCTGTACCTCCACATACAGAGTACACCTTCTTCTAAAAGAGTAACATTTAAGTCCAAAGACCTACTACTTGTTGAGGGGACATTTAGAAAATCCATGCTCATAGAAGCAGGGACTTTGTGGGCATTAACTGCATGCAAAACCTCCTTTACTAAAGATTAAGGTAAACCTAATAATTGTCACTAGAAAGCAATGATACCAAAGACTTAAGGCTTTGCTTTTCCAAAGACAATTCACATGTTACAACATGGGCAGGGACAAAAACATGAGATGTTTTACAAATCTTTATATTTCGCTCTAGGTCATATTAGTCTTTCCATGCTTATTATTTAGGAATATTTTTATAAAAATGAGAAGAAGTCCATCTCCCTCTCAGTGCTCCAAGTAGGGAAGGAAAATTGAGAACTAGATATAACCACAATCAGTCACTTTAGTTATTAAATAGGAAGGAAGGCTAGCTGGTCCACAGGAAAAACAATGGACAGATTGTACTCATGGACCTTAATTGCAAAAACAAAACAAAAAAAAAAAACTCTTGCCTGCCCTCTCTAAGTTAGTTAGGCAATCTTCACTGCTTTTATATTAGACAACTAAAAGGAAAAAAGTCTGATCAATAGATTGCTTGACAAACCAGTGCAAACAACATTTTTCCAGAAAAATTAGGCACTAGGCACTGAACAAGGAACCTTCCAATATGTTAAATAGATTTTTGATTCTCTTATATTATGGCTCCTACGATCAGATTGGGACTGGGTTGCAAATATAATGATAGTCATATAAAGCCACTGACATTTAGGTACCACCCAGCCTCAAGAAATAACTAAACCTGGCATAATGTTTACACTCAAAATCATTTTCCCCATTGCAAAAATAGACCTGTCTAGGAGAAGAGTTAATGGCTCATCAAAGACGACAGATGCTCAGGAGCAACAGCTCATTGGTGTCTTGCTTCTCTCTCAAGGCAATAAAGCATTCTACCCTATACCAGAAAAGACTTGGCTCTGCAAAATAATAAAGAATCAAATCCTTAGAGCTGAAGATGCAAGCAGAACTGCTACTATTACTTTTGCAAATGTCCAAGGAAAGTGTTTTCTTTTGTGCAATTATTGAAAGGGAAAAGACCAGTCAAGACTAATATTGCATTTGTTTTGGAATTGATACTAAGCATATGGCTAAAAGCAGAATAAGATTTTGTACTAATGGATTCTCTCAGCCTTAGAATGTATTTTGCAAAAACAGCAAATTAAGGTATACCTGCAGTGCTTGTTTTTGCAAAAACCAATAAATAATCAAGTAAACAAAAACACCAAAAACTTATGTACCTTCTCAAATTCCCTCAACTTCTTCCTTTCTGTCTCTCTTGATCACTGCCTCATCTACACACAGGTGCCCTTCCACTTTTGAACTTGGGTAAACAGCATATTATATGGCATGGTGTCTAGATTTCTAAGCAGCCACTAAGGAGCCAGATGAGGAGTTAGCTTCCCATGGGGTAAAACTTCATCAATGGAAAATGAAATAAGAGGTAGCTAGGAAGCTAAGTTCCTCTTTCCTTTTCTTTTCCCATGAACTACTCCAAGGTATATAGTTCCTCCTTGCAACCCTTCTGGAAAAGTCCCAAATGCCAAGTAAGCATGTCTATAGAGTGACATAGTGTGTCCATCCCAGCTTGTTGTTACACAGTAGCTAGCGTGGTAATACAAGGCATTCCATTATATCACATCATATTTTCTCTTGCCTTGTTCACCCTCCCACTCTGGGGTTGCACAGCCCAAATGAATTGATAACACCCTAAGCACTGCCTTGGGCTTTGCTTTCTGGACGATGCAAGAGAAGGCACTGTTAAAGCTACTATGTCTTTCCTAATAATTTTATTAATAAAATGAATACTTTTTCCCTTCTAATATGCAGCAATATGGTGTTAATTTTGCTTTGAACTTTGAGTTGAAGATGACAAAACATTCCTCATTAACACTGGGCCTTTCAAAACACTCCCTTTATATTGTTATTACCAACAAGTGCTAGGAATCCACTTGTGCTTCAGCTATATATCATTCTGTAACAAACCCCCCAAAGCTAAATGATTTAAGGCAATGACAAAGGTGGCTTGTCTGCACAGTTCTGCTCCTGGTGGCACTACCTGAGGTCACTCACTTGGCCAAATTTAGCTATTAGCTAGGCTGGGCTTAAAGGTCCAAGAAAGCCAAGTAAATTATCTCACAGATCTGATGCCTTCTGCTCCTTCACGTGGTGTCTCTCCCTTTGAGGCCAGCTTGAGCTTCCTCAAAGCATTGTGGACATAGAACAGTCAGCCTTCTACCGTGGAAACTGGCTTCCCAGAAGGAGGAAACAAAAACTACCAGTCCTCTTCAGGCCTGGGCTCCGAAGCCCCAGAACATCACATTCACTGAATTTTTGTTCAAAGCAAGTCAAAAAGCAGTGTGACTCAAAGGGAAGCAAAATACAACCCACTTCTTGATAGAATGAATAGCACATCCGCACAAGGTAGGAGGTATTAATGGCTGCCATCTTTAGAGAAGACCTACCATGGAGGTTCCTAAACCTGTCTACCAATTAGAATCATCTGGGGATTGTTTAAACCCACAAGTGCCCAGGCCAGACACAAAACCAATTAATTCACAATCTCTGGAGTTAGAAAGCAAGCATTTCTTTTTTTGTAAGCTCCCCAGGAGATTCCAATCTGTGGACAAGTCTGGGAACCCCCAATCTACCATAACTTGTGAGAAAAGAGATTTAGAAAAGCTGAAGGTTCTAGCCTGCAGTGCCTCAGTGAAATGTGGTTACCTGTCATTTCACAGTATGTTTCAGGGGTTTAAAATTTTAGCTACACATCAATCACTTTAAAGCACAATACAGTTGCCATTAACTAGCTTAGTATGCCTTGTAGGGTGATCAACTTTCCAGTTTATCTGGGACTGAGTGGTTTCCCAGGATACAAGACTTTCAATGCTAAAACCAGGATGGTCTGGATCATACTGGGGCAGCTGGTCAACCCCATATAGCCTTATCTCTCTCTGCTCGACTAGTCGTGTTCTGGTGAGTTTTGTTCCCAAAACGCAGTTCCATAAACACCACCTGAGTTTCCTCTAAATTAACAATCTAGGCCAGTGCTGCTTGAATTATGTTCCACAGACCTGCAGCATCAGCATACCTTGGAGCATGTTAGAAATGGAAATTTGGGAGTTTTGCCCTAGACACTGAGTCAAAATCTCTGGGGGTAGGACCCAAGGCATCTGTGTTTTCAAAAGCATGAATTTAAGCACTGGTCTGGCCTGCCATGCTTTCATCTTCATCTGTCTCTACCATCCCACATAAGTCAAAATCAGATTTCTGTTTTGCAGTGGAGGTATAGAAAGCATAGCAGAAGAGTCAATCAATGCTAATTGGCCAGAGATGCCTTGACAAAGAGCAGCCCGCAGCTTCAGACACACACACGATAATCGTCATATTGGAGCTTAGTTTTTGTGAGTCTTTTATTTGTCTGAGGGGCTGTATAAAAAATGTTTTACATCCACAATCAGTGCTTGACTATGGAGAGAAGGCTGAGCTGAGCACAGCTGTCTGCAGTTGGGAAGGCCCGTCTCTTCCAGTAACATCAAAACCGTCAATACAAGTCAGATACATTTTTTCTCTGACCTGGAAGGAAAATCATCTCTTCCTTAAAGTTATGCAGAAAATCAAGCCTTACCTTTGACTGGACGCTTGGTTTTTATGTGAATTTACAGTAAAAATCTGGAAATTATGCTCTTTGGAACCAGCTTGGGCTGAAGTTTACCTAACTGCACTGTAGAGTTCTGCCAAGTAAATTATACTCAAAATGTTAATTTCCTTAAAAGGAAAAAAGAGTTTTTTTAAGGATTCACCTGTTTATTCTCAAAGGATGTTAATAACTATATGTGAGTCTTATCTACACATAAAAGAAGAAACTAATGCAAAACACTTTTTTGGTATAGTAACGCATGAATTGAAAGCAAAGCAAAGATATTTCTTAAAATTACATACACTGTAATTCAGACTTTTTACTAATTCAGACTTGTCTCCCTGCATGTAGAATAAATTTTTAGTAGGATTTCTCTACCAGTCAATTAACACATAACTGAAACAAATGGAAATTAAAAAGCCCTTTTCAAAACTCACCTTTGATAAATTATGGCTCTTACTTCTCATGTGTTTCAATACCTTATATTTAAAGTCAAAGAAAATGTCCAGTTAACCTATCCCCCTACATGAGATAATATAATCAAAGTTATTACGGAAGAGGTGAGGGCTCTGTGGAAGGAGGTGCACCTTCAGCACTCCTGAACTGCTACGGTCAAAGTCATCCTCTTGCTGCACTGCAGGTCTGGCAGGAAGCATCTGAGCTGCCCCGCCCGACATTCCGTGGGCAGCAAAAATATCTACTATAATAATATTTTACATAGAAATAAAAACACAGTAAGTTCAAAAGTCACATGTTGTTCTGGACAATAAACTCATTTTCTCATGTTACAATCACATGACAAATACATGAGGTTTACTTTCCTTGACTAAATTTTAAAAAAGAAAAGAACCCGTATTCCTTATGTAAATATCCATAAGCAGATTGGAATCAGTGATCTATTCTGTATCAGAAGACATCAAAGTATTTCATTAATGACCAAACGCAGTTAAAACATCTTGGGGAAGGTGCAAATAAGTCATTCCATTTTTAAGGAGGATAAAGTGACTCCTATATTTTTTCCCTATTCAAGAGAAACATCCAGCTGATTGGACAAGCTTTGTAAAACTGAGCAATTGAAAGGTTCTTCTACCAGTTCCTGCGCTTCCCAGTTGCACAAGTATAGATAATTGATCTATTTCTAATCTCTTCCCAGGAGAACCACCATGACCCTCACCTGGGGTTTGCCTTCTGGCCAGTACAGAAGCAGAGGCCCAGAGATCAGAATGGTTGCACAAAGCCACCTGGAATGGATGAGTTGTCAGTGCCCACAGAGAGCACAGGAACCAACAGAAAAGCTAAACTTGGCCATCAGGCCCAAGGGGAAAAAGCTCAGAATCAAAATCAAACCTCACCCCCACAAGGGTGACAAGCCTGACAGACCCCTGAGTGGAACAATGTGCAAAGAGGCTGGAAGGACAGATCAAGACAGTGCCCTGCATGAGAAATTTTTGTCTTTTATTTTTTCTTTAAAGATGGGGTCTTGCTCTACTGCCCAGGTTGGAGTGCACTGACACAATCATAGCTCACTACAACCTTGAACTCCTGGGCTCCAGTGATCCTCCCGCCTCAGCTTCCTAAGATGCACCCAGCTCACTTTTACCTTATTTAAAGCCACCTGCTCAATGGAGGCTTAGATTTTAATCATAAAATGGGAGTGATAATATCTATTTATGTCATAAAGTTGTGAAAATCAAATGAAATAATTCAAAGTGAACATGATTTGCAAACTGTAAATATATGTGCAGATACAAGGGACTATCACTATCACTATGTCCATACCATTCTTCCCAGCATTGGGAGGGGTTGGAGGTGTCTTAGAGTTGGGGGCATGCACAGGAAGTGATCCCATGAATGTGTATATTGTAATCGTCTATTTATTTGTCTGCCCCCTAACTAGACCGTGATTTCCTTGAAAGCAGGGACTGTGTCTTAGTCATCATTGCATCTCCATTTGCATAGTAAGACATTCAATCACTGTTTATGGAATGTTGAATGAATAAATTCTGAATCCTCACTATTATTCAGACTCCCAGCTGGCCATGTATTATGTGCAGTGGAATACTATGTGGCATAATGTGAGAAATGGAACAGCAAATGCCCATGTGCTCAGGAATAGCTCCCTCCCCATCTGCCGAAAGTGGCTACTACCCCACTGCCAGAGCACTGGCTCCACTAGATAAAGAGCTTGAAGACTCAGAATTAGAGGTATTCCTTGAAGTTGGTCAACGAAGAAAGCATTGACAATTAAATGCCTTTTAAAAGAATAATAGCTGAACTTCACCGTGCCCTTCTTACGTGACAGGCACTGCACTAGAAGCTTCACATCATTATCTTATTTAAAACTCACAACTACACTACACAGAAGTTTTTGTTATTATCCACATTGTACAGAAGAAGAAAAATGAAGTGACCTAACCAAGCAATATGTGGTAGAGCCAGAATGGAACTGTAGGTCTACTGTATTCCAAAGCTTACATTCTGAAGCAATGCCATACTCAGCTGTCTGAGGAAAGACAGGTCCTTGTGCTTTATCATTCATGAGAGTGGGATGGTCTCATCTTAGCCATCTCAAAGCCAAGCAAAAAGGAGAATTCTTCCTTTTCCCTCCCTTCCTCTCTTCCTTCCTCCCCCATTACAGCTCACACACCATATTCCAGGCACCGTGCTAGGCACTAGAGGTACATCAGTGAATAAGAAACAAGGGGCATCCATTTGAGGAAAGGAGTTGGCCAATAGAGATGTGACCTGTGATGAGGGGTGGCAGCTGGGAAGCTGTATATCCCCAGGGTGATGGCATGGGAGAACGCTGTCAGGCCCAAATGTAGTAGGGCAGGGCCAGCCCCTCAGTCCTGGCACCAGGAGGGTATTGTGAAGGCACTAGAAACCAACATGCAGGCCAAGAGCTGCGTCCCCACAGCAAGGTGATGGGATGGGATATCCGGTGTGGGAAGGCCTTGGCACCCATTCCCTAAATGAGATGTTGCAAAGGACAACACACAGCCTGAGGGACCGTGGGGCTAGGGGTGGGAGGGAATGCTGCAGCCGGTCCCGAGCTAGTTACCTGGCGACTACCAGAAATGCCTGTGACACCTGCCCTTCAAACCGAACTTCATGGCTCCATTTTTACCAACTGTCTTAGACCCTTTCATTCACCTGCTCAGTCCTGTCTTCTCTTGCTGACTTCACCCTCTCCCATCCTCCATGAGGTCTGTTGCATTCTTGGCTGTATCCTGTTTCTGGCTCAGCACTCGCTCCTCTTCTTTGACCCTCAGGGCTCTCTTGGCCATCCTGGGCCTGCACTCTGTAGTCCCTGACATTTCTGGCTGCCCTGAATAGCTCTGGGGACCCATGTGAGATGCTGGCCCCAAGACCCCTGGCTGACATGCTCCTAAGGGGCTGGCACTACCATTAGGTTTGTTTCAGCCTCAAGAAGGATTGACAACTGCACAGCCTCAGCCTTCAGACACTACCAGGGTCAGAAACCTAGGACATTTCCTCCACTTCCCCTTGTTTAATTCATCTATTCAACAAATATTTACTGACAACATATTATCCTTTACACTTTGCTGGGGATAAAAAAGACAACTAAAATCGTTCTGCCTTAAAGGAATTCACAATCTGACAATGACAACTAAGTGCAGGAACTTCAGCTACACCATCTATATGTTTATAGTTCCCAGATTTATGTCTCTTGCCCTAAAATCTACCTCTAGCTTCAGACTCATGTCTAATGCCCAACCCAACATTTGCACTTGGCTGTCTAATAGCATTTTTAAAATAATATGTCCAAAATATGATGTTTCTTCTTTGAATGTGAATCTTCCCTGCTCTTCCTCCTCCCTATACACAGCATAAATATCCTTGCAGTCAAATAAAAAACCTAGGAGTTACTTCCGATTCTTCTATTTCCCTTACTAACTCCTATATCTAATCCATCAGCAAGTCTTGTCCATTCTACCTCCAAAATATGTGCTGAAGCTATCCACTTCTCTTCAAGTCCATTCTCTCTCCCCTGATCCACCAACAAGCTACTGCTGGTCCACAGAGCCCTCTCTGCAATGTGGAAAACGTGCCCTTCCTCCAAGCCTTCACAGCCCGGCACCAGGACATCTGCAGGCAAAAGGAGCATCGACTGCATTTCAGTGATTTGACCCGCAGGCTGACACCCTGTGCAGCAAACAACCTGCAGAAACACAGTCACAGTGCAGCCACCGTCTTCTCTCCTCTACCACCGCAGAGGCTTCCCGACCGCCCCTCCCCTCCCACAGCCCATTCCCCACGCAGCCCCTGAGCTATATTTTAAAATGCTAAACCAATCATGTTATTTCTCTGCTTAAAACCCTTCCATCCTTTACCTTGACCTACGAGGCCCTGCGTGATCCCGTACCAATCCACCTCTCTGATCTGCTAGCCCACCCTAACTCTGGACCACCTTTCTCTTCCTTAAAAACACCAAGCTCCTTCCTTTCCCCCATGAGAGCCTTCCCCCTGACTGCAGTGTCTACCTGCTTTTCTTTCCTACCTTCCACTTTGTACCACAGTATAAAGAATTGGGTTAATCCTAATATTTGGTTCATCAAGCCAAGCGTGGTGGCACATGCCTTTAGTCCCAGCTATTCAGGAGGCTAAGGTGGGAAAATCACTTGAGTCCCGGACTTTTAGCAAGATCCCGTCTCAAACAACAACAACAAAAATAAAAAAAATTGGTTCATCATATACTCTCATCACTGCATGGCCTGTCATATTTTATCTACTAGTTATTTTTAATACTATAATAAACACACCTGGCCCCACCAGACAATATACAGCTGGGACCTGCCAGAACATAGCCGCCGACTTGCCTCTAACTATATCAGGGGTGGGGAACCTTTTCATTTTGGAAGACTGCCTTAATTTAGCTGTAATCAAATAAAGCCACATTCAAGAAACTTCAATTAGATACACTTAAAAATGTACATTATTTTGTAAAAATCTAACTACTGTATACCTGATAATTTCAAAAAAAATGAAAACTATTTGTTACTGTTAAAGACAACTAACCTTTTAATGACTTTGTTGTGTTTGCTTTTTGTTGGAAAGCATTTGAATATTTGGTTGTAGCATGGAGGTCCACAGTTTCAGTTGGTTCTCTAGATGGGTATCAGTCATTTGTGACCTAAGGGTGTCTTCATTTGGGTTGGATAGGAGAATGTAGATTTGCAGCAATAAGTGGTTGAAAAGCAAGAAAGCATTTTTTGGGTATGTTGTCAAAGGCGTGGGTATTCTGCTGCATTTTTCCATATTTCTATTGGATCTTTCTTAGCATCAAGCAATGACTTTGAAATGTCATCTACTGATAGCTCAATCAATTCCATCTGTAGTTCTTTAGGAGCCTTGGTAATATCAACTATGGGAGGCTGAAATGCTAATTTGAGTGTGATGTCGTGATTCTCCAAGTCAGTGAAACCTGTCACTGTATTCTCCAATTAATAGTTCCATAACAGCTGCATATTCTTCAAATGATTCACATATATCATCCTGCTCATCAATGACCTTCGCTAACTAGGGAAAATGTTCATCTGAAATTTCCTTTGGAAGAAGATGTGTTTTGGAAAAAGATAGCTTTTTTTGAAATGCTTGGATTTTTAGCCACATTTCATACATAGACTTAGTTTTACCTTGCAAAAAAATATTCAAGTTGTTTTGATTTGACATGATATCACACAGAAATGCGGCATTCCTATAGAAATCTTCTTTCAATAATTCACATTGCTCATTCTGTTCTTCATACAATTTACTGTTCTCACAGAGATAAAATATTGGCTCACACCTATCCCTGTGATAGCCAATGCACTTTAGAGTGATACAGCAAATCCACACTGAATACCTCATCTCATCATTCAACTTTAGCATGTTACAAAACTGATGATACCATGTTGCACTGGCAAAAAATATAGTTAACAATACTTATCATTTGTTGCAAAGTGTCACTTAAAATAGTAGCTTTAGCAAAGAGATTTTGCTGATGCAAGATACAATGAAGAGAAATGAGGACATCTGGATCTGTTAATACTCTTTTTATCTGTACAATAAACCCTTTGTATTTTCCTGCCATGGAAGGTGCATCATCTATACACGCACTCACTAAATTTGATAAATTTAGTTTATTATTTATTAACTTCATGACACGTATCTTGAAAGCTGTTGAAGATATCTATTCCCCATGTTCTGTTCACAAGAGTGCCCAAAGCGAGTAACTCCTCATAGCAAAGAAAATCTTCTGTTATGACCCAAATGAAGTACAAAACCTACATTAAGTCAGCAGTATCAGTTAATTCATCCAGAGTGACTGAATAATATATATTTTCCTTGCATGAAATTGTTCTGTTAAGTTGAAAGCTAATTCATGCTGCCGATCAGTTATGGTTCTCCTTGAAATAGGCAATCATTTGTACTTTGAAACATTATCAGGGTCTAAGCATCACCTAATGGCTTCCCTTTTCCCCCCGAGTATATAAGCTATTTTATAAGTTGCTTCAGTGGCATTATTTCCAGGTGTTAGTGCTGCTTTAAAGAATGCTTTTGCTTTTCATCTTTCAATTTCTGCAATACAACCTTTTGCACCTCTCTCTCTAATTTAAAATATTTGTGGTCCTTATGAGTGTTATAATGCTGATGAGCATTGAATTTCTTTAATGATGATACTGCAGTCTCACAAAGCAAGCAAATCATCTTATCTTTAGCAGAAAAAAGATAATATTGCAATTCCCGATCCTCATTAAAAAATTTGTTTTCTTCCTTTAGTGTTCTCTTGGTCTTTCTTTGACATGATGGGCTGTTAAGCAGACAGAATTTAAAAATACTGTCGAATTGTGCAACTATTCACAAATCCCACCTCAAACAGAAACACAGTGCACCACTGTCAAAAGCTGGCAACACACTGGTGTACTCGACCCCCATTAACTCTTGTCAACCAGCCTCACACAGTAGTGGCGCCAGTCAGGCAGGGGATGTTAGAACGAACTCATGAGCATAGCAGCCCTGATGGTTTACTAATGTTCAAATTGTGTCAGTCAATCTGGGAGGATTATTTTGTTGAAACTTATTTTATTCTTTGTTATTTTAAATATGTTCATTTAAAAAATAAAATAAAAATATAAAAGATGAACAAAAATGTATTAATAAAAATAAAAGGATTTGTTCTGTAAAATTTGGATTCGGTCAAGAGGCAAGTACTTAAGGACCTAGAAGGCCACATGTGGCCTTAACACCGTAGGTTCCCCATCCCTGAACTATATGGTGACCCTGTTTCTCCCCACCTAAGGTAACCATAATCACAAATCTCATGCTCATCATTCTCTTGCTTTCCCATTTATATAATGTTATTGCATCTATATATTCCTAAATACTATAATTGGGGGTTTTTTTATTTTAGTAGTTTTTAAAATTATTCAAGATTCTCATGCTATATGCAATCTTTTAGACAATTTTTCACATATTATATTGCTAAGATCCAATCATATTATTGCATCACTTAGTTTATTCATCTTTGCTGTATAATGTTCCTCTGTGTGACAATACTGCACTATTTATCAACCACTCAAGGTGCCAGGACTTGGAGTTCCTTCCAGATTTTGATTACTGAGAACCAGACTGTTATGCATACTCATGTGCATGTCTCTTGTGGAACATGTGCAAGAGTTTCTCATAGGTATAAACTTAGAAATGAGGTGACCTGTTAGATCACAGGTGTATGAATGTTCAAATTAGGACGTAATGCCAAACTGTTTTCCAAGTCACTGTACCAATTCATACTGCCACCAGCAATATTTGAAGATCTTTTGGACCTACATCCTCTCCAACCACTCGATAGTGTCAATCCTTTTAATCTGGAGCCAACCAAATGTGTGAAATGTGTGTAAAAGGATATCTCAATGAGATCTTGATTTGCATTTCCATGATTACTAAAGGTAACAACCATCGCTGGATATGATCGTTGGCTACTTTTCTTTCTCCCTAACTCTTCAGGGTTTCAGCCTGAATGTCCCCACCACCAAGAGAACTTCCCCGACAGCTCTCTCTGTGAAGGTAGCCACTCTCGAGTACATTACTCTGTTCTCTTTTCTTTATGGTGTCTACCAACACCTAAAATTATCTAGTTTGTTTATTGATCCATGGTCTGTCTCCCTCAACTTTCATAAAATACAAGCTCCAAGGATCTTGGTTGCCTTGTTCATGGGTTCCATCTTCAGTGCCCAGCACAGCAGCAAGCGCCAAGTACAGAGCAGATGGAATACGGGAGTGACAGAGATATGCACTGCATCAAGAGCTATGTTCTAGACTCAGATGCTCTGAGTTTCAACCTCAGCTCTCCCACTTGCTAAGCTGTATGATCATGAACAAATTACCTAAATCATCTGTTCCTGAGTTGCTCCATCTGTAAAAAAGAGGTAATAGTAGTCCTTAACTTCATGGATTAGTTATGAGGTTTAAATGAGTTAATAGTTGTAAAGTTCTTAGACCAATACCACAAACACAACAAGTGCTCAATAAATGTGTTATTATTATTAAGGTGTGGTTTTTGTTATTACTACACCATGGCTTGAAAGCATTAAGGAACCTAGCCAACCTGGCCTAGAGCTTCCTCCTGCCCCTCAGCTGCTGTGTCCCTCTGATCCTGCAGATACTCATTTCCCCAGTCTAGCAAAAGAAGTAGAGAAGCACATAGGAAAAAGTTCTTGGGGCAGTTTATTTTCTAGAAAACAGCCTAGTCGCCCCAACCCTGAAGAAGGTAAAGAGCAGCGCAGGAAAGGTGCTCAACAACACCTGACGAATGATGACTCAGAAACCATCAGGCCATACACCCCGTAACCCCAGCGTCACATACACACAAAATCACCGCATCCTCCCCCTCTCCCTTTATTTTGGCTCATATTTTCATAAAAGGGAAAGGGAAGTTATTAAACGGGCAGCAAAAAATTAAAAGCAGATTGGATCAGGAGAGAGGGGAACAGAGAACAGGCGCAAGGGGGAAAGGATGGAGATGGAAGAGATGAATGAGGAGATGGGAAACTTTAGGTCGCGCTGTGGCGTTGGCCTCTGGTGCAGAACGTTAAAGCACTGAAAACAGCGTAAGGGAGTGTGCCCACCCAAGGGAGTTTTTAGTTTTAAGGCCTGAGTGGGGGCAGGGAAAGGTAAGCAGGAAGAGGCGGGGCAAGGGACCAGGGGCCTGGGGAGGGGGAGGAGAGGAGAGGAAATCCAGGCAAACTTCACTCTTATCTTCTCGCCTGGAAGAGGCTGGTCCCTTTTAAATCTGTGGCCCCAGTCAATGTCACCTTAGTCGCGAGCTTACCTTGTTCTGCACCCAGGAGCCCCGCTCCATTTGAAGCTTCCCTTGCCTCAAAGTGGTAAATGCGGCCTTGGTTAAACGCGCCAGGGGCCAAAGCCCAAGTGCGATTTTCACTGAGAATTCCGGCGGGTTCCCTGGGAGAAACTGTTTCCATCTGAGAAGGATCAGGAGTCCTGGCCGGGACCAGCTAGCTGCCTCTCCGGGTGTCAAATGCCGCGACTGCCCGCAGCCGGGGAGAGCACCGCGCGCCCCCTCCTCCCCCGCTCCGGGGCGCAGAGCCGGGGCGCGGCGGGGGGCGAGCCGGGCCCCTGCTGCCCACTCGCGGCTGTCCGGGTCCCCCTCTGGGGAAGCCAGCTTCCACCTGCCTGTCCCCGCCTCGGTACTGACCGTACTGAAAACTGAACCGAGTCACTGGATGCCCTGCGGGGACTGGGGACTCCCTCCTTCTCCGGTCTTTGGCTGGCAGGAGCGAGCTCTGTCGGCCGGGGGCCCCGAATGCTCGGGGTATTGCCGACCTTGAGGCTACCGAGGGGTGTGCATGCGCCAAAAATAAAACGCGCGCGCGCACACACACACACACCCGCGGATCCACTTGACAGTTCCCTCCCGAAGAAAGTAACAGTCCTTAAGCAGCATAAAGCACGGGGGAGGAAGCCCAGCGCTGAAGAACGAAAGCCAACATCACTCCCAAAACCAAATTTGGGGATGATTTTAATTTTAAGGTTTAGATTTAAGCCTGTCGAAGGGGAAGGGGGGAAAAAAAAGATATGGAACAAATTCCATCTCGTGTGTATGTGTGTGTTTTAAGGTCGAATTTCGGGTGTTAGCCAGAGCTGCAGAGGAAAGAGAGGGAGGGAGAGAAATCACAGATTGTGGATGTTCCGATACAAGGTGAGAAACGAGTCTTGATTTCCATTCCCACCGCGCCCTCCCGGCCCCCGCGCGCAGCTGCCCGGCGCGGCAGGGGTTAAGGCGGCGCCCGCCCGCCCGCCGGCTTCCCCGGGCCCCGCACGCCGGGCGCGGGCGGAGGGGAGAGCCCGGAATCTCCCGCCCGCTCCCCCTGCGGAGGGCGCTTCCCGCCCCGCTCTATTTATAGCTCCTCTTCCAGCTGCGGCGGGGAACTCACCAGCCGCGCGGAGCATTCTGAGCTCTAGAGCCTTCCAGAGACAGGGGATTTTCATAAATTCTGTGAATGGCAGAAATGTCTCTAGCCTTCTGGATTTTGATTGCCACTGTTCAATCTGTCTTTCATACGTTCTATTTTCAAGTTGAAAAAACAAAACAAAAAAAACAGAAAAACGGGAGCTCTTTTTGAGACAAGAGGTGAATGCAGACAGGCTGTTTGTTATGCTGGGGACCCCTTTGTTAGGAGATCCCTGAAAGAGGAAAACAATCCTCCGTGCATTTACTTGGCTACAGGCTCATTTCACGTTTTCTGCAACACTCAACCTGAGGTTTGGCCGGTCAGTCATGTGGCCAAAAAGAGGTATAAAGCGAATTTAAGAGCAGCGAATTTAAGAGCAATGAAAAATCCCATCCTCTGCCATCTGACTGATTGCCCGATTACTAGGGGTCCCGGGGCTGTCTGTATGAAATGCACAGCTGGGTGGTCTCTATGTCAAACGCTCCACCAAAGCACCAAAGAAAATGGGCTCCTTACAGAGCCACATATGGGTTCCCTGCCCCAGTGGACGCTGGTGACTCAGGAAAAAACAAAATCTGTTGACTGGAGTCTTACCTTCAGCATTAAATGGAGCACATTGTACCAGTCTAGAAGGTTCCAAACTGATGCCTTGTTCCCAAGCCCTTTCCTTCAAATACACCTTCCTGTAACAGTATTGAGCCTCTGTATTGGTGAAAAGACCCTGCAGGCCCCCTGGGAGCTGCAGAGGCTGGGAGACCACCAAAGAGGCACTCCCACTCCCAAAGGTCTGAATGGTGGTGCTAAGACACCCACCTCAGCCCTACCTTCCAGCCTCCAGGTTTTTCTTTTGGGCTGATTCCAATATAGTAAGAGGTTATTATTTATTTAACTGTGTTTAATCAGAATGATCCTAGAGTGGGGGGTTCTAATTAATTTTATTTTCCAGTATTCTATGGGCTAGGTTAGAAACCCTCTTTGGTTTAGTTCCTCATTGCTGAAGCACTTGCCCCTTGTATGCACTTTCCTGTCCTAGCAAGGAAAGGCTACTGAACATACTGTTCCTGGGATGGGTCAGGCTCCCAGGATGCATCAGGCAGATGCAAAGGAAAGGCCCTGGAGCCCTTGTCCTGAGTTCATCCTGGCTGTTTATGTGATCTTGTTCAATTTACTATCTGTGCTTCAATTCCTTCTCTGTCAAATGTGAATGATAGTAAAGCTAGGCACCTCATGGGGTTCTTGTGAGATTCAATGTGGTAATCTACATAAATTGCTTAGACTAGTGCCTGGCCCCTGGTAAAGCTTAATAAACATTAAATGTTATTATTACTGTACAAATTTGAGCTGGAGTTGATTTAGCTGAATTTGTACAAAGGGGCAATGAAATAAAATCTATTTTCTCTAAGTAAATCCATGCTATAAATTAATCCCTTTTCATTGTGTTAAAGCACATGCCCGAAGGCATTCCATGTGTAAGGGAGGCCCCTGGTCATTGACCCTGCATTTTCTTCTTTCAGTGAAAGAAAACAGCCTCTCACAAGACCTTTAAAAAGTCTTGCTGCTAATCCATATAAAGCACACTCTGACACCCACAGTAAAGAATCACACACTTACTGTGGCTCACCGCTGTCCTGAGGATAACACTTTGATATATGAAAAGTTCTTTAAACATAAAAACACGCCACGAAGTTTTCCAAGGGACTATGAAGGGGAAGTATTTCTAGTTAGCTGAAAAGTCAAAGCTCAGTATTGGTTCATACAGTGTCTTAGTTCTCCTCCTAAAGAATTAGGCTCTAGAAGGTATGAACTGGGTTCTATGAAGAGTAGTACCAGCAGAGAAGGCTGCTTATATAACTACTCCAATATTCACTCCCCCCCTTCTTTAGAAGAAAACCCCTGATTTTTAGCCTTTCAGCCAGGCATGGTTATATAACTATGTTCTGGCTAGCAAACTATAAAAGAAAGTGTCATGTGGTAGATTTCAAGAAACCTCTCCAAAGATACCTGGCTCTGATGGCTTTGTACTGTGTCAGCCTAACTATGTTGGAGCAATATGTCCAGTAATTACCTTCCCCATATGGTCCTGAATTAGCACGGGCCACAAGAGAAATTTGCACAATATTGGAAGCTGGAAGTGAAGCAACAGCTCATGCACCTTGTCACAGACCTGCTGGCTCACATTGTCAGCATGAAATAGCAGCCAGTTCGCAGCAACTCCTTCAGCTTCTCCAACTCCTGGACAAGGTGCATGTTAGCTCATGACAAAAGTCTCCAGCCTCTCCTATGGGTCACCAGCATCACCAAAATTGGAGGCTTGGAGGTAGTTTGAGATTGACGCAGGTTCTACTTTATCCCTGTGGGTTCTTACATCGTGTCTGTACCAGATAAGCTTCTACCAGAGAGACAGAACCAGTAGGGGATATCTATACACACACATACAGTCATCCCTGGGTATCCATGGAGAATTGGTTCCAGATGCCCCCACAGAACCCAACATTTATCGATTTGCTTAAGTCCCTTATATAAAATGGCATAATACTTGCATATAACCTATATATATCCTCCTGTATGCTTTAAATCATCTCTAGATTATTTATAATACTAATATAATATAAATGCTATATAAATAGTTCTTATATTGAATTATTTACAGAATAATGACAAGAAAAATAGTCTATGCATGTTTAGTAAGATACAACCATTCATTTTTTTAATAGTTTTGATCTGCAGTTGGTTGAATGCATGGATGCAGAGCCCAGGATACAGAGGGCTGACTACCTGTGTATATCTGTAGATAGATGATAGATAGATAGATAGATAAGAATAGGCTATGTGATTGTGGGAGTAGGCTAGGCAAGTCTGATATCTGTAGGGCAGGCTGCCAGAAAGACCATACTGGGACTCTCAGGAATGAGCTGAAGCTGTTGTCCACAAGTAAAATTTTTTCTTCTCCTGGGAAGCCCCAGTTCTACTCTCAAGGTCTTTCAACTGATAGAATCAGGCCCACCCAGATCACCTAGGATATTCTTCCTTGCTTAAAGTAAATTGATCATATTCTTTAATTACATCTAAAAAATATTTTCACAGCAAGCTAGATTGATCATATTCTTTAATTGCATCTACGAAATATTTTCACAGCAAGCTAGATTAGTGTTTGACTGAATGACGGGGGGCCTATAACCTAGCCAAGGTGACTCATAACACTGACCATGACGATGCCCATCTTTCCTTCCCAACTGCCTGTCCTGCTGTTTTCAGGCCTAGCACCATACACAGGACCGATGCAGGAAAACATAAATAAATTAACCAATACCCACATTTGTGGAAGGCCAAGTCCCTTTTTCTATTTCCTTCCTAGTGGATCTGCTTCTCTGCTCCACCCTGTTACCAATAGAATGGCACACATCCTTTGCCCCTTTCTTTCCTTTCCACTTCCCTGCTGTCTAGCACACAGGTAGGATGGCTAGAGAAACCAACTTGGACATGAAGACAATGGCTACATCCAGGGGTGGTAGAGAAGTGACCTGCAAGGACCTGCATCCTGAAGATTGCAGAGCTACCACACCACCCCTGAGCTGCATGTGTCCATATTTCTTTCACATGAGAGAGAGATCAATTTCTATCTTATTTAAGCCACTGCTATGTTGATCTCACTGTTACTTTTATCAAACCCATTTCTGACCAAGTACTATGTCTTCTACATAGAAACACATTATAAATAAACATTAGTTAGAAGACTCAAGAGTGAAAGCATCATGCATTAGAGCAGGGGGAGGGGGGAAGTCACTGAACTATTTATTTCCTTCTACCTAATTTTCTGGGGAAATCTATTACAGATAATCACATATTTGCTGAAGGCAACCACTCACTCTGAAACTCAAGTTAATTTAAATTGTGGGGGTGCTCAGTTGTCATATCTATAAAATAAGAAATTTGGACCAGATGGTTTCCAGTATACTTACAGTTCTGAAGTGTGTATTAATTGTGAATGTAGTGGGTACCAGAGAGAAGTGGCACTTACGAGGACTGAAGTTTGTCAGAAAGCGAAGATGAACTCATGAAAAACTTTACCATTCAGGTTGGAAATTTTGTTTGCAGAAAATCTGTGCAAATTGATTTACGTGAATTATCCACACCTTTTCTATGCCTTCCTTATAATATAGATATGGGTGGCATGGGAATTGGCATTCTGGCATGTTTTAATCCCTGATATATCCCAAGAATCTAGAGTGGTACCCTGCACAATGTGGGCTCTCAGTAAATATTTGTTGATTGAATAAATGATGCAGGTATTCCACCTATGTTTGGTATATAGGACTTCAGACTTACTGAATAAAACAGGAATGCAAATTAGAGATTCAAGTCCTGCCAACATCCAGCTCAGTAAACCCTGTCTCATTAAACATTTGTTTTACTTTCAACTCAGGAAAACTGATTCATGAACTGCAGTTTCCCAATCTGAATGGTAATCTATAAAGTGGTTAAAGAAAATGGCAAGAAAATGTCATTTTATGGGGAGTTTCTGACTCACTCACTCACTCTGTAAGCCACCATAGGCAGCACATCCAGCACAGTGCCTGGCAGTAGAGGCATTGAACCATCTAGCAGGTGGCTACATAACTATAAAGGAGGATGGGCAAATTTAGTTTTATACCCAACTACCTCTTACTGTTTCCTGCCTGTGCTCACAGAGGGCAGCACACAGACTCCATCCTCCACCATTTACCTACTGGTCTTTCTGGGATCTCTACCTCTTTGTGCATTCTGAACCTAAACACAAGTAAGAATACTAGTTTATATTTATTTAAAGCACTGTTCTAAGCACTTCCCATGTATTAAATTATTTAATCCTCACAATAACTCAATGTGATAATAATAATTATACCCATTTTAGATGTAAGTAAACTGAGGCTCCAAGAAGTTGCTCAAGTTCCTATGATTAGTAAGTGGTAAAACCAAGTCCTTGAACTGCCTATAATATTGCCTATGTATTATTTTGTGAGACTTATGGCAGCCCAGCATCTTGGACTGGTCCCAACAGTTACCACTTACAGCAGCTTAGTTAACCTGGGTCCCCTGGGGACTGAAAAGGGAGAATGCTGGTTGCCTCCTATTCTTTCTGGCACTCCACCACTGAGCGACCAGTATAGATGAACATCCCTGAATGTGCAACCCTGTTTCTAATTGCAGCAAAACTTGCCTCTTGACCCATTCCACCACTACCACCATGTTTCCTCAGAGGTTAAGCTATATTTAGTGAAAGAGCAGAAAGCCAGAGAAATTTTCCTGAGTTGCAGGAACAAATTGTAAAACAGGCATTGTCCAAGCTCAATTTCTTTCCTCCCATACACTCTCTTTCTAAATTCTCATATTCACTGCATGGTTTTAGTAACCATCCATTTATGCCCTCAGAAATCCAGTATGCCTCACTATTCTACTCTCAAGGTCTTTCAACTGATAGAATCAGGCCCACCCAGATCACCTAGGATATTCTGGTTTTCTGAAATCCAGGCTCATATATTTCTCCGCTGGACAGTGTCTCTGATGTTTCAGACTCAACAGGTCCAAAACTAACTTTATATTCTTGATTCTTCATGCTCTATAGTCCCACCCCACTCCCCACAAACACCATCACTTGTTTTACCTCCTTGCTAGCTCTTGGATCCATTTGCTCCAGTCCTCAACATAACTATTTTGGTGTAATCCATGATCAACTTCTCTTAGACAACTGTAATAACCTTCTCATTGGTCTCCCTGCTACCACTCTACCCCTGTAATAATCTGTTCTTTACTTAGTAGCCCAATTTTGTCTTGTCACTTCCTTACATTTTTACCGAGAAAAGAAAAAAATCCTCACACAGCCTAGAGCGCCTGCATGGTCTGGCCCTGTTCCAACTCTCTAGTTTCATCTCACACCAATTGCTTTCTCACCTCCCAAAACACTGAACTGCTTTTAGCTCCTTGCAAAAGTCCTGGATTTTTGTTTCTTTTCTTTTGCTTTTTGTCTTTTTGCCTCTGAGCATTTCTCCAAAATTTTCTCTCTGTTTGAAATGCTTTCCTCTTATCCTGTGCAACAGCTTGGCCTTGAAAGACCCCTCAGGTGTTAGCTTCAATTGCTTCCTCCAGAAAGCTTTCCCTGATTCCTACAGATTAGACTATGAAAGGCTGATGAGCGTAGCTTCTATGACACCATACCGCTTTTCTATTTAATATAACCTTTCTGCCATAATGCATATTTCTGCAATATAAATAAACATGTATGTGATTGGTAAATAGGGAATAATGTACCACTGAAATCACATTGGTTCATGTATGGTCTTCTCTCTCCAGTATATTAATGTTTTACACAAATAATAGCAGCTGAAAACAAAATACATGCATTTTGAAAATAAAACTACAGAATATAGCAAGCCAAAAAGGAATATGTGTCTGTATACAAAACCCATTCAAACAAACTAACTTAGGTTCAGTTTAGCCAAGTGTTCTCTCCTGGAAGGGCTATTGCATGATTCTCCCCAAACTATGTGAATTTTGCTTTTATCTCCCTAACTCAACAGCCTCAACCCTTCCTTACCCTGACTCCCTCAAGCCATGCGCATCTTTTTATTTTTCAAAATAAAGGCTTCTATTATAGTTTGTTTATTCCTTTTATCCGTGCAAGAATTTGTAATAGCTTCTTAATTGCTTTTGTTGGTGCTCAGGTTGCAGAGTTGCTATAGGTTTTTAGTGAGTGGGATGAAGTATTGAATTTTAATGTCTAACTTTGTGCTCTTAAGAAAAACAATACTAAAGTGCACCAATATCCAGATTTCCTCTGAGTACAGAAAAGGATCCTGCTTCTCCACCACCTTGCCAATGTGAAGCTTCCTAACTCTCTCTCACCTTGAAGCCATGTCTGAGGTCTCCATCAGCCTGAGCTCCTGAGCAACACTACTGACCAAAGCCCTACTGTGGATTCATTTTGGACATGCAATGTAAGACACTGATATTTTCTCCTTTGAGCCCCTGAGATTGTTCATGGACTAACCTGATTAATATAAAATTTGTTATGAGCAAGATGATGCCATAACAAAATCTTAAAATATGTGGCATTGGCCTAAGAGGTGGTTCTGTGGGTAAGGAGGAAACTGACAATGGAAGCTAAAAGGGTAATGTCCATGTTACACAATGGCAAAATATTTGGTAACTCTGTTGTCTGCAGAATCCTGGGGGTTAGATTATGCACCAAAGAACAAGCAGCAATGTTAGTAGCAGGTATTACTCATGTTTGGCTGCATTTCACAAGGTATAACATAAAAGAATTGAGTTATAAAAGAATTGGCTGGTTGGCAAGTAAAAGTAGAGTGAAGTAGAGCAATATGAAAACATTCAGGGTCTTGCAGAGTTAAATGACAACTTTTTCTTGACCTTAAAGAATAAAAGGTAAGCTTCAGTATGCCTTTAAGAGACAAATGACAATATTTTTAAAAAATCAACTTTATTGAGGTATAATTTACAAATAAAATTTATGTATTTTAAATATATTTTAAATATGAGTTTTGACAACTATTAACATACAGCATGTCACTACCATCCAATCAAAATATAGAACATTTTGATCTCCCCAAAGGGTTTCCTTTGTACCCCTTATCAATATGTCTTGACTCCGGACCCCAATCAATAACTGATCTGCTTTCTGTCACTATAGATATGACTATAGATATGTCTCCCCTAGAACTTTATATAATAAAATCACATGGTATATACTCCTCTGTATCCTCTGCTTCCTTTTGCTTATTATAATATTTTAAAATTTTATCCGTATTGGTATTTGTGGCAGAACGTCATCTTGTCTTTTGTTAATTTGTAGTATTTTATTGTATTAATCTTCCACAATTTGTTGAGCTGTTCATAGGTTGGTGAAAATTTGAATTGTATCTAGTTTTTTGCTATTATGCGTAAAATTACTATGAATAATCATATACAAGTCTTTGTTTAGACATGTTTTGATTTCCCTTGTGTAAATATCTAGATGTAGAATTGCTTGGTCATATGATATGTATATGTTTATCTTAATAATAAAATGCCAAACAGTTTTCCTATATGGTTGCACATTTTAACTTCCCACCAGCAAGATATATGGGTTCCAGTTGCTCCACATACTCACCAACATTTTGTGTTGTCAGTCTTTTAATTTTAGCCATTCCAGTTAGTATGTAGTGGTATCTCATGAATTTAATTTGCATTTCTTTGATGACTAAAGATGGTGAACATTGTTTCATGTCCTTATTGACCATTTGTATATCTTCTTTTGTGAAGTATAATGTTCAAATCTTTGGTTCATATTATATTGGGCCGTTTGTCTTCCTACTGAGTTGTATATTCTATATGTGGAGTATAAAAAAGTCAAATCACATAAACAGAGAATAAAATGGTGGTTATGAAAACCTGGAGGGTGGAGGATAGAGGGTTGGGGAGATGTCAACAGGCACATAATTTCAGGTAGATAGAAGGAATAAATTCAAGAGATCTGTTGTACATCATGGGGACTACAATTAGTAATAGTATATTATATATTTGAAAATTGTTATGAAATTAGATTTTAAGTGTTCTGACCACAAAAAAATAAGTAAAATAAGTATATGAGGTAATATATATGTTAATTAGCTCAATTTAGCCTTTCACAATGTATACATATATCAAAACATCATGTTGTACACTGTAAATATATACAACTTTTACTTGTCAATCTCATCCTCTGCTAGGTTTAACCATCAACGATGTGACCCAGTTGAAATTATAGTATCATGTTGCGTTGCCTCTATCAGACTATGATAAACAGATGTCCTTGCCAATCAACTCTCAATATGGAGTATAAGTGAAAAATGCAAATTATTGTTTTAAGTCACTAGAATTGTTTGTTGTTGTTGTTGCTAGCTCATCATAACTTTGGTTATCATAACTAATACATCCCTGTTTTACTAAGTGATTTTGTAGAATGAGAATGTGAGATTATTCAGAACTCTAATGTTCTGGCAACTGTTAACAGCAAGTGTAACAGCTCTTGTAACAGTTCTTGACCAGGGATATAACCGAGCAGCATGGGGAGAGTTGGAGAACAGCCTTTATTCCACCAGCAGGCTCAATGGACTTCTGATCTTCTGACCCCCCTTCCTGTTCTCCTCCAGCTTTTATACCCTTGGTAGAACTCAAAAAGCATCCAATCAGCAACAAGCTGTAACATCCAATCAACAACAAGCTGTAACATCCAATCAGGATCATAAGAGCAGCACGGCCGGAAGACAGGAGCAGATGGCCGAGCACCGAGCACAGGCCCAGACAGGCACAGGAGGCCCGGCCCAAGCAGCACGCACCCGCCTGCCGAAGCCTCCAGCCGCCAGCTCAGGACCTCCCACGGGGATGCGGAGCAGCAGGTAGGCAGCAAGCGGCCCTGTCCCGGCGCCCGAAGGTTTTCCCCGTCACTAATACCAAACTATAGAAGACACAATTGGACCACATATAATGATTAATATTTGCTTATTACCTGTCTTCCTTGATAGACTACAAACTTCATGAGGGTAGGGATTTTCTATCTTATTTACTACTATATCTCCAAAGTAACTAAGATAACGTAGGCTTTCAATATTTATTTTAAAAATGAATCAGTGGATGACTGAACATAACAAATTAATGCTATTGTACTCTATTTTATAACCTCAGAATAATAGCGTGTTTCTGTCCCATAGTGCTATAAATAATTAAAGATTATTGCTACTTTTGTAGATCAAAATCATCCATATCCTAAAAACACTTACAACGCCAGTATTTTTCATTTTAGATACTAAGTCTATCCTGCAAATAAATAATAGACATACTGTTAGGGTGGGGATTTGTACCTCGGGATGAGAAAGAATTCTCGACCCAAAGATTAGGATGGATTTGGAGTAAGAAGTTTATTTTACTTTCCAAGAGAGGAAAGGGTACAGCACGAAAGAAAAAAGAAGTGTCAGCCTGGAGGGTGAGGGGTTTGGGTTTTTATTGGGGTTATAAAGGGTAAAAACGTAATTATTGCTGTAAAATGATAATAGGAGGTGGCCATGTTTCTTTTTCTCTGCTAGGCTGGCTTTGTTGGACTTCTCGAAATGTGGTCTGGCAGATGTGGAGAAGTCTGTCTGCTGAGTACTATTCCAGTTCTGTAAAACAAGCTCTTTAAAAAACACGTTAGGCCACAGGTGGTTAAGTAAACAAAGGGGAAGTTGTGTATAGTGATTTTTCCCTTTTTTTTTTTTAATGTTAGATGACTTACTATCCATGTCATCTTTTCACATGCCATACACACAAAATGTAATTATTCCCTAAAGTTTACAGACTGTGAAATAAAATTAAAAATTTCACCCTTACCAAATAAACAAGTACTGTCCCCCAGCAACCATGAAACATACAGCATAGAGCAAATCACACTCTGCGAACATCCATTGCAAACCCACATGAAAATTATACTTTCTAGAAAACAGTGATTGATTTTGAAAAGTATTAGGGCTACAATAAGACTAACACATGCTGTACTAACACATGCAATGTTATTAATTTATTATTTAATGACTGCTTTATCGAAAATGTAGTCCTTGCAAATTGATTAAAATAGAGATATGGAAGGTATTTAATTTATACTTAGAGAATTTGCTTTGACAAGGTTATGTTTTATTAGCTTGTTGGTCAACTTGTATTTTGATAATTGAATTCAAATGTTGGAGCTATTCCTAAATCTATTATGCCATAGTATAACAGCAAGCCAAGCTGACTTTGAATCTACATTTTATGCAATATAATAAAGTACATGGAAATTTAAGAACATTTGCTATATGTTTTCTCTGATTGGACACAAAATTTTATTCTGGTTTTTCCTTTTTTAATGCACTTCTGACTAAAGAAATAAAGAACACAGGATTTAAAATTTTAAAGAAACATGAACAAAAATCCCTCTCTAACTTATAAATGAGTACCTATAGTTATAGAAAAACAGTAACATAATTTCCTATGAGCATCTGAATTTAGCACTTACTAGTTGCATTGTCTTTAAATAACTACATTGCTTGAATTTTGCATACAATTTTAAGTTCGATATCGGGCCCCTACAATTAGCTGCTTACAATGAGATAAAAGTCAGAGACACAGGAGATTTTTCTTATGTGTCCAGGAACTGAACCAGAGTCAAGAGTAATTCTTTCCATCAGCTACAACTATGTTGCAACCCTTACTCTGTCTAAACCAGGGCAGGTTACTCTACCAAGTGAAGTCTTAACACTAAGAGGAGTTGATTTCCCAATAGTAGGAGAAGTCCAAAGACAGAGTAATAATGCCCATAAAATGATGAGAGAAAATAGTTATCAAACTGGGATTGAAAATTGGAAACTCACTAAAATTATCTTTCACTAGCCATAGCCCCTAACTAAAGAAACCTGTAAAGAATGCTCTAGGGCAAAGAAAAAAAATGATCCCAGAAGGAAGGTCAGCAATGTAGGATGATATAGAATGCAAAGAATAGTAAACATAAAAGGAGTTTCTATGTGGGAAACACTGCATCATTTTCTGGGAGACATGAATGCTTTTCCAAACCTCAAATTCCAAGAAAAATCAGTTGAGAAACTGAGAAAATGGGAAAAAGTATCATAATTATTCTTTGAGGCTTAAAGCTTCATCAATGTAAACACATTACTGGTTCAAAGGAATCCACAGGCCAATTAGAAAGCAGGGTCAGGAAACACTGACAGGTGGCTGGAGTGTGTAGGGAGAAGTCATCGCTATTGGATCACTCAGTCTTGCTTGTAACTGTTACAGTGTTGTGCCTGCATTTGTGGCCCTATCTGCTGCCAGCAATGAGTCACTCTTGCAAATAAAATTAAGACTAATAAATTTATTTGCATAATATACTCTATCCAAATCCTCCGAGTGGAGTTCTAAAAAATAAGTTTTGGTAGCAAAATAGTCCTTAAATTCACAATGTTGACACATGATTCTGTGAAGTACTGTTAACCTTGCTAGGTGATCCAAATTTTACCTTTTTTTTTTTTTTAAATACTATCCAATAATGTTTGCTGGGTTTTCCATCATTTGAGTATTTACTATACTATCATTGGAGGAAATGCAAAATGAAAATATGTGAATGTTTAGAAATATTCTTAGATGAAATCAGAAGCTGATCTAAAATCCAAATTGATAAAACAATGTCAATCTCAATAGCAAATCTGAAACCAGTGCAAGCAGACAAAATATTTTTAGCGTTATAGAAGGAAGTGAGCTTATATGAAGAACATATACCCTCACACTCAACTCAGAGGGTTTCAGATGCACTCTTAGCAATAACCAATGTCAATGCAAAAGTAAAAAAATTTTCTATGACAAATGGTATGATACATTTGTACATATTGTGGTCAAACAATGAGGAACTGCTGGTGTGTTGTGTGTGTACATATATGTGTGTGTGTATATATATATTTATAAAAAGAGAGAGACAGGAAAATTAAGAGAGATTGAAAGAGACAAAATACAAATGTGGCAAAACTTTTAAAAAGTACTTATCACAGGGAAATATATAGTTCCAATTTCTTATATTAGAAAAAAGCAGCAGAAGTTAAAGAAAGAACAGAAAAAGCCTAAATGAGGTAGAAGGAATGGAATAAAATATGATCAGAAATAAGTAAAATAAATTCCAAATATATAATAAATAAGATCAACAAAATCAAAGTTTGTGCTTTGAAAAGCCTAGTTTAAAAAAAAAATCTGTCAAGATTCATCCAGGAAATAAAAGATGGATGCATAAGTGAACAATCTGGCTGATTTTTTTAGAAGGGGGGTCTCACCATGTTGTCCAGGCTGGTCTCAAACTCCTGGCCTCAAGCAATCCTCTCATCTCAGCCTCCAAAGCACTAAGATTACATGCGTGAGCCACCACACCTGGCTGGAATTTTTCATTTAATATCTTTGGATCTTGGTTGACCACAGGTAACTGAAACTCTGGATAAGGGGCACTAATGTACTAATGTCTTAGCCCACCTGATAATAAGCAGAGAAAACATTCTACCTGAAGCAGGGTTTCTGACAAGATGGCAGTGTGGGTACTATCGCCTGAAACCTTCCGTCTTTGGACTCTGCTGTGCATTTATGAGAGATCTTGAATGAGGCTGCATTCTTCTTGGCTCTGAGAAGAAGCAAAGAACAGTAAAGGAGAAAGTTCCCTCACCAATAATTCTGAGATGCAAATCACAAGTTTTAAGACTCCCTTTGGGAAAAACTGCAGACAGATGACAGTAGATGACTGTGCAGAGAGCAGCATCTGCAAACAGTCTTTGCTGCAGGCCTCCAGCAGAGGCAAAGCCTTCTGCCTCAGCTCTCATCCCTTGTTCTGGTTCAGGTTACAGGGGCTCGAACCCCTGCACCCAACCTTACTTCAAACTAGGACACACACATACGCACACACACAAAGAAAGGGAGAAAATTTTTTCAGATACGGAGCAATATCTACATATATTTTCTCTTTTCAGGTTTATCTGCACATATTTAAAGTATACAATTTGACACATTTTGACATGTATAACATGTATACCCCTGTGACTCCATCATCACAACCGAGATGGTGCGCATATCCAGTGCTCCCAAAAGTTTTCTCATGTCTTTTTGTAATCCCCCCATTCTACCGTCTCCAGGCAACAACCGATCTGCTTTCTGTCATTATAGATTGGTTAGTATTTTCTGGAATTTTATGTAAATGGAGTCATACTGTATGTACCCTTGTTTTGGGGGGAGTCTGGCTCCTTACATTCAGAATAATAATTTTGAAATTTATTCGTGTTACTGAGTACAGCTATCATTTGCCACATTTTACCACTGAGTAATATTCCGTTGTATAGGTATATCACAGACTGTTTACCTATTCATTCGTTGATGGGTATTTGAGTTGTTTCCAGGTTGGGGCTATTACAATAAAGCTGCTATGAACATTCCTGTTCATGTTTTTGTATAGACATATGCCTTAGTTCTCCTGGGTAAATAGTTAGGAAGGTAATGGTTGGATCATATGGTGGGTATATATTTAACTATTTAAAAAACTGTCAAGCTGTTTTCCACAGCAATTGTACTTTTCACATTCCCATTAGAAGTATATGAATGTTCCAATTGCTCCATATCCTATCACTTGATATGCTCAGTCTATTTAATTCTAGCCACTCAAATAGGTATGTAGTAGCATGTCATTGTGATTTTAATTTTTATTTCCCTAACTATTAGTGATGTTGAACATGTGCTATTTTGCCACCCATATGTCATCTTTGATGAAGTATCTGTTCAAATTGCCCATTTTTATTGCATTGCTTGTATTCTTATCATTAACAGTTCTTTATATATTTTGGATATAAGTCTCTTTATCAGATTTGTAAATATTTTCTTCCAGGCTGTGGTTTACCTTTCCCCTCATCCAGCTTTGTTAGGATAACAGTGACAGATAAAAATTGTATTAATACATTTTTATGGTATATTTTACATGCTGTACATGTACATACATATATACACACATATTGTGAAATGATTGAATCAAGCTAATTAACATATCCATCACCTCACACACTGAGTATTCTTTTGCAGTGGAAACATTTAAGGTATACTCTCTTAGTGATTTTCAAGTTTCCATACATTGTTATTAACTATTATTGTACTCACCACACTGTACAGTAGATCTCAGAACTCCCCCATCCTGTTTAACTGAAACTGTATACCCTTTGATCAACATCTTCTCAACCCCCCTCACCTCTTTGCCCAGCCCCTGGTAATCACCACCATTCACTCTCTCCTTCTGTGAGGTCTATATTTTTAGATTTTACTTAAAAGTAAGATCTTGCAGTATTTGTCTTTCTGTGCCTGGCTTATTTCACTTAGAATTTCTTCTAGGTTCATCCATGTTGTTGCAAAGGACAAGATTTCTGTCTTTTTAAAGACTAAATAGTATTTCATTGTGTATGAATATACATACATATACACTACATCTTCATTTCCATTTATCCATCAATAGATGCTTAGCTTGATTCTATATCTTGGCTATTTTGAATAATGCTGACATACTGATTTCATTTTCTTTGGCTATATATCCAGAACTGAGATTGCTGGATCTATGGCAGTTCTATTTTTTATTTTTTGAGGAACCTCCATACTTTTTCAATAATGGTTGTACTAATTTACATTCTCATCAATGGTGTATAAGAGTTCCCTGTTCTACACATACTCACCAACACTTATTATCTCTTGCCTTGTTGATAATAGTCATTCTAACAGGAATGAGGTGAAATTTCCCTGTGGTTTTGATTTGCATTTCCCTGATGATTAGAGATGTTAAACAATTTTATATACCTTTTGGCCATTTGTATGTCTTCCTTTGAGAAATATCTGTTAAGGTCCTTTGCCCATTTTTCACTCAGGTTATTTGTTCTTGCTATTGAGTTGTTTAGGCTCCTTATATATTTTGGATATTAACTTCTTATGACAAGTATGGTTTGCAATATTTTCTCCTATTCCATAGGTTGTGTCTTCACTCTGTTGATTGTTTCCTTTGCTGTACAGAAGCTTTTTAGTTTAATGCAATCCCATTTGTCTATTTTTGCTTTTGCTGCCTGTGCTTTTGGGGTCATTACAACAATTATCTTTTAGTGTTGGAGTTACAGATCATGACTATTTCTTCTTTCACAATTTTATATTATTTAAAACTTATTTCATGAACATGTATTCCTTTTATAATAAAAATAATAATATTTTATAAAATATTATGGCTGCTGATCTCATTTTCCCTAAAGCATATAGAATAACTTGAAGCTCCTAAGAGTATTTATATGTGTTGGGCAGGAGTTACCATTCTATTCTATGAGAGTCTGACTGAACTGATAATTTCAATTGCAAAACCAAAGGATCGAGGTATTTGGAATTACCAAAGATCTAAGTAATTGACACTATATAGATAGCTTCCTTATTTTTATTAAAATATTTAGTGTTTTGTGAATATTGCTTTTTATGATTTACAGCTCTTATTACTTAGATACAAAACATTAATTCATTGAGAAATTGGCTACTGTACTACTATATATAAAAGTGAAAATGAAAATAGAATATAGCCTGGTATATTAATATTTTGTCCTCTTTTACCCACCATTCATCAAACTAAGTATACAACCACCCATAGATACATTCAACCAATCGTCCATTTGTCCATCATCTTTCCACACACCTACTATTAAAGGCATTGAATACAAGGCACCATGATATGCACAATGGAGGAAGTTTTGAGACAATTCCCTGACTCTCAAGGATTTTATAATGTAATCATAGAATCAAATGGTATTAAATTGAAGCCTAGAAATAAAACGACTATAAAAAATTAATTCTCAGTCATAGATTTTTAGTTAAAAGAGTAAAACAGCATGAAATGTTGAGAAGGAAATAGTGTTGGACCTGTCTGTTTAAGTAGTTTTTATAGAAAATGGACTTCAACTGCATTGCTAAATAATAAAAACACAGTTTTTCTTAGAGAGACAGAACAAAATAATTTGAGAATATAGTAAATGAGCAAAATACTACAGCTGGAGTACCCTCTATAGATCACAGCAGATGAGAACACCATTTGCTCCTGTTCTGTAAGTCATCGGGGCACAAATCCTGCCCAAAGAGTGAGAGTCTTTATATGTTGTCCAAAATTCACAGCAATGGCATGTTACTGAACAGAAAATTAATGAGGGGATAGTTTATAGTTGATTTACTCTTTGAGGTGCTACCAGACTCATCTCTTCTAGTCAGTATTCATTATGTATTTATGAGCCAGGTTGGCTATCTTTCATTTTTTATTGTATTTGGGGAAGAGAAAAACACATAAAACCATTTTCCTGGCTAAATGGGTGAAATAATTTAAAAGCCAATATGTTAGCCTGGCAGCTTGTCTAGCAACCATGAGACTCTTCAGAACAATAAGAAAAGTAGCTCATTCTTTATTATATTAATTATTTATTCACTTTTAACACCAGGTAAATGTTTTGTTTATATAAAATGAGTACTAAAGACAATTTGCCATTTCAAAAGTCACCTCCATTAACTCGTCACACCTTCACCAGGAAAAAAAGTTACTGCATAGCTGCTTTCCTATGAAATTAATGCTTAAATATATGATTGTACAATAAGATAAAGGCTGTGTTCACACTGAATAACGTACATAGAAAAAAAGCATGCATCTCCTCAATGAGAACAAAAGTACCCTCAAGGGCAAGAAAGTATTTTATGGCTATCTGCTCTTATACATCCTAAAAAGTTTGACTATATTGTGTCTGCGTATCTGAGCTGCGATTCAGAGAGGCAAAATGGGGAAATGGAAGTTTATCTTTAATACTAAATACAAGCAATAAGTTAAGACTCCAAAAATTCTTTGACCACATGAGGTCTTATCACGGATGTTTTCATCTGTCATCATCCACCTGTACTCAATTCCCACTTTCCTTGTCATTGGTACATAGCATCAATCCCCTTGCCTCTGTCCCTCCGTAATACTCACCTGACTAAACTCCACCCAGTTAAGTCCAACTTTCCACCAACACTTGTTTGTGTCTGTCTTTTAAATTTTAGTTAATATTTGAGCAAAGTGGTATTTCATTGTGATTTTGATTTGTATTTCCCTGACAAATAATGATATTGAGCAGTTTCCCATATGTTTTTAGCCATTTGAATACTTTTTGTCAAATATCAGTTCAAGTATTCTGCCAATTTTTTGACTGGATTTTTTTCATTTCAATAGATTTAGGCAGTACAGATGGTTTTTGTTAAATGGATGAATTGTATATAAAGTGGTAAAGGCAGGGCTGTAAGTGTACCCATAACCTAAATAGTATAAATTGTACCTGGGAGGTAATTTTTGATCCCTCAATCCCCACTCACTCTCCCCTTTCTAGTTTCCAATGTCCATTATGCCCCATTATAACCATATATATTCATCATTTAGCTCCCACCTGTAAGTGAGAACATGTGGTATTTATTTTTCTATTCCTGAGATACTTCACTTAAGATAATGGTTTCCAATTTCATCCAAGTTGCTACAAAAGACATCATTTCATTCCTTTTTATGGCTGAGTAGTATTCCATGGTGTGTGAAATACACCACCCCACATATTCTTCATCCACTCATCAGTAGTTAGATTGATTCTGTATTTGTAATTGTGAATACTGCTGTGATAAACTACAAGTGCAGATGTCTTTATGATATGATGACTTCTTTTCATTTGGGTAGATACCAATAATGGGATTGCTAAATTGAATGGTAACTGTATGTTTAGTTCTTTGAGGAATCTCCATAGTGTTTTCCATAGAGGCTGTGCTAATGTACATTCCCACCAACAGTGTATAAGACTTTTTTCTTAAATGTTTAGAGCACTTTTCACTTTAGAAGACTAAAGATAGGACTCCAATCCCTTCTGGTTTGTAAAGTTTCTGCTGAGAAGTCTGCTGTTAGTCTGATGGGTTTTCCATTGTAAGTTACTTGATACTTTTATCTCCTAGCTTACATGATTTTCTCCTCCACTTTGACTAGTCTGATGACTATGTGCCTTGGAGATGTTCTACCTGCAATGAATCTTCCAGGAGTTTGCTGACCTTCTTTTATCTGAATATCCAAATCTATAGCAAGACCAGGGAAGTTTTCCTCCATTATTCCCTCAAGTAGTTTTTTAATGCTTTTTGCTTTTTCTTCTTCTCCCTCCTGGATACCTATACTTATTATGTTTGGGCATCGTACATAGTCCCATATTTCTTGAAGACTGTTCATTTCTTTTTATGTTTTTTTCTTTATTTTTAACTGACTGGGTTAATTTAAAATCTTCAAGATCTGGAATTCTTTCTTCTGTTTGGTTTAGTGTATTGTTAAAACTTTCCACTGTATTTTGTACTTCCCTAAATGAATCTTTCAATTCCAGAAGTTCTGGGCTTTTTAAAAAAAATCTATCTCTTTAGTGAATTTTTCATTCATGTCCTGAATTATTTTTTGAATTCTTTGTTAGATTTCAACTTTCTCATGGATCTCATTGAGTTTACTTGCAATCCATATTTTGAGTTCATTATCTGACGTTTCAATAATTTTCTTGTGGTTGGGGTCCCTTGTTGGAGAGCTAGTGTGTACCTTTAGGAGTGTTGGTACACTCTGTTTCTTCATACTGCCAGAAATCTTGTGTCAACTCCTTCTCATCTGTAGAAGCTGTCACTTCTTGGTTTTGACTTACTTTCATTTAGATTGGACTTTTGTTCACCCCTTTTCAGGGTTTGACTGTAGTGTATATTAGGTAAGCACCTTTGGATTTGTTTGTGGGTGCATTCAAATGGCCAAGGTTCTGAGTAAATTCCTTAGTAATAGACAGCTTTAGTGTGGTGGTTTTCTCAAATGCTGATTATTTGTAGGCTGTAGTGGTGATGTACTATATGTGTGGGCAGATTTTCTGCCTCCTGACAAGAAAGAGAAATAAGGAGGTCTCTGGAATCCTGCCTCTTTCCCCAGTGCTGTGTGCTTCTAATAGCAAGAATTATATTGGGATGTCCAGTTTTGTCTCCAGACCAGTAGGTGGCACTTGCAGGTAAGAGTCAGCTGAGCCCTGTACAATTGAACCAGCAATTGATAAAATGGGCCATACAAGTTGACTTCCCTACCAGTAAGTGGTGCTGGCAGGAGAGGGCTAGATGTGGTGTTGTTTGTGGGACATATGCCCAGCCCTAGTCTATTAGAAGAAACACTCAGAAATTCCAGGAGCTGGGCAGACCCCTGAAAATCCCAGGGGTACCCTTCTTGTGATCTACCTCCAAGGCTGATAGGTATGCAAAGCTGGATGGGGCTGTGTCAGGTAAGTCCGTATCCAGGCTTCTCAGAGCCTAGCCCAGCTGTCATCCCAATGGGGGTCAAAGATCAGTTCCCAGGCCACTGGGGTAAGCCTGGATGAGGCAGTAGAGATGACCCCACCACAACAAAAAGCCTGCTTGTGGAAGTTGTATAGTCCAGAATCCACAGTCTAGCAGGTGTTAAGTGGGGTTCATGTATCTCCCCCTCCTCTGACATGGCAGAGCTCCCTCTGGCTTCTGGCCAGTCAGCCATGCTAGTCAAAAGGCATTGTGCTCAGGAAGTGCAGCAGGACCAGACTGAGCCTCCCCAGCCAGGATAGAAAGCATGGCTGCCATTTCTGAGGAGGGATGGGTGTCCTTTGTGCCACAGCACAAATATACTCCATGATCTCCTCTCAGTTATATCCACACGGGCTCCCTCTCCACTTCAGATCAGTTTACAAAACTACCCTCCATGGCTCTGAACAACATGACTAAGTCCTGGGAGCATGGGAACAAGTCCACAGACCAGACCCATTCCTAGACCTCTGAGTTCAAGTGCCGACCATGACCAGGAGAAGCAGGTTGTTCCCTGGCTACCTGGGAGAAACTCAAGGTAGCCCCTTGAGTTTCATTGTAGTGCAGTAGGGGGGACAGGGAGGAAGGATGCCACTCTCCATGGAAGAAACCAGGTGAGCAGCTCCTCAAAAAGGCTGGCAGATGTGAAGCTCCTGGTACAAAATCTCCTCAGTTCCACCCTGGCCCACAGCCATGGTGGGGAAACTTGACCTTGGGGCACAGGAGATCATCTGGGTTCTCATCTCCCTTCCTGGCCTGGCAGCCAGGTAGTAGCAATTTCCGGGTAGGGCCTGAAGCACTTGGGGGAGGGCTCCAAATTATTTCTGAGCAACAGTGTCTGGGATTTGAAAACCTATAAAAACTCCACCTGAGCTCCCCACAGCACTCTGGGGTCCTGTGGCTGTTAAGGAGATCCTCTTTAGCAAAAACTGCAAAGGTTCAGGGCGGGACATGGGGCCCCAAAGGTCCTATGCCCTCTGGGTTCCAGTGAGGGAACGACTCGAAGCACTCAGAAAACTCATACAGGCAGTTGGTCTTCTAGATGAACCCTCAATGTCTCCCATTGCCTCTCTGTTGTATACACTCTTCCTCCCTCTGACAATCAATTTGAAATATGGGTTTTGGATGGAAATTCTGGTTCCTCTCTGGAGAAGAGGTATATGTCTGCTTCCTCTAGTTAGCCATCTTGCTGCTTCTTCCATTTTGTTTTTTTTTCCTTATTTGTTTGTAGTTCTTTGTACATCCTAGATATGTATACTTTAATGTTTATATGTATTATAAATCTCTTCTCCCACTCTAAATCATGTTTTTTTACTCTTTTAATGGTGTCTCTTGATTAATAGAGTCTTAGTTCATTTGTGCTGCTACAATAGAATACCTGAGGCTAGGTAATTTTTAACAATAGAAACTTATTTTCTCATAGTTCTGGAGGCTGGGAAATCTAAGACCAAGGTGCTGGCAGGTTTGGTCATCTAGTGAGGGCCGCTCTATGATTCCAAGACATGGTTCCTCCACAAGGGAGGAATGTTGTGTTCTCACATGGCAGAAGACAGAAGGGCAAGAAGGGATGAATTCTGTGTGAAGCCTGTTTTATAAGGATAACTAACCCCATTCTTGAGAGAGGAGCCCTCATGGACTAATCACCTCCTAACAGCCCTACCTCTTAGTAGTGTCACATTGGCAACACTTGAATTTTAGAGAGGACATATTCAAACCATAGCAAACAGATATTCTTAATTTTAATGATGTCCAAGTTATCGTTTTTCTTTTATGGCTAGTCTTTTATATGCCTTTTTATATCTTATTTAAGTCTCTGCTAATGAATTTTTTTTATTCACTGAGAAAATAGAAGCAACCAAAAATTAATGTCTGTACCCTGTCTAACAACAAATCCATCGACTAACTGTATTTATACCCACATTCTCTGCCCTCCCTCCTGTTACAGTGGAAGGGTTTACCCTGCTCCAAACTGCCACCGCTTCCCATTCTCTCTCACCCACTTGCGACCTTCTCTCTTGCAAGCATTTTTTCTCTCCACATTAACAAGTTCTCCCTCGCTACTAGAGAGAGCATTCCTAGCAACACAAAAACATGCTGTAATATCACTCATTGTGTTTATCAGGGTACCAGGAAGAAATTGATGGCATCAAATTGGAATGATTTGAGGAAGATTCATAAAAATACAATTTATAAGACAAGGGCAGGATATAGAGAAAACATGAAAGATATGAAGTACCACAGAGTTAGTAACAGTGACATTGTTACCAAACCAAGGTACCAGCAAAGGAAGAGATTATCTGCACTCAAAAGGAGTCAATCATGTAGAATGACTGTTGAGAGTAGCAGCAAAGAGAACTAGCTAGCCAGAGACTCTCTCCTGCAGAGATGGGGAAATAAATATCATGAACTTTTTAACTTTCTTCCTTTAATCTCCAGCTGGGGCTCCATTAATCCAAGAGGTTAAGATGGTTTGTTTGTATAACCCTTATAGGTAAGCTTCCTATGGCACGGAGAAACATGGCGAAGGATGGAGAAACCTCTGAAATGGCAATTGTCAGGTATACAGCATAGTCCATCCCCTTTTCCTCTCTTATTCCTTTTTTTTTCTTTTTACAGACTTTGTCTCACTCTGTTGCCCAGGCTGGAGTGTCACAATCACAGCTCACTATAATTTTGCATTCCTGGGTTCAAGCACTCCTACTTCCTCATCCTACCAAGTATCTAGGACTATAGGTAAATGCCACCATGTCTGGCTAATTTTTTTATTATTTTTTTTTAGAGATGGGGTCTTGCTATGTTGCACAGGCTGGTCTCAAACTCCTGGCTTTAAGCAATCCTCCTGCCCCATCCTCCTAAAGTGCTGGGATTACAGGCATGAGATATCATATCCAGCCTCTTAGTCTATTCTTATTCCTCAAAATAAGTGAAAAGTTATGTCCCTATTACAAGGGACACACATTTCCTTCAGCTCCTGTAGTAGTGCAAAGTGGTGTTAATTTGGTCATACTCCTACCTGAAACCTAAAATATTAGCATCATCATGTTCTTTGTATAAGAGGGTAAGGTAGGGAAAATAATTAAGTAATTACAGTCCCTACCTTTCCAGCTAATGCCAATAGCTAAGATGATAATTATGGCCACCTTTTTCTATCACTCATTCCACGTTTCCCTTAACTTCTGTTAGCACCATGGCTCGATGCAGTTCTTCATGGGTAAAAGTGACCTCAAACTTCATTTCTGTAGAAAATGTATACTCAGTGGTCATATCTTTATTAGGATGACAAAGCTACCTTGACTCTAGATAATGGTACCACGTGGGAGCTCACATCAGCATCTGCTTTTAGAAAGTTGGGTATTCAGCACAGCACACCCAAATCAGCCTAGATAAGGAAAAGGCTATGTTGTTGAGCCTGTGTGTAGTGTCTATCCCAGCTGCCATGGCCACTTTGTACATGGACCCATTGAGTAAGTTCCAGGGTGGCTTGGAGAAGAGGCTGACAGCAAGAGAATGAGTTGCCTTGTCTACCTGATTATTGAGGGTCTCCTCCAAAGTGGATGCCCTCTGGTACATGTTTACATACGCCATGAATATGTCCATACTCTGTGCCATTCTGAGAGTAATATTTACATCTCTTTTCCCCAGAACTCTTTGGCAAAAATTTTCCTATTTGTTCTTTCCCAGACATTGAGTCAATATTTTAAGTCAATATCTTAGGCCATGCCCATGATCAGGATAGATTTGCACCTTTGGCCATCTCTCTCTTAACATCAAGTGGACAATTAAATGCACCATTCTAAGTTCTGCCCACCAGAAGAATTCCCCCTCACCACTGCCCACCCTCCCCAGCACACCTAGTGAGTTTATAGTGGTTTGTCTCTTCCTAGCATATGTGGCAGACATACCTGTAATCAGGCCCATGCTTTTCCCTCTTCCATGAACTGGCCGGACGGTACCAGTCATGGTGGCACAGATGTGGGCTGAGGGAGAGGCAATAAGGCAGCAGGGACAGGTGCATGGGAGTCTGAGCCACCTGACCATGCACTTTATTTTTGCCTTATGGACATGCTCAGACCTGGTCTCCATATTCAATTTCCATTTCATAATGGAATGTTGCTATACGAGTCCAATTTTATGGTTCAGTGGATTAGATAACACAAGTTTATGATTGGCAGTTGAGGACACATACTCACTTGGTCACCCCCAGTCATTCATACAGTCTCTGCCATGGTCTAGTAGCAAGCCGGGAACTGTTTTTATAAATAGGGAATAGTCATTGGCAAAGGATAAAAATGTCTTATCCTAAAATCTTCTATTTTTCTACTGTGGTTTCTGTAGTATGTATTTTTTTAAACTGACTTTATTTGTTTATCCTGAAATATTTTAAAGTGAATTAATAACATCTTGATATTATATCTACATCTCTAAATACCTTGGTATGTATCTCTAATGATTAGAAATATTTTCCTATGTAGCCAAAATATCATTGCACTTAACAAAATTAAAATTCCATTATATTACTTAACACTCAGTCCATATTTAAATTTATTTTGTTGCACCAGAAATGTCCTTTCACTTAGCTTACTACACTTGCAACTTTTCTCTTGGCTTGACATTTTTTAAATAGAAATTTTGGGGAAAAAATTGCAAAATCAGACAAAATTATACTGTTTAAATTGCACACATAGGTAGCAAAACTTCAGAAGAAAAGCAAGTAAATTCAGACAGAGGTTAATCTGGGGAAGAGTGATATGATTGTAATCAGTTAGGTGCAAACAAGGAGCCTTGGGATGCTGGCAGTATACTATTTCTCAACCTGGGTGACAGTTGTGTGAAGTTTTTTTTACTGAGTATTCATTAAATGATACCCATGTGTTTATGCATTTAAAAACACAGATGTGACATAATATATGAACAATATATTAAAATACTTTTAGGAAATAAAACTGCTATATGATTTTTAAGCATGATTATATAGAATAAAGCTTTCACAATGTGCTTTTGATTTGTAGTGGCCAAATCTAAATACAGGTAGCTTTTGCAATGTGAGTTGTTTTCTTAAGTTCGATCTATCAAAAAACATTACTGAGGACCTATTTCTGAGGTTAGCATTATAATAATGACATTTTAATGAAAAGAAGCTTTCTGATGTTATAACCTACAACTATCAAGTCTAAATCTTGTCCTGTCTGGTATTCTAAATAATTTTCATATATTATATTATTATTTACACAGTTTGTTTTATAAGTATTCTAACAAACACTATTTGAAAAATTTAGAAGAGGACTCAGGAAAGCGGTTTTACAGTTATAAAATACTATGTTCAAAAACTAAAAATGTTCTTTTTTTGCCAAAGAGCAATGCTTTTCTTAATTTCTTGGTGAAAAGAACATTCTCTCGTATCTCCCAGGGAGCCAAGTTAGAGAGCAGCTTGTAAACAATAGATCATCACAACATTCCCATTTCCCCAAATCTTTGGACTCCCACCTCTACAGTATGTCAGGGAAATTTCTATTTTCCTACTTTAAAAATCTAAGCCAGTTTATGCTTAGATTTGCCCACCCTACATATGATAAATATCACTTCCAAGTGCCTGAACCAACACTTCAAGTACTCATTCCTTGGTCATATATCACAGCAATGAATTTGGCCCAATTGAGCCTTATATTTCATCTCTCTTGCTCAAATACCCTTAGAATTTACCCTGACACATTGCCTAGGCTCCTGTGCTGAGAGTTTATACATTTTTGTTCTATGGGCTATCTCAGTTCTTCCATTTAACCCTTCTAGGTTTAAATAAATCTTATAAGCTAAATCTTGTAACTACCCTGGAGACAATAAGAGGTGTTAAGGATGGGCCCCATTTGAAAAGTTTTTATGGCAAGAACTGTTTCCTCAGATAGGGAAATGGGACTCTACTATAGGTAAAGAGAATTTAGGAGACATTCAGGACATCTTGGTCTTATCTACATCAACCCAAATATCTCTATCTTATTTCTCGGTATCCCATTTCTTCTCCACCCGCCTTTATCTCAGTGTAAGCCACTTAGTGAGGTCTTCCACTCTGAAACTGTCAGCCCTGGGACTCGTCCTTAGACTTAACCTACACAAAGCATGACTTTAGAGCTTACATGGAGACCTTTGGGTTCTCCATGTTTGTTCTTTATTGGATGTCCATGGCCTTTAACTTCTCCTTTGTCTTATGTATGCTCTCCAGGACTATAATAAAAAGCCTGATGACTACACCATCTTTATAATCGCTTTGTTGCTGTAGTGACTAATTTTCATTTCCCACTTAATTCTATTCTCCCTGATAAGCTGAGTAACCCTGATTCTGCTGCATGCCATGGGGGTACCGTGTTCCTCCCCCTACACCCCAAGAGGAGATTATACCATACTCCTTGAATGCCTGAGAAATTTCACCCAGCAATGCCAGTTTGAGGACCTCTTTCTTAGAACTACTTAGTTTAAATCCTCCTGTAATTTCCATAAATGTGTGTTTTAAGCCACTAAGTTTGTGGTAATGTGTTACAGCAGCAATATGGAAAACTAATGTATCAGCTAACAACTGTCATTTTGGAATAGTCACCTTCCTTTATTTCACTGAATGGCTACAGAATAATTATGTAACAAGGCAGTTTAAACTTTTTTGTTTTTGCTTTTATCTGGTGGGGATATGGCTCTTGGCAAATTCTAAAGAGGAGCTAAGGAACATTTTTCAACATCCAGTTGTTTACACTTTTTATTGAGTGTTTATTATGCACCCAACACTCCGTATATATTATTTTTAAACTATAACTCTGGAAGATTAGTGCTATTACTCTTTATTTTTAAACTACAGAAACTAAGAGTAGTTAAGTTACTTGCTTGAAGTCATACATTTAGGTTGGTGCAAAAGTAATTGCGGTTTTAGCATTGTTGAAATTTGCTCTTTGATATTGGAATACATTCTTAAATAAATGTGGTTATGTTATACATCATTTGAATGTGCATTTCTCGCTTTATGTTTTTTCCTAATGACTTATCACTTGCTGTTTATTTGATATTTATTTTAGACTATGGAAATGATGTTAGACAAAAAGCAAATTCAAGCAATTGTCTTATCCAAGTTCAAAACGGATCATAAAGCAGCAGACACAACTTTCAACATCAACAATGCATTTGGCCCAGGAACTGCTAATGAGTGTACAGTGCAGTGGTGGTCAAGAAGTTCTGCAAAGGAGATGAGAGCGTTGAAGATGAAGAGTGCAGTGGCTGGCCATTAGAAGTTGACAATGACCAATTAAGAGCCACGATTGAGGCTGATCCTCTTACAACTACATGAGAAATTGCCGAAAAACTCAACGTTGATCATTCTATGGTTGTTTGGCATTTGAAGCAAACTGGAAAGGTGAAAAAGCTTGATACATGGGTGCCTCGTGAGCTGACCGAAAATCAAAAAAATTGTTGTTTTGAAGTGTCGTCTTCTCTTCTTGTATACCACAATGAACCATTTCTCAATCAGATTGTGACGTGCGATGAAAAATGGATTTTATACGACAACCAGCGATGACCAGCTCAGTGGTTGGACCAAGAAGCACCTCCAGAGCACTTCCCAAAGCCAAACATCCACCAAAAAAGGTCACGGTCACTGTTTGGTGGTCTGCTGCCAATCCGATCCACTACAGCTTTCTGAATCCCAGGGAAACCATTACATCTGAGAAGTATGCTCAGCAAATCAATGAGATAAGCCGAAAACTGCAATGTCTGCAGCTTGCATTGGTCAACAGAAAGGGCCTAATTCTCCACGACAATGCCCGACTGCACGTTGCACAACCAACGCTTCAAAAGTTGAATGAATTGGGCCACGAAGTTTTGCCTCATCCACCATATTCACCTGACCTCTTGCCAGCCGACTACCACTTCCTCAAGAATCTCCACAACTTTTTGCAGGGAAAATGCTTCCACAGCTAGCAGGATGCACAAAATGCTTTCCAAGAGTTCATCGAATCCCAAAGCACAGATTTTTACACTACAGGAATAAACAAACTTATTTCTTGTTGGCAAAAATGTGTTGATTGTAGTGGTTTCTATTTTAACTAATAAAGATAGATTTGAACCTAGTTATAATGATTTAAAATTCACATTCCAAAACCACAATTACTTTTGCTCCAACATAATAGTTAATATACACCAAAACTGAAAATTAAATCCCAGAATCATCAGAATCAGAAGTCTATGCTCATTTCATGACACAATGTGGCATCCAGAGGAGATGGCTTATATAATATTAATAATTAATACAAGCAGAGTAGGATTTGGGAGGAAGACTCTCAATGAATGTATGTTCCCATTCTTATCCAGACCTTTAGTTTCCAATTTACTCACCCCAGGCTGTCCCACTAAAGAAAAACTTTTAAGAAACAAGAAGTTATAGTAAGCACAAAATTTAATCTCTCAGGCTAAGCCCTGGATCATATTAAATCAGGTTGGATCCAATACTAGGGCTTCTAACCATGTTTTATGAGTTTTGGAAGGTCAGAGAACAGACGTGAGAAATTGCAATGTGAATAACCCATGACTGGGGGCTCAAAATATCACTTTCTATCTATTGACCATGTAAACTAGGAATGGACATTCTAGAAAAATTGGCTTAAGTTTTTATCAAAAGCATATTCCCACATATAAGCCCAGATGAACATCAAGTTGGTATTTATATTGACATTAACTCTGTTTTATTAACATCCAATTACATTGACTCCTCCCCCAACCTCAGCCCCTAATCAAAATCTATAGGTTAAAACTTAAAAGAATGAACTCAAATGCTGCACACTACAAGGTCTTGTTATTGAGATTCTGGGAGAGTGTGTTTCCTTATTAAAATACATTCATTTCTCAATAGTGTGCTCTATATTTTCCTTCTGTAGTTGGCCTTACACAGATAAGAAAACCGAGTTCATAAGCATTTTTTACCTCTTTGAAATTATATGACTCTGCTGCTATAAATAACCAGCGTTTTGTTTCTATCAACAGGAATCTACAAGTGATTGACTCGGAATGGTCACCTCCATAGAGGTTTGTCAGAGAGATTTCCCCAAGAGGAGAAATTAGCTGGGCAACTCAGCTCGCCCATGTAGTGGGGCACAAAGACCCCAATCCCTCGTATCAGTGAACTATTGCTACTTCCTCATCATGTTATTCATCTGGCAGGATCTGAACTACCAGCCCTAAGCTACGGAAGTGATGTCAAGCAAGAAAGCTGGTTAATATGCAACAATCCTCAGTTGGAACTAGAAGCTGTACATCAGGACACCGACAGAGATCTGGTGTCCCTTTGTCTCTAAGAACATTTTTTCAGTAGCAAAAGGAGCAAGAGTGACACTTGGTGGCCAGTACAAGGCATCACAAAGGACTGAGCCATAGGGAATACTCTCCTCCCCAGCCTGGCTCTGGCAGTGTTGAAGATCAGAGAACTGTGCTGTTCATAGAGAAACAAGACCTGTGTTTGCAGGAGTATTACTCTTGCTTTGCTTGGTAACTAAATATCAGAAGTAACACCATACAGCAGATGTTTTAAATGAACAGCAGTTAGTGTGTCCAAAGGGCATTTCAGAGAAAAAGCAGCAGAGTTCATTAGTTCAGATAGCCATTAAAAGCCTAGGCAAAACCTTCTGTGATGAATAACAACTTCAGATGAAGCCATTATCAATCACTGCACAGAATTTGGTCACCTTTTTCTACACCCTTAATTTGCCACTTTCCAGGATAAATGCCTGTAACCCTGTTCAAATCAAAGCCCCTCCTATTAAGATCTCTCAGCATAAACAAGTTAATTTCCAGTCACTGTAACTACCTTCTTAGGTATCTTTTATCAGTTAAATCTCAGACCAAAGAAAGAGCCCATTTTATTTATTGAACAAATGTATGCAGAAATGAATAAAAAAGGTACAAACAAATGGAAACCAGAATGGTTTATATAAACACCACCCCAAGTAAGGAAGAACAGAGGTAAACAACTTTAAAAATATACCTCTCTGGGATAATAGAAAACAAGAGTTTTCAAGGCAAAGCAAAATGGCTATCATCCATCAATGTACTAGGGACACAGAGATGCTGGGAAATGGGTTCTAGTGAGTGTGCAGGTATTTCTGCCTAAGGTGATTATTTGGTATGCAGGGCCTGTCAGTGACTTCTAACCTTGGCTACATAGTAGATTCACTAGAACAGGTTTTAAAATCCTTATATCCAGGCTACACCCAGACCAATTAATCAGAATTTCTGAGGGTGGGCCCCAAGCGTGAGATTAGTCTGAAGGTCCCAGCTGACTCTAACATACAGCTGGGAACACATTATAACCATGGCTGGAACCTCTGAGCAGGAACACAGTTCTCAAACATTTTGGTCTCAAAATCTCCTCACTGTCTTAAAAATTATTGAGGACTCCAAAGAGCTTTTGTTTAAGTAGCTTCTACTTACTGATGTTGTCTATATTAGACATTAAAATTGAGAATTTTTTTGAACATTTGTTTAACTCGGTAAAAAATAACAATCAAGTCATTACATGATAACATAAATGTGTTTTATGAAAAATAACTGTATTTTTCCAAACCATCAATGTAGTGAGAAGAGTGGCATTTTTTACAATTTTGCTCATGTGTGCTTCTGCATCCAGTCCATTTTAATATGCTACTTTGTTTAAAGTAGGCAAAGAAAACCTGGCCTCTCACACATACATAGTGGGAAAACGAAGTAGTATTTTAACTACCTTTTCAAACAACTATGAATAGTCTGTTTTGATACTACATTAAAGTTCAACAAGTTCAAAGAATAGTTGCAATGTGGAATCTGGACCCATATCACTTAGCATTTTGTACTTTGCTACATTAAAAATCTTTTGTGAATCTTGCAATTTGAAAGGGTCTTTGACCCAGGGAGTTTATAAAATTATGCTTTGGTCATTTAAAAAAATATTGGTTCATTAATTACACAGACCTTTCCGATATTGACGCATTTCATTATGCATTATCAAAAAAGTCACATTCATTACTCTCACCTCTGATCTCACCAGAAAGGCTTTAAAAATTGGAAAGCTGTCAAACTCACAGTGGCACAGCGGTTTTCTGAAATTCTAAATTTCACTTGAAATTTCCAGTTTTTTAATTGTCAATAAATGCCGTCAGTTGTTTTCCTTAACATGATGGGTTCACTTCAATTGTTCTTGAAAATATCTGTTAAATATTTAAGCCTGATTAGCCATAGTTGGTATATTCGTGTTCTTTCAAGTAAAAAGCATGTTCCGGGGAAAGAGCAGCTCGTTCAGCTTGCGATGCAGTCACACGAGTGCTTTTCCTTGAGATAATCATCCTGCTTCCATAAGAACCACAAGTGCTCCATGCGACTTCCTGTTTTGTCACACAGAAGTAGTTAAGAAGTATGTGCTCACTTTGGCGGCACATATACTAAAATTGGAACGATACAGAGATTAGCATGGCCCCTGCGCAAGGATGACATGCAAATTCGTGAAGCATCCCATATTTTTGTTAATTTGAAGGTGTGGGGCAGGGACAGTGACATTTCTATAGTCCCAGATGCACAGAATTATGGAAAAGAATGTTGATTTCTATACAGTGTGGTGTGCTTTTTAAACAATCATTTAATCTTGGAGGAAAAAAAGTTAAAAAGTGTGTACTTCTTGCAATTGAATATAATAAAAAAGCTATACTGCTTTATCAAAAACATTCTCAGACGAAGCTGGTATGTTTCCTATGAGTGAATGACACGAAGAAAACTGTGGCTGCTGCTACAGTTCTTCTGTATCATCGGTGCAAATGTCAGCATGGCGAAAAAGGCAAATAATATCTTAATATTATTATGAAAGTTTTGACCCCCTATAAAAGTGTCAGGGGCTTTGAGAACTTCTGCACTGGAGGGAAATGTGGAAGAGCTGAAGGAGCACCCAGCTATCCTTCCAATTTCCTCAGACAGGCGGAAAGGAGGAGCCAGGAAGGGAGCTATTATTCCTGGGAATTTTATTTTTTTACTTGTTTATTTATTTGAGACATGGTCTTGCTCTGTTGCCCAAGATACAGTGCAGTGGCCACATCACAGCTCACTGCAACCTCAAATTCCTGGGCTCAAGCAATCCTCCCACCTCAGCCTCTTGAGTAGCTGGGACTACGGGCGCACACCACCACGTCTGGCTAATTTTTCTAATTTTTGTAGAGATGGGTCCCACTATGTTGCTCAGGCTGGTCTTGAACTCCTGGCCTAAAGCAATCCTCCCCACCTCAGCCTCCTAAAGTGCTAGGATTACAGGCATGAGCCATTGCACCTGGCCTATTTCTGGGAATTTTAAGTCCATGTTAAAAGGGTGTTGAAATGATTAATTCATAAAAATTGGAAGAAATTCTGTATGTTTGAAGCTACAAACTATTCTGAAACTCCAACCAGGAAAATATCAGGCTTCCTAAAGATGCCATAGTAACTCATATTCTATATTATTTTATGGCAGGTAGGCATCATTCTATCCTGCAGTTTAAGGGTTTGTTTTTATAATAGTGGATACAGCTCAGCAATTTGTCAGATGGATAGACTGTCCAGGCCAGTTGACAGTTTCAGTTAGTCTGGACTAGTTGAGCTTTTTAGCATGAAAATGCTCCTTTCTCTTAAAACAAACAAACAAGCAACAACAAGAAGAAAACAGGTGAAAATGGTAGGAAATTCCAGCTCCTGTGGGGAAATATTAGTTTTAGAATATTTGGAGACTAAAGAATCACGATCTAAGACATGGAGACTAACTAAACTCTGTCATATGATCAAACTAGGGGCCAGGTCGTTCTGTTTCCGGATTACGCTGATTGCGTGATGTGAAAACGTGGTTCTCGATCTGTGTGTGCACAAACAGTAAAAGTGGTCTCTGACTGGCAGAGTGACCATGCATGCGACTCTTATAACTTAGAATAAACAGTGCTGAGATACGTGACCAGGGACATTGATTGAGTCCCAGACATGCCTCTCATTCACTGTTTGATATTAGAACAAACTATTTCATTTTTCTGGGCCTCAGTTTCTCTAGTATAAGATGAAGAGTTGTCTGTGAACGGGGGCGCTAGTTTTCAAGCTGCCATATAAATACCATTGGGGGTTGTCAATGACCTTCCAAGTGGTAAGTGGGCATGGATGGTTTTAGGAAGAGAAATGTCATGATCCTCAATTTTGTTTTCTTTCCTAAAACTCATCAGGCTCAGAGAAAATGCCTCGCCTTCCGCCCCTCCACCCCCCCTCGGTCCCACCCCGTCCCACCCCACCCTTCCCACCACATTTCACAACAGCCCTTCTTCCACTTTGTTAGAAACAGGCCTACCCTCACCGGTCAGGAATCTCATGCAGTGCCTCATTTGAGGGGTACAAATCTCCAAGACACCCAGTCAAGGGATAAATCAACAACTCTTTCAAACAGGCGACTCAATCTATTTCATTAAGAGATATGCTTTCAATAAAATTTTACTTTTCGTGTTCAGTAATTATCAATGTTTTGAATAAATGCACATTAATAATAATCATAATGACAATTCATGCAAGTTTTTAATCCTTATAACCTTATGGTGACAACAAATTTTTTGAAATATTAAATATATATGTGTATATATATATATAGTTGCAGAAATAAATGAGAAGGTGATCGATAAAAAATTTTGAAAAAAAGTTATATTATATTAGGATAAAATTCTATGTTGGAAATGCAATGGAAAAGCAATTTCAAGAATATGAATATTACCAAATGTCTGATTATTAAAGAGTTTGTTCATGTATATTTTGAAGGTTATTAGGTATTAAATATATGTAGCATTTATTTTTCATTGGATACATAAAAATAATGTTTTATTTTTAAATGTCAATATTTGCAACCTGTCAGAAATTGTGTTCTACTTTTATTTTAAACTTATGACAAAAATATTCAAATGTCTAAAAAAATATGAATATTTTTCAAAAGTCTTTTAAGGAGGTTATAAGCATAAAAGTTTGACAGCCACTGAATTACTGTATTACTGAAACTTGCCTTTACATTTCCCTAGTTGTCAGCTTTATAGCTTTGTAAAATAGAGCAAATGTTGCGTGATTATGTTTTGTTTTGTTTTTATGACCATTGTGGGTAAACCACATGATCTCTAAAGGGGATCTAGAAAGTGCAGAGCTCTCCTTAAAGAACTCTGACAACCGGAAAGTTCCCCGTGACCCAGGGAGAGAACTTTGAGTCCATTACTTGAACTAGATCTTCACTCAAGTATACCACTTAAGGATAGGACAAAAAATTACAAGATCATACATAAAAAACAATAATAAATTTTTTAAAAAGACTATTCTAGGCTCCAAGCACAGGACTCCTAGTTCCTCAAATTCTAATTCCAGTTCCAGAATGAGAAATTGCTCTCTTCTTTAGTCTTCTGTATCTCTTCTCTATCTTCTCTATGGAAAAGCTATAGCTAGAAATAACCAGAATAATCCAATTGTAAGGCATTTTTACTAAAAGGTTAGTGCTTAATATCACAATAGTCTCAGAAAAGGATAAGCAGTGATTGGCTTCCAACAAGAGGAGATCTTAAATACTTTGTCCAGTGTATTCAGCTTTATCCTGACCTACGTTAGAATCTGAGGGAAGGTAGTCTCTAGGGTCTTTTTAGGATCAGAGTATAAAATGTTTGCCTGGTTTCCTAAGAAGTTAGAAATTCACCATTAGAAATTAAATCTAGGGTCTTAGACCCATAGGAATTGATCAGCCAGTTTCATGGATGTGTTCCAGCCCTGCCTTCAAGCTCTCTGGGATGCAGGAGTGGCTGGGGAAGGCAGGCACAAGACAACGGACCAAAAAGAAGTTTCTCCAAGGCCCCGGGGTAACTTGGGAGTAGGAGGCTGATTGGATCTCTGGGTGGAAACAGAGGGGGCTACCAAAAATGAGGGGGGCAGAGAGACTAAATGTGAGTATTAGTTTAAAAGATACATTTGTGATAAGCTAAGTAATAATGTAAGATTGGTTACATGTTTCCCAGCCAGCCAAGCAGCAGTCAGGAACTGTGCCTAGTATATTTGGGGGCCCAGTGTATTGAGTGCACACACTCAGTGCTTAGGGTCAGTGCTTAGTGCTTAGGCAACTGTGCTTATTTCTAACATACCACACATCTCAGCTTTACATGTCATAGGCAAAGCATACCATCCATATCCTCAGAACTTTGTTGGTCCAACTCTTAACTGAATTGCTTGTGGGCATTTAAAAGCTGCCTGAAGATTTTTTTTTCAGGACATGACTTAACATTTTACTTATAATAAGGAATTAGCCTTTGAGGTTTCCACATGGCTTGATGATAATTTGTATTAGATCTTTAATATGGTAGGAAAACAAATTTAAACCTAAGTTAAGAATTAAGATGACCTACGTAGAATGAGTGGAATCTTCTTCTCAAATGATATTTAATAGAACAATATCGCAACTCCTTGGGTTAGATTGAATAGGAATTCTGCCTCTGGATAGTGATAATAACTACCAGTGATTGAACATTTTCTACTTGTCCAGCACTCTGCTAAATATTTAATCTTTATGACAATCATATAAGCGATTCCCCCTTTAATTGAGGAAGTAATTCCCCCTTTAATCATCTCCCCCTTTAATTGGGGAAGACCCGAGATTAAAGGGGCTAAGTGACTTGCCCAATGTCAGAGAACCGGTAACTAATAGAGCCAGGATTCAAACCCAGATGTGTCTACATGGAGTCCAGGAGAATCTTCTGCAGTGAGAGTCAGTGGTTTATGTCTATTCCCCAGGAGCTGTGAGAAGGGCTTGCCCAGAAATGGGCTGGGCAGAGACGAAGAGAGCTGGATTGTGCTGTGTGGGCAGTGACACATGCAGCTCAGCCCTGTGCAGTTTTGTGTGAGACGTTACCACGGTGTGAAACTCCAGCATCTTTCAGTGTGGGTGACTACTCTCTGATTAAGCATTTTGGCAGGCTTCCTGCTATGCAGCTCTCCACTAAAAGCAAGAATCATATGCATGAACCATGTTTGGTTAAGTCCATCCGTAATTTAATGCCAGCCCAATTTGACCTGAAAGATTTTGGACTATTCAGATGCCAAGTTTAAAAAGTAATATTTGGGGCAAAATCTAGAGTAGCACCAAGTATTTTCTGTATGAAGAAGTGCATGTGGGATTTTAATTCTATTTGTAAATTATTTTTCAAAGAAATCCATAGATAACATAAATATCCATTGGTATCTAATACAAATCAATATTTGATTTCTGAATGTTTTAGAATATAATGTTGCATGTTTATATGCCTCTGTCTACCACTTTTTTACATTAAAAAAAATCAATGAAATTGAGTTCCCCAAAAGCATTTGTTACTGCCACAACGCTCATAGTTATACCCTATAACTCAAAATTTTATAGATGTATAATTTATTTAAAAATATGTTAATGCCTTCTTATAATCATAGACTACAACATCCAGTGAAGGCATCAGGTCAGCAAGTGTTATTAAGTGTAGATGAAAACACTAGACCAAATTCTCAGGTAGGAAAAGACCAATTGACAAATGATTGACTTGGAAGAACGCTCATTTGATATCCAAATGCACTTGGCTATTACAAAGTCTTGTTTTTCCACCTTTTAGTGAGCTAAACCTAGCCATATTTTGGATATAGCTAGGACCTTTATGGAACAATCTAAACAGAAAGAACAAATTTTCTTTAAAACCGTGCAATTTATGAGTTCACAGTTGTTATTTGTCTCTTATTCCCGATGACAGCAGTCAGGGTTGTACATGGGCACATCTAGTTCTGTGCATGAAATTCCCCCTAGAAATTGGCCTAAGATTTAGCATCTTGTGGAACAATGCTGTCATCTACAGAACAATGCTCTGAACCTTTGCCACTTCCTGCCTGGGTGACCATGGGAATGTCACTTAACCTCTTCAAGGAAGTATTCACACCTTCCCCAGGCAGTCGCTATGAGAATTAAATAGAATAATATATAAGAAATAATTAACACCATGACTGGCGCTCAGTAATTGCTTAATAATATATAATATTAATATATTATTAGACTACATAGAGAACTAATATATAAATCTTTGAACTTAAAAGACTGGTCATTGGAATCACATACATCTGCATTCTACTCTAAGCTCTACCACTTACTGGTTGTTTGACTTTGAGAATGTTGTTAATCTCTCTGAATCTCGATTTTCAATTCTTACATTGGGACAACTAAATCTACTCTTGCTGATGACTAAAAATATTAACAGACAATAAATATCAAGGGCCTAACATTACAACAGTGACATGGTAGGAACCCAATAACAGTCTGCTACTAATTATGGCAGTAAGGGTATAAAAGAATGATGACTGCCTCCAGCCTGGAAGGAGCTTATATTCTTATCCCCTTAGAGAAAACAAAGCAAAAGAAGGGAACCAGCAGGAATATTAGACAAAGAAATGCTGACACTTAGAGAAAATGACAGCACATAAAAGAGAAAAAAAAGAAAGACTAGTGGACAGTCAAGGTGTGTGTCAGCGAAAGTAGGGGAACAGCTCAGAGATGAGGAGTCAACCCGCTTCATTGACACAGATGGATTTTTCTAGAATATTCTCCAAAATGGAGGAAGTACCCCAACTATTTCTTTGTGAGGAATTGAGGTTTTTTAAAATAACCTATTATGAATCATCCATATAGTAGAAGGGTATACCTTAATTATGCTATTTCTCAAAATTATGCCTCTTCCATAACCAATAGTATACCAAGGGGAGGAGGACAGTGGGAGACCACTCAGGTGAAGGCACTAAGGGTTGCATTGTCTGTAGAGAATTTAAAAACAATAATAAAACTAAAAGTTTTTCTGCTTGTCATTATCACTAATCATTAGGTGTAGAGTAGAAAATGAAAGAGATGAATCACCAGGTTTTTATCTCTTCAGGATTCTATCATTTGAAGTTTCATGTTTGCTTTTATGGGAAGTGAGGGATATATTTTGTTTAATCAGTATATTTCCTTTTCCTTGTTTTAAAAGTAATTCTATGTGTAATATGTGAAGGTAGTTTTTAAGTGAACTGCTGAAATATTACTATTTCTTCATATAAAGCCATTTCCTTTGTATGGACTTTATATTAACATTTTCTACAAGGATGAAGACATTAGAGACATGATGTATCACAGCTTAATGAGATTGTCACCGAGAATCAGTCTAAAGCAGTTTGCACTCTCAGACAACCAGTCAAGTAGTTGATGACTGAGAAAATCCTCTAGTTAATTTGTCAGTTGAAAACTTAGTGGTTATGAGCTTCATATAATACATCGCCAGCATCCTACTCGACAAACTGTCACCTAAAAATCCCTGAAGTGGCTGATATGTAGAAATCCTCTCCTTTTCCTTTTGAATAGCTGCTTCTTGTGAAAAATATTCCTGTCAATGCTTATCCATGCTCCAGTGACAAGGCTGACAGACAACAGGGAGAGAAAGACCGACAGCTGGCCAGACTACTTAGTGCCCTCAGAAACCCTTAACACAGTCAGGGAGGACATTACTGTTGCCACGGTTGTGCATCTGCACGTGAGCATGTAAATGGAAAACATGTCCAATAAAATAGATTATTTACTTGAATAGTCTTACTGAACTCAAAGTGCCACAGAGGCAAAAGTACAATTTAGCCATAAAAACTCTTCTAAGATGTGTAATCTTGAATGTCTCCAATGGGTCAAATTAGTCCAGAGACCAAGGGGACCTTCCAAGGATCTTCTGAGGGTAACATGCATGTAATGAATGAATAGGAAGAAGAAAAAGTCCAAGTCACTAGAAATAGGAATGTCTCCCATTGCTGGGAGGCCCTCAGCTCTAGAGCCTGGATTCACAAATATGTGAACTTGCTTCAACTCCCTTTCCTGGCACTAAGAGCAAAGAATGAAAGGAAGAGGAAGATACTGGAAAATAATGGAGAAAAAGATAAGCAATTTGGTTGGATATAAAATAATCTTTGTATTCACAACATGAAAAGAGAGGAAAATGGGCATGAGATTAACAAAAATCTAAAATGTATCTATTTAGTCATAGATTCTGAATACTTTACCTAAAGCCATTTTCTTAATGTGCCAGTTTTCTGGGGATGCCATCTGAGAAACTTAATCAGATAGTTACATCAACCTCCTAGCCTTTTAGAAAAGTAGGTTTGGAAGGGACTTATCGAGCTTCTAGTCTAAAATCTTCATTTTTAAAATGAAAAACTAAGGCCAGAACATTAAGATGCTTTCTCCAAGGTTACAAGTTAGATTAGAGGCAGAATTGAGACTAGAAGCAGGTCCTTGACTTCTGCAATGACATTTTTTCTCTGTGCTCTGAGACAAGGGACAGTGAAATATCCTCCTCTTAAGTCTCAAAATCAGTTATTCTGTCTACAGGGTTACCCTGGGGTTTCTCTAAAGAGAAACAAAACATTCTTTCATTCTTTGCTCTTAGTGCCAGGAAAGGGAGTTGAAGCAAGTTCACATATTTGTGAATCCAGGCTCTAGAACAAAATTGGGAAATGGAATGTTTGCCTTTGTGGCATTTAATTCTCCTAAGGGTTCCCTTTTTCCTTACAGAGGTTTGTTATAAAGGCTTATACTGCTGCCCCCTTACTGTTAGGGATTCCAATGCTGACTTCATGTCCTGAATTGCCCTTGTGGGCAATACCCTGTTGTCCATAAGCCTGCTTATAATCACACTCTCTTATACTAAAACTTACCCGTCCTGGGCTTTAGTCTTTCAAAGTCTCAGCAAACAATTGGCACAAAAATCTAATAAATTTATCCTATGTATACCAGAGGCTTTCTTAACCTATTTCCTCTTAGCTGACTCTGGATGAAATGCCACTGTCCATTTCCTCCTGTGCCCTCAACAGGTTGAGTCCTTGCAGCTAACCTAGTGGCTCAAGTGAGTGGTGTGTGTGCCTGCAGGCTGGTGTGGGGGTGAGTGCATGTGTGCACACGTGTGTGCACACAACACTCTTTTGACAGCAAATAGTTGAGAATTTCTGTAACATCTTTCTGGTTCCATAGTAGTATTCCCACCAAAAGCATGAACATAAAGTGAAACGGCTCATTTTTGTATACTATTCCTTTCTCTTCATGCTTTGCAAACAGCTATGAGAAGGTAAAGTATTAGAGACTTGAAATCTGATTACTATGGAATGAAAGCCATGAGGTGTGAAGGAAAGAAAATACAGGGGAGGGAAAAGAAGTAGGAGAAGTACAGGCTTGCTGCCCGTACGTCGTCTTACTAAGCAGATGCCGTTTGGTGTTACGGTATTTATAGGTCCCCATTTTTTAAAATACTCTTTTTCAGTTCTTATTTTTGCTTTCATCAATTTTGCTGTAAAGAATATTTGAATTTTAAACATTTTAATAAGTTGAATTGCTTCTAACAGTTTCTTTTTTCATTAAAATGATTAAAAAGTTATATTTCCACTTTTCAATTCTCTACATTTTATGGAGTATAAAAAGCTTTTTTATTTCTTGGGGGAAATCTCCTTACAAGTAAAGAAAAAAAAGTCTGTTATTGTGAGGAAAGGTCAAGTTTTATTTCGGGAACCACCACATTGATCATGTTTCTAATTCTGTCTATGTGAGCACAAAGCAAATTAATCCTGCTCTTGGGATTACTGATTTGACAGATTGGAAGAAAATACAAAAAAACAGTCCCCTGAGAAGATATAACTTATTAAAGTGCTGATCGGTGAGCATCTAATAAGTTCAGAACCATCTACTTCTCTTTGGCAAAACTCAACAGAACCAACATAAACCTGAACACTGTGTTACCTAGATTTTAGAGAAATGCTTCCCCTCTCTACACACATGCATTTTAAAATAAACATTTTTAGAACATTTTTAGGTTTCCAGCATAATTATAAAGATTGTACAAACAGTTCCTCTATAGCTCACATCTAGTTTCTCCTATTGTAGGTACAATTGCCACAACTAATGAGCCAATATTGACGTACTATTTTTAACTAAAGGTCACACTTTCTTTGGCTTTCCTTAGTTTTTACCTAATGTAATTTTTTTTTCTGTTCCAGGATCCTGCCCAGAATACAATATTACATTTAGTTGACAAGTCTCTTTAGTCTCCTCTAGTCTAAGATTTTCTTTTTCTTTTTTCCCCGGACTTTTTGATCATCTTGATTATTTTGAGTAGTACTGGCTAGGAATTATGTAAAATGTTCCTCAATTCGGGTTTGTCTGTTTTTCTCAGTATTGAAGTGGGTTATGGGCTCTTGGGAGGAAAAGCACAGAGGTGATGTACCAGTCTCACCACATCGTATCATGGGTGCCACCAACATTACTTACCACGGATGGTGTTAACCACGATCACCCCACTGACGCAGTGTTTGCCAGATTCCTCCACTGTAGAGTTTGTTGCCCTTGGCTCTTTTCCATTCTGTACTATTTAGGAGGAAGCCCCTATGTGCAGCCCACACTTAAGGGGTAGGAAGTTTCCTTTACCTCCCTAAGAGGGAAATTTCTACATAGAAGTTGTGTCTACAGTCCACTATTTATTCATTCAATCATTTCTTTACATCAGTATAAACTCATAGGTATTTGTTTTATATTTTAGGTTATAATCCAATATTAAGCCATTTAATTTTTTTTCTTAAATTATTCCAGCTTTGGCCATTGGGAGCTCCTTCAGTTGGCTCCTATATCCCTTTTATATGCCACCAATAATTAGTTATTTTGAGGACTGATCTGGCACCACAAGATGTTCCAGACTCATCATGTATATTCCCTGCTCCAGCCCTGGAATCAACCATTTCTCTATGGAGCCGCACTTCTCTTTATGAAAGGATGATATTAAAACCCAAAATCTGGAGGCTGAATTTGCTTATTGCCACCAGCGTGTTGCTGCTTCTAGATTCTCTCAGCCAACAGGGAAAGAAAACGTGTGTGTGTGTATACCTATATCTACCAGAATTTCTGTATGTATTTGTATATATTTACATTAATCCAAACATGAGTTCATACTGATGTCTCCAATTTGAATCTATTACTGAATGGACTGCTACAGCTTGCCCTTTGTTTATCTGGCTCCTACTCTCTGCCACTCATTTACTTGTTTGTTCAATCCCAATATACATGCGCAGTGGTTTTGGAATTGTTAACCTGTACTTCCACTAAACAACTTCACCAAGTAGAACACAATCTTCATGTACCATTCCCTTGGCTCTCAGTCTTACAGTCTCCACTCATTTCCAAGGGTACTTAAGTCAACACCTTTCCCCCATGTATATTATTTCATATATTCCTAATATAGCTATATTCTTTTGTCATATTCTGCATCTTGGAATCATAAATCTCCTAGTTTATTTTTTAATTTGTATAAATTATAATTCACTATTTGTGATACAAAGTTCTATAAATGGAGTATGTAGCCTTTTTAGATTGACTTCTTTTACTTATCAGTATGTATTTACTATTCATTTATGCTTTTATGTGGCCTAACAGTGCATTCTTCTTCTTAATTCCTGAATAGTATTCTTTTGTATGGATGTACCAAAGTTTATCTATCTACCTATTGAAGGGCATCTTGGCATCTTCCAATTTTTGATGATTATGAATAAAGCTGCTATAAACATTCACATGCAGGTTTTTGAGTGGACATGGCTTTCAAATCAGCTGGGTATTAATACATACCTAAAGTGCAACTGCAAGATTGTATAGTAAATCTGTGTTTAGCTTTATTAAAAAATGCAAAACGATGGTCTAAAGTTGTGGCACCATTTTGCATTCCCACCAGGAATGAATGAGAGTTCCTGTTCTCTTCATCCTTGCCAGCAATTGGTATTCTCAGGATTTTATTTATTTTAGACATTCTAATAATTATGTGGTGGTAGCTTATTATTCTTTTAAGCAATACTGCCCACCCCCCCTTTAACACTGCTGCAATAGACATAAGTCTTATATGTGTACATTTAATGTACTGTTTCTAGTTTTGTCCACAAAATGCTGCAGATCATCTTAAAGCAGATGATATCTTAGAATGATACAGTACAAAAGGAATGTGACTTTCGGGGATTAAAGGAGAAGACTACATACATTGTGTCTTTCCTATGAAGTTGTCAATTTGAAATATATTTGGATGAAAGTAACAGAATTTTTGATTACTGTCAATGAAGCAAATAGAGTTTTGTTTACCTTAATTAACAAACAGTCTAGAGGAAGGCAGTTGCTGGCATTAATTCAAACATTTAGAAATGATGTTAGAGACTCACGATCTTTTATATTCTGGCTCTACTCAAGTGTTTCACCTCATGGTTGAAAGACTGTTTTTCTTGCAGACCAGATACAATATCTGTTTTCAATGCAAGACAATAGGGGCAATGTCAATGAAGTTTCAGAAATAGCTGACTGCCACTTATTTCCACATTGCTAGAACTGGGCCATGTGCCCTCCCTCACCCCCCATAGCTACATAGGAAGCTAGTGTTTAGCTGGATGATATCCCAGCCTGAGCAAAACTAGACTTAAATTAGCAAGGTCAGAGAGGATAAATGGTTAGGCAACAAATAGAATTTGGAGAAGAGTGAAGAGATGAAATGAGTTTTGAAATATTCTTCTATAATAACAGTCTTGATTATTACTCCTTTTTGACCAGCTTTAATCAGAACAAGATATTTTTATTAAACCAGAAGAAATATACCACACTGGCATAGAATTTTAGAGATGGAATAGACTTATAGAGGTGGAAAGAAAGGGGAATTTAGAGTTAGAAGACCAGATTTCAATATTTGGCACTGGCTTTCACTAGCTATGAAATCTTACCTAAATTATATTACTTTGGTATCACTCTATTTATTTTATAAAATCCTTGTCTGCTGTGGATAACATTTTCTGTTTCTTCATGTATCAGGCAATTTAGGATTATGTCTTAGACATTGTAAATGATGCACTGAAAAGACTCTGAGTTCTGTTATATTCCTCCAAAGACTATCAATTTTTGTTTATTTGTTTATAATCTCAACCTGAAAATTCTGTCTCTCCTGCAACGGTCACCAACTGAAATTTCAATTCAGTTCTTTTAGATTAAGCTTTGGTGATTAGAGTCTATCTTATGCATGCATAATTCAGGGGGATCAGACAGATATTTAAGCAGAACTTAAAATACACAGAATTTGGAGCTTCCCCTTTCTGACTTTCTTTTTCTAGGATTTACTTCTTCACTTTCCGGCTTCTATGGTTGGACTGGCGTCTATACCCTGTCTTTAAGCCATTAAACTTTTGAGTCTTAGCTGTTACCCCTGATTCAATCTGGAGTCTTATCTCAGGCTGAAAGCTATAAAATGTGGGAAACTCCTTGTGTACAAAAAAACCCCAAAAAACCAAAAAACTCTGCTCTCACACCACAACAATCAACACAGAAGGCTTTTGTGATCATACGTGTGGGAATTTCTTCCCATCACTAAGAAAGCAATCGATTCTGCAGCAGACACTAACTGAGTGTCCACTAATTCAATTCTAACACTATCTACCTGGAGATAGCATCAGATCCCACAAGTTGAGGACTCAGTCCCCAAGACTGGCCCCTATTTCCAATGCCAATTACAAGCCCTATGTTGTTTTACCTGTGCTTCTAACTGACCAGCTATACAGTGGGGAATCCCTTAATCCATCCTTACATTCAATTAAATTGCTAGCGCTGCTCACAGAATTCAGAAAAACATGTTTACCAGTTTATCATAAAGGATTTTACAAAGTATACAGATGAAGAGATGCATAGGGTCAGGTATGGGAAGGGGCATGAAGCTTCCATGATCTCCCTGGGGTGCCACCCTCTAGGAACTTCCATGTGTTCAGCTATCCAGAAGCTCTCCATACTCCATCCTCTTGGGCCTTTTATGGACACTTCATTGGATAGGCATAATTGATGCATGGACAATCATGTGAAAATGTGATTGGACAATAAGGGTATGATCTAATACTGATAGACTGAGTGGGGAAACCCAGCAGGTCCTGTCTGTTCAGATTCTTCTTGGCCTCTGTATATCATGCCTTCCTTCCAGGTATGGGCAGGAGCAGGACATCTTCTAAAATAGGGGTCCTATGACCTACATGTTTTATTTATTATATATCATATATTATGTATTATATATCATATATCAGTATATATTATATAGTACAATATATATATCATACTTCTCTTATGCTGTTTCTATTTTCCAAGGATTGATTCTCTTCCAGGATTGTCCTGTTTTGGCATATGGTCTAATACATATGAATAGTTATTCTTAATATTTTTCTTACAATGTATAATTTTTATTTGCAGAGAGTTGATTTGATATCAACTACTCAGTCATGACCAGAAACAGCACCCTCATTTTTTATCTCTAACATGGGAATAATAATTTTTTATATATAGTCATTGTTCCTTGTGAGATTTTTATATGTATCAAATAAATTAATACATATAAAAATTGTTTGTGAACTGAAGAGTTCACACAATTTGCACAGATGAGAACATTTGGTCCTGTTGAAATCATAGATCGAGTCAGTATCAAAACTAGGACAAGAATGAACATACCCCAAATCCCAGTCTAGCCTCATTTCAACTAAACCATTCAACTTGCTCCAGATTCAAGATTCATCCTCAGGCACCAAGATATTCACTACATTTGTGAAACATTGAGTCAATTCAGTAATCTAAATTAGCCAGACTAATTGTTTTCCTGAGTGAACTAATTGGCTGACCCAAATAGTTGCTCAATAACAGCGTGGAGAAGCAGTTAGGGAACCAGACAGTGCGAGTTGGGTCTTTCACTGACTGAACGAAAAGTGTGGCACGTCAGGGGTAGGAGGTGCTCATAGGCTCTCCATTTGAACTCTTCACCTCCCTCTATCCCATGCCCTCTCTTCTAACTCCAGGTTGGTCTAATCCAATATTTATAACAGAGGTAAAACTAATTTTTTTTTTATTTTGCCTCCTCTTTATTTTGCATTAGGTTCTACTGATTGAAAATAAAGTCTTCTTGAGTGAAGTTATGCATTACTTTTTCAACTCTTACACCAGCTCAGACACCACAACGTTATGTGGAAACAGGAATATGAGTATGGGATGTTTTTTCCTCTCTATGCTCTTCCAGCAAGAAAGTCTCAGGGACCATCCAGATTCCCACTAAAGCTGGTGAATTATTCTGGGGTCTTCTGTTCATCTGAACTTGGGCAAAGCAAGATTATAAATGGCAAACAGGGGAAACTTTACAAGAGACTCTTCAAAGGTCTTATCATGTTTTACCAAAATTTATTATAGAAGTGCCTTGATATATCTTAAATACTGAAATCTATGCAAAAAATCTATAGAACATGATCAAAGCCTCTTAAGCAGTTTTAAACTTTAAAACTCATTCTTAGTTACTAGCTTATTGTTAGTGTAATTCTTAGCTAAGTTTCACAAACTATCTAAATCTTTCATCCTAGTCTAAGTAAGGCTACATTCTTTATTGATCCTGCTCATAAGGTGTGACGGATCACTATAAGACCTTCTACTTAGGAGCCAGGCATGGTGGTGCACACCTGTAGTCCCAGTGACTTGGGAGGCTGAAATGGTAGGATCAATTGAGCCCAGGAGTTCAAGGCTACAGTGAGCTATGATCATTCCACTACACTCCAGCCTGGGTGAAAGAGCCAGACCCTGTCTCTAAAAAGAAAAAAAACAAAAACAAAAAAAGGAGCCAGTCTCCCAAAGCAAGTTTTCCCAGGTTTTTGTTTTGGCAAACTTGAAATAGTATACAAATATCCAAGCAGACAACTAGAAATTTGTATTTTAAAGACCAGTGTTTCTCAACAAGTAGTCCACAGACTGCCAGTGTCAGAATACCTAAATGTTATTGAAAATGAAGATTAATGGACTCCAGGTGCAATATAGCATAGAGTTCTCTCCTTAGGGTGGTGGAGGGCAGAAACTTGTGTCTTTAAAAAGGGCTACAAGTCACTGTGTTAACTAACAGTATCACATGAGATCATATGTAATCAAGAACAGGGAACTTTAGTTGTGGGACTGAGTTTTTGGAAATATATTTTCAGGAAGGATTTCGGGTATAGATCATGCTAACCTGAAGGGAAGCCCCAACCTTCAAAGTATAATGTGTCAGGTATTAAAACTTCTCTATTTCCAGTAAATCTAATACTGATATACCTTCTTTGAAATATATATTGGCACTCTTGTTCAGATGAAATTTGAAAAACATAAAATTCTTGAAAAGTACATTATGACAGGTCTTTAGACATTCATTCATTGAACATGTAATTATCAAGCACTTACCAAGAGTAATCATTCTTGACGAGGGAAATACAATAGGGAACAAGACAGAGGATGCTCTGGCCTCATAGTTTATATGTTAGTGAGAATACAAATACCTACATACATATATACACATACATATATACATATAGATTTTGACCACCACTGAGGAATAAAGAAACAGGATGATGAGCTACAGCATGAATGAGGGAGAGAGATTTGGACAGAATATCAAAAGGGCCATCTGAGACATGTGATCTAGGTATGAGTTACCTAGATCAAACGTTTCAAGCACAGAGAATAGTAAGTATGAAAGCCTAAGGAAATGGAAAGGGGGTCAGTGTAGTGAAAACCCTGGTGACCAAAGGGTAGAGTGCTCTGAGTAAAGTTTTGATCATTAACGATATAAGGCATAAAGAGGATTGTGATGTTCATAGTTATCTAGGACATTATCTAACAAGCTGCCCAAGAATCATCGGATTCTCAGGGACCACTATTCATACTGTTTATTATTGATCAAAGACCAAGCATTTTATATCTTTGTAGAGTTCTATATTACTTTTCAGAAAACCAATACACTGGTTTTTGGATAGAACAGGTGATCCTGAAAGCCATGTTTTTATTTCTCTGTAGTATTTAATCAATGTTGTATCTAACTTAGCATTTTTATTTCAACTTTCTTCGCTTTTATTTTTCTATTGATCTGAAACATATTTGTGCCGTAGGTCATTCTTCAAACCAATTTTGCTATCCCACTGGTTCCTCCATTTATGAAATACATAAAAGCTTGACACATGCTCACTGTAAAAATGTTTGTTAACATTTCAGAAATTATATCTTTGCAATTGAAGAGGTAGGCAGGAGCTGCTCACACAGGGTCACCTGGGCTGGAATGATCACCTGGGCTGCCTTTGGAGAATGGATGGGAAGGAGGAATGGTGGCAGCAGAGAGACTTCTAGAAGCCCGCTTCAGTAGTCTGAGCAAGAGATGAGGTCAGGTGGACAAGAAGATGTCTGTGGAGAAAGACAGAAATGGATAAAGTTGAGAATAAATGTTTAACTAGATATTTAGTGAAACTTTGAGTGAATGGAACTCATGGTAGTCATAAGGTTTGGTAGGTAAGGCATGTGGTGAGAGAGAGAGGAAACTTCAAGAAAAAATTCTATTAGATCATGGAAATCTTAGGAGGGAAACTTGGAGTGTAAGATCATTTTGGAGGACATGAAACATCACACCTTTAAAAGGGTGAGAAATAAGGCTCTTCTTTCCCTTCTTTTTAGTCTTACATGAAATATGTGTCCAGATAAATCAATATAATAAAAATAAACTAAACTTACAAGAGTAGAAACAGGATGCTTATTAAAGTTCAATTACATTAAAATAATAGACTTAAATTGTTCTATTAAATGCATGAGCAAAAAAAATTAGGACTCTGGAGAATATTTAATAAAAAAGCTCTTCATAGACTGAGAAGTTTAGGTGAACAAGAAATCTATTTTACTAAGTATGTTTAGGAAATACATGAATATGCAACTCTCAGCATTTTCTCCATGCCGTGATTTTCAAAAATACATTTAGCAAAGAAACTGTGGAAATTTCAATTTGATACCAAACCACTAGGAAATTCTACTCTATGAGATTCATATCACCTTCACATAACTGTACCCAAATTCATTTACTTTTTGAGTTGAGTTCCAATGCACTCAAGTGATTGTCTTTTGTATTCTCTTCTTTTTTTCTAAGCAGCCAATCAATCAGCTTTTTCATTTTACTGCTTTAGTTTTACACTTGCACATTTTCTGACAGCAAAGCCATAGATTGTTGAGAGAGATTACCATATGTACTTAAACATATCAGAGCCATAACAAAAGAGAGTTTACTCACATCAATAAATTAAATTTTGTCTTTAGAATCATGCATGCCCTCAAACACCTAGAATATGACTTACAAATAAGAAGTCCTTGTTCAGATTTAGCTCTAATGCATTAGATGTCAAACTTAAAATAAGCAATTGCAAATTACAGAGACAAAATAAAGATATTCTGTCATTTTGGTACATGTAGTGGGGAAAACATGAAAGAAAAAGAGCTCATATATCAACAGTATTGCTGTTGTATAGTTATTGAACTTTCATAAGCAGGAGTCCCCAAGTGATTACTCAATGCTGAAGGTTGGGACTTATTACATGAAGTATCCATCAAAGCCAAGATGATGAAGAACAAGCAGCCTCTGTGTGATTAATAGGTACAAGAGTACAAAACAAAGGAGATTAAGAAAGCCAGTGGGTTTTATTGACAAAGTAAACCTCAACTCTCAACAAGGCAAAATACTCATTCAGTCAGCAATCCATTAAGCTGCTTAGAAAAATACTTATATGCCCCAGGTGAAGAGTTTTCATAGGATAGCATAATTAGAAAATTCATCCATGGAGTTCAATGAGAAATATTTTCTTGAATTAAAAATTGTTATTTCTTAAAATGGACCAAATTAACAGTCTAATAATCAAGTGATAGAATTTTATTTCATCTAAAAAACCCTATGTGGTCAGGTGAACATTTATACTAAAACTGATATAGATTCAATTAGGAAAGAACCTAAGGTATTGGAATACCTTGATAATTGACTCCTCCATGCAAACTACAAGCAACAAAAGAAAGGGTAACCCCATAACTCAACACAGTGCCTTCCATCTCAAACTAGTGGAGGGCAATGGAGTCACTCATACAAGAGTGATTCACCACCTGGGAGACTAAGCAAGGAGTTCAAACTCACTAATCTTCTTTGGCAAGAGCTGAAGACAACAGGTCAGAGACAACCCAACAGGCTAAAACAACTCTAAGGCAATATAGGACCAGAGCACATCTCCCAAGCACTATCAAGGAACGTTGTACCTTTGGGGATTTGGAGTTAAAGCCATAAACCAGCCCCAGCACCCCCAGTTCTTGACAAAGTAGCCTGATGAGAAAGAATCAGTGAAAGAACACAGGAAACATGACAAATCAGAGAGAAAAGTCACCATCAAAAGAAAATAGTCTATCACCATCAATAGATAACAACTTACATGATATGATTAAATTGACAGGGGAAAAATTCCAAATATGGATTATAAGAAAACTCAATGGAATTGAAGATAAATGGAAACCCAACATAAAGAAACCACAAGAACAATACAGGAAATGAATGAAAAATTCTCTAAAGAAATTTAAATACTGTGGAAAAACCAAAGAGAAATTTTGGAAATGAAGGAGGCTTTTAAGGAACTTCAAAACACAGTGGAAACACTCAAGAACAGAATAGATCACACAGAGGAAAGAATCTCAGAACTTGAAGATAAAGCCAAGGTGCTAAACAAATTGGATGAAGAAAAAGAACACAGAAACAAGAGACAAATCCAACACATACGAGACATATGGGATTATGTAAAGAAGCCAAATATAATAATAATTGGCATCCCGGAGAGAGAAGAAGAAAATACACAAAGCCTAGAAAACTTATTTCACGGAATACTGGATGAAAATATGCCTGGCCTGGCCAGAAATCTAGACATCTAGATACAAGAAGCACACAGAACTCCTGGGAGACTCCATGTGAAAAGGCAATCACCACTTCATGTAGTTATTAGGCTGACTAAAGTAAACATGAAAGAAGCAATCCTTGGAGCAGTGAGGTGAAAGCAGCAGATAACCTACAAAGGAAAACCTATCAGATTAACTGCAGACTTCTCAACTGAAATGTTATAAGCCAGAAGGGACTGGGTGCCTATCCTTAATCTTTTAAAATAGAATAATGGCCAACCTAGAATTCTCTAGCTGGCAAAATTAAGCTTCCTCTATGAGGTAGAAATAAAGACCTTTCCAGGCAAGCAAACACTGATGTTGTGAAGACCAGACTGTCCCTACAGGAAGTACTCAGACCTACCTGCATTACACACTGAACAGCACATTAGACACTCTCCGAAGTATAATCACTCAAGAGTTAAAGTCTAGAACCTCATCTCTACAATGGCTCAGGGAGCAAAAAAAAAAAACAATAGTAACTTACCCAACAATATTAATGGAAATCTACCTCAAATATCAATTCTCTCAGTAAATGTGAATGGCTTGAATTGTCCTCTGAAGAGACATAGACTGACAGAGTGGATAAAAATCCACAAGCCTAATTTCTGCTGTCTACAGGAAACACATCTAACCCACAAAGATGCTTTCAGACTCAAGGTCAAAGGATGGAAAACAATCCTCCAGGCAAATGGAAGTCAAAAGAAAGCAGGGTAGCTATACTTATTTCAGATAACATAAGCATTAAAATAGCAAAAGTAAGAAAGGACAAAGAGGGCCACTAAATAATGGTGAAAGGGAAGATCCAATGAGAAGACTTAACAATTCTTAATATTTATGCACCCAACTCAGGAGCACCAAGATACATAAAGCAAACCCTGTCTGATCTAAATAGCAAGATAAACAATAATGTGATACTAGCCAGAGACTTCAACACCCCACTGAATAAACTGGACAGATCTTCCAAACAGAAAATAAGCAAAGAAATAATGGACTTAAACAGAACTCTAGAACAAAAGGGTCTGACAGACCTCTACAGAACTTTCCACCCAAATAAAGCTGAATATACATTCTTATCATCAGCTCATGGAACTTTCTCCAAAATTGATCACATACTAGGCCACAAATCAGATCTCAAAAAATTCAAAAAAATAGAAATAATACCATGTATCTCCTCAGATCATAGTGGTATAAAGTCAGAGTTCAATTCCAACAGAAATACACACCATTTCACAAAATCATGGAAATTAAACAATCTATTGTTGAATAAGTATCAGATAAAGGAGGAAACACATAGGGAAATCAAAACATTCTTCAAACTTAATGATAATGGGGACACAAGTTATCAAAATCTGTGGGATTCAGCAAAAGCATTCCTGAGAGGAAAACTAATAGCATTAAATGTTCACATCCAAAAAACAGAAAGCTCAAACATCAACAATCTAATAAACAGTCTCAAGGATTTGGAAAAGGAAGAGAAAATCAACTCCAAATCTATCAGAAGAAAAGAATAACTAAGATAAAAGCAGAACTATATCAAATTGAGAACAAAAGAACTATACAGATTAACAAAATTAAATGGGGACAGAAGAGATCAAACTCTCACTGTTTGCTGATGATATGATATTATATCTAGAAAACCCCAAGCATTCAACCAAGAGACTCCTAGAATTGATAAATGAATCCAGTAAAGTCTCAGGATACAAAATCAGTACACACAAATCAGAGGAATTCTTATACGCCAATAACTGTCAAGCCAAAATTCAAATAAAAAATGCAGTACCTTTTACAATGGACTCAAAGAAAATTAAATATCTAGGGATATATTTAACAAAAGAGGTAAGAGACATATACAGAGAGAACAATGAAACACTAAGAAAAGAAATTGTAGAACATGTAAGCAAATGAAATAATTTACCTTGGTCATGAATTGGTAGAATCAACATTGTTAAAATTTCCATACTACCTAAAGTGATCTACAGAATTAACGCAATCCCCATCAAAGTACCCTCGTCATTCTTTACAGATCTAGAAAAAATAATGTCTACGCTTTGTATGGAACCAGAGAAGACCTCATATAGCCAAAGCAATCTTAAGCAAAAAGAACAAACTGGGAAGTCTACCAGACTTCAAGCTGTACTACAAGGCTATAGTAACTATAATAGCATGGGACTGGCACAAGAATAGAGACATAGACCTTTGGAACAGCACTGAGAATCCAGAGATGAAACCATCTGCATGCTGTCATCTAATCTTTGACTAAGCAGACAAAAACATACTCTGAGGAAATGAATTCCTTTTTAATAAATGGTGCTGGGAAAACTGGATAGCTACATTCAGAAGATTCAAACTGGATCCCTACCTCTCACCTCTTACAAAAATCAATTCAAGATGGATAACAGACTTAAACCTAAGGCATGAAACCTTAAGAATCCTAGAAGAAAATGTATGGAAGACTCTTTCAGATATTGGCCTAGGCAAATAATTTATGAAGAAGACTCCCAAAGCAATCACAACACCTACAAAAATAAATAAATGGGACCTGATCAAATTAGAAAGCTTTTGTAAAGCCAAGGAAACTATCATTAGAGTGAATAGACAACCTAGAGAATGGGAGAAAATATTTGTTCTCTATACATCTGATAAAGGGCTGATAACAAGAATCTATCTAGAACTCAAAAAATCAACAAGAAAAAAATCAAACAACCACATCATTAAATGGGCAAAAGACATGAAGAGAAACTTTTCAAAAGAAGACAGAATAATAGCCAGCAAACATATTTTAAAAATGCTCAACATTAGAGAAATGTAAATCAAAACCACAATGAGATATCACCTAACTCCAGTGAGATAGGCCTATATCAAAAAATCCCAAAGCAACAAATGTTGATGAGGATGTGCAGAGACAGGAACACTCTTACACTGCAGGTGGCACTGCAAATTAGTGTAATCTCTGTGGAAAAGAATTTGGAGATACCTCAAAGAGCTAAAAATAGAAATACCATTTGATCCAGCAATAGCACTCTTAGGCATCTACCCAAAAGAACAAAAGTCATTCTATAGTAAAGACATCTGCACTCAAATATTTATGGCAGCACAATTCAGTATTGCAAGGATGTGGAAACAACCCAAGTGGCTGTCAAACCATGAGTAGATTAATAAAATATGGTATATGTATACAATGGAATACTACTCAATTATAAAAATGATGGTGATCTAGCACCTCTTATATTTTCCTGGATAGAGCTTGAGTCCATCGTCCAAAGTGAGGTATCACAAGAATGGAAGATTAAGCACCACATGTACTCGCTATCAAATTAGCACTGACTGATAAACATTAAGGTGCTCACACAATAGTAATATTCTTTGGGAGTTGGGTGGTTGGGGCTGGGTAAACTCACAACTAATGGACGTGGTGAGCATTGTAAGGGGGAAGGGCACACCTCAAATTATGGTTTGGATGTGGCAAGTCATAACATGTAACCAAAATTTTGTACCCCCATAATATCCTGAATAAATAAATAAGTAAATAAAGCATATCCAAATTGGAAAGGAAGAAAGTCAAATTATCCTTGTTTGCAGATGATATGCTCTGATAGCTAGAGAAACCTAAAGACACACACACATGCACATACAAACAAACTACTAGAACTGATAACAAATTCAGTAAGTTGCAGGATACAAAATCAACATACAGAAATCAGTAGCATTTCTATATGCCAACTGAACAATCTGAAAAAGGAACAAAAAGAGTAATGTCATTTATAATAGTTACAAATAAAATACCTACAAATAAATTTACCCAAAGAAGGGAAAGATCTCTACAATGAAAACTATAAAACACTGATGAACAAAATTATAGAGGACACAATAAAATGGAAAGACATCCCATGCTAATGAATTGGAAGAATCAATATTGTTAAAGTGCCCCTTGTATCCAAAGCAATCTACAGATTGAATGCAAACCCTACCAAAATACCAATAAAATTTTTCAAGGAAATAGGAAAAAACAATCCCAAAATTCGTATGGAACCACAAAAACCCTGAAAAGCAAAAGCAATTCTGAGTAAAAAGAACAAATCTGGAGGCATCACATCACCTGATTTCAAATTATACTATCAACAGCATGGTACTGGCATAAAAACAGACACATAGCCTAATGGAAAAGACTAGAGAACTCAGAAATAAATCCACACATCAACAGTGATCTCATTTTTGACAAAGGTGCCAAGAACCTACATTGGGGAAATGAGAGTCCCTTAAATAAATGGTGCTGGGAAAACTGGATATCCATATACAGAAGGATGAAATTAGACCCTATCTCTTGCTATATACAAAAATCAAATCAAAATGGATTAAAGACTTAAATCTAAGATGCGAAACTATGAAACTCAGGGGAAATGCTAGGCCATTAGTATGGGAAAAGATTTCTTGTGTAATACCTCAAAACCACTTGCAACTAAAGCAAAAATGGACAAATGGGATCACATTAAGATAAAAGCTTCTACACAGCAAAAGAAACAATCAACAAAGTGAAGAGACAACTCACAGAATGGGAGAAAATATTTGCAAACTACCCTTCAAAAAAGGATTAATAATCAAAATATATAGGGAGTTCAAACAACTAATAGAAAAAATCAAATAATCCAGTTTAAAAAATGGGTATCTGAATAGACAGTTCTCAAAAGAAGACATACAAATGGTCAAGAAGTACATGAAAAATTCTCAACATCCTTAGTCATCAGTCTCTTTTTTCAGTACTGATTGTGTTTATGTGGCTTTTCTCTCTTCTTTTTTTGGTTAGACAGTGGTTTATCAATTTTGTAGACAATGTAGATCAATGGAATGGAATAGCAAACCCAGAAATAAAACTATGTATCTATAACCCACTGATCTTTGATAAAGTAGACAAATACAAAAGCTGAGGAAAGAACACCCTATTCCATAAATGGTGCTGGGAAAATTGGATTGTCCCATGCAGAAGAATGAAACTGGATCCCTATCTCTCACCATATACAAAAATTGACTCAAGATGGATTAAAGACTTATATGTGAGACCTGAAACCATAACAATCCTAGAAAAAAAACCTAGGAAAAGCTCTCTGGATATTGGCCTAAGCAAAAATTCATGACTAAGGCAAATGGAACCAAAACAAAAATAGACAAATGGGACTTAATTAAACTAAAAAGCTTCTGCACAGCAAAAGAAGTAATCAAAAGAGTAAATAGACAACCTACAAAAACTATATATCTGACAAAGGACTAATATCCAGAATCAACAAGGAACTAAAACAACTCAGCAAGAAAAAGAAAAAAAACAACCCCATTGAAAAATAGACAAATGACATTAATAGGCATTTTTCAAAAAAGATATACAAATGGCCAAGAAACAAATGAAAAAATGCTCAACATTACTAACCATTAGAAAAATGTAAATCAAAAACACAATGAGATACTATCTTCAATTAGAATGTCTACTATCAAAAAACAATAGATTTTGCCATGGATGTGGTGAAAAGGGAACATTTATATACTGTTGGTAGGAATGTAAATTAGTACAACCTCTGAAAAGTTAATAGAAATGTATGAGCTAAAGGAGAGGCATGACGGTATACACATAAAGTATTTTAAACTATGGGTGCAGCATGCACAAAGGATTGATAATATCAAGAAATATGGTATGCCCTAACCTGGGAAAATAAAAGTAAACTATGACAGCAAGGCATAGAAAGCAATGCTAGAGACATAGGTGGGGATCAATTTCACAGGGTCATTTAGCAATTAGGAGTAAGTTTAGCTTCGTAGAAAAATGGAAAAACTAAATAATGGGGGTTTAAAGATACATAGTTTAATGTTCACTTACATAAAAGAAGTCTGAAGAAAGGCACTCTATGAAGACTTCATGGTCACAAGGGACCCAAACTTGGTCTATTGTTTTTTCTCTAACATCTTATTGTATGGCTTCTATTCTAAAGGCCTCCTCATAGCCAAAATAATGCTACTGAAGCTCTAATATCATCTCCCCATTCTCCCCATTCCAGACAACAGAAAAGAGCAAAGGCAAAAGTATGTGCCTCTCAGCCCCAGGACACTGTGGATATTAACTGGATATAGTAGTCTTGGCCTCAGGCATATACGCCAAGTAAAGAATTTTGGTTCACCATAAAAGAACTGGAAATCCATTGAAAGATTTTAAGCAGGGATTGTGGAGCATGAGGAAACACGATCAAATCTGTAGTTTAAACATATTACTCTGGAGGCACTATAGAGAATACCTCGAAAAGGGATATGCTTGGTATAGGGAGATCAGTAGAGGTGCCCTTTCAATAGTCCCAGTGAAAGATGACTAAGAATTCTGGCAATGAGGGTGAAATGAATATTATGGCAATAAAATCAAAGATTACAGTGATGTTTTGATATTGATAGGTAACGGAAAGGGAGGTACAAAAATGGGGTATAGGTTTATAGCTAACCAAGCTGAATGGGCAGTGGTAACATCCACTAAGGCAGGGACCCCAGGATTGGGAGAGAAGATCATGAGTTTGTTTGGGGACATGTTGAGTATAAGATTCCCCGAGGTGCTACAAATACAAGACAGGTAAGACAACTGGAGAATTGAAGTTAAGCCATATGATGTTATTAATATTCAACCACTTAATTTGTATGGTTGGATTGAATAAGTATCTAGAGATACTGTCTACCCAAGAATGATAATATTACCCTTACATAAAAAAAGCAAATACTGACTATTCTTCAAGAAAAATTATGCTTGTAACCACACTGCATATTATAGAGCCATTGCATGTAAGTTTCAAGGTTATGTATGATGTGAAATCCTCTTTATGCATCATGTGTTTTTGGCAGTAGTTATTAATCATTTTCATTCAAAACAAATTAAAGTAATTACAATCCATCATAGTAGTTGATATAAATAACTAAAGGAATTTGGAAAAGAAGCAATTCACTTTTGGAGATTTGCCAATAATATAAACTCTTCAAGTATGACTCATTGTTTCTCCTCTGAGATCAGTTAACTGCTTCTACAAGTTGATCCTCAGCTTCCATAAACTCAGATAACCTATGAAATTCCTTCTGTTATAATTTTGTTCAAAGTTTTACCAATTACCATTCAGATGTAGGTATGAAAATTCAAAGTATTCTTATCTAACCACCAATCACAGAATAAGAATAGGTTTCACAGATCATGAATGGGAAAAACAAATGTACAACTCTATTAAACAAGAAACATGAAGTTTGGTCTATAAATATGTCATTTTTATGATATTATAGAGGATGGGGAAAATATTGCAAGTCACATTTGGAAAATCAGATTCATTTGAAATTATAATACGTGCTCTCTCTCTACTGCAACTATAATGCTTCAGATTATAGTATTAATAATCCATTAATTAAACCATTACTGAATTTTCATGGTCAAACTACCCATAGGTGCCAACATATAAAATCAAACATATTGTTCCTGGTATAACCAGAAACTTCTATTTGAGCTTTATTTAAGACAATTTATATAATAAATCAACAGAAACTATTTATCACACTACATCAGAGATATAAGTTCTGAATTAGCAATAATCGCACCTCGGATAAACTTCATTGGCTACGATACCACCACTGCACAAAGCTAAGAGATGTAAGTTCTCTATCATTCTAGAATTAATAAAATTATCAAAACAAAAATTTAATAATTACATAATAATTTCTGTAACTTTTGGCCATTATGTTAAGCAACATACACATTTAATAGGAGAAGATTAGAAATCTTGATATCTGGGCTCTGTCTCTGCCTGGACTGGCTTTATTCATTGATAAGTCTTTTATACTCCCAATAAAAATAAAAAGAACAGGTTAGTTAACATCTAGATTTCCTTCCTTTTCATAAATTCTGTGACACTCTGAAAGTTTACAAAAATAGGAAAAGATAAACTTGAGATTACTATATCAGTAGCATTGTTCAATAACGTTTCCACCAAAGTAACTCCAGTGGCAAAGATGAGAGTATATATTACTCCTCAATCACCACTCCATGGGCTGGTCTATAGCATAGCCTGAAGCAAGAATTTTTTTTATTTCTAGATTTATTTTTAAATCCATTTTCCATTGCATTCCATAATATATCTGTATTGGATTTAATATAAAAATAATGTGTTTTCTAAACCTCCATGCACAATTAATACTCTGGAAATATTTATTATGTTTATTGAGTGATATTGAGTGTACCCTATAGATCCTCCACTGATCCAAAGCCCAATTTGAGAAATATATGCAAGCAGTAGAGAAAAGGAGTCCATGCCAGGGCTAAAAACTCAGTTGTTATAAGGCCTTGGCAAAAACACAAATGAGTGGCATAGGATAGAAATGCAGTGTGGAGGGGACTGTAGCAGTCTTGGGATGACCTAAAGGAACAGTCATTATTCAGCTCTAAATAGACTGTTGCTCTGGCCAAATATTCTGATTCTTCAAGGGAGCGAAAAGATGAATTATATATGAAATATCCCCTCTTTTTAAAACACTATACATAAAAAATAAAGCACATCAGCTGGCCAGATTCATTCTAAAACCTGCTGGTTTTGAGTTCTTGGTTCTAAAGCCTGCTCCAGGAAATTAGTTTGCTTATGTAGGAGAGAAATCATCTCCATGGAGGACAGAGTGGAAAAACATTTTCAAAGGGTCAGAGTGAAGGCTATGGACTCCTGAGGACAACAGTGGAATTTTCTTCCTTTCAGTTAGATCATTAAAAGCAGAAAAGATATGAAATTTTCACAATCATTATGGGCAGCTTAGCCTGGAGGCAGAAGACTAGATCAGATGGGCTCTGGAGACTGACTTCTAGAATAATGGGAAAATTGTGCATTTTTATGGTAGCATTTAACCTTGGAATAATGACAACATATTTGAAAACCAGGTCAAGAGCTATGGCACATAAATGAAATACATTTAAAAACTACATGATTAAATGTCAAGCTGTGGTCCATATAGCAAACTGTGATGTGGTTGCTTCAACTTTTTCCACTCATGGGAGAAAAAACAAAAGGAGCTGCTGACATTCAGCAGTTGGTCTGGCACCCACAGCTAGACCATGTTATTCTTTTACTGATCACTAACAACCTCACAGAATACCAACCTCAGACAAGGCGACTTAGATACCATGGATAAAATGAGACAGTATTAAGCCACCACATATTTTTTTCTAAGCAGAGATTAAAAAAAAAAACAACAAAAAACCAAGGTCACTGTGCCACTCACAAAATACAAACACTCCCTCTCTTGGCTAAAATGAGCAATTGCTACTTCTTTATCAGAGCTTTATCCTCATTCTAATCTCCTCTCTTTATAGATAAGATTTATTGAGATACTCAATTATAGAATTGTCCCTACTTTCTGACAGCCAATTTGGAGAAAGGCCCAGCTTCCTTAGACCCTACCCCAAGTCACCTAAACAAAAACCAAATCCTACAATGGGTTCCTTCTAATAATATCCTTTTACTAAGACACTTCATAATTCCCCATGGTGTGTGTTCTCTCTTGTGACAGTGAGTAATAAATCCAACTTATTTTACTACAGGTGTGTTCCTGATGGTCTTTTGCTGAAGGTCATTGGCACATGCGAACAATCAGCATAGTTTACCACACAATCAATCCATCTAGGGCAAATGGTAATGACTTTGAAGGTGGCTGAAATGATTATGCCCAGCCTTAATGCACCTTCTCTGCCAGGTACAGTTGGGTCTTTCTTCATTCTATTTCTGCTCCTTTCGTGTTGCCTGATTAGGCAATTTTTCTGTCCCTGATGAATGCAGAGGGTTTGCAGGCCTTTCTGAGATTCATTATTCAGACAGCAGATAACCAGTGTTTACACATTTACTCTGGTGTGACCTTACTCAAAAAACCGATGAAGTACAAACATTCCTCTTAAAAGATCATATTGAGAGTAAAAATAGTATTGTGGGGGAAACAAACACACTTCAGGGAAAGCGACGTTTGATGTGATGTTTCTGCACTTTCCTTCGGTTGCATAAAAGACAAGCAATTAAATTCCAAACTGCTATTAAACATGGAAAATATTTAACAGGAAAATATGTTTTTCTTTGTGTGTCTTCAGAAGACAGCAAATGTAGTCATGTCTAAAACAGGATGTAATCTGGCAAATTTGTAGACACAAGGGAATAGTTATATTCAGTTTGGGTAGATGAATTTTAAAAGAGTAAAATGTAAAGCCAGGGCAGCCAACATTATTAGACGCCTGCATTATTAATTTTTCTTGACATTAATTCTGGCATCGACACAGAAAGAGCTGTGTAGACATTCATATCCAATTTTAAATTACAAAAGTGTTAAACATTTATTATAGGTTTAAAAACAGAAATATAAAGATAAAACCAAAAACAAAGGCCCATAACTGCTATCGACATATTAAATGTAACTAGTACATACACATAAGGATATCGAAACAAAACAGAAAGGTACCAAATAAAATGTCGGCTCTTCCCTCTTATTTCCGAACTGTTCTTGTCAACGTAACTATTGTTAAAAAATTTCTTATAGATCCTTTGAAAAAATTAAAAATGTTACAATGAGATATCACTATACACTTACTAGAACAGCTAAAAAAAAAAAAAAAAGGTAGCATAACTCCCAATGATGGTAACAATGCAGAGAAACTGGAATGCTCACGTATCCTCACGTACATTGGAATGTAAAATGGTGCAGCCATTCTGGAAAACTGCTTGACCATGTCTTATAAAATTAAATATGTACTCACTATTTGACCCAGCAATCATACCCTTAGACATCTATCCCAGAGGAATGAAAACTTATAGTAACATTAAAAAATCTGTATGTGAAGGTTTATAGCAGCTTTATTCATAATAGCAAAAACTGAAAACAACCCAAATGTCCTTGGGTGAGTGGTTAAACGAATTCTGTTACATCCATATAATGAAACATTACTCAGCAATAAAAAGAAAACCTGTATGTGCAATAAACCGAATGGTTCTCAAGGGCATTATGCTTAATGAAAAAAATCAGTCTCAAAAGGTTGCATGCTATATGATTCCATCCATATAACATTCTCAAAATGACAAAATTATAGAGCCTATGACCATATTAGTGGTTGTCAGAGTGAATAGGTGGGATATAAAAGGATAGCACGGAAAAATTCCTTTGTGATAACTGAACAATTCTGCACTTTGATTGTGGTGGTGGCTACACAAATCTATACATGGGATAAAATCATATAGAATTACACACACACACAGACATACACACATACCCATACACTGAATAAGATCTGTAGTCTAGCTATCAGTATTGCATCAATGTCAATTTCATGGTTTTGATGTTGTACTATAGTTATACAAGATGGTAACCATTGCTGAGTGAACAATACACAGGATTCCTGACGCTATTTTTGCAACTTCCTGGAGTCTATAATTATTTTAAAATAAAAAGTTTTTAAAATGTTACATATATGCCAACTATAAAAATTAAAATGCTTTTGGCTATATGTAGTAGTAGATTCAATTGTCCTAAAAATAGAAATAACGGGGGCTGGGTGCCATGGCTCACGCCTGTAATCCTAGCACTCTGGGAGGCCGAGGCGGGAGGATTGCTCAAGGTCAGGAGTTCGAAACCAGCCTGAGCAAGAGCGAGACCCCGTCTCTACTAAAAAAAAAATAGAAAGAAATTAATTGGCCAACTAAAAATATATAGAAAAAGTTAGCCGGGCATGGTGGCGCATGCCTGTAGTTCCAGCTACTCGGGAGGCTGAGGCAGGAGGATTGATTGAGCCCAGGAGTTTGAGGTTGTTGTGAGCTAGGCTGACGCCATGGCACTCTAGCCCGGGCAACAAAGTGAGACTCTGTCTCCAAAAAAAAAATAGAAATAATGTACTATCTCATATAATAAGAAATCTGAAGATAAGATAGCTCCAAAAACAAAGCCAATCAATTATGTGCTTATCAGCATTGTCAAGGGCCCAGAATTGTTCTGTCTTTCTCTCTTGGCCCTTAAGCTGGCTTGTATCACGGCCCAAGATGGTTATTAAAGTTAGTGTGATCACACTGGCTTTGCAGGAGTTTCTAATTTTCATATAACTGAATTTTTCAAAGTCTTTTTTTTCTTGCTTTTGTAACTTGATTTTAAAGGCTTTCCCTATATGACTATAAATAAATCCACCCAGCTATCTTATAAAACTGAGCTGCTTAATAGAACTTTTCTGCAGTGATGGAAATGTTCTATATTTGCACTATCCAACTAGCCATGAGGGATTATTGAATACTTAAAATGTAGCTAATAAAACTGAGAAACTGAATTTCTAATCTCATTTAATTTTAATTAAATTAAAATAAATAGTTTCTTATGGCTAGTGACTACCATTATTGGATGGTGCAATTCTAAAATCTTTATGGCTTCATTTTTTAAAATATCTAAACGTTTGAGTCTTTAGTAATGTATTTGGGTGAAAGGATTCAAACCAGTGATTTTTATGTTATATTTGGAATAGAGACCACCTTGAGATTCAAATGAAAATTATAAAATCTACCTCCAGAAAAATGACCATATGAAAATACAGGCAGAATTCTGAACCTTATATTCTGGTGGCATCGGATAAACAATACACAAGTAAATAATAAAGCAAAATAATTTCTGCTGATGATAAGGGTCAAGAAGGACATGAGACAGAGTTATGAGACAGAGATTGACGGTGGGGATGGAGGATGGACAACACTGCATTAGAGAGGATGGAGCCCCTGTGGGAGAGGACATTTGAGCTGAAAGCTTAACAGTAAGTAGAAGCCACCACTGGGAAAAGTTGGATAAAGAGCATTTCAATGAGAGTGAAGACTTGGAGGCAGGAATAAGTTTCACTTTTTGGAGGGCAGAAAAGGTGTCTATGTGGGTGCAGCCCAGCACACAAGGGAAGAGCAAGGTTAGAGAACGCAGGGGTGACGTCGCATTTCTTACAAATTGTGAAACCGCAGCTCAAACAAGCCAAGCAAGCAGGCCAAGGTCTCACAGAGTTAGAAGTGGCAGAGTCAGGACTTCAATCGGCTACTCTCAGGTCCCTGCTCTCAAACACTACAGTGCCTGTCCTATGGTGTCCTTTTGATTCCACGGGACATGTTGTTAGCTCAGTAAGACCCTAATGAGTTCCCTGTCCAATTCTATAGTACATTAATAATAAAGAATATGAAAATGTTAAGATATTCAGATTCATTAATTCAACCAAAAATATTTACTCAGAGCTATGTATGTACAAGGCACCAGATAAATACCGTGGTGTATACAAAGAGGTAACACCCAGGTATAATGGAAAGGACACCAAGTCAACAGTGTGCCTACGTGCTTAATCTTTCTGCCTCCATCTTTAATGCCAGCAGCAGCCCCTCTCATGGGATTTGTTCACGTAAAAGGTTTTGCACAACATCTGGTACACAGTACACGCTGAATAAATCTTAGCTCTGGAAATACACTGAGAATTAAAAGACTTGATTCAAGTTCTGACCCTGCTGGTTATCTACAGGGTGACGTTGAGCACACTATTATTTCCTCAATTTCCTCATGTGCAAAATTCTTTTTAAAAAAATGATACCCTTCCACTTATTATGGCTGCTGTGATTAAATAAATCATTTTAAATGCAAGCACTTTGTAAAACTTTTAAATGTCAGAGAAAGGTAACAATTCTTAACATCTTCATGGGGTAAGATTTAGTCTCTACCCTGAAGGAGCTGACAACATGAAAGAAAATGCTTAGCAGGAGAGAAAACAAAACTTTTGATTAAAAAGGTGGTGATGTGGTATTAATTCTCCTGACAGTTTATCTGGTACTGATCTTTCGATTTGTCAAGGGTAATTATACAGAGTCAGAAATAATTGTCTATTATCTGCCCTAAAAGCAAAAATACATAGAAATTGTGTTATACTAAAAAAAAAAATCCATATTGGCTCGGAGGAAAAATTTCTTAGTAGTGAGGGTATGTTCCCACTATATCAGGCTCACAAAACAGAGGTTTACTTTTTGTAAACCTAGTCAGTTTCAAGTATATTGCTAGGTGCTGTAGCTGAGAAATAAGCAAGACAGCATCCCTACTCCTCACATAGCCTGAAGGGCCAAAGACATTTTCTCATACACTTTTCTGTAGCATCTTTATGGATGACAGATGATTATTTCTTTAGGAAGGTTTAGGAATAAACCCATCAGAACACAAGAAAATAATTAATAACAAAATTTTTCACCTCTCCTTAGAAAATTTTATTCTGTGGGTACTAAACTGACATTGACACCCTGGGCCATTGAAAAAGATTCTTAGCTGATCTCATTATCTGTGATCTTTTTCCCTTCCAACATTCTTCACTCAGCTGTCAGAGTGATTTTTGAAAGCTTGAATATGATTGTGCCCCTCCTTTGTTTGAGTGATTCTGCCTGATATGACCCTTACTGTGGCCTCCAGTCTCATGTCTTGCCCTTGATATTCAATCCATCCCAAAAGACTGACATGTTCTCAAAGAAGCCAATCTACATTCTGCCTTCCTGGAATTGCTCTAACAGGTCCTCACGCCTGCGATGCCCCCCTCTTGCCATTTATGCCTGGTAACAGTTACTCACTTAAGCTACTGTAGGACTTCCTGACTCCACCTGTCTGGAGGCTCCTCCAGGTACATGGACCTCTTCCCTTACAGCCCACTATAGCCTGTGCATCCTCCTATTGAGCTACTTATGACAGCTTTGTCACTTTCTACTAAATCGCAAGCTCTTTAATGCCATAGATTACTCACCTTAGTAAAGCACATACATGTTTTTGAATGAATTACTAAATTAATGAGTTAATATCGATAGAAAGACACACTTCCCATTCTGTTCCCTGTTATGAATCATAACAAGCTCAGCTGATAATGTTAATAATGGTTCTGTTCAACCTAAACTGTGGATCTGAGGTATGATTGCTGTTTCAGCCACATTACTGACCTAATAGATTAAGATAATGCTCTTGAGCTCCTGATTTTGTCCAGTTATATCTTATCTAATAGGGATCCTATCATTTTTATCTTTCCCTTGAATTCTCAGTTAATAGTCACTCAATTCTTCACTCATTACATTCTAAGAAGACTCATCTATTATTGTCAAAAGCCACACAGATTTGATGCTGCACATTCAAGCTACGCTAAACAAGTAGGAGGCTTGGAAGATTTTGTACTGACTAAGATGATTTTCAAGCCATTGCTTGAATATCTAACATCAAAAATGACTGCCCCCATTTAAATAGGGATTCATATAGTTTTGAATAAATCAGTAGCTTGGTATTATCCAGCTTTCATTTTCTATGTCATGACTTGGTTAATTTAACATTGATTCAGCAAGCTGAGTAAATATAAATTGATTTTGAGGGAATGGTACTTTGATTATTTATGTCTATATATGGCTTATTCCTATTAGTCATTATGGAGAGAAACCAGGAAACAGAATTTAAACAATGTTATACGTATTGGAGAATCACTGGTCCTGTAATGTATGAGCACAAAGTGACCTAATTAAATTAGCAAAGGATGCATCAAGTGCTGTGGAACATGAAAACGACATAATCAAGCATCAGAGCCTTAAACAAGATGACAGAAAAAAATTTTATTTTCAGTACCTAGCCTTCCTTTCACTATCTAGTCTACTTGTAAGAGCACAGTAAATTTTCTGATAAAGTCATCTGGCTGGAAAGTGCGATTATCCCACTATGGTAACATGGTCTAATTAAAGCACCCCAACAGGTCACCCACAACTGGCATCTTGAGGAAGGCCACCTGGGGTGCCAAAGGATCTAGAAACTGTGTCTGAGGTAGAATGGTTCATGCAACTGGCATGTCTCGCCAAGAATATAAAAGACTCAACTTCTGCTTTTAATATGGACAGATAGCACATATTGGACCTGATCTTTCTGCAGATCATGGTAAATTCTGGACAAAATGCAAAACAACACAAAGCAAGCTAAAATGAACTAGCTACAGTAGAAAGAATACAAAAGAAAAAAAGGCAGAAGGGAAGAGCACAGTGTGAGTTACTAATTTTTAAAGTTTTTAGCCTGGGGGCAGTCCAGAGTCAGAACCATGTCTTTCTCCAATCATGTCATTCTCATGTCCAAAATATGCAATGGTCTCTATGTCTTATACGATAAACTCAAAACTTTTTTTTTTTTTTTGAGACAGTCTCACTCTATCACCCTGGGTAGAATGCAGTGGCATCATGATAGCTCACTGCAACCTCAAACTCCTGGGTTCATGCCATCCTCCCACCTCAGCCTCCTGAGTAACTAATTTTTTCTGTTTTTAGTAGAGATGGGGCCTCGCTCTTACTCAGGCTGGTCTTGAACTACTGACCTCAAGCAATCCTCCCACCTTGGCCTCCTAGAGTACTAGGATTATAGGCGTGAGCCATTGTGCCCAGTCTAAACTCAAAACGTTTAAAATGTTATTCAAAGCCCTTCGTGTCAAGGCTTGACTTTACAACTTGATATCCTTTGATTCACCAGTTCTTCAAAGGCTCTGGGCCCCTACCATGTTTCCCTGAAAATAAGACAGGGTCTTATATTTATTTTTCCTGAAGAAGACACCCTAGGGCTTGTTTTCAGGGGATGTGTTATTCTCTCTGGGCTCAGTAGGAGACTGCTTGCTAAGCTTTTCCCCTATCCTTTGGTGTTTGTGGCGGGTGAGAGAGGCCCACAGTCCTGAGTAAAATGGCAGCCACAGCTTTCCTTCTTCCCCCTGGGGACACACAATACCTAAAGCGGAGCGTCCGCTCCTCACTTCACTGAGGAGACTTTCCCCTCAAAGCCTCAGCTTGCACGCACAGGATGGCCGGGACCTGACAGGGGGAGCTGACCTTGTTGGTGGGGCTGCCTGCACCTTTCCGGTCGCCTCTGGGATAGTAGCTGTCACCATGGGGCAGATGAGAAGGGCTGCTGGTCTTCTTTACTGCTCCGCGACGAAATGCATGGGTTGTGCAGATACGCTGCGAAGCCACGCCCATCACTAGGTCTTATTTTCGGGGTAGGGCTTGTATTGCACAAATGCTTAGAAATCCTGCTAGGGCTTATTTTATGGGTAGGTCTTATTTTCAGGGAAACACGGTATATAAGGCCAACCCCTCCTTGTGGGCACTGATCACATCTCCACTTGCCAGCTCAAAAACATGGTTCCTCAGCTTGTCCCCTTTCTTGCCTTCCTCATTCCTTTTTTTGCTCCAAACTCTGTATTCCTCCAGCTACTGCTTCAATTCTTGAATATTCTTTATACCAGAAGTTCTTTAAAGAGTTATAGTCTTTTCTTTCAGTTTCTCTTGAACCTACTCAAATTATTCTTTATCCCCCTAAACCTCCTCGAAAACTGCTCTCGTTAAGGTCACTAATGACTTTCCAGTTGCTCAATCTAGTGGTAAATTCACTGTCTTCTTCCTACTTGAATTATCAATAGCATTTGTCACACATGATCATTGCCTCCTCCTTAAAATATCTTATTAACTTGTCCCTGGGATGCTATACTCTCTTATGTCCCCTTGTCCTCAATAGCTGTCCCTTCTCTATCTCCTTTACTAGATTCTCCTTACCTTCCTGATCTCTAATAACTGGAGTCCCTGAGAGTCATGCCTCAGAACTATCCTCTTTTTATATTCCCTTCCTGGGGGACATCATCTAACCTTAAAGTTTTAAATATCATTAATACAATCAGGAGTCATACATTTATATCTCTAGCCCTGATCTTTTTCCTAAATTCCAGTCTGTTATATCCAACTCAACATCTTCAAGTCACCATCTCCAGCTTGGATGTCAGGTGAATGTTTCAAACTTTATATATCACAAACTGAAGTCTTGATATCAACTCCATCTCTACCCTTGCTGGCAAATGTGTCCCTCCTGTGATCTTCCTCATCTCCATAAATAACAACTCTATTCCTCCTATTACTCAGGTCCAACATCTTGGCATCTGCTTTAATTCCACTCTTTCTCTCACACTCCAATATCAGTGAACAATTAATCAGCAAAACATGTTGGCTCTACCTTCAAAATACATCCAAAATATGACCACTCCTCACCACCAACCTAGTCTGAACTTCATTATCCACAAACACCAGGGCAACAATAGCAAGAGTTTCAATAAATACCTTCTAGCATGAGAGTAGTCGGTATGTAAGAAACGTTGATGATACTGCCACGGTGGGGGAGACACCACACTAGAAATCCAGAAGCCTAGGCCTCCACTCTGACACGTGCACGTGATTCTTAGACAACCAACTTCATTTCACTTTGTTCATATCTCTAGCATTGCACTTATTCATTTACTGCATTGCATTCTACCTATTTATACATGAGTCTCTTCTGAACACATGATATTCCAAGGACAGGGACAGTTATTTTTTCTGACGGGACTACAGTTAGTGCTTCATAAGCATTTATTGAAATAGAAGTTGTTTTTGAAGGTTTTTGTTGGATTGGTTGGGAAGCCTACTGAATTGGGACTAGATAATAAGGAGCTAAAACTAAGAAGATAAGTTATAGGAATATTGCAATAATCCATATGAAAAACAATAGAGAACCAATCTATTTGGAAATTGGAGTGGAGATAAAGGAACTACTTGTGTAGATAAATTTCTGTTAGAAGTGACCAGAATTGATTAGTAATTTAGTTGCAAAAGAAAAGTCACTAAGGACCCTGATGTTTCTAGCTTAGGAAAATATGTAGATGGAATTGCTATTAACTGAGTTAGTGAAAGAAGAAGGATGAGCTTGGGGATTGGAAGGATTTATAAAATGAATAAAATCCATTTTAGGTATGCCTTACTTTGTACTGAAGTGATTTTAAGCATCATGTTGAATATACTCAATAGTAAACTGGCAGAACAGGTGTGATGCAGGGCAGGGGGAGGAATGTGGTGACTGGTAAGATGGATGGTAACTAACACTGGGGGTGGATGAAACTGCTAGAGAGTGCAGAAAGTGAGGAGAAAGGGTGGTCCAGGTCTACGTTCTGGAGAACAAAATTGAAGGGGCAGGTGGAGGACGCTGATACAGCTGAGATAGAACAAGCATACCCAGTGAAGCAGGAAGAAAACCAAAACAACATCAGGAACTGATGGGAACAATCAAGGTGCAGGGGTTAGTTATCACTACGAAAGCCCACAAAGAGATGGAATAGGATGAGGAATAAGAGGAGACCATTGAGAATTTGCCTTAGCGATTCAGTTCTGTGACTAAGAGAGAACCCAGATGGCAAGCACTGAACTGGGGAGAGAGGTTAAAACAGAGGCCTTCTTTCCAGAAGTTTTATGGTGTCAAAAACGAGAGAGAGAGAATGTTAAAGATGGAGGAAGGCTCCACATACACGTTTGTGGAATAAGAGAGACTCAAGGAATGAGAGAAACTTAAGGTCCAAAGAAGAGAAAAACATAATGTTTATAATTCAAGAGGGGGAAAAATAACCAATAAACAAAACTGCAAAGTAAACAAAGCTCTAAATTATAGGCTTAGAAAGGAGAAGGGACATATCATTCCTTCACTTATTTATTCGTATCTATTTTATGCCAGGCACTCTTTTAAATGTTTGGGATATATCCATGAAGAAAACAATGAAGTCTGCCCTTATGACATCTATATCCTAGCAAGGTTGAAGAAGGAGGGAAAGAACATGCAACAAAAAAGAATATAATAAATATATAAATTATGGTTTATTAGAAGGTGACGATTTCCATAGAACAAAAATAGAGCATTCTAAGGGAGATTGGGAGGGTCAAGGTGAGGGCTTTAATAGGATTTGTGATAGGATTGTCAAAGCTTATTGGGAAGGTAAGACTTGAAGGAGTGAAAGGATTAGCCATGTGTATATATGGGGCAAGAGGAAATGATGAGCACAGACACGGATATGTTTGGAAAAAGAGAGTGAAAACTTGCATTTTTAGTATCAGAGAAATAGAAGGATAAATTAGCTACTGCAGGAAAAAATACTGGTCCAATATAGCTATGTGTTTATCCATAGGAGGGTCAAATAAAAAGAATTAATTTCTTTGCCCGTGTTGTCAAAGGGGCCATGCAGGTATCTCAGGTCTCAATATATTTTACATATGTTAGCAGTGGCGTCGCTGAAAGGTCACAGAAGCCCCACAATTA